>JARFIW010001204.1:2400000-3600000 GCA_036346225.1 Platerodrilus igneus
CGGGTTTACTATATTATATAGTAATTATATCTTAATTTCAAGGAGTTCTTTACCTAGATATTGATATTTCCTGCATGCCTGATTAGCATGATACAAATTTTTGGCATGCAGGTCATTGACCAAAATCAGCTAAATAAGAAAAGCAGTATGACTCCGACAAAGTTCCCGAAAATTTATTTGGTTTAACTACATTTTCTAAGATGCTTGCCGTGGCAATATATTACCCTTTAGTATTACTGTTTAAAGAAAATACAGTGCGCGAGGACAGGTGTGGCCAATGCAAGTGCTTGCACTATTTTTTCTTTTATCTTACGCAAAACCAGATCCTGTTACTTAAAATGTTTTTATATCTGCACATTGCACCATGGCTTCTAAGTACTGTTTTGGCACTTCAATCAATAATACTAAATGATATACATAATTTAAGGTAATAAAGATCAATTGATTACCTACAACAAAAGTATTAAAATCCTAAGAATTTTTGGCATTCTTTTGATCATAACGTGCTCCCTAACGCGTTCCAAAATTTAAATCTCCAACTTCAAACACATAAAACAAACCATAAAAAACATAATTTTTATCTGGTGATCTCTGATAGAAAATTTCTTGAAAAATATGAAATACACTTATAAATTATTCTGTATTACGCTTCTCTTGAACAGGCGTAATATTTACAGTAAGAAACAAATTTACGTTTTTTTAGTGACTATGGGAAAATATGGCTTATATTACTTTAAGAAAGGAACGAATATTCGCATTTATTACTTTAGCCAATCTTATTTTAGTTATTACAATAAACGAGGAGTAAAAGTAGCTATGACATATGTTCTTAAACTTTATACCTGTGAATTCTAACTACAAAGTCATATTCGTCTAAGTGTTGTATATCGGTTGAAATAGATATCATATGTATGCTAAAATTACCACAACTAGCTATAATAATATTCCCACAGATAAAATAATATGATATCACATAACTTATATCATCAAAGTAAACATGTAACAAAATGATTTCTGTAGTAGATTTAGTGCAATACTAAACATATTGTTGCGAGCTACTATTAGGCAACCCATCAAACAGACAAGCGCCGCAAGCACTGTATATTCTCCACGGACCGGGAAGCTTGTAGCAATTACTGTAGGATGAGTCATCCTTTTTAATTCACGGTATAAATAAGACCGATGATGAAGTGCAGAGTTAGTCTATATCAGAATGTCGAATATAAATTATATCGTGTAAAGTTAACTAGTTGAGCTTTTGGAAGTCCAAAAGCAAACACAAATGTTATATTATGTGTCTAATGTACATGCAGCTTGTAAACAGACAAAAGTGTAATAAATAAATAGTTGTGTTAGTGTTGTTAATGGACCTATGGTTAAGAAGTTAGTTTAAGAAGATATTAGTGCTTGTAAATTCATTAGTATGATAGTGGTTCATTGTTAATTGGACTGAAAACATCTATAAATAAGGCATACACTGTTAATTAGATTTGTGAACAGTGACTAATAAAGACTCTTGTTATTACTTGTTTTGAATTAGTGAAACGCGGTAGTAATAGCCTACTACAATATGTAGAAATATATGGTACCACTTCTTGCAAAAACTGTTTAATAGTTTAACAATTTCAAAGTATAAACGATTTTAAAACACAAACAACATGACATAAGCTATCTTTAAAAAAATTTCAACAGTATTGCTATTCATCTGGAGTTAGGAATATAGTCAAAAATGTGATTCCTTTATTTTCTATTATTACGCTGTCGCCGTCCCTTCTCAAAATGAAAGCGATAAAATCCATAAAGTAAAAATAACGGTGATTGACGGCTATTAAACAAGCATATAAATGAATACAAAAGGAAACACAAGTGTAGAACGACGTTTTCTAGAAGGGTATGTAAGGCATTATGGTCAGATACAAATACCGTATCTCTTGGCGGGAAGGCAGTCAGTCTTAATCAATAAGTGATGTGAAATAGATAGTTTGATCGAATTGTTGAAATAAACACACTAGAATCTATGTAAAAATATGAAGCAACGAGTTGTATGTAATCGATTGGTGATTAATGGTGCATCAATCCAATATAACATACACTGTTAGTAAAGGGTCTTCCAATGCGGACTTCTGAACTTTGACAATTGGTAACGGTCATATTGTTGAAGCTACATCTGTCAAAGTGACTGTCATTTATTCAGTCTGTTTCGCCAAACAACCATGGACAGGCATAATGTTCAACAACACGTGCAAATGATAAAATTGTTTTATCAAAGTGGGTGTTCTGTTCGGGCAACGTTCCACGCGCTTCGCTCATTTTACGGTCTCCATAATCGTCCTACCGAAAGCACTATTCGTAGTGTGGTTGATAAATTTGAGTCCACTGGTTCAGTAAACAATCAACCAACACCCGTACGATAACGAAGCGCAAGATCTGCCGAAAACATCGCCGCTGTCCGTAAAAGTGTGCAGAAAAATCCGAGGCAGTCGATTTAGGGTCGCTCACAAGAACTAGGTCTTTCACAGCCCACAACTTGGCGAATTTTGCGTTGTGAATTAGATCTGCACCCGAACAAAATTTAACTTACCCAGGAGCTGAAGGTAAACGACCATAGACAACGACTTATGTTCGCTGAATGGGTTCTGGAGCTATTGGAAACTGACCCTAATTTTTATCAAAAAATCATCTTCAGCGATGAGGCCCATTTCTGGGTGAATGGGTACGTCAACAAACAAAATTGTCGAATTTGGGACGATACCAATCCACAGAAGATCCTAGAGCGTCCAATGCATCCCGAAAGAGTCACTGTTTGGTGTGGATTTTGGACTGGCGGATTCATCGTTCCCTATTTCTTTTAGAACGACGTTGGCCAGGCTATCGCCGTCAACGGGGAGCGTTATAGGTCGATGATTACCAACTTCTTTTGGCCTAAATTGGATTATATGGACACCAACGGCATGTGGTTTCAACAGGACAGCGCTATGTGCCACACAGCTCATGCCACATTGGACATTCCGCACGAGCGATTTGAGGGCAAGATCACCTCACGTGGAGATGAATTTTCCAGAATTTTGCGAAAACTAGAAGTGAAGTTATTAGAGAACTTGCAAGAACTAGAAGTAAATTGCTTAGAAATTTTCTCATAGAACTCATAGAAATGGAGGCGAGTACTAAAAGTAGAAAAACGAAATAATTGACTAACAATACGAGTCTAGGTGCTCACAACTCTGGTGATACACTAACGCACTTCAGATTTAAAGAGTGCTGAGGAAAGCCAACTGTTATCAAGATTGAAGTAAACGCATCTGCATTTGATGGAAACCCCCTTCGCAGACATTTCAAACAATTCGTGGCTGCCGCGATAGCTAATAGCTGGAATGATGGCAAAAATCAAACGCATTTATTATCGCTTACAGCTCCTAATCAACCCAAAAAATTGTTCAGACCTATTAAATTATATAAGTATTTTGCTATTAGGAGTACTTCTTGAAAGATTACACCCGGAATATCCTTTTTAAAACACACATAAATGAAGAACAGTAATGTGTTGTAGTTTTTTATTCTTAGAATTTTCTTCTAATCGTGAGAAATCACATACTTGTACTGCTTATAACTATATGAAATACTATGAACAATATCAATAATTTTCATACCAATAGTTCGAAAGTTCTGTTAGAAATGGCAATAATTTGTTGCGAGTAAAAATAACGTAGCGTTACAAATTTCGATTTGACACAAAGGGGCGGGAACTTAGTAGCAACTTTAAGTATGCACTGGCTAACTACAATGATGCGGGAGTGGGTTTTTATGGAAAAAATAATAAATCTAATAAAATAAACATGAGAAATGGTCGAAATACCTCACTTTACAAATATCATTTATCTTGAAAGGATTTACTGGTTGTCAAAAGTAAGGGCGCCAAACCATCTTGTTATAACAATACTTCGATACTCTCGCTACCCGGAAGGCGGTTATAGATCTTTGTAATTTCGATGTTGTAATGTTTACCACCCCGTACTTTATTCTTCTCCACAATACTAAAAGCACTGATTGACTTTTGGTCAAATTAATAAATTTTTATAATAGAAGACATCTCTTAAATACGACTTAATCATTAGGGCAGGTGGAAATTCTTTCACGAATCATCTTTACCTATCTTATAAATACCTTCAAAAAAAATCCATCTAAACTCTATTAACAATAACTTCGGAAATAAAAAAACATTCACTGACCTTAATAAAACAAAGATTCGGTAACATCCAACTGGTCAGATATTATTAACAGAAATTCTTAAAAAACAATAATCCATAAACAATACTACCATACCATTGTTCTAGTTTCCAAGATCTAAATATGTCTTAAATAATGATACATAGAAAATCATAGCACAATACCAAGCTTTTCTTTGGCCATTCCATTAAATAAACTTACATTTACATATTTCTTACTGTTTTAAAATGTCTAAACCTCCTTTTCCGATAATATTATACTTAATTATAAACAAAACTATTTCCGTCGCTATTTCATAGTCCACAAGAATAACTACTTAAAGGAATGTTAGTTTCCCACTGCATAGATTCAAATCATTTACATTTAAAATCCACATGTCCATAATTATAAATCGTAAACAAATAAAAAGCTCATATTTTGCTTACGGTTTAATTTCCTGTTTACCTTTAAAAATAAGAACGACAAATAACGCCAATAATTCACTGTTTTTTAGTGGACACGTTAGGCCATTCCATCATCTATTTAAATTCCAACTTTCGTTGAAGAGTGAAATCAGTTTATCACGATTCATTAAATATTTACATAGCTTGATGCTCGACTGATGCGAATATAAATTTCACAATACACATGTGCTTGAAATTTCTGGTTAACTTATCTAGCAACGTTCAACAACAATTTGTCATCGACCACCTCATTAAGGTCTGCCGTCTACTCACCTATTCTGTTATTTTACAAACATTTTTTTCTTGGTTTTTTTACTTTTTCGAACTTAGATATTAATTAACTTTCTGCCTTCTGCAAAAATTTTGTTCTCACACTTTGTGCGTCTAAAACTGTCCCACTGCCTAGGTTCATGTGTGAATTCTTAATTTCTCCCACGGTTTACATGTAACGAATTAATATTTTGAGTTGGATTTATGATTATAGTGGTTGTAGGGTTTGTCGGTCTAATTCCATGGTTCTGTGGTTTCTTTGTGGATTCGCGTGAATGTGTACAAATAAACTTGTCTATGCCCGGTGATTTACCGAGATCTATTCTATAATTTTTCTAAATTAAATACGCAGTGGGTAAAACACTGATAGCCTAAAACGTTTGTTTGTATTTAATATACTAGATGCTTTTTCATTTATTTTTGAAAATAATTTAGTATTACTTTAAAACAACCACGTTATTAATTAAACTACCAATCTAAATTCGTACAGGACGTTTTTGTGCAGAATGGTCATTTAACTAACTGAAATTAATAAATTTTTTAATACTTAATGTTGATATACGTAAATCGTTAGCGTTATACGTTATAAGCTATCATATACTGGAAAAAAACGCTGCAGAAATTGAACCCCCAGGTACATCAAAATGCAATCTGGAAGCAACTGAAGTTGTTTAAAGTAAGATTCGAGTTAATGTATTGAATGGAAAACTAATGACAATCATCGTTTTGAACAAACATTTTCTCCGCAACGGACAATCATCTTTTAACTGAGGCCATGTTTCTTTTCGGTTGTGTATCCTGGTTGGGACATGGAAAATATGCAAACCCTACTTATTTATAATAATAATATTACGTCTAAAAATTTAATAATTCCTGTCTGTATTTTATTTATAATCACCATAGCGAACCAAATGTCTGATATTCTGCAAACCAGTTTCCCATCAACTAAGAAAAAAATTTTGTAGTTCCATTCGTCTGGCATTTATTCAAATCCTTAACTTTTTGTTATCTGCATTTGATTTCTAGCAAGACGTTTTTATTGTTAATCAAAATTTAATCAATCACCGTAATTAAATAAACAAGGCATTGGTGCAACTACGTTTAATTAAGCCTATATGCAAAGTACATGCATAATCGGATTTTCTGACCTTTATGGAAAACCAGTTAAACATCATTTTCTGCAAAGTACTTATTAAAAGTACAATAAGCAAATGCTCTAATTTCTGCAGCGTGTTACGTCCCGAAAAATCGGCACTAGACATTCTTAATTAAGTTTTAATATGTGAGAATTTCGCGCCATAAATTTAAAAGGACGTGTGCGTATTTCCGTCACTTCAGATAGTGCGTTGCGCGAGATTCGCGCCGACGCGTGTGGACGAAGAAAGATAGTGGGGGATTTCCGGATACGCGTCAAGAACTAGCCTCCGAGATGTGAAGAAGGGTGTAGTTGGTCTGGTATCTTATCGTATCTTTTTGTTATGTAGGTCCCTTTTGCCCTTATCGTTGATTATCGTTCCTTATAAACCAGTTTCCCGTCGTTCCCTCTACATAGGAAGAAGACAAATCAAATTTGGTTTCAACCTGGCTCAAGAATTTCCACGCCCGAGAGATTAGCGAAGTAACCGACGCCGGAAGACTAGCGAAGCCATGGCGCAACCATCATGGAGTAATCCTGAAGGAAGCTCTACATGTTCACGTGAGTGCCCCCTTTGGGGTTTTCTTTAAAATTTATTTTCTTTAAAAATTTGTGTAATATGTTGCAATAAATTGCATATTGTGTGACGTCATTTATAATTTGCGCGTCAATTTTTACATTATCTAATATTGTTACCAACTGTCATCAGTAGCTCGCGTACCTCGTTTACGGGGGTATAATAAGCGTACACATCAGGAAGTCCATTTCAACTACCGTTTTACCTTCACCAACACAAAACTGTTTATAACACCATAAACATTACTACAGAAGTCGAGTTGCTTATTAAATTTCATGGTTTTCTTATGCTAATTATGCGATTGAGAGAAACTTCTTTACAATCGATCCCAAGCCAACTGTTTTTAGTAAAAAAAAATTTTTAAATAGTTTAGTTTGAAAAGAGTTGTTTTAAGATGTGCTCGATTATAAACTGCTCAAAAAATATATAAAAGCATCTTGGGCGCCATTTACTTTTTTTGAAAAAGATTGGGGAAAATTTGGATCTTACAATACCGGTCCTCTTGTATTTTATTGACAAAATGTCGTGTGTTTGTTGTTGGTTTGTTTATTTTGTGTACCTAGGGTGTTGGTACAACCTACTTTGACCGAACTCAGTTCAACTACATTCTTTTATTTCAATGTAATAAAGCAAAAATGTTGTCAAACCAATTATATGTAGAATATCCTTAACTTCGTGATTGGTTTATTATCATATAGATAGCAGAGTGCAGTAAAAGATAATCTGTTTTTTCAAAATTTGCAATTTTAAAACTTACTCCAGATTGTTCTGACTTTATACTACTTTACTCCAAAGTTTTTTACGTTTGGTTTTTGACCTTAGAAGGTCTACCGATAATTCACAGAGAAACTCAGTCAAGTACCTCACTCATATTCTCACCATCATTAGGTCTTCAGTCCTGGAACTGGTTAGACGCGTACCATCATTATTTCATATTCTGAACTAACCTACACATTTCCCTGAAATTTACACAGTGCGCATCTATCACTATCTGATCTAGGTCTATATGTACCTCCATTTTCCTATCTCTGCTTGTAATATAACCCATACTATTCCCCAAAAATGCCTTAAAACGTATTCTACTTTTTTATTTCTCCTATTTTTTTTTCAGATATCTTTATTCCCCTACTCTTTCTATAACCTATTTGTTATCTTTGTCTGTCCATGCTGTCATCCTCATACATCGGAAGCACAACATTCCAAAATGCTGCTACAGTTTACTAAAATTCTGTAACTCCATGAAGTATCAAGAACCTGAATTGCACCAACAAGACGGGTTGCTGACTACCTCAGTGGGAAAAGTGGTGGAAGTGTACGAAGAGGGTCCTGAAATACTATCGTGTGGGAAATACCGGTTTTAATCGGGAATACGGGGGTTCCTAGAGAAAAGCCCCAAAACGAGAAGAGGTTGCACAAACCCGAAATCAAAAAAGTGGATCTGGCCTAAAATTCACACGTGAAATTATCGAGTACACTAATTTAAAACAAACATAAAATAAATTTAATGATAAGGACACTAAAATAACTATATAAAACTTCTAGCCCAAAATCAAATGCTAAATTACCTCTATATTAACCACGTCTCTGGGTAATTGCAATATCGTTTATTATATCAAAGCTAGAAACTATTACATTTACATTAGTTTTAAAAAACCAGTGTATGAAACTCTTTACTCTAATGCATAATTACGTTTTTAACACAAATGCATATAAACATCCTTAAATAAAAGCGAAATATATCAAAAATTACTTATTTTAATGAAAAACGTTTTCGGCGATCAAAATTACATTCTAATTTATTAAAACTAATAACAAAAACGTACTATGAGCAAGTTTATAAGTTTATACAGTTTAAAAAAAGTTCATTAATTTACGATTACTGTAGGTGACTGTTTCAGAAGTTTTGAAACATAAAAGTAAATTATCGCTTAGACTCAATTCACTTTAACCATATCATACTGGAATTTTGTTGAAAAGTTATATTGTCTTAATCAGCATATCTCTCTAACATAAAATGCCTAACAGTGAAATTTACCAACCTAATAGGATATAATTCCAAATTTTATCGACTAATCCCGACATCATTTCGATATCTAATTATCAAAGATCAACCATAATTACTCAAGTTTGCATGGCAAAGTTCGAGAAAATGAATTAAACTGCAAACTTGTCATTTTTCTCTAACTAGCATATGTAGAAATATTTTGATTAAACACTCTTGAAGCAGAGAAAGATGCTTTCCTATTTTCGGCTTTAGAATAATTTAGAGTGTGCACCTTCTTCGTTTTAAGACTACAATGTATTAGGCACCAACATTGTACATCATTGACAAAAATTAATTAATTATAAAACTGAACTAATTTAGAATACAAAATAAGAATACCATTTCTAATCTTAAAACCGCAATAATAAATTTGACAATCTTTAAGTATAAACAACTAAGATTACAAAAATAATTTTTCATTAGATCAAGGATGTATGTAAAGTAAAATTATATCTTTTAAAGAAAAACCCCTAACCCTATTGGTACGATTTACCAATACAGAAATCTTTAAAATGAGATATGATTATAAATTTTTCTAAAGAATATTACATCTCTTCTAATTAATCCGATTTTTTCCAAAAATCTTGCGCAACTTGAAACAAATCAGCATTGACAGCGAAAAATAGACACCAATAGATTAACGACAACCTAAAAGTATGAAATAACCCTCAAAACAGCTCATGCTGCTTAGAATGCCATACCGATCCCTATAGTCTCTGTCACTCTAATTACCGAACCCGTGCATTTGCTGGACCCGACGTTCTCAGCGTCGTTATAGTGCCTTTTAACTCGAGAGTTTTTCGGCTTGTAGATGTTTTTTCTCTGGTGAGTTGTTGTGGTGATAGTTGATTTTCTTAAATATATGTTGGTCTGAATTCCAAGAGACCTGCTTCTGGAATGCTCTTGTTTTGATGCAGTGAGCAGTTTCCCGGATCTTCCCCTTGGTTGTCCTACAACTACACGATATCCGGATCCTGGGTACACTGGCCTGTGGTTTTCGACCGACAAAATGACTACTCGCCACAGGCCGTTCCATCGTCAGGTAGCTCGTCTAAATAGGACTGACGGATGTGCATCCACGACGACTTCACTTGTGTGCCCATTCCCCGGCACCCCGCATAGCCGGAGAAGTCCCTCAGGATGTCACCATTCCGCTGCTCACCTTTGATCGCCCGGAGACGGTGGTAAATATACGTTGCTGCCTCGTCGTCGTCTGGGCAACAACTTAATTACCGAAAGAGTCCGTGTCCTCTTTAAACCTGTCTCAGTCTGGCTCTTCACTTAAGGCCTTCGGCTCTTTAGCTTACTGAAACATGCAAGCCATTCTACCCGTTATAGTATTGTTGCGGTTTGGTTTAGAAATAAGGGGCTTCAAATTTTGGAACTTCTCTTAAATGACGTTGTACTGGCTCATTGTTCTGTTTATTTATATTACAAAGCAGAATTATAAGGGTACATTGAATAAAAGAGATGGTGGTGTTCAAAATTTTCCTAAAATTAACAATAAAAATCTTTTGCATTAAACAACAACATTAGCTTACACTTGTGCCCTTTATACCTATTTTATGGAGTTTATATACAACAAGTTCTTTGACAGCTGTAATTAAAACTTGTCACTCTCAATTTCTTTTCAGGGCCAAGCGTATAAATAATAAAATAATTAAATCACAAGCAAGCTACTATGGGAGCTTAACAGTTTCAGTAACATTCTCCCCTTCGGTACACTGACGCAGCGCCGCTGTGTTCAGTTTACCTTCTAAGTCCAGTACTGCCACTTTCGCTGCCGGGCGTGTGTAGAACTTATTACCGCACTGCACCACTACCTGTCGTACTTGATCGTCTTTCTTGCTCTTTACCACATCGATAATCTTTCCCTTCTTCCAAGAATCTCGATGCGTGTCATCCATTATCACTACGACGTTTCCAATCGCTATGGGCTGGACAGATTGAAACCATTTCGTTGAACGCGTGATCGTCGGCAGGTATTCTCTAATCCAGCTGCGCCAGAACATGTTGGCCATTTGCTGTGATAAGTGATACTGGGAGCGAAGACATACGTCGCTTTCAGTTGGATCGATGAGCGGCTTTGAACCTCGTGACGAGCCCATGAGTAAATGATTCGGGGTTAGAGCCTCCTGATCTTCGGTATCTAGAGAGACGTACGTCAGTGGGCGCGAGTTCACCATACTTTCTGCTTCCATTAGATAGCACCGCAGTGTTTCATCGTTCGGCCTTTTTGAAGTAACAGATCTTAACAGGGCTATTTTTACCGATCTGACCATCCGTTCCCAGCATCATCCCATATGGGCGATGCCGGGGGGTTGAACAGCCAACGTATTTGGCTAAATTCTCGCCGATAATCGTCGGGTTCCATCAAGTTATACAATGTAATTAAGTCATTTGCAACGCCGACAAAGTTTGTACCATTATCTGATCTTATTTCGAGTGGAGTTCCCCTTCGGCTGATAAAATTACGAATGGCCATCCAACAAGAATCCTTAGTTAGCGAATACACGATTTCAAGATGAATTGCTCGAATAGTCAGGCATGTGAAAAGGGCTAGCCATCGCTTTTCCACTCTTCGTCCCACAACTACTTCTAGATGGCCGAAGTAATCAAGTCCTGTGTAAATGAAAGGCGCGACGAAGGTTGCCACTCTTGCCGGTGGATGATCTGCCATTCGTGGCGGCATGGGCTTTGCCCTTTCGACTTTACACAATTGACAGTTCGATCTCACTTGCTGCATACAACGCCTCAACTTTGGGATACAAAATCTTTGTCGAATTTCATTAACAACCAATTCGTGATTTTGATGTCCAAATTTGCGGTGGTAGTCGCTTAGTATTAAATAAGTGATCGGATTGTTACGAGGTAAAATTATAGGATTCATGGCGTCGTACGTTGCACCAACAACATCCTTCGCCCGTCCTTTTACTCGCAAGATCTTGTGTTGGTCGAGAAAAGGAGTTAGTTTGTAGATTGCGCTCCGCTTATCGATTGACTTATTAGGATCATTTTTTAGGCTCTTAATTTCTCTTTCGTAGTCTCCGAATTGTAAATGCCTAAAAATTTCTTGTTCCGCTCGTTGTATTTCGTAAACTTCAAGCTCGCTAAGATTTTCGTTTGGTTTCGTTCCTTTATAAAGATTCTTAGCACCCATGCTTGAGTTCTTAGAAATCGGCACCATTGCGAGAACCGTTCCGCTTTAGGAACTAGACATGTGTCAATTTGTTCAAAGTGACTCATGGTTGACAGCTTATCTTCGTCCGTTTCTAGTTTTAAATTTTGTGGTAGTTCTTTCGGCCACTCAGATTCCGGTAGGTTTAAAAACTCTGGCCCAACAAACCATCGACAATTGGAATTAATTTTTGGTTGATCTTTCCACTTCGTCCCTTCATCGGCGACGTTCATGCGTGTCGGTACCCACCGCCATTCCTCTACTTTCGTGGTGTCGAGAATTTCACTGACCCGGAAAGCTACAAATTGTCGATATCTACGGTGATCAGACCGGAGCCATGATAAAACATCCACCGAATCAGACCAAAATACCTGTAGTTCTGGACGAAGCGAATGCGTAGTAATAACGGTTTTGCCAAACGGGCACCAAGTACTGCTGCCTGCAGTTCTAATCGTGGAACTGACATAAGTTTTGAGGGGCTACCTTAGTTTTGATACAATCAATGCAGTTTTATTCCATATGGACCAGTAAATCGAAAGTAAACGATTGCGGCAAATGCATTCAGCGTCCACGAAAGTATGCATTTGAAGGTTATCGATCGGTTCGGAAAGGTAACATCGGGGTATTCGTATTTCCCGAAGTTTCGGCAATGTTTTGTCCAAGCTATCCACTTCGCGTGTTGACGGTCTGTGATAACTTGATCCCACCCAATCGCGGAACGCCAAATTTCTTGTAATAAGATTTTAGGTATACCATAAAACATGAAATTAGTCCAAGAGGATCAAACACGGACATCAACGTTTTTAGCACTTCGCGTTTCGTTGGGGGACGTTGACCATTTAGGATTTCTGGTGGTATCCTACCGAGATTAATTTCATAATAGAGCATGTCAGTTTCGGTCGACCACCACATTCCAAGTATTTTAGCTCCCAACGAATTATTTGCCAGGTTCAAATTCTTGTTATTAGAATCAGAGTCCTCTGCGCCTATAGCATGCAACACTTGTGAGGAGTTCGACACAAACTTGCGTAACTCAAACCCTGCTTCAGCGTGTATTCGTACCACGTCCTTCGCAACCGATATTGCCTCCTTCGGTGGCAAAACTGTCTAACCAATCATCGACATAATGATTATCTCGGATGGCAGTCACAGCACGGGGATGAGACGACTCGAATTTTGTGGCATGCATGTTCTTGACGTAATGTGCAGTACTAGGTGAGCAGGAGGCACCAAACGTCATCACCTGCATCACATAAACCTCAATCTCTGATTTTGTTTACTATTACGCCATAGGAATCGCTGGGCCTGCTGGTCTTCTTCTCGGATCAACACTTGATGGAACATTTCACGTATATCCCTGATATTGCGAATTTTCTTTCACGGAATCGAAACAAAACAGCAGGAAGTGAACAAAGTAGATCGGGACCTTTTAGCAAACATGAATTTAGCGAAGTACATCCTACAGTTGCTGCTGCATCCACACCAAGCGCACTTTCCCCGGTTTATTCGGATTTATTACGGGGAATACAGGTAGGTACCAAGTTTTGGTGTACGCTGCGCAACTTCTTCTTTGTTCAGCTTACGTGCATATCCTTTGTCGACATATTCTATTAATCGTAGTTGAAGATTAGCATAAAGCGCTGGATCTTTATTCATTTTTTGCTCAAGGCACAGCAGGCGTTTATATGCCATTTCATAACTATCCGGAAGCTGAATTTTGTCGTATCGCCATAATAAACCCGAAACGTAGCGTTGCCCAACCTGTTTTGTTTCACTCTTAAGGATGGCGATGGCGCGTTTATCTTCCGATGTTATTAGAGGAACGTCCGGTCTTTTAACACCGAAATTGTCAATAGAAAAGTATTCTTGGATTTTCATATGTATGTCGTCGTCCGATGAGCAACTGCAGGCATAAAAATGAGGCTGTGCATTTGCAGCATTCAATGTGACGTCACCGATTGAACCACAGATAATCCACCCCAACTTCGTTTTAGTCGCAATTGGCTCACCAGGTCTACCTTCCTTGATCTTTCTTGGGAGGCTCAGCTCTAAATGTTTAATTCAATGAGCAGGCGTGGTTTAGCATTCTTGTATTCAGCGATAGGAATGTTTCGTAAGTGTGCCGACGTTCCAGGAAATGATTCATAATTAAGTGTTTGTGTTGGAAGATCTAACGATTTAACGGTTCTAACGTCTGACAGTTCATATCTTTTGCTTTTAGGCATATCTCCAGAAATATCGAAGGATACTCGTCTACTATTCTCCTCTAAGCGCGTCGTATCACCGGTCCACTTTAGATGAAGTGGGTCGAGTGGTCCGGTGACATCTAAAATTTGAACAATCTCGTCGTCGACTAGAGTTAAAGTCGAACCTTCGTCAAGGAACGCATAGGTTCTGAGATATGCTTTCGGTCCGTATAGTATTACTGGAACGATTCGCATCAGTATCTGAGCCGTCGTCGTTTGATGGAGATTGATAACTTCTTGTTTTGGTGCTCCATTAACGGTTGAATTTTGATCGCATGCAGCTTTGTATCATGCAACAGTGGATTATGTTTAAAGATACATCCATCGACACCACATTCTTTATGCACTTTACATCTACCCGCATAGTGAGACCCTAAACATTTCCGGCACAGTTTATGTTGTCTTAGTAGTTCCCACCGCTTAGTTTTAGAAGATTCTAAAAATAATCGGCACTCGTTTACACTATGAATGCCGTCGTTACAGAGTGAACATTTATTAGTGTGTGGGTGCCTGTCTTTATCTCTCGATAACACCCGGTTTTCCAAACTTAAGGAATGTGCATTGTGAATCGATTGCTTACGAATCTCGGGACGTTTATTTTATACACTTCGTTAGGTTGCTTTACAACAGCGATACTTCCAACACTTTCTGATAACTCTGAGATCCATGTAGTGAACATAATTAAGTCAGGATTCGCTTGCGCAGCTTTATATTTTGCCCATTCCAGTTGTAAGGTTCCAGACAGTTTACTAACAATCGTCCGCATTAGTGCAAAGTTTGTGAGCATATCGTGTAGTCCCGCTGCGCGCATTGTTATTACAGTATGTTGCACAGTCACGGCGAATTCTTGCACCGATTGAAGGTGCTCTTGTGAAACGTTGCCACACGATTCAATTTGATTGACCACAGCATCCAAAATAAGCTCTGGTCTTCCAAATTGAATTTCTAAAGCTCTCATTACTTGCGGCAGCGTTCCAGGGAAGTTATAGAAGCTTTGTACAAGACGTTGTGCTCGACCTTCCAGACAGGTTTGCAAGCGGCTTAAATTGTCATCATCTAGGAGATGACACTCTAACGTCGTACGCTTGAACCAGGAGATGAACATCGGCCATTTATCCGGTTCACCGCCGAATTTCATGCAGTGTTTCGGCAGAATTTGTCTCATAGCAATTTGTTGCATTGTTATTCGTTCTACGCCTGTCTCATTCTGACTCGGTTTGCCGCCGATGGAAAGAAAATACTCGTTTTCTCTACTGGAAAGCCATGGCGTAAACGCTTTCAAAGCAGAAGGCGTGTCCCGATCGCACGTCACATGCAAGTTATGATGTGAGGAGGTTCTCCGTAACACCGCTGGTTTTAAATTAGCGTTAGAGTCACTTATTTGGTGTTTAGCGAGAACCCTTTGTTGATGTTCTTCGTTTATTTGCGATTTCTCGAATGGTTGTTCGTCTACCCAGGACGAAACTTTCTGCTCAGTAGCAGCCAATAAATCACCTTCGTCAGATATGTCTGTTTCCTCATCACAAAATTGCTGATCAACTTCAAAGCCCTTTTTTAAGAATTCTAAACGTAGACCCAGTTCGGCATTTAACTGCTGGTGGGCCAGTTTTCGTTTTGAAATCGATTTATTAGATTTGTTCATCACTGACGATTTGTTACCACTAACCTGTGCCCGACCCGGAAGCAACCGTGGGTAGGGTGCACATAGTTTAGAAACTGCTTTAGTAGTTATTTCTTCGGACACCACATTACTAGGCTTACTATTTTCGATGGGGTTACTAGGATTGCTTAACCCCTCGAATACTCCGCTAGTACGGTAATTGCCCGTCGGGTCTGTGCTTGACACAGCTTGCTGTTTGAGACTAGCTTGAAGTTGTGCCACCAGAGCCCTCAACTCCATCACCTCCTCTTGTTGTCGTTTCACTTCAGCTACTAATTGCGGGTTGCTGTCGCGTGATTGATCGACTTCGGCCTGTTTGTCATGTGCAAGTTTACTTGTACATACTGTACAACTCCAGTCTCGATCTTCTACCGCTTCATCTACCCCTACACAGTTGAAATGAAACCATTTGTCACATATGTCACAAGCGACCATAAACTTTGTGTCAGGATTTTTACACATCGCGCAATTATTCGTCATTGTACTGTTTTAAGCGGTTGTTACACTGTTATCCAATACCTTTTCGAGTTAGTATTGGGGCTGCCCTTCAACCTACCTTCCAGTTCAATAAAAGTGAAAATTTTGAATTTGTTGCGGTTTGGTTTAGAAATAAGGGGCTTCAAATTTTGGAACTTCTCTTAAATGACGTTGTACTGGCTCATTGTTCTGTTTATTTATATTACAAAGCAGAATTATAAGGGTACATTGAATAAAAGAGATGGTGGTGTTCAAAATTTTCCTAAAATTAACAATAAAAATCTTTTGCATTAAACAACAACATTAGCTTACACTTGTGCCCTTTATACCTATTTTATGGAGTTTATATACAACAAGTTCTTTGACAGCTGTAATTAAAACTTGTCACTCTCAATTTCTTTTCAGGGCCAAGCGTATAAATAATAAAATAATTAATTCACAAGCAAGCTACTATGGGAGCTTAACAGTTTCAGTAACAAGTATTCTAGAACTTCTTTAAGATGCAGGTCCATTCAGAACGGGTTTACTATATTATATAGTAATTATATCTTAATTTCAAGGAGTTGTTTACCTAGATATTGATATTTCCTGCATGCCTGATTAGCATGATACAAATTTTTGGCATGCAGGTCATTGACCAAAATCAGCTAAATAAGAAGAGCAGTATGACTCCGACAAAGTTCCCGAAAATTTATTTGGTTTAACTACATTTTCTAAGATGCTTGCCGTGGCAATATATTACCCTTTAGTATTACTGTTTAAAGAAAATACAATGCGCGAGAACAGGTGTGGCCAGTGCTAGTGCTTGTACTATTTTTTCTTTTATCTTACGCAAAACCAGATCCTGTTACTTAAAATGTTTTTGTATCTGCACGTTGCACCATGGCTTCTAAGTACTGTTTTGGCACTTCAATCAATAATACTAAATGATATAGATAATTTAAGGTAATCAAGATCAATTGATTACCTACAACAAAAGTATTAAAATCCTAAGAATTTTTGGCATTTTTTTGATCATAACGTGCTCCCTAACGCGCTCCAAAATTTAAATATCCAACTTCAAACACATAAAACCAACCATAAAGAAGCAATTTTTAATTGGTGATCTCTAATAGAAAATTGATTTAAAAATATTAAATACACTTATAAATTATTCTGTATTGCGCTTCTTCTGAGCAGGTATAATATTTAGAGTAAGAAACACTACGGTTTCTTTGGGACTATAGGACAACATGGCTTATATTACTTTAAGAAAGAAACGAATATTCGCATCTACTTTATACAATCTTATTTTAGTTATTACAATAAATAAGGACTAAAAGCAGTTATGACAGGCTATAAAAACTTTACACCTGAGAGCTCTACGATAAAGTCATATTCATTCACATGTTGTATATTTGTTGAAATAGATGTTATCGTTATGCTAATATTACCACAATATTCCCACAGACGGAATAATATAATATCACATAACTTATATCATCAAAATAAACATGTAACAATAATAATTTGTCTAGTAGATTTATGGCAATCCTAAAATGCAGAAATATATGGTACCACTTCTTGCAAAAACTATTTGTTAAACAAATTCCTAGTTTAATAGTTTAATAATTTCAAAGTGTAAACGATTTTAGTACACAAACAACATGAAAAAAGCTATCTTTAAAAAAATTTCAACAGTATTGCTATTCATCTGGAGTTAGGAATATAGTCAAAAATGTGATTCCTTTATTTTCTATTATTACGCTGTCGCCGTCCCCTCTAAAAATGAAAGCAATAAAATCCATTAAGTGAAAATAACGATGATTGACGGCTATTAAACAAGCAGATAGATGAATACAATAGGAAACACAAGTGTAGAACGACGAATTCTAGAAGGGTATATAAGGCATTATGGTCAGATACAAATACCGTATCTCTTGGCGGGGAGGCAGTCCGTCTTAATCAATAAGTGATGTGAAATAGATAGTTTGATCGAATTGTTGAAATAAACACACTAGCATCTATGTAAAAATATGAAGCAACGAGTTGTATGTAATCGATTGGTGATTAATGGTGCATCAATCCAATATAACATACACTGTTAGTAAAGGGTCTTCCAATGCGGACTTCCCAACTTTGACAATTGGTAGCGGTCATATTGTTGAAGCTACATCTGTCAAAATGGCTGTCATTTATTCAGTCCGTTTCGCCAAACAACCATGGACAGGCATAATGTTCAACAACACGTGCAAATGATAAAATTGTTTTATCAAAGTGGGTGTTCTGTTGGGGCAACGTTTCGCGCGCTTCGCTCATTTTACGGTCGCCATAATCATCCTACCGAAAGCACTATTCGTAGTGTGGTTGGTAAATTTGAGTCCACTGGTTCAGTAAACAATCAACCAACACCCGTACGATAACAAAGCGCAAGATCTGCCGAAAACATCGCCGCTGTCCGTGAAAGTGTGCAGGAAAATCCGAGGCAGTGGATTTCGCGTCGCTCACAAGAACGAGCCCTTTCGCAGGCCACAACTTGGCGAATTTTGCGTCATGACTTGGATCTGCACCCGTACAAAGTTCAATTTACCCAGGAACTGAAGGTAAATGACCATAGGCAACGACTTATATTCGCTGAATGGGCTCTGGAGCAGTTGGAAACTGACCCTAATTTTTATCAAAAAATCATCTTCAGCGATGAGGCACATTTCTGGGTGAATGTGTACGTCAACAAACAAAAATGTCGAATTTGGGACGATACCAATCCACAAAAGATTCTAGAGCGTCCAATGCATTCCGAATGAGTCACTGTTTGATGTGGATTTTGGACTGGCGGCCTCATCGGTCCCTTTTTCTTTTAGAACGACGTTGGCCAGGCTATCGCCGTCAACGGGGAGCGCTATAGGTCAATGATTACCAACTTCTTTTGGCCTAAATTGGATTATATGAACACCAACGGCATGTGGATTCAACAGGACGGCGCTATGTGCCACACAGCTCATGCCACATTGGACATTCTGCACGAGCGATTTGAGGGCAAGATCATCTCACGTGGAGATGAATTTTCCAAAATTTTGCGAAAACTAAAAGTGAAGTTATTAGAGAACTTGCAAGAACTGGAAGTAAATTGCTTAGAAATATTCTCATAGAACTCATAGAAATGCAGGCGAGTACTAAAAGTAGAAAAACGAAATAATTGACTAACAATACGAGTCCAGGAGCTCACAACTCTGGTGATACACTAATGCACTTTAGATTTAAAGAGTGCTGAGGAAAGCCAACTGTTATCAAAATTGAAGTAAACGCAACTGCATTTGATGGAAAACCCCTTCGCAGACATTTCAAACAATTCGTGGCTGCCGCAATAGCTAATAGCTGGAATGATGGCAAAAATCAAACGCATTGATTATCTCTTACAGATCCTAATCACACCCAAAAAATTGTTCAGACCTATTAAATTATATAAGCATTTTGCCATTAGGAGTACTTCTTGAAGGATTACACCCGGAATATCCTTTTTTAAAACACACATAAATGAAGAACAGTAATGTGTTGTAGTTTTTTATTCTTAGAATTTTCTTCTAATCGTGAGAAATCATACTAGTACTCCTTATAGCGATATGATTTTACTATGGGGAATATCAATAGTTTTAATATCAATAGTTCGAAAGTTCTGTTAGAAATGGCAATAATTTGTTGCGAGTAAAAATAACGCAGCGTTACAAATTTCGATTTGACACAAAAGGGCGGGAACTTCGTAACAACTTTAAGGATGCACTGGCTAACTACAATGATGCGGGAGTGGGTTTTTATGGAAAAAATAATAAATCTAATAAAATAAACATGAGAAATGGTCGAAATACCTAACTTTACAAATATCATTTATCTTGAAAGGTTTTACTGGTTGTCAAAAGTAAGGGCGCCAAACCATCTTGTTATAACAATACTTCGATACTCTCGCTACACAGAAGGCGGTTATAGATCTTTGTAATGTTTACCACCCCGTACTTTATTCTTTTCCACAATACTAAAAGCACTGATTGACTTTTGGTCAAATTAATAAATTTTTAAAATAGAAGACATCTCTTAAATACAACTTCATCATTAAAGCAGGTGGATATTCTTTCACGAATCATCTTTACCTATCTTATAAATACCTTTAAAAAATCCATCTCAACTCTATTAACAATAACTTCGGAAATAAAAAACATATTCACTGACCTTAATAAAACAAAGATTGTGTAACATCCAACTGATCAGATATTATTCACAGAAATTCTTAAAAAACAATAATCCATAAACAATATTACCATATCATTGTTCTAGTTTCCAAGATCTAAAAATGTCTTAAATAAAGATACATAGAAAATCATAGCACAATAACAAGCTTTTCTTTGGCCATTCCATTAAATAAACTTACATTTACCTATTTCTTACTGTTTTAAAATGTTCAAACCTCCTTTTCCGATAATATTATACTTAAATTTAAACAAAACTATTTCCGTCGCTATTTCATAGTCCACCAGAATAACTACTTAAAGGAATGTTAGTTTCTCACTGCATAGATACAAATCATTTACATTTAAAATCCACATGTCCATAATACAAATAAAAAGCTCATATTTTGCTCACGATTTAATTTCCTGTTTACCTTTAAGAATAAGAACGACAAAAAACGCCAATAATTCACTGTTTCTTAGTGGACACGTTAGGCCATTCCATTCATCTATTTAAATTCCAACTTTCGTTGAAAAGTGAAATCAGTTTATCACCATTCATTAAATATTTTCATAGCTTGATGCTCGACTGATGCGAATATAAATTTCACAATACACATGTGCTTGAAATTTTTGGTTAACTTATCTAGCAACTTTCAACAACAATTTGTCATCGACCACCTCATCAAGGTCTGCCGTCTACTCACCTACTCTGTTATTTTACAAACATTTTTTTCTTGGTTTTATTACTTTTTCGAACTTAGATGTTAATTAACTTTCTGCCTTCTGCAAAAATTTTGTTCTCACACTTCGTGCGTCTAAAACTGTCCTACTGCCTAGGTTCATGTGTGAATTCTTAATTTCTCCCACGGTTTACATGTAACGGATTAATATTTTGAGTTGGATTTATGATGATAGTGGTTGTAGGGTTTGTAGGTCTAATTCCATGGTTCAGTGGTTTTTTTTTGTAAATTAAATACGCAGTAGGTAAAATACTGATAGCTATTAACGTTTGTTTGTATTTAATATACTAGATGCTTTCTCATTTATTTTTGAACCTAATTTAGTATTACTTTAAAACAACCACGTTATTAATTAAACTACCAATCTAAATTCGTACAGGATGTTTTCGTGCTGAATGGTCATTTAATTAACTGAAATTAATAAAAATTTTAATACTTAATGTTGATATACGTAAATCGTTAGCGTTATACATTATAAGCTATCACATACTGGAAAAAAACGCTGCAAGAAATTGAACCCCTAGGTACATCAAACTGCAATCTGGAAGCAACTGAAGTTGTTTAAAGTAGGATTCGAGTTAATGTATTGCATGGAAAACTAATGACAATCATCTTTTTGAACAAAAATTTTCTCCGCAACGGACAATCATCTTTTAACTGAGGCCATGTTTCTTTTCGGTTGTGTATCCTGGTTGGGACATGGAAATTATGCAAACCCTACTTATTTATAATAATAATATTACGTCTAAAAATTTAATAATTCCTGTCTGTATTATATTTATAATCACCATAACGAACCAAATGTCTGATATTCTGCAAACCAGTTTCCCATCAACTAAGAAAAATATTTTGTAGTTCCATTCGTCTGGCATTTATTCAAATTCTTAACTTTATGTTATGTACATTTGATTTCTGATAAGACATTGTTTTAAATAAGCAAGGCATTGGTGAATTATTGCAACTACGTTTATTTAAGCCTTTATGCAAAGTACAAGCATACTCGAATTTTCTTACCTTTATGGAAAAGCAGTTCAACATTATTATTCTGTGAAGTACTTATTAAAAGTACAATGAGCAAATGCTCCAATTTCTGCAGCGTACGCATCAGGAAGTCCATTTCTACTACCGTTTACCTTCACTAACACAAAACTGTTTATAATACCATAAACATTACTATAATACGTGATTTATACAGAAGGCAAGTTGCTTATTGAATTTCATGGTCTCTTTATGTTAATTATACGATTGAGAGAAACTTCTTTACAATCAATTCCGAGCCAACTGTTTTTACTAAAAAAATTTTAAAATAGGTTAGTTTAAAAAGGGTTGTTATAAGATGTGCTCGATTATAAACTGGTCAAAAAATATATAAAAGCATCTTGGACGCCCTTAAATTTTTTTTCCAAAAAGATTGGGGGAAATTTGGTTCTTGCAATACCGGTTCTCTTGTGTTTTATTAACTAAATGTTGTTTGTTTGTCGTTTGTTTGTTTATTTTGTGTATCTAGGCCGTTGCCCCAATATACTTTGAACGAACTCAGTTCAACTAAATTTTTTATTTCTATTTAATAAAACGAAAATTTGGTCAAACTAATTACATGTAATACTTTTTATATTAACTTGGTAATCAATTTATTATCATATAGATAGCAGAGATTATATAAGACACCCCGTTTTTCAAAATTTGCAATTTTGAAAGTTGTTCCAAATTGCTCTGACTTTATACTACATTGCTCCAAAGTTTGTTACGTACAGTTGTAGCTCCAGCAAATCTAGCCGGTGATCTAAGAGAAACTCGGTGAATACCGCCCTAAAGTTCTGTAATTGGATAGAATTCCGAAAACCTCGAATGTACGAACAAGAAGAGTTGTTGACTAACTCGGTAAAAAAGGTGGTCTAAGTGTTCCCACCACATACATCGGCGTTAAAATAGTCAACAAATTTGAATTGGAAGGCACATGTGCAATATGTCCAAGCTACAGGTAGCGAAATGTGTAACAGAATGATGGCGGTCACAAAAATAAACTAGGGATAAAGAGGCGAATCGTTGAGGACAGTCCACGCCGGAGCGGTAAAACCGGCGATGCAATATGCGGCATTTAGGCGCAGGGTTCTAAGATCAAAAAAGTCGGGCATTTTTCAAACGTTCAACTCATAACCGCGCTCAAGGCGATGAGGGCGTACAGAACCATTTCCACAAAGGCGGTCTTGCTTCCATGCTTCAAATAGAATTTGTCGTCGGGGAATTAAAGATCTGAGACTCGTAGATATAGGGAAAAAGCGTGAAACTGTCGAAAATCTTGGTCTTGGTACTAGGGAGGTTGAGAAAAAATCGTTATCTCCGAACTATGGCATCCGGTTGATATCAAGGAGCTCAAGTTTGTCTAAGGCGATAAAAACGCAACGAGAATCAGAATTTATACGGATGATTCGCGAATCGAGGATGGGCACGCAGAAGTAGCTTTGTGCATAAGAAAAAGAGGGAAGTGTTCCGATTCCAAACTGGATTTGTGGATTGGAAAATAATCTTTCAGTGCGGACACAAGTGGGTACTCAATGAACACCTCGATAAATCATGAAGGGGATGTTTAAAGATAGCGCACACCGCACTTGGGTTTCAGGATTTGAAGTTTTATTAGGTTAGGTTGCATGATGGCAATCAAAATAATGACAAAGAAGATGAACTGACCTAAGAGACCGCTACAAGGAAGTTTCATACATCGTATTATTTGGTACCGAGGTGGCTAATTAAGAAAAGTAAAAGCTGCGAGAAATGTCAATCCAACAGTGGAAAAGGAGGTGGAACAACGCTGCTACGGGCAAGGTTGGCACACAAATTTATACCGAGCATAGTAGCTAGAGATAAGATAGAGATGAAGCTCAATCATAAGATAGTGCAGCTAGTAACGTAGAACAGACACTTAAAGCCTACCTGCGAAGATTCGGATTGACCGAGAACGACTACTGCGAATGCTGTGAAAGCGCAGAAAGCGCAAAACACGTACTAATTGACTGACCACTCGAGATGACTAACAGAAGTTTGGAGGACAGGAAAGTAGCTATGGAGAGGCTAGAATTGCTCCATACTGCATTCTGGGTAGCCTTGAACGAGTTTGCAAGAAGTGTCACGAGACTGGACGCTGAGAAACGAGAGGGAGGATCGCTTGAAATTTGAAATAGGATGTAGTTTAGATTAGACTTGACATAAATTTATTACTCGCATAAGCATTGATTTGTGTTAAAAGTTAATTTGCAGTTATTTTTGAACGAACACGTTTTAGTGTGATGGCGCTAGCCGACATAATTTATATACGGAGGATGGTTTTTTGCTATTCTATGCACTGTTATATACGTACATGCTTCACCTTTCATTTAAATATCTATTATTAATTTTTTATACCTATATTGTACATTTGTATATGTTAATGGTTCGTCGCTTGATTTGCTTTGTTTGGCGTTCTGTTTGTTTTTGGTCGTAATATCTATAGAAAAAAGATTGACATTTGAATAAATCAGTTAGGGAACTGGAACGTTAGGGACCAATTTAAGCTTAAGTTAAAATAAATTACTTAGACTAGGGTAGACGATATTGTAAATTTATAGAGTAGGAACAAATAGTTAGATTTGGTATTAATAAATTTGGCATATGCTTAGAAATTCAAATCCATTAGAAAATATTAGTTAGCTAGATTAGGATAGTTTAAAGATGACCATTCAGGTCGCACCGCTAACCAGAGCTGGCGGCTACTATTCAGTATTACGGCTCCCTCACCTTTTACTTTTTGCTAGTGTCTTTTTGATCAGACACACTTCAAAGTCAACGCTATGGGTACCATTGCTTAAATCCTAATTTTGGTTTTAGTTTATAAATCATATTTAACGATTAATTAATTTTGAAGTCAGATTTATATGAAGCACGTTTAAACCCAATGTAGTACCTTCGGGTGGAGCGTTGGAGACCTGGTCGCAAGTGTAGCGGTCCTTACTTAAATTATACGGTGTAAGTGTTCGATGAGAGTCCCAGAGCACTATCGTGTGGAAAATGTCAAGGTTAATCGGGAATTATGTTAGACGCCACCTAATCTCAAAATACGGAAATTCCAAGGAAAAAATCCCAGAAAGAATACCAAGAGGTTGCCAAAACCAGATATTAGGAAATTGATTCAGGCCTAGAATTCACACGCGGAATAATCAAGTACACTCATTTGAAACAAATCTTAAATAAACGTAGTGATAAGGACACTAATACAACTGTACAAAACTTACAGCCCAAAACCAAGTGCCAAATTACCTGTATGTTAATCGTGTCTCTAGATAGTTGCAATATCTTTTACTATTTCAAAGCTGAAAATTATTGCCTTTACATTAGTTGTGAAAAATGAGTCCACAAAACTTTTTATTCTATTACGCAATCACCTTTTACGCGCAAGTAATTATAAACATTCTTAAACAAAGCCAGATATATCGAAGATTACCTAAAGAAAAACGTTTTCAGCGAACAAAATTACTTTCTAACTTCTTAAACCTAATAACAAGTACGTACTATTGGTACGTTTATAAGTTCATACAGTTAAAAAAAAAGTTCATTAATTTACGGTTACTGTAGGCGATAGTTTCAAAAGTTTTATGACAAATACCTAAGAAGTCATTAGACTGTAGATACTTTTCGGTAACAAGTAAAATCAATTACCTCCTGGACTCAATCCGTTTTAACCATATCCTACTGAACTTCCGGCACTAGTTACATATCCCCCAAATTGATATATATATATATATATATATATATATATATATATATATATATATATATGTATATTTAAATGAAACTATTAAGTCTTAAGAAATAGATTGTGACATTGTATTATTAAAGGACACATTATAAAAGGTTAATAAAAGTTCATTAATCAGACGTGAGAAAGGAAGCAACTACTTTGTATTCTAGACGTAACATGATACTGCAGGTGTAGGTTACAATAGACTATAAGAAACCAATTGTTAGAATTAAGATTATTAAAAAGTAATACATCGTATTGTATCAAGAAATAGCAGACATGAGATCTGCATTTCCCACAAGTAATGTAAGAGCACGGATTGCATAAATACGCTGAGTAGCCTATAATGACCAGTCAGTCTTAGAACTTTATAACTTTAACATTGTTGGTTGTTCAAGCTACTCATTTGTAAATATTAGTTAATAATAGTCAGTCTTAGAACTTTATAACTTTAACATTGTTGGTTGTTCAAGCTACTCACCGTAATTTTAATTTAATTAGTAACGTTTAACTTTGATTATTTTTGAAACTAAGACCTTAATAATATAACGTACAATTTGTCAAACCATTGTAATTACTGTTTAAATAAATTTGATAGGTGTTTTTTGGAAGAAATCCTTTTTAAAAAGAAGCTCCAAGAGGCCCAAAACCTATCTCACTTCCCTAAAAAACTAGATACTCTTGATTAGATGTTTCTCCAACATAAAGTTTACCTAGGGAAACAAATCCTTCCTAAAAGTAAAATTCACCAACCTGGTGAGATATAATTCCGAACTCTATCGAATAGTCACATTAATCAGTTCGATACCTAATTATCAAAGGTTATACATGTCATGTCTTTCAATGGTCTTGACGAAATGCTCCGCAAAAAATTACCTTTACTTCACAAAAAAGAGATCATCACGGGCCAGGTCTGCCTCTTCAGTCACATGAAACATTGTGGTTGATTATTTGGGACACATTATTTTTGTACAAACCTTTTTGACCTCGATGTTTGGGCATGTGAACTAAATCTATCCAACGAATAAGGCTAAAGAATTTTTTTATTTCTGATGGGTTTGTTCGGGTCCATAAAGATACCCTGAATTTTTTGCAGGTATTCACTGCATTAAGATTTTTTTAATAACTTGTAACTCGTAAAAATTTGTTCCTTGCAGAAATATATTAATGATTTCTTCCGTCTATAAAATACAATAGCACACCACTTGTATCTTTTCTTCTTAGACTTCGAACCACCTCAGGTATAGGTCCAGTTTCAGAAGCATCAAATTTGAATTAGTTTCCGTCCCTGACAACTTGCCAAATGCAAATTGTCCTACTCGCATCAACAAGTCGAGTTTCTTGTTTTAGTCATCATCATCGTCAGCATCATCATTCTCTTCAGCGGAACTTTCCTCCTCGTCAAATATAAAGTCTTCATTATCCAAATACCCGGTACACGTTCCAACACGTTCATCATCCAAATCAGCATCAACGTTCATTACGAACCTTTTTCCTTTTTACCTTGATTTTGATCATTTTCGCACATAGCTTTTTCTGCCTCTTCTTCAAGCTCACTTTTGGTTGGTATATGATTCATATTTTACTTTCACAGACTTTTAGCCACTTTCATTTTTTTTCGATCAGTACAGAGTAGTCGAACCTCGACCTCTCCGGTTCATTTTCCTTTTACAGCATTAATTAATATTGATTTTGGCTGTTTTGTTGCTATCTGTTGTTAGAGATTTTTTCATGTTTTGGCGGGTGGTTAATGCGGTGAATAGCTTCCCGGATCTTCCTCTTGATTGCTCTCCAACTATATGATATTCAAATCCTGGGTCCACCAGCCTGTGGTTTTCGACCGACAGGATGACTATACGCCACAGACCGCTCCATCGTCAGGTAGCTCGTCGAACAAGACTGACGGATGTGCATCCCCAACGATTTCGCTTGTATCCCCATTCCTTGGCACCTCGCATAGCTGGAAAACTCCCTCGAGTTGTCACCGTTTCGCTGCTCACCTTGTTTCGCCCGGAGGCGAAGATAGGTACATGTTGATTCCTCGAGGCCTGCTGTTGGAATTATTTCGATCACTTACAGCGGTTAACTTTTATTTAGAGCTCGGACGTGGTTAGTGACAAACCTATAACAAAATAACCCAAATAATCCACGTGGTCAGCGATGGCCACGCGGTCCCAGAATGGGAATTTATCTCTTTGGACCGCATGTCAAACCGTGGACATTCGAAAAATATTTTTGAAGCATGTAATCAAAATACCAAATAAACTAGTGTTGTTCAAATATTTGAGAGAATGTTTTTAAAAAAATCCTGAAAAATAATCGGCCCCCGATGAAGAATCTGTCATTTTGTTGCGAGGCTCAATGTGTTACTGTCCTTACTGTTAGTGTGTACTATAGGTTGGTTTTAGCATTAGTGTACTTGATTACTCTTCGTGTAAATTTTTGGCCAGAATCACTTTCCTGCTCTCGGGTTTTGGTATCTTCTTCTGAGGTTTTTATCCTAGAAATCCCTGTATTTTGAGAATAGGTGACGTCCAAAATAGTCTCCGATAAGACTGGTATTTCCCACACGATAGCATTCCGGGACCCTTTTTAAACACACAACCCTTCTCACTCAGTTAATCGGCAATCAAAATAGTTGCGTACAGTTTTGTCCTTAGAAAATCGAGCCTGTAATCCACATGAAAACTCGGTAAAATACGTCGCTAAAAATTCTGTTTCGTTAAAGTACCAAAAACCTCGATTGTACCATCAAGAATGTTTGTCGACTAACTTAGTGGGACAGGTGGTGTAAGTGTTTGAAGAGGTTCTCAGAATGCTATCGTGAGGGAAATACCAGTATTAATCGGGAATTATTTTGGTTTCCTCTAGGGCTTTATATATATATATATATATATATATATATATATATATATATATATATTATAGTGGTTTTAAAAGATTAAAATAAATATAAATGAAGCAATTTCAAAACACCCTGTATAAAGGAACAACCAGAAATTACGTGCGAAAGTTATATTAGTTAATTCATTTTTAAGTATCAGGTATTAACGAAATTTTACAAATAATGAATGAAATTTAAGTACGTTTGCAAAGAAATAAATGGTAGAAGCCAATGCCATTAATTTATTAATTTAATTGAATTTAATTGAACGATTATTGATGTATAATATGCATAAAAACGTGTAAAAACCCAATAATACCAAGGTGAAAAGCGTTGCTAACAAACAAATATATCTGTGGGGTAGAAATACGCCAAACTCTAAATCGTGGAAGTGTTATGGTAAAACGTCAGTTAATTAAACACCTGCAGAATTTTAAATGTCAAGTTCCATTTAATTTGTAGATAACGAACAAATTATTCTAAGGGTTGTACTAACGATCGGATGTTTTAGCATGAAACGCTAATGAGCGGTTATTTAAATCACGTAAGAAGTCCACGTGGGTTTAAAGAGCATATGGTCGGGAATATCGATTTTGTACCACTCAAACCAGGTTAGAAAGAGCCGTAGAAAACGCATAAGCAAGAGACGACGATAGTATAGGAGGGACTTGTAGGACGTCAGTAAATATACAATTGGTCGATATAGTTAGTTGAACACGAGACAAATACAAGCATAGTGTATATTAATTTTCTGAAAATATTATAACGACGTGCTGAAATTCGCGGGATTAAATATTGGTTGAGTGCAAAATTGTGAGAAGTATTATTTTAAATAAAGGATTTCGCGTTAGGTGGGTATGGAGAGGTTATATTCGAAGTGTATAAATATTATAAAGAGGTAGCATGGCTCTTCTCTTTTAACTTCGTGCCCTTAATATTTCGATCGTCACAAACGACGTATGAAAGTAAACACGAGTTGTAAGTATTATAAAATCATTTAAATTATATTGCATGGTGGTAGCCTCTTAACTAGTACGCAGTTAGTGTGCCGAGATTACATTTTTTAATTGAGGTATCACCTATAATTTTTAACTCGTGTCGGGACGTTAAGTAACGTAGATTACAGTAAATATTTGTGAAAGACGTATAATTGAAATGGAATTTGGAATTTGGTTACACCGTGAAGGCAGCGTTAGCAGTTCAACTTAGATGGAGTTCGTCTAGTAACAACGAGAAACGGCCTGCAGACCAGATAGAAGAAATACATGGCATCGTCCACAAAGCGGAGATCGTCTAGAAATTTCCAAGTAACGATTTGAAATTGTGATTCTTATAAAAAAAAATAAATAAATAAATTATAAAGAAGGAATTTTAGAGAAGGTATTATTCAAGGTCCATTTACTCCGGGTACATTTTATGTGTTTGATGATTTTAAAATAAAATACAGAACATTACAAAATAAGATTTATGGACAATATTGAATTTCATTTGTAAATAGTAATAAATAAAAGATTGTATGTTTGTTGTATTTTGTAGTTTTATTGGGAGTATGCGTGAATGATAGAATATGAGAGTGAATATAGATATCCAAAAGGAGGTCCAACTGAACTAGCCGGAAGCAGTTGAAGAAGGCCATTCAACCGAGGAAAAGAGGAAAACGGGTAAGAAATTTTTTTTTTGTATTATTTAATTTTGAATTTTCGAGTTTTGAAAATTTTATAAAATTTTTGAAAATATTTTGTTGGTGAGGATTTTACCCGAGTTACACGGCATTTTATGACGGCCCAATGTTGGGGCTCAAATGTTTTTTTTGAGTGAGTACTAATTTAGACCCGAGTTCCACGGCAATATATATATATATATATATATATATATATATATATATATATACAGCTTAATCTGTTTGACACTATGATAAAATTAGCTCCTGAATCAAATGACAATAAATTTTAAATCATTTATCGCCAAAATTTAAAGCTCCATTTTCTTATTTTAAAGCCAGAAAAATGTCGTTTGTACTTTACTGGAAATTTCTCTGAACGTTCAAGATTTTTCCTTGTTTACGAAATTTTTCACGTATCAAAATAAATTTTTGTTGACTCCTTACATAATTTATTCAAGATTAAAATATGTTCAAAAATACTAAATAGAAAATAATGCCTTTATATAATCAATGTTCAAATATAATAAATAGTAAATAATATCTTATGCAAGATAGTTCTGACCTGTAGTTTTCCTTAAGCGTCTTACAGCTGCGTGCCGAGGATCAGTACCCCAATATTGCTTTTAGTTGAGTTGCTTCGTCTCCAAGTTTTACCCCGTTTAATTTGATCTGCCTTAGCTTTTCATAACGTCGTAATCTCCTTAGATTTATTCTTAGATTTATTCTTAGATTTATTCTTAGAGTTATCCTTACTTATAGTTTCGTATTTAGAGCCCTGAGTTATAAATATTTTAGCTAAATTAATTAATAAATTCTACTTACGTTTTCTAGCAAACGGCCAAGCTTTGTTTCATATATTTTCACTATAATTAATTTAAAATATTTTATAACGTCACTTTTCAGAAAATTTTCATTGTTTAATTTGTATATTTACTCGACGCGTAAATTTTTAAGTATCAGTGATTCAGCTTGTACGTGGTTCAAATTAAGACTGTCCGCTTAACAAACCGCCACATTATATAGCCTACTCGCCATTTAAATTCATTGTTTTATCTGAGCTGTTGTTCAAAGTGTATGACCAACCATCAGCTGTTTTGGATATTTGTGGGCTTTTATAGGTTTATCATTGATATTGCCTTATAGAAACGATACGTTGATCACGTAGGTACTCGTATGTTTCTGGTGTGTATTTAATTTATAGCGTCTGTTTTTAATGTTGTTACAGGAATTTCTAATTCATTTTGGGATCTGCACTAACTTCATGTAGAAAATCACGTAGACCAAGTGACGTAAATTAACATATTTCTGTTTACATTTTTATTTCCGAAACGTATTTATTTTGAAAAATGCGTTTCTTATCAAGACACTATGCGATCTGCTTTTCTTGTCGCTTGTTTAATGTGAATTGTATTATGATTTTCTAGGTTTTTACTGCATTTAACGCGTATTAATTTACAATTTCGGAATATTTTTGGTTTGGGACAAGTTTGATTGCTTTTAGAGTTATTTCTTTTGCTGAATGCGTGTTTATTGTTGGATGATATGCTACTCGGCATTAATTAAAGTCACTTGCGATCCTTATACAGGGTGTTAAATTTTGCTCTTTGCATAATATAAAAATTACCTATTTTTAATGCTAAATAAATGCGGTTTTTTAACTCCTAGTGCTATTTACATGTATTGGGTAACCATTATGACTCAGTACACCCCTAAATAACCCCTTATCATAGCAATATATGTATATATACATTTCTGAAAATCTCGCTTTGAAAAGCTCGAGCATCACCGTTGAGCGCCATTACTGCTGTAGAATCCTGACAACGAAGCCCCAGCGTTGGACTGACATTACTGCTGTAGAATCTTATAAGCAAAACCCCCAGCGTTGGGCCGTTTTACCGCTGTGGAATCCTCTATAAACAAGCGCCGGATCCCTAATTCGAGCCCCACTCTTTGGGCGTCTTTACTGCTGTGGAATCCGGTTGAAGCCCCATACGTTCGCCCTTATTTCTGTGAATTAACCACTGCTCAAACCCCTGTAAAAATTCGATAATCATTACCTAAAATAAATTTGAGTTCACGTTTATTTGTCACGATATATTCTAGTTTTATACCCTCTGAAGATGCTGTCTATAAATGACGCCACACTACCAGCTCTTTGCACTGCTTCTTCAAGGATACTCACCACGGCTGCTCATCTGCTCTGAAATTTATTACTACCCTTCTATGCAATAAAAGACAATCCGACTAAGAAAAGTACATCCTATTTTATTGTGACAAAATTAATTAAAACCACAAAAATCTTTGTCTTCACATACTTAATCCATACATAAAGGATTTTACGATCCTCCTCTATATTAAATAGCGTCATCTTAATACTACAATGATTTCCTGATTTGTCTATATTTATCTATGCTTATTTTAAAGTAGATGGGCTTATCCCTAAACCTTACTTTACATTCCCCAGTCTAATATGAGCTCATAGTATAAACCTTTCTGTACATGAGTGCAAAATTTCAGCACTGAAAATTTCCAAATAAACGAAAGACCCGTTTACTTTGTACATATGCAAAAATATACACAGTTATTTTATATACACCTATTTACACAACCATATTTTAAATACTTAATTCTCAAAGGTAAATAGTTTAATTTTATGTTCATAAATTCATCAAAATACACTCAAAATAACACTAATAGTTTGAACATCGAATAAGCACCACAAACAGTTTTTTCAAAAAAATTTATTTACCTGGAATGTTTCTCACCCAGATCTCTACCATGAAGCCACCTCTAAAGATGCTCTCTTCAGTTATACTTTTCTTGTATCCTTGTCTAAACCATGTTTTCTATCTCCTTGCCTTCTCCTTCTATAACCACCTTGTTCATAGTCTTTGCACCCTACTTTTCCTCATACCTTGAAAATCGATATCTTCTGCAAAAACGCTGCATCCCTGCCTCGCTTATTACTTTTTAAAATGTCCTCGTTTTACAGACATTTGAAAGTCACTACAACTGACCATATGATATTTTCCCTCTGTCTCTAACGCATGCCAAATATGATCTTTCGCTTGATTTTATCGATCTGTTTCTACATATAACCGTCCGTTCCCTACTATAGACCTGTTGTTCATGTTAACGATTTTTACGTAGATGTCTTTAATTGATATATTCTTAACGTTTAAAAGCTTTTCTGTAACCGTTTTATTTTCTGCACGTCCCTTCTTTGAAATCTGTAACTGTTGTAACTTGTTTTAGATTATTAAACCTTGGAAACTTACGTAAATGTTTAAGCTTATATTACCCTACACTATTTTATACCCTCAAGGAATTCACCTTCCTTGTGTAAATCGTCGATTTGTACACTAAGCCCGATACGAAAAGCTTTTATACTAACCTATTTGTACACTATTTCTTAAGCTTCAAATACTTGTTTACCTTCCCGTCGTTCCTATTAGTAATTAATCATTATCCTAATTCTGAAATGAAGCACAAAAATTAAACCTACATTATTTTACATAGTACCATCCCCATTCTATCGTATTGAAAAACGTTTTAAAAGAAATTGATTTTTATACACGGGGTGCTTACAAATAAATAATTTCCGACTTATGTAATTTGATCTCGAAATACGGTTATATATATATATATATATATATATATATATATATAACCGTATTTCGAGATCAAGTGACGTCCAAAATAATTCCCGATTAGGATTGGTATTTCCTATACGATAGCATTCCGGGACCCCTTTCAAACACTTACACCACCCTTCCCGCTGAGCTAGTCGGTAACCATTCTTGTTGGTACAGTCGAGTATTTGGTACTTTATCGAAACTTGGTACTTCACCGAGTTCCCATGTGGATTACCAGCTTGAATTTCTTGGGCCAAATATGCACGTAACAATCTTTCTAACTTACTCCTAGACGTAAACTTAAAGGTCAATTCTAATTTACTTTAAAAATGATTAAGTTATGATATTTGTTTCGAAAAAACGGATTTCGCTTCATCACAAAATTTCTAATTCAGTCCAGGTTTTATAAGAATCTACATTTAAATAGTACGAGTTATTAAATCAAGAATTACATGGATTTTATAGCATAATAAAATAATCTTATTAAATAGAATGATACTGCATTTCCTAGTCTGTCTCCTGCTGATATTTTAAGTAAATCGTTTAAATGTTGAATATTTGCATTTCAACAAACAAGATTCCTTTTAATTAAGGAAAAATGCCATGGTTTTATAGATAACATTTGCTAGTTCCTATTATTTAAGATTTATATAGAATTCTTGACCTTTAAAAATTTATTACGATTGATTTCTGTTAAAGGATCTATTTCTGAATTTCTATTAATAATGAAAATTTAAAAGGTTACTAATGTTAATCTTTTTTAAATCGTGTTAACTGAAGCACCGGCTAACTAAAGTGATGTAGGAGTAGGTTCCTAAGAAAACAATAATAAAGATAATTTGTCCCATGACTTACAATTTTACTTCGGTGTTGCTAACCATTACACAAATTAGACTCTGCCTTATTAAAGGATATTACTAATTTTTCCCAAACGAACTAACGGTTCCGCGATAGTTTGTGCTACCAACTTATGGTTTCATTCTGACAAACGGAACTACTGTCAACACTCGAAAAATCAGATCAACGCCTCCTCAGAAAAACCCGTCGCCGTCGTAGGGATGAACAACGCGTAAGGATAGTTGCTTAACTTTTTGCACAAAATATGGAAGGTAACATCTTAATAATTCCGTGTAAGATAAGCAAAGCAGAAATTGTTAATAAATTCTCAGTTAACCGCAAAAGAAATAAGAAATGTAAGATTTCATTAAGTGAGAACAAATTCGCCTCTAGCAAAAATTAAATGGTCGTGGTAGAAAATAGAAGCAATGGACCAATCAGTACACTAACAGGACACCACAAGAAAATTCGTTTTAGAAAACAAAGAGGAAACAAAAGAGAAAAAATTTTCTTCCGGCTTGAAGAACTAATATATATCAACAAGATGAATCAAAATAAAATTCGTTTCAAAAAACCTAAAAAACCAAAAAAAAATTTATACGGCTCGAAGAATCAACATACCGGACCAAATCAAGAAGTGTAAAGGATATAGGAAAAAGGAAAAGTTAGGGTAACAATCACAGAGGACAAAGATGGAATGGTCTAACATTGCAAAAATTGTCAGAGTACGTATATCTTTAGTAAAAAAAAATAGTAAAGTTTTTGAAGGAATCAAATTAGTTTCTCGCGAAAACACCACCGAGTAAGAAAATCGACAGTACTTGTCATAGTAACTTAAAGAATGAAAAAATTATGCCTTACCGATTAGAGTTATCTTGTTATAATTATGAGATTGTTTGCAGACCACGATCATAAAACCAGGTCTTACAATTGATTTTTCACTGCTCCACCCGAAGGTACTGTGTTGGCCAGGAAGCGACTTTTTTACCTGGAAATTATGAATTTTTCCGAACTCTTGCTGTTCCAAGCACCGTAAGGTTTTCAAAGTGCATGACGACATTCACACACGGGACCTACATTTACCTCTATCCTAACGAGGGTATATTTTTGAGAAAAAGCTCCCTAACATTTTTCAAGCGGTCCGCGTCGGGAATCGAACACGGGACCTTGGGAATAGTAGTCATACGCGAACCTATCTAATCCACAAAACCACTCACATTACCAGGCCGCTGATGCTCTATCTAGGATGTGCCCGTCCATAATTAATAATATTGAAAAATTAAACAAATTTCGTAAGTTATTGTGTCATCAAAAAATAATTTGCCTATATCATGAGGTGCGTAGTAAGAACCTCCCGGTTTCTTTAAAAGAAGTTCGTCGTGTTACTGCTTCTGGCAACGTTTGCGTTGCAATCAAACCTAGGTTTTACAAACATCAAGGTGTTATTAAGGCTTTAAAGGACCTATTCCGTCTGTTAATCAAAAACGATATCTTCTTGTGATTGTGGATAAATACTCCAGATTTTCTTTTGCGTTTCCTTGTACGTATGTCAACCACAACTATCGTGTCTTGTCAAAGTAGCCATTATAAGTATTGATTCTTTTATGGTACGTTCATTTTTAGCACTACTGTTCTGGTGTAATATATATATAATTTTCTTTGGTAATTAGAGGTTGTATGATTGTTTTTATAAGTGTGTAATTTTTTTTTATTTCAGGCCGTTCTTTAATTTTTGTATGTATTATAGCCCGCCCACTCACCGAATGAGCCCGGTCAATTTCCTTTTTTTTCTTCTTTGGCTTTTAGGCTACGTAAATGTACGTAGCATACATTTTGACGCCTTAGCGTGGGGCTCCGATTTTGTTTCGTGTAACTTTGGCCCCGATTTTGTCTTGGGTAATGTTTGTTTCGGTTTTGGTTTTCGTGTAGTTTTGGCTTCGATTTTGGTTTTGGTTAACGTTTGCTTCGATTTTATTTCGCTTAATTTCTGACCCCCATTTCGAATGGACCTGCACCTTGCCGAAGTTCTAAATTACTAGAACAGGTGAAATGGCTTGCGTGTTCTAATGAGCTAAAGAGCCAAACTACAGGTCCAACCAAAGTAGTAAGGTCGTTAGTGAGGAACCAGACTAAAACAGGTCCCCGAAAGAGGGCAGCGGCTCTTTCGGTACTTAGATTGGCAGAGACCATAGGGGTCGGTATGGCAGTCTAAGACACACCACCGCGATGTGGAAGGCAACGGGAAACCACCACATTATCTCCCAAGTACACAGCGTACCTAAATTATAATAAAATGATGGCATTCTCTGGGGTAAAAGATTCCGGAGTTAAAATAGTCCCCCATTCGGATCTCCGGGAGGGGACTACTTCGGAGGATGCGATCGGAAAGTTAAAAATAAGAGTCGGGAACATTCTGCGAGTCGGAGAGTGGAATGTTAGAAGTATGAAGCAAGTAGGTAAGCTAGAGAACCTAAAAATCGAAATGAATAGGTTATCATTAGACATAGTAGGGATCAGCGAAGTTCGGTGGCCAGAGGCGGGGATTTTGGAGTGGAGACTTCAGGGTAATTCATACAGGAGCAGAGGACGGAAATTTGGGTGTGGGGATAGTTATGCGGAAAAAGATAGGACACTGTGTGGAAAATTACTTACAAAAGAACGAAAGAGTACTCATGGTTAGATTAGAATCTAAACCGGTAAACACAGTAATAATACAAGTATACATGCCCACCTCTAGCTACAGTGACGAAGAGGTAGAAGCCATCTACAAAGATATCGAAGACATATTAAGATACGTAAAAGGACATGAAAATTTAATAATTACGGGGGATTTTAATGCTGTGGTAGGTGAGGGTAGGGAAGGAGCGGTAGTAGGTTTATTTGGTTTAGGCACGAGAAACGACAGGGGAAATAGGCTGGTAGAATTTTGCGACAAGAACAATTTAATCATCACAAACACATTATTTCAACATCATGCTAGAAGACGATATACGTGGAAGATGCCAGGAGATATAGGACGATATCAAATAGATTACATTCTTGTTAGACAACGGTTTAGGAATCAAGTAAAAGACTGTAGAAGCTACCCAGAAGCAGATATAGACACTGACCACAACATCGTAATTATGAAGGCCGCACTTAAATTTAAAAATCTGAAAAAGAGGAACGGAAAAAGACACTTGGACTTAGAGAAACTAAAAGACAAAGATATTCAAGTAAGATTCGAAAAAAAGTCAAATGAATTGCTGAATGATATCGCGAAAATATCTGAAACTAAGGAAGTAGAAACAGAATGGAATAACATTAAATCCAGCCTAGACATGGCGGCCAGAGATATTTTGGGGTATACAAAAAAAAAAAAAACCATGGATAACAAAGGATATCGTGAATTTAATAGAAGAAAGACGAAAATACAAAAATAAATCAGACGAAACAGGAAAACAGAGATACAAAGCCATAAAATGGGAAATTATTCGAAAATGCAGGAAAGCTAAAGAACAATGGATTGATGAAAAGTGCAAAGAAGTACAAACTAAGATGGAAATAGGAAAGACAGACGAAGCATACAAATTAATTAGAATGAATTTTAGGGATATAAAACCGTATAGCAAAAATATAAGGGACGCACAAGGAAACGTCATTATAGAAAACGTAGAGAAAGTGAGTAGATGGCAAGAATATATAGGGAATTTATATGCAGGAGAGGAACTAACTGCATTAGAACAGGAATCAGACATTGAAAATGATGACTTGGGATATCCTATACTTCGAAACGAGTTTGAATTAGCATTAAAGAGTCTGAAAAGTGGTAAGGCGCCGGGTACAGATAAGGTGCAAGCAGAAACTCTAAAAGCCGCTGGACAAGCAGTAACAGAACGTCTCTTCCAACTTGTAAGCTATATGTATGAGACAGGCGAGATACCCAAAGATTTCAAACGTAGCATCATAGTAACTATACCAAAAAAGAAAGGTGCGGATAGATGTGAAAATTTTCGAACAATAAGTTTGACAGCACACGTGTCAAAAATATTAACTAGAATTGTGCAAAGACGAATGGAAAAACGAGCTGAAGAAATACTAGGAGAAGACCAATTTAGGTTTAGGCGAAACAGGGGAACACGGGAGGCTATTTTAGCTCTGAGAGTGATAATGGAGAAAACAATAGAAAAAGGGGAAAGCATGTATATAGGGTTTGTAGATCTGGAAAAAGCATTCGACAATGTAAATTTGAAAAAAATGTTTGAAATACTCAAAAAGATTGGAATGAGTTATAGGGATAGACGAATAGTACATAGCTTATACAAAGAGCAAACAGCAGTAATAGAATTAGAGCAGGAACGTAGAGAATAAATATTAGGCAAGGAGCGAGACAGAGATGTGCGCTATCCCCATTAATTTTTAACTTATATATAGAAAAGGCAATGAATACTGTCAAATGCAGAAAGACATTTGGAATTACTATGCAGGGACAAAAAATTGATATGCTTAGATTTGCAGATGATATAGCGGTATTAGCATCTAGCAAGGAAGAGTTAGAAGCGGCTCTTAATGAAATGGAAACGGTTCTAACAGAGAGATACGGTATGAAAATTAACAAAACTAAAACTAAAGTTCTAGTTTGCAAAGGTGGGGAAAATAAATCAAAAACAAGAATACAAGTATTTAACACGAACTTACAAGAGGTTAAGGATTTCTGCTACCTAGGAAGCCAAATAACGCAAGATGGGAAAAGCACAAAAGATATAAAACAAAGATTAGCACAAGGTCGTGCTACATTTAACAAGAAAAAGCAACTTTTGTGCTCAAAGACCACAAACATAGAAACAAGGAAAAGATTGCTTAAAACATGTGTGGAGCACAGCACTGTACGGCTGTGAAGCCTGGACAGTAGGAGAAGCGGACAAGAAAAAGGTAGAAGCCTTTGAAATGTGGTGTTACAGGCGTATGATGAAGATATCATGGACAGACAAAGTTAAGAACGAAGAGGTACTAAAAATGGTAGGAGAAGAAAGAAATATGTGGAAAACGGTAAAAAATAGGAGAGATAGGATGATAGGCCACATACTACGGCATGAGGGAATAGTGCGGAATATTTTAGAAGCAGAGATAGGAAAAAAGAGAAGAAGAGGCAGACCTAGATTAGACTACTGCACACAGATAGTAAAAGATGTAGGCTGTAGAGGTTTCAGGGAGATGTGTAGGCTAGCCCAGAATAGAAATCAATGGAGGTACGCATCCAACCAATCCCAAGATGGATAAACTAATGACGAAAAGATAACTGGGCGTAAACATGATGATTATTATAAGTAACTACAAGAATTGCTTGGGCAATATTCTCGAATAATGTTAAGTGTGTGAAAGGATTTACTAGAAAACCATTATTTCGGCAAATGTCCAAGTGTTGGGGGATCTTGGTAGCCACAGGTTGCTTAACCTCCTTCACTGAATCTCGGTAAAATAGGGTATAAAATTAGAAAACAATAGAAAGGAACGAGCTGAATACACATACTCCCTGAAAAGAAGAAAAGAAGAAAAGAAGAAAACCACCAAAACGCAAAATCAAAGAAGCTGCCTATATAACCCTACATAAAAATAACTGCGTTGCAAACGAATCCGTGACTTTCAGTAAACAATGGATTCCATTACTAAAAGAAATAACAAAAGAAATAACAAATGAAAATCAAATGCCCACAATATCTAGGTAGCATTGCAAGTTTTTCCTGGGTTTTCCTTGCAATATTAACATGAAATACAGCCTACATACATGATTTCTATTTATACATAAAATAACTAATTACATAAAAATAAGCATATTAACAATCCTTGTAAAACAGCATTGGTATCTGACAAGTATAAATCCACAATAAGGTTACCTCAAAACCATATACAATCTCCGTTGAACAGTATTGGTATCTGACAAGTGTAAACCCGCCATAGGGTCGCCTCAGATCCATATACAATCTTCATAGAACAACATTGGTATCTGACAAGTGTAAACCCGCCATAGGGTCGCCTCAGATCCATATACAATCTTCATAGAACAACATTGGTATCTGACAAGTGTAAACCCGCCATAGGGTCGCCTCAGATCCATATACAATCTTCATAGAACAACATTGGTATCTGACAAGTGTAAACCCGCCATAGAGTCGCCTCAGAACCATGTTAAAATCTACCAAAGAGGTAACTTAAATCATAATGAATTTTCCCCTCAAAATAAATATAAAAAAACGACTACTTAAGCCTTTCAAGAATGCAATCGCACACTTCTTTAATAACCATCCTCTCAATTGTATAAATAGAAACATGTTAAAAAATGTTGGCTGAAATGCAGACACAAAAACGGTAGCAGTCTTTTGAAATGCTCCAGATGTATGAGGACGATAGCATGGACAGACAAAGATAATAACAAATAAGTTACAGAAATAGTATGGGAACAAGGATATCTGGGGAAAAAGAGAAATAGTAGGGCGGAATACGTTCTAAGGCATTTTTGGGGAATAGTATGTGATATATTACAAGCAGAGATAGGAAAAAAGAGGTAGATGTAGACCTAGATCAGACAGTTATAGATGCAAACTGTGCATATCTCAGAGAAAAATGTAGGTTAGTTCAGAATAGGGAACAATGATGGTACGCGTCTAACCAGTTCTAGGACTGAAGACCTAATGATGATGAATTTCTGACCCAATTTTTTTGTTGGTACTGTCTAATTTCCTACATTACCCTCATTTCTCGGCCTGATGCTACTTATTTTTTTCTTCCTTTACGTTCGAACTGTTATTTATTTTTTATTTCGGTTCTTTAGTGTTCCTCACATGAGGATCGGTTTTCTTTATTTCTTGTGTGGGTTCAATCTTCTTAAATTTTAATTTTGTTTTCTTTCTTGATCGCTAAATATCATTGGTTGGCTCATTTCAGATTATAGGAATTGTGTTTTCGCCGATAATTCTAATTCGTTGAAAACGCTGGCGCCCTATTACTATTCCTAATTTCTATTTTGTTGTTTAGCTCCTATTCGTGTTCCTGAAGTTTATCCGTCGGATATGTTTTAAATTGTCCTATATTCGAAATAATTTTTTTTGAGCTTTTATCGAGTTACGGTTAGCCTTTACTTAGTTGTTTTTTCCCAATTTCTTTTTTTATTCTTACTAAAAATTACATAATAGGTTGGTATTGTTTAATATCATCTGCAAGAGACGGCAGAAGACATCCGAAAGCATTACTAACTATTTTGCGTGTAAGACAGGTCTGTTTGGGAACTATTGTTCTTTTGCTTCGTGGCCTTGGTCCATTTCATAGAACCCATTTGCTTACTGTCCATTCCTTGCAAGAATTAAAGTACGAATGTCTGAAGTCGGCTTCCTACCAAGACCTTCCAGTGTGAGAGTGGAATTTAAAATTTTCTGGCGACATGAACACTCTGACTGTACATAATATCTTAGAACGGGTGGAAGAACTCCGACGAACTCAACATGTGTCAGAATTTCAGTTATTTGAGTCTGCAGTAGACTTGTTCGAGGCTGGCAAAACTCAACTAATCTTTCTCCTCTATCATTTCGTCTACCATACCCAAATTTTTCTACCAGTTTTCCATCACTACCTTCTCCCATTGACGCATTAAAATCGCCAATAACTATTGAATTCTCATCTCCCTTTACTTTTATCATTATACTATTTATATCCTCGTATATCTTTTCTACCTCCTCATCCTCGTGCTGAGTTGGTGGCATGTAAACCTGTACTAAAACAATGTCTGTAGGTTTCGTACTCAATCTAGCCAAAATTATTCTATCACTAAATTGTAAGTACTTTTTAACTTTACGTCCTAATCTTTTACCTAACACTATTCCTACCCCTGCCTGTCCATTAGTTTCGACTAATAATTTCGTTAACTTATCTACTTTAAGAATGACCTAACATTCCAAGTCCCTATCACTAAATCGAACCGTTGTTTTAAATTCTTACGATGAAGAGTCCTAAGTACCCCCTCCCGGAGATCCGAATGAGGGTGTATTTTACCACCAGACAAGAATTTTACTTGTGAGCTCTCCATCATACATATTTCGTGTTTTATGTAATCCCCCAATTGATATATATATATATATATATATATATATATATATATATATATATCATAAAGAAATAGAATAAATTAAGAAATTATTAGAAATGTTAGAAATGCGCTAAGTGAAGTGCAACATTGTAAAACAAAAAAATTATACAGTTTGTTAACGTTCATGGGAACGGAAGCGCTACTTTGTAGCACATACGATAGTGACACTGCAGATGTCAGGTCACAGGCGGTCACCGACGGTCACGTACCAAGATTACTTAGAATTGAGATCGCAACAATGTATTAACGAATAAAGTTAAGTGTAAGCAGACATGAGATCTGCAAGTTCCCACAGACATGTGAGAGAGTAGGGATATTATAAAAAGCCCGGGAGCCCCAGTCGACGACAGTTAATCCATCGTTTAGCTATAGCATTGCAGTTCGTTAGATTACTCATTTTTGTACAATTAATTAATGTATTTCGATTAAAGTAATATTAATTCAAGTTTGTCAAAATTCCAAGTCTACTCTGTATAAATAAATAAAATTTGTTAAGAAGTTGGAAATGGTTTTTTAAAAAAGGCCGCTCCCAGCCACGAACCTTAACTCGCATACCTGGGAAATATTGTGGTAGGTCCCCATATCTTTCCACAACGCAGGTTTTAAAGATTTTAGCAAAAAGCCGTATTTGTCACGGCCAACCCCCAACAACTTGTAAATTGTTGAGGATCGTCCGAGACCAACCGACGCTCCTCCAATATCCTTTAGCTAGCAAGGCTGCTTTCTATATTTAAGCTCAAGACAAATGTAAGGGTGCCGAATTAGTAGTTGTTTGTCATCACATTGGCTAGTTACTGTTTGCTTATTATGAACATCCCTAGTATGACATTTCATGCTCTGTAATTCTAGTTTAATAAAACCTTGTAACGGGCATTTTTGGTAGTTTATCATTTTACGCTATTTCCAAATTTATAAATTCACTTCTACAAATTACTATTTCTATATTTAATATTTATTAACTCGTTGACGAATGTGTCGTGTTATAATGAATAGACTGCATCGTTCTTGTCTTGCCGTAAATATAAATTTTGTTCCTTATGTGGATATACAAGTCTAGATAAGATACGATAAACGGTTGTAATAGCAAGGAATTGATATAAACAGACGAAGAGTCGGAGTTTTGTTCTTTTGTTCCGATATACTAAGTACGTTAAAAATACTGTTTCCTCTTTGCTTTTGACAATAGTGAGAATTAATGCGGGATTAATTTTCGTATTGTTCATGTACGAGCACGGCACGATTTTTAGTTGTTTTCTTGTGAAATAAAAATTGTATATTAACTGTACAAAGTGTAGTTCTAATTCCTTTTGAAGGAAGTATGCTTGATAGGCGAACGTGTTTACTCGACCTGCACGTGTGTTTTCCGGAACATTTGACGGACGGTTTTTATTGCTTACGCGTGCCTACTAATTGTTTTTTAGTTGTTTTTCTTGTGAGACAAATGCTTTAAGGAACATTTGACGGACTTACTTTAGTGATACGCGTACTTTACTAACTTGTGGTTTTAGTTGTTTGTCTTGTGAAATAGGAGTCGTAGAACTTGCTAAACTGACCGTTTCTTTCTTTAGGATTAATGTGTGTGAAATATAACAGATTACCGGCTTACAAAGGTATTGGTTGAAGTTTCTCACTGCTTTTTGGGATGTTTATGAAAATAATATACCTTTGGTCCCAGTTGAAATTAAACTAGTGCTTCAAAATATTTCGAAATTGTTGTCTTAGGAAATAGAATTACCAAGAAATTTATCAATGCTACATAGTTCCGTCGCGTGATGGTGTCTGCTGCTAACCCCAGTGAAATACGTAGGTGTGATTAGTGTAACGTGTGATAAGTTCCATCAACACCCTCGCAGTCAAGGGTGAAGTGCTTCGTTAGTGCAGGACATCGTGAATCTCACACTTCCGTTGCAAGGAAGCGTTGCTGAAGGACTTTTGTAAGTTGAACTATTTCCTACTTGTTATTACTTTAAATATCTATCCGTTGCTTTACCATATCTTTGTCGTTCTGATACCTTTTACAAAAGACTTGCATGATATTTTAAAACATAAAAAAAGAAAGAAAGAAAGATCAATACTACTGAATTACTCATATCAATTGTGTCTTACCTATTTATTTTTTTTAACATTTTGTCTGATTTATGTTTAATTGGTGTGTGAGGAAACGTTTCTGCTACTCCCCAATATTACCTCACTTTGTACTAAACATTTTTCTGTATTGCTTTTACTGTTGTTATATTATATGGTTTATCTAAACAGTTTTTTTTTACATTCTACAAAGTACTGAATAATTTAGACTTTTCATTGCTGCTATGCTTATTCTTTTTTTTTCAGGTTTGCTTAACTATTTTTCTTGCAGGTATTGTTACTAACTCCTTACCGCCGCATACATTATATGTCAGTCTGCTTTCTACAACCCCCCCTACTCTCCGATTGAGCCCGGTCATTTCTTTGTTCTTTGATTCTTTGCGTTATGCACGGCTACGAGCCAACGTAGCATATTTTTGGCGCCCAACGTAAGCTCGATAAACGTGGAGCCCGCCCAACGTGGGGCTCGATAAACGTGGGGCTCGATAAACATGGGGCCCGAGGGGCCTGATTTTTTTTTTGCTCTTGATTTTTTTTCTCTAAATTTTTTTTTTTATGACCTTGATGTTTTTTGGCTTATTGGTCTTGTGTTTTCTCTGATAAGCTTGTGTCCGAAAACACTGGCGCCCATTTCGTATTCCTATTTGTATTTTGTAGCTAGCCCATCCCGTGACTTTTTCTTCTGGCTAGTTCTACCATCTGTTCACTTTTTGACTATTATAGTCGCTTTCTACATCCATTCCTTAAGGTAGGCTTCAGATCTATTTTCTTTTCCTTTAGGAATTTCGACTTGGTCGCTTCTGTAGGTCTGTTAGCCATACTCTGCTTGAGTAATCGTTTCATACGAATCTGTGTTACCTCAGTCGGAAGTATTCTAGATTGTGTACTAGCTTGCCTTTGTCCTTTGCTTTGTCTTGGTTCTTTCTTTGCTGCACACTTGAGGGTGACAGTTTTGCTATGAGTTTTCTTTCTCGTTTTTTTCCTTTTCTCTTGATTCCTCCGCGGGAAACCAAAACTTTTCTTCGAGGTGGAGAACAGAAATGTCCCTTTTGGGGACATCCGTCTTTTGACGTTTTTGAAAGTAGCTATAACCTTTAATCCTCATTGGGTGTTTACTTAATACTTTCTTTACCTATTCTGTCGTTGTTGGTTACGATAGATGACTTTGTCTTCTTTTGGAAAAATGTTCTTTCTCTTATACTGGTGTTGGTCCTTCGAACCGGATAAAAATTTTTTTGTTTGGTTCCTTGTCTGTCGTTTTTTTTTCTTTCGCCCCGACGTCTTTATTTTGCTAGGGGGGAATTTGTAACGGGCATTTTTGGTAGTTTATCATTTTATGCTATTTCCAAATTTATAAATACACTTCTACAAATTACTATTTCTATATTTAATATTTATTAACTCGTTGACGAATGTGTCGTGTTATAATGAATAGATTGCATCGTTCTTGTCTTGCCGTAAATATAAATTTTGTTCCTTATGTGGATATACAAGTCTAGATAAGATACGATAAGCGGGTGTAATAGCAAGGAATTGATATAAACAGACGAAGAGTCGGAGTTTTGTTCTTTTGTTCCGATATACTAAGTACGTTAAAAATACTGTTTCCTCTTTGCTTTTGACAATAGTGAAAATTAATGCGGGATTAATTTTCGTATTGTTCATGTACGAGCACGGCACGATTTTTAGTTGTTTTCTTGTGAAATAAAAATTGTATATTAACTGTACAAAGTGTAGTTCTAATTCCTTTTGAAGGAAGTATGCTTGATAGGCGAACGTGTTTACTCGACCTGCACGTGTGTTTTCCGGAACATTTGACGGACGGTTTTTATTGCTTACGCGTGCCTACTAATTGTTTTTAGTTGTTTTTCTTGTGAGACAAATGCTTTAAGGAACATTTGACGAACTTACTTTAGTGATACGCGTACTTTACTAACTTGTGGTTTTAGTTGTTTGTCTTGTGAAATAGGAGTCGTAGAACTTGCTAAACTGACCGATTCTTTTTTTAGGATTAATGTGTGTGCGATCTAGTCTAGTGTCCCTTTGTTTTATCAGATTAGTGCATACTTTGGATTATTTAAATACAGTGATACTGTAGTTTCTGAATTTTCTAACAACAAAGAATCTAAAATAGATCATTGCTTTCGCAAATTTCGTTATTTGTGAAATATAACAGATTACCGGCTTACAAAGGTATTGGTTGAAGTTTCTCACTGCTTTTTGGGATGTTTATGAAAATAATATACCTTTGATCCCAGTTGAAATTAAACTAGTGCTTCAGAATATTTCGAAATTGTTGTCTTAGGAAATAGAATTACCAAGAAATTTATCAATGCTACATAGTTCCGTCGCGTGATGGTGTCTGCTGCTAACCCCAGTGAAATACGTAGGTGTGATTAGTGTAACGTGTGATAAGTTCCATCAACACCCTCGCAGTCAAGGGTGAAGTGCTTCGTTAGTGCAGGACATCGTGAATCTCACACTTCCGTTGCAAGGAAGCGTTGCTGAAGGACTTTTGTAAGTTGAACTATTTCCTACTTGTTATTACTTTAAATATCTATCCGTTGCTTTACCATATCTTTGTCGTTCTGATACCTTTTACAAAAGACTTGCATGATATTTTAAAACATAAAAAAAAAGAAAGAAAGAAAGAAAGATCAATACTACTGAATTACTCATATCAATTGTGTCTTACCTATTTATTTTTTTTAACATTTTGTCTGATTTATGTTTAATTGGTGTGTGAGGAAACGTTTCTGCTACTCCCCAATATTACCTCACTTTGTACTAAACATTTTTCTGTATTGCTTTTACTGTTGTTATATTATATGGTTTATCTAAACAGTTTTTTTTTTACATTCTACAAAGTACTGACTAATTTAGACTTTTCATTGCTGCTATGCTTATTCTTTTTTTTTCAGGTTTGCTTAACTATTTTTCTTGCAGGTATTGTTACTAACTCCTTACCGCCGCATACATTATGTGTCAGTCTGCTTTCTACAACCCCCCCCCCTACTCTCCGATTGAGCCCGGTCATTTCTTTGACTTTCTTTGAGTTACGCACGGCCACGATTACCGTAACATAAATTTGGCGCCCACCGTGACTGCCTCGAAAAAAACGTAACAATCTTCCCAAAGGTAGCTTTGAAGTATACAACGCACCCGTTGCCACTGTAATCGGGAATGTTAAAAATATGCGAATAACAATCATTAAATTTGGAAATGATGATAAAAGATCTTTTTTAAAGATATACTTTAATAAATCATTCGGATTTAACTGGTCAGATGCTAAATGAGGTTGAGTAGCGTTTATATTATAAAACAATTCGTACGCATTAACATTGCTAATTGGGATTTTGTCGTTCGTTAGTGATGTGTGATTTTACAGCTATTTTATTTAAATGGTTATCATCTTTATAATCTGATGAGCGATAACCACAGCCGATTTTAGATACAAGTGGAGCAAGCAGTCGCTTGTAGCGCAAAATTGCAAGAGACGGCAAAATCTTCCTAAACAAACTATAATAAATTCGTCTCATGCATATTTTTTCACAAAGGTCTCGTGGGATTATCGTTTAAATTTGTGAAAAAGTACAGTAATGCTCCTGTAGCTTTTTGAAGAATATGAATAAGAATATTATAATGTTTATACTTACAAAGAAACGAAAACCGTTGCTACCTGCACATGAAATCTGCATCAGCTTTATTTTCCTTTAGACACACCGGACGGTGACCTGATATAGTACCTGCTAAAATTATTTTGTACTTTAGGATATAGATAGATGGGCGTAGGAGATCTAAATATAACCTTTGTGTATTTCCACCCTCAACTGAGATTCATTTTTTTGGGTTAATATTTCGTGTTACTTGAGGAAAGTTTCAGTTAGTAGTATGTCATATATATGAGTACGAAATAGTATGACTCAAGTACTGCAACTTACAGGAAACAGGGGCGTTCTGGTCTGTAATAAAAACGCATTAGTGGTAGTGATATGATAAAAGAAGTGATTATCCTAGTTACGAATTTATGTTACGTACAAATTAACGAAATAACGGTAGTGTTAGTTCGTAGTGTATAATAGCTATAGATAATAAATTTTAAATTAGGTAGCAAAAGTGATACATCAGTAGTTTAGTAGTTTGCGATTAATGATAATAACAAGCTTAAAAAACCGCGATAATAAGTATTTTGGTACATGATTTAATTCGCCTTTTAAATAATTACCTACCTTAATTAGTGAAAATAAAAATTTAGAAGTGTTTTGCTGTTGTGTAGTGTGTAGGTATGGCGTTAAAAATGAGTACTCCCAGCAAAAAGCGAGTGAAGTCATCAGGAGCGAGTTACATATTCCCCAAATTGTATATAGGTATAATCAAATGAAATTAGTGAATCTAAAGAATAGATTGTTGCAATGTATAATTGAAGGACATATTACAAAAGGTTAATAGAAATTCATAAACCAGACATGAGAACGGACGCAACTACTTTGTATTCCAGACGTAACATGACACTGCAGGTGCAGGTCACAATAGATTATAAAAAACTTATTGTTAGAATTAAGATTAGTAAGAAGTAATACTTTGTATTGAATAAATAAACAGCAGACATAAGATCTGCGTTTCCTACAAGTGATGTAAAAGCAGGGATAGCACAAATATCTTGAGAACCCCAGGAGGGTCAGTCAGTCTCGAGCTTCACAACTTTAACATTGTTGGTTGTTCAAACTACTCATCCTAATTTTAGTTAAATTAAATAGTGATTGTCAACATAGAATATTTTTGATTTCAATACGTTATTGAACATAACGGGTCTGTTATTAAATTCATATTATAATTTCTGTTTAAATAAAATTGATAGAAGAGTGTTTTGGAAGAAAGCCTTTTTAAAAAGACGCTCCAAGAGGCCCAAAACCTATCTAGCGCTATATCAAAAAAATTAGGAAATCTAAAACTATAGAAGCCGAAAAACTTTGTGCTACTTTATTGTCATTCTTAAAAAACGAAGAACATTTTTCAATTCCGTCATATTAACCGCATTAACTGGACCTGGACAATCAACATCTATGACTCCGAAATCTGATTTACTACAGGCAACTACTCAGTTTACGTTTCCTATAGTATCGACAACTACCGAAGAAGAAAATGCGATAGGATATACATCAGAATCAGACAAACCTGTACTTATATCAGGCTCAACAACTGAAATATAGAAATAGAAACACCTAGAACTCTTAGAAGTAATAGTGACACTGAAAGTTGTTGGAAAAATCTTGACTTTAATAGCCCTGTTACGTGGGGTATAGTTATTGGTAGGGGTGTAAAAGTGGGAGATCTAATTTTAGAAAAAGGGTCTATTTCTTGTGAATTAAAAAATGAGTTATATCCTTTTGATATAAATAACAGAAAATTTACAAATACACATTTCTACAAAATAATAGCAAATGGGGAAAAAGTTACAAGAACTTGGTTGAATATATTCTAAGACACAAAATTGTATATATTGCTTTTGTTGCAAACTATTTACTACAGTAAATAATAGATTTACATCTGGATACAGTGATTGGAGCAACATAAGCCAATCTTTGTCTCATCATGAAAAAAGTGGAGTACATGCAAAAACATTTTAGCAGTGGGTAGAATGTTCAAAAAGTTTATCTACACATACCTTAATAAATGCTAAACATGAGACAATAATTAATAAAGAAAAATTGTACTGGCGTAATGTCCTACACAGAATTGCAAACGCTTGCAAAACAATAGCTCAACTAAATTTACTATTTAGAGGAACACCTGATGTGATAAATACTCCTAATAATGGAGTATTTCTGAACATCATTGAGCTATTTAGTGGGTCGATGGGTAGATGACTCGATTTTGAACGAACATGTAAATAGAATAACAAATCGAAAAACACAAGTGCATTATTTAGAAAAAAACATTCAAAATGAAGTAATCCATTTACTAGCAGAAAAACCACAGAATTAATCATAAATAAAATTAAATCTGCATTGTATTATTCCGTGATTTTGGACTGTACTCCTGACATAAGCCATGTAGAGCAACTTTTTATTTGTTTCCGATGAAGAAAAAGTTCAGGTAGAAGAACATTTTATTAAACTTTCACCGGTTGAAGACATCACAGGGAAATTTATCCATATATAATTGCCGAGGATAAGGTTATGATAATGGTGCAAAGATGAAGGGAAAAAATATTGGCCTTCACAAACTTATTATAAATGAAAATCCTTGAGCATTTTATGTTCCTTGTAGTAATCATACATTGAATCTTGTTTTGAATGATGCTGCAAGCTGCACACTGAAGCTGTAATTTTTTTTTATACTATTCAGTTATTTATACATTCTGTTCATCTTCAACATCCTGATGGTCTGTTTTCAAAACACATCCGAAAGGTCTAACTTTAAAGCCTTTAAGTTCAACGAAGTGGGCGAGTAGAATAGACGCTGTGCGCCCTCTACGATTTAATTTGGAAAACATTTATGATGCTTTAATAGAAATAATTAAAAATGGAAATCTAATAGGCACTCATGGTGCCAAAACAAGAAGTGAAGCAACAGGGATTGCTACAAAACTGAAATCCTATACATTTATATGTTCGCAGCTTACATGGTACAATGTGCTCAATAAGATTAATCTTGCTAGCATAATGTTACAAAGTGTAACAGCAAGTTAGAAGATACCACCAAAATAGTTGAAAACGATATTTTCAGTCTAAAAAAGATAAGAAACGATGAAAAGTTTGAACTGATGCTCAGACTACAGGCTACAAGCTACAGACATTGCAAGATTGTTAAAAATCAAACCACAGTTTAAGGAAGAATCTAAAATTGTGAAGCGAAGAAAAAAAGATGTTTCGAGTACGAAGGCCATGACGATCCAATATTGAACCAGAAACAAAAATTTAAAGTGGATGTGTATTTTTTCATATTAGATGGTGTCCTCCAATCAGCAACAAAACGTTTTGAACAACTCCAGGAACATATAAAAGCATTTTGAGTTTCTCTATAATATAGCACAACTTAAAGATTTGAATAAGGAAGAACTACTCTCGAATTGCAATAATTTAAAGACTATTTTAACACACAATGATTCAAAATATGTGGATGGCAAAGAACTTTATGAAGAAATTGACTTTATCTCAACTCAGCTTAAGAACAGTGATGGTCCAGTTGAAGTGCTGGATTATATAATTCGTAACCACGCCCAATGTTTGTATCCAAATTGTTTCGTGGCCCTTCGTATTTTGTTAACTTTATCCATGTCAGTGGCTAGTGCTGAACGTAGTTTTTCTGGATTTAAACTTATCTGCGCTCGTCCAAGAGTCAAACACGCCTAACGGATTTGCCAATGCTATCCATTGAACATAATATTGTTTCTTGTATAGACATTGGCGAAATTGTTACCCACTTTGCGTCGACAAACGCAAGAAAAGCTGCTTTCCAATAATTTACGCCAATTGTGTATACTGAAGAATAGAAGAACAAGAGTTATACTTTTTTGGAAATAATTTTGATGTTTTTACATAGGTAGTGTTATATACTGTACGTAAATAAAATACACAATATTCAAACTTTTTCTTGAATTTAACAAATATATGAACATTGTCAGCGACAACTTGTAAGGTAAGATTGGTATTTTTATATATTGACAGGTGTTATGTTGAAGACTATATGTAGTAAAAAAACTAAAATTGTGTTATTGAAGAAAATATTCATATTCACCATTTAAGATTAACTATAGTCAATCAGTTAAAAATCTATTACTGTTCTACATTTTAAAAGTACTAAGGAAACTGCCACATGTGGGCGCAACAAATAACATGATTGCTTATAGCGCAAAACATACTAGAACCGGCCCTGTCAATAACATTGATTAACAGTTAATAATAAATAAATTAATAGTGCTTCGACTGATAATTGTAAGTGCATCAATTAGTAATTCAGAACTAAGAAGACAATTATAAATATTTATGGTTCCGGGTTGGGACCGTGTCATTTTATAAATCAGGACAAGAAAATAAATAACTAATACAATAAAAAATTAATTAAAATATAAAAAGATAATATTAATTGGACAAGTTAAAGTGTAAAGAGCAGAGTTACCAAAAGGTGTCTTGTGGCTTTGAATGGGCTAGTGAGTCTGCTAGTTCAGGAGTAACTCTTCTCTTTACACTTTAACTTGTCTAATTAATATTATCTTTTTATATTTTTATTAATTTTTTATTTTATTAGTTATTTCTTTTCTTGTCCTGATGAAGCTCCTTACAAAAGTGGGCGAAACGTCGACCTTAATTTATTAAATGACACGGTCCCAACCCGGAACCATAAATATTTTTAATGACTCCGGCCGTAAAAGCCTCCGAGAATATCATAAGAAAACAATTATCGCTTTAAGGATGTTATTACTGCTAATGCTGAATGAAATCTTACGAACGATAGTAATTTTCGTGAGTTATTTCGCTTCAGACCAAAATCAGAAGATCTAGTTCTTGCCAAATATATTGAAACTACGCCTGGAAATGCCAGGTATACAACAAGACCGTGCAAAGTGAACTGATTAGTTGCTGGCTGAAATAACAAAAATTATAATTGAAAAAGTTTTAGAAAGTAAATGGTACGGCATAGTTTTTAATGCAACTACGGATGTGTCACGCGGTCTACGACGTTTTGGCGTAGCCGTTTCGGCGCAGCCGTTTCGGTGCAGCCCTTTCGGCGCTGCCGATTCGGCGCAGGGACGTTTCGGCGCAGGGACGTTTCAGCACAAGGACGTTTCGACGTAGGTATAGCTGTTTCAAAATCTCAGCGACCATGGGATGCGCAATGGAAGTGAGAGACCTTTAGAAAAGGATATAACACGGTGTTTTCAGTTCAACCTAAAAACATCACGAATCGCTAAAATAGCCCTTAATGTAATGTCAAATTATTAATGTGTAAACAGATACCTAACCTTACTACTAATTTATGATAAAAGGCAAGGCGTATTCACTTTTCAGTTTTATATTACTTCTTGGGACTAAGTGAATGAAATAAATCATATAAAGAAAGATTATGGGATATTCGCTATAAGGTCAAAGTTACTATTCCTTTCGAACAGGAGGAATAAACTGTCGAGATAAAAAAAAACTGGAAAATAAACTTAAAATTCTTCAACTATCATTAAAACCCACGTTTGAAGTATGAATTTTTCAAATACATACAGGGTTTATAAGTGTGGATAAAACCCATTGTGGAATCTGCATCAAAGGATTCAGCATATGCATAACTTAACAAAGAGTAGAACGGAACTTCAAAGATTTTAATTAGAACAATAGATTAAAAGTAAAACTTGTAATAAAGGTAGTTTATTGTTTCATACAACTCGTCCAAAGGTTTCAAATAAATTTAATAAAACCTTAAATATATTATTTAGATCAGACACTCATGCCCATTCCGTTGCTCTGTACCGCTTACAGTAAAGTCAGACTTTGGCTGTGAAGTATACAAATTTTTCCCAAAAGAAAAAATCGTAACAAGCTGAAAATAAATTGTTGGGAGATCTTTAGCAAATTGAATTGTAACTACGAGTTGTTGAAAAGATTTGCATAATCAGTTTGAAAATGAAGAACGTTTGTATTGCATATAGACCTTTCGTTATAGTATGTTCATAGGAATATTGTATAGAAAAGGGCCTAGTAATATGTGTGTGAAGTTAGCACCCCATTTTTTAAAAATCATGATTTTGAAAGTTGTTCCAGATTGTTCTAATCTTGTACCGCATTGTTCCAATCCGTCATTACTTTATTCCAAAAGATTCCTCGAATATTTGGAAAAAACCCATTTTGTTACTGGCATCCCATTTATCGAAAATCGCGGTTTTGGCCATCGCTTAACATTGTTCTAGTTGTTCCAAACATTGTTCCAAAAGGACAATTCTGTATCTAAACGATTCTTCAAAAAAACGACAAAAAATTTTTTTTTGCTGGCACCCCATTTTTCAAAAATCAAAATTTTGGTCCTCGATTAAGATTGTTCTAGTTGTTCTAAACATTGTTCCAAAAGGACAATTCCGTATCTAAACGATTCTTCAAAAAAACGGCAACAAACATTTTTTGCTGGCACCCCATTTTCCAAAAATCAAAATTTTGGCCCTCGATTAAGATTGTTCTAGTTGTTTCAAACATTGTTCCAAAAGGACAATTCCGTATCTAAACGATTCTTCAAAAAAACGGCAAAAACATTTTTTTGCTGGCACCCCATTTTTCAAAAATCGAAATTTTGGCCCTCGATTAAGGTTGTTCTAGTTGTTCCAAACATTGTTCCAAAAGGACAATTCCGTATCTAAACGATTCTTCAAAAAAAACGACACAAAACTTTTTTTTGCTGGCACCCTATTTTTCAAAAATCGAAATTTTAGCCCTAGATTAAGATTGTTATAATTGTTCAAAATATTGTTCCAAAAAAACAATTCCGTATCTAAACGATTTTTCAAAAACACTGAAAAAAACGTTTTTTGACAAACAAGACTACCGGGCCAAGAGTAAACATTCCTTTCCCTTCTTGCTCCAATGGCTAACTTTTTGTTCTGATTTGTTCTAAGCCCAGAAAACATAGTTCTGCAGTATGAATCTCCTATCACCAGCGGTTCTCCCAAAAATCGATGTTTTTACTATATCGACAAGAGTAAACATAGCCTTCCTTTTTTGTTCCAATGGCTAACTTTTTATTCTGAGCTGTTCTAAGTTTAGAAAACATAGTTCTGCATTATGAGTTTCCCATCGCCACCGGTTTTCCCAAAATCGATGTTTTTACTGTATGGACAAGAGTAAATATAGTTTTTCTTGTTTGTTCCATATAGCTAGCTTTTCGTTCTGACCATATAATAGTCATCCTTTTCATTACAAAAATAAGAAAGAAATTATGAATGGAAGTGTTTGACAAGGATCTTATGTCATGGAACGATACGCCAATAAACGTATATACCTATAAAATCTACGTGGATTTTTCCTAACGAAAAGAAAATCGCACCAACCACAACGAGAACGAACATATAAGATATATTTAGGAGTACATGTTTATAATAAAATATTAATAGCATTTAATAATAATAATAATAATAAAATATGTCATATATTTGCCACGATTTTGGTGTAATGTATTTCAAAACAGTTTTTATACTCCCGTGTAGAAAGTTCCACTTAACACACCAATATTTATATTTGAAGTACTATTTCACACACCGGTGCGTGAAATGCAATGTAATCCATATGAGATTTACTTCACGCATACTTTGTTACGTGCCAAAAATTTGGCATTAGACATTTTTAAATAAGTGCGGGAATTTCGCGCCTTAAATTTGAAAGACTTGGCGCGTGTATTTCCGTCATATCAGAAGTGCGTTGCGCGGAGATTCGCGTCAACGCGTGTGGGGGAAAAGTGGGGAGTTTCCGAAAGACACTGGGATGTGGACTTTTGCATTTGAACGTGAAGAAGAGTGGTTGGGTATTGGTATCGTATCTTTATCTTTTATTATGTAGATTCCCTCTGTCTCTTGATTGTCGTCCCTATAAACCTGTTCCTGCCGTTCCCTACATATAGGTAAAAGAAGATAAATTTGAAAGCAACCTGGCCTAACCGCAGTCCACGCCTGAGAACCATCTTTAAATAATCCGGAAGGGAACCCTGCAGTAGCTAGCCTGGAGCAATCCCGAAGGACGCTATGCGAACCATCTTTAAATAATCCGGAAGGGAGCCACAAGCAACCCTGAAGGAAGTGATTCTGTAGGAAGCTGTACCTATTCATGTGAGTACTCCGTTCTTTATACCCAATTTTATGAATTTTGCATATTTCGTCATTTACGTGTAATAATTTGCATATTGTGTGACGTCATTGACAGATGGGCGCGCTAATTTCCACATTATAAATTAGCGTTACCAACTGTCTTTGTGTCGCGTATGCCGCGTTTGCGGTACTATAAGAACTTGCCATAAGAGCCCATGTACTTTTACACACCAGTCACAAGTAAATAGGTTGCTGTGCATACTATATTTTGATAAGTATTTAGAAATGTCACAGCAAATGTCAAAAACAAAAATTTTAAAAATGCGTTTTAATTCAATTTCGTAGAAAAAGAATAGTGTGCAACACGTGTGTGAAGTCAGTTTATACACTCGTTTGGATTGAAACACTAGCTTGCAGCTCGTGTTGCAAACTCCTCACTCGTGTATAAAATGTGACTTCACGCACTTGCTATACAATATACTATTATGTCTCTACATAGAAACACAAATGTACATTCAGTTTTGGTTCAACGCAAACTGTCTTTGGCTTACGTAACAAGTCGTCATGTTTGAATCCATTTAGCATTATTACGTATACACGCTGTGTAATGTTCAATGGACATTTCAGATTCATTTCCGTGGTAGACAACGCATCCAACATGAGTGTAGTGTTGCTTATTTAGTTGAATAAAAAATGGAATGTCATCCAAAGCGGTTATCACCGAGGATTCTATAAACAAGTGTTTACCATATGTAGTACTTTCGTTTCTCATCACATTTGATACATTTAAGGTTTGAAATTTTTCCCTCCATTATCGCATCAACAATTTTTTCGTAACCGTGTTTGTGTAGTATATCCACATTTATGGGTAATATGCATTTCTTAAGTATTTTCATATTTTGACAAGACTGACAAGTACATATTTCTACGTAGCTATAATTTTCGGCAAATATATATTCACATATATTAGCGATGTTCGATAATGCGTCGATTGTTTCAACTTCAGGCGTTGTCGAATCTTGTAAAAAATAGGTGACACTTTTTAAAATTTGGGCTCTCAGTTTATAAATTTTTTTAGTAGGACCTAATTGTACGAAAGACTTTATATATTTAAAGGCGTTTGTCGTAGCTGTATCGACAGATTCTTTAAATTTATCATGCACGCATGCCGCGGCAAGAATTTGTACAATACTATCAAAACCACAAGTGTTTTTGACGACTATGCTACTGGAACCTATTTTTAAAACTGAAGAAATATTGCCATTTTGTAACACACCTAAAGTAACATGTTTTTTATTAATGTTGAACGTGTTCCAGCTAGGACATGCGTCTAGGTAAGCACGTTTAGCTTTTTTAACGTTCTTATTTCTCCAGTTTTGTTCCGCCGCTAACTCACAAGATTCTTCATCAGATTCCTCCGAATTTAGCGGTATTTGAGTATCTGATTTCGGATATTCGAGAATTTCAGTTGAATCTAACATTGGTATCTCTCGATTCGTATTAATTTTTGATATAGGTGGTGATATCGGTCTGTTAACTTCCGACATAGCCGATATAGTAAAAACATAGATTTTTGGGAGAAGCGCTGGTGATAGAAGATTCATACTGCAGAACTATTGTTACGTCATCATCGAACATTCATTGGAATTTGTAACAATAAATACTTAGTGCGTGCATCCTACAGTTGTCAGTGAAACATTATATACCGGCAGTGAGTGCGTGAAGACAGTCGTACTCGAGCCTTTACAGAAGCAAGTCGCATCCGAACTCCTTGCAGAAGCCGGTTGTATTAGAGCTTTTGAGAGCGAGACCATCACCCGATTCGTGCGTGAACGTTTCATTTGCCCACAGCGGCACAGGATAAAAGGTATTTATACCCTTTTATTACGTAGTTTAGTGTAGTTGTAGTTATTACATAACCGCTCCACTGCTATCGTTATTGCTTGCAAAAAGCAATTGGTCCTTCCCTATAATAGCATATCTTTATCAATTTTTATATCATCTCCTTAATCCCCCAATCAATCATTGGTCCTAAAGTCGATCCGAATTCACCAGTCTATGGTATACGCATGTCCTAAATTAAATATTATTTTGCATTCCAGCGAGCTTTTTAATTAATTAATGATGTAGTTTTAAATTTGTGTTCAAGCTCCATATTTAGCGGGTTAAAATATGTATAATATTAGCTACATACTTTCGTTAGACTAAATTAAGTGATTTCGCCGTAATTGAAACCAGCAAGCGTTTTAATTACAAACCAATCCATAATATAAAATTTGTTAGTTTTCAGTTAAATTTATTTTAGCGGTATAAAGCACAGCAACCTGAAAATTATAGTCGCCTTATACTTCTTAAACAAGAAAGGTAAAGGGATTTGATTTGCATTTAAAAGCCATTGCACGTTTTTGTATTACACACAAACCTGCTCGGTTTGTAAACCTAAAATATTGAACACATTTGCAGGGTAATAAAGTTGCAGAAGCTGTATCTTTCGGCAAATATGTTAAGCCACATGTTTTAAACTTTCCTGTGATCTTTTGATAGTAAAAGCCGCTCGGGTTGTTAAGCTGTACATCTTATCTTCACGCTTTGTTTGACAAACCCTTGTTTTCGACGTCTCGTTTTAAGCCCACATTGCAGGCTAATGGTCATAAAACGTGATTTATTGGTTTATACGCTGTCTTACCTTTTCGTGCTTTGAACAACTCATAATATTTTAATATTTCTCAGTGTACATCTTGAGCGGTACCGTTTTACAACATTTTATTGTAGGCCTTTCACAATAACAGTCACTATGGCTCCGAAGAAGGCACATGTGGTAGAACTAGAATTACTGAAAACACGTATCTTAGAAATGTTTGAGCTTTGTAATACTATACAAAGTGACCCAACTTTAAAGGCATTGTTCCTTATTCAAACAAGGGGAATACATGACCTTTATACAAATTTCAATACAATTTTAGTTGCTGTCTTGGCGTCCTGTGACGAGGTAGAATCATTAAATTACAACGCCTTACGGAAGGAAGTAGATTCCGCTTATTATTGCATACTGCTGCATTTCGAAACGTTGCAAGAAACTCGGGCACAAATCACGGAAAATGCTCCAAGCAGCTCGGGATCAAAATTGGTACCGTTAAAGCTCACACCCTTTAATAATGAGGTAACGGAGTTCGCGTCTTTTATCGATTTATTTGACAGTCTGGTCTATAATAACGAGTCGCTGTCCAATATCGAAAAATTAAATTACCTTATCAATTCTTGTACCGGGGAGTCTTTAAAAATCGTTAAATCTGTACCCATTTCGGGGGATAACTTTATTATCTCATATAACGCCTTGCGTGAGAGATTTAGCAATCCGCGTTTATTGGCAACTTTGCATTGGAAAGCAATGAAAGACTTTCCACCTTTAAAATCAGAAGACCCTAAGAAACTTAGGGCACTTATTGATTGTTTTTCGGAGAACCTTGCTGTTCTAACTAACTTAAAGTTTCCCACTGAACATTGGAACTTTATTCTGGTCGATTGTCTTTTAGAAAAACTCGATCCGTTCACTAGAAAACGCTTCGAACTCCAATCGGATCCGAAGCAAATACCCAATTTCGAGGATTTGAAATATTTTTTAACTCAACAATGTGCAGCGTTGGAAACCTTTTCTTCAACCGCACCTGTTTCTTATTCGACGACTGTCCATACATCTCACACATCAGTGCCTAAGAAATCCTCAGCGTTTCAATTTAAACCAAAGGTTTCTTCTAACGTAGTTTCACTGGACACACCAAGTAGCTCCAGTGACTCAAATAATTCATTTTCGCACCATTGTCCTTCCTGCAAAGGCAATCACTTAATTTACAGATGTCAATCGTTTCTAAACAAAACTCCGACGGAACGTTTCGACATTGTCAAACGCTTACGCCTTTGTTTAAATTGCTTACGAACAGACCATGCGTCCATGCAATGCAAATCTTATAATTCCTGTCGAACTTGCGCCAAGCCGCATCATACCTTGCTACATTTTGAACCGCAACCTGCTTCTAGCCGTTCAGCTGAACCGATCGCTACACACATGCATAAAAATGCCAATAGGACGCAGTCAGCCTCTCCTATTCCGGCAAATGTTTTGTCTTCACAGACGAATCCAAATCTTGGGGTTACTGTCTTACTCTCCACTGCTGTTGTTGAAGTTCAAGACCGGTATGGTAGGTACAAACCGATCAGGGTACTCTTAGACCCTGGCTCCCAAGCTAGCTTTATTCGAGACGATTGCGTGAGCAAACTTTGGCTTCCACGCATACGTTCTCAAGTTCCGATTTATGGACTTGGGCAGACAACTTCAGCAGTCAATAGAGGTGCCGTCAGCTGCACTATTCGCTCTATGTTAGAAGTCACAACTTTTGTGCTTTCGTCAATATCTGGCAAATTACCTAGCGTTGAAGTTCCTAATAATTGGGAACACTTATGCGGCCTGCACTTTGCAGACCCGACCTGGAACTCTCCAGGAACTATTGACATGCTCCTTGGAGCAGATGTTTATCCGTTCATCATCAATGGCGGTGTTATACATGGCAAATTTCTTCAGCCTGCCGCCATAAATACAATTTTTGGTTGGACTATTCTTGGTCCCACAAAAAGCTTGCAGTCTGATACTGTCCAAGCATTTTTTACTTCTGTAGAAGATCCTATCGACCAGACCCTAAGGCGGTTTTGGGAGATAGAAGAGTTGCCATCAAGCCTTATACTTCTCCAGAAGAAGAAAAGACAGATTTGATTTTGAAAACACGTTTTCTCGTGACCCTAGCGGTCGTTTTATTGTTGCGTTACCGTTCAACGATACTTTGCCCGTTTTTGATAATTGCTTTGAGATGGCTAAAAAGACTATTTTCGTTGGAGCGCAAATTGCATGCTCAACCGGAGTTACGCGCCCAATACAACAATTTCATGCAGGACTATCTTGATGCGGGTCATATGGCATTACTCGATTCTCCGCCCGTTGGGAACGATAATTATTTTTACCCCATCACCCTGTGTTTAAAGAAGAAGGTCATACTTCTAAAATTCGTTTGGTTTTGTGACGCCTCTGCACAGGCTAAAAACAACGTGTCACTTAATGACACTCAATTGGCTGGACCTAGTCTCCAAAACGACATTTCGTCAATCTTACTGAAATTTCGTACTCATCGTTTCGTTTTTACTTGTGATGTTCGCCAAATGTATCGACAAATTTTGGTTACCGAAGAACATCGAAAGTTTCAATTAATTGTTTGGCGGTTCTCCGCAGAAGAACCCATCCAGACATATCAGCTTAATACAGTGACCTACGGTATTAAGTCATCGCCTTATTTAGCATTTAAAACTCTTCAGCAATTAGCCATTGACGAAGGCAAAAGGTTTCCGTTAGCCGCTGACGCTATACGGTCAAATCTATATATTGATGATTTCGTCGCTGGTGGAGATTCCATACAATCGGCCCGCGAAATTAAAGATCAACTTATCCGACTTTTACATTTGGCTGGTTTTGAACTTCGAAAATGGAGTTCTAATTCAGTTTCTATTTTGGAAGGCATTCCGTCAGATTTTTGCCAATATACTTCTCTCGATTTCGATTCTGACGAATCAATAAAAATATTAGGTCTTCAATGGTCACCTACAGAAGATATTTTCTCATTTCGGGTTAAACCATTAAACCCAATATGTACAAAGCGCAACATACTTTCACAAGTTGCCAGAATATATGATCCATTAGGGTTTTTAGCACCACTAACACTTTTAGCAAAACGCCTAATCCAGCATCTGTGGATGTTAGGTTTAAATTGGGATGACATCCCACCAGCAGACATTTCGTCTCAATGGCAGCAGTATCAAGAAGAATTGCCGTTATTATCGTCATTAAAGTTACCACGTTGTTTACCCCCTTCGGATCCTTTTACTTGTCATTTGCATGGGTTTTGCGATGCTAGCGAGGTAGGGTATGCAGCGGTAGTGTATTTTCAGTTCATAAATCAAACTACTGGAGAAATAACTGTACAATTTGTAACCGCTAAAACAAAAGTAGCTCCAATTAAGCGCATTTCAATTCCACGTTTGGAATTATGTGCCGCCGTGTTATTAACCGATTTACTTTCTTTTACCATTCGGTCTTATCAAGGCTTGATTGACATCTCCGATGTTTCAGCGTGGAGTGATTCTACGGTCGCTCTCACTTGGATACGTTCTCCACCTTTTCGTTGGAAAACTTTTGTGGCAAACCGTGTTAGCCACATTCAAGAGATCATTGCACCTAGCCGATGGTTTTATATTAAATCTTCGCATAATCCGGCTGATCCTGCATCTCGGGGATTAATGCCAAGCGCGGTTATTTCATGTTCGCTATGGTGGGCGGGGCCTGAATGGCTTCACTACCCTAGTGACTCGTGGCCGCCTCAACCAACATTGTCAACCTCAATTGCTGAGGTAACTACGGGAAAGAAGATCCTAACATTTGTCGCTCAAACAGATCCAAACGTCATTGACATTTTACTAAGTCGCTTTTCATCGTTATATAAAATCCAAGGCATCGTGGCTTACATTTATAGATTTTCTAAACCCATGGCTCAACGTCATACGGGTCCCTTAACAGACATTGAATTACACAATGCTCTCATGATTATCGTTCGGCATGTACAAAATGTTACATTTTCAAAGGAAATAGCTTCGATCAAGGCAAACCGTAAGTTACCTAAAAGCTTGCGAAAACTTTCTCCAATTGTTGATCCACAAAACATCTTAAGAGTAGGTGGGCGCTTGACACATTCTTCGCTTTCCTATTCCGAAAAGTTTCCTGCGTTATTGCCTCAGCGGCACCGATTAACCGAACTTATCATTCTGTCAACTCATGAAAGGTATTGCCATCCTGGTGTTAATACCACAGCGTATCTTATCCAACAGAATTTCTGGATCCTTTCTATTAAAAATTCAATCCGAAGTTATTTATCATCATTTCATAGATGTTTTCGTACCAAACCGGTCCTGGTAACTCCTCCTATGGGAGACCTACCGGCAGCACGTATTACCCAAATCAAACCGTTCAGTATTGTTGGTGTTGATTTTGCTGGCCCTCTTTAATAAAGGCTAACCGCCTACGAGGCTCTAAATCTCTTAAGGCCTATATTTGTATTTTTGTTTGTTTTGCCACTAAGGCAGCACATATTGAACTTGTGTCGGATTTGTCGGCAGACGCGTTTCTTGCCGCTTTGCGACGATTTATAGCACGTCGAGGACGCTGTTCTCAAATATTTAGTGATTGCGGTACTAATTTTGTAGGTGCCTATCGTCAGCTTACGAGTTATCTGCATAGTGCAGTAACCTCAGAAAGGATAAAGTGGTCGTTTAATCCACCTAGCGCCCTCACTTCGGTGGCTTGTGGGAAAGCGGTGTTAAGTCGGTAAAGACACACCTAGATCGCGTAATCGGCGAACAAAACTTACTTTTGAGGAACTTTACACAGTTCTTACTCAAATTGAATCTGTTCTAAATTCCAGGCCACTCTGCGCTTTGAGTTCGGATCCAAATGACTTGCGTTGCCTAACACCAGGTCATTTCCTAACTATGGAGCCTCTTTCTGCACCACCAGATGAGGACCATTCAACCAACGTTTTACCATTAAAGAGCAGGTGGAAACTCCTGCAAAACTCCATCAAGATTTTGGGCTCGCTGGAGCCATGAGTACTTACATACTCTGAATGAAAAGGTTAAATGGCACTCTAAGGTAGGGGTCCGACAAGTTGAAAAGGACACTATTGTCCTCATCAAGGACGACCAGCTTTCTCCACTTCAATGGAAGTTTGGTCGTATTATTAATACCTTTCCCGGTGCGGACGGTATTATACGTGTCGCTGAAATCAAAACGGCACATGGCACACTAAAACGACCTTTGGTCAAACTAGCGCTGCTACCGGTATTTTAATTTTATTTTTTATGTTTAGATGTATATACACCTTTTTTACATGTATAGTAGTATATTATTTTACATATTTGCTTATTTACATATATATTTTTATTTTTGCATAGTTGATAATATCGCTCGCTGTAGTGTACCACCCTATCTTTCGATACCTGCTTTCCTAGCAAGGTCAAATCCCATGTGATTTCCTTCACCCACCTACTTCCCTCCTTTTCAAAATTCTATGAATTTGGTGGGCGGTATGTTACGTCATCATCGAACATTCATTGGAATTTGTGACAATAAATACTTAGTGCGTGCATCCTACAGTTGTCAGTGAAACATTATATACCAGCAGTGAGTGCGTGAAGACAGTCGTACTCGAGCCTTTACAGAAGCAAGTCGCATCCGAACTCCTTGCAGAAGCCGGTTGTATTAGAGCTTTTGAAAGCGAGACCATCACCCGATTCGTGCGTGTTACTGGTTCTCCGTTGAAAGCTTTTGTGCGTGAACGTTTCATTTGCCCACAGCGGCACAGGATAAAAGGTATTTATACCCTTTTATTACGTAGTTTGGTGTAGTTGTAGTTATTACATAACCGCTCCACTGCTATCGTTATTGCTTGCAAAAAGCAATTGGTCCTTCCCTATAATAGCATATCTTTATCAATTTTTATATCATCTCCTTAATCCCCCCCAATCAATCAACTATGTTTCCTAGACTTAGAACAGCTCAGAACAAAAAGTTAGCCATTGGAACAAAAAAGGAAGGATATGTTTACTCTTGTCGATATAGTAAAAACATCGATTTTTGGCAGAACCGTTGATGAAAGGAGATTCATACTGCAGAACTTCTTCTGGGCTTAGAACAGCTCAGAACAAAAAGTTAGCCATTGGAACAAAAAAAGAAGGATATGTTTGCTCTTGTCGATATAGTAAAAACATCCGTTTTTGGGAGAACCGCTGGTGATGGGAGATTCAAACTGCAGAATTATGTTTTCTAGGTTTAGAACAGCTCAGAACAAAAAGTTATCCAATGGAGCAATAAGGAAAAGGTATGTTTACTCTTGGCCCGGTTGTCTTGTTTGTTTTTTTTTCTGTTTTTTTGAAGAATCGTTTAGATACGAAATTGTCTTTTTGGAACAATGTTTGGAATAACTAGAACAATCTTAATCAAAGGCCAAAATTTCGATTTTTGAAAAATGGGGTGCCAGCTAAAAATGGTTTTTGCCGTTTTTTTGAAGAATCGTTTAGATACGGAATTTTCCTTTTGGAACAATGTTTGAAACAACTAGAGCAATCTTAATCGAGGGCCAAAATTTCGATTTTTGAAAAATGGGGTACCAACAATAAAAGTTTTTTGCCGTTTTTTTGAAGAATCGTTTAGATACGGAATTGTCTTTTTGGAACAATGTTTGGAACAACTAGAACAATCTTAATCGAGGGCTAAAATTTCGATTTTTGAAAAATGGGGTGGCAGCAAAAAAAATTTTTTTTCGCTTTTTTGAAGAATCGTTTCGATACGGAATTGTCCTTTTGGAACAATGTTTGTAACAACTAGAACAATCTTAATCGAGGGCCAAAATTTCGATTTTTGAAAAATGGGGTGCCAGCAAAGAAATGTTTATTGCCGGTTTTTTTTAAGAATCGTTTAGATACAGAATTGTCCTTTTGGAACAATGTTTGGAACAACTAGAACAATGTTAAGCGATGGCCAAAATTTCGATCTTTACAAATAGAGTGCCAACAAAAAATTGTGTTTTTTTTTCGTTTTTTTGAAGAATCGTTTCGATACGGAATTGTCCTTTTGGAACAATGTTTGGAACAACTACAACAATCTTAATCAAGGGCCAAAATTTTGATTTTTGAAAAATGGGGTGCCAGCAAAAAATGTTTTTTTTTCGTTTTTTTGAAGAATCGTTTCGATACAGAATTGTCCTTTTGGAACAATGTTTGGAACAACTACAACAATCTTAATCAAGGGCCAAAATTTTGATTTTTGAAAAATGGGGTGCCAGCAAAAAAATGTTTTTTTGCCGTTTTTTTTAAGAATCGTTTAGAAACGGAATTGTCCTTTTGGAACAATGTTTGGAACAACTAGAACAATGTTAAGCGATGGCCAAAATTTCGATTTTTGACAAATAGAGTGCCAGCAAAAAAATTTTTTTTTCGTTTTTTTGAAGAATCGTTTCGATACGAAATTGTCCTTTTGGAACAACGTTTGGAACAACTAGAACAATGTTAAGCGATGGCCAAAATTTCGATTTTTGAAAAATGGGGTGCCAGCAAAGAAATGTTTATTGCCGGTTTTTTTTAAGAATCGTTTAGATACAGAATTGTCCTTTTGGAACAATGTTTGGAACAACTAGAACAATGTTAAGCGATGGCCAAAATTTCGATCTTTACAAATAGAGTGCCAACAAAAAATTGTGTTTTTTTTTCGTTTTTTTGAAGAATCGTTTCGATACGGAATTGTCCTTTTGGAACAATGTTTGGAACAACTAGAACAATCTTAATCGAGGGCCAAAATTTTGCTTTTTGGAAAATGGGGTGCCAGCAAAAAATGTTTTTTTTTCGTTTTTTTGAAGAATCGTTTCGATACAGAATTGTCCTTTTGGAACAATGTTTGGAACAACTACAACAATCTTAATCAAGGGCCAAAATTTTGATTTTTGAAAAATGGGGTGCCAGCAAAAAAATGTTTTTTGCCGTTTTTTTTAAGAATCGTTTAGAAACGGAATTGTCCTTTTGGAACAACGTTTGGAACAACTAGAACAATGTTAAGCGATGGCCAAAATTTCGATTTTTGAAAAATGGGGTGCCAGCAAAAAAATGTCTTTTTTTCGTTTTTTTGAAGAATCGTTTCGATACGGAATTGTCCTTTTGGATCAATGTTTGGAACAACTAGAACAATATTAATCGAGGGCCAAAATTTCGATTTTTGAAAAATGGGGTGCCAGCAAAAAATTATTTTTTTTTCGTTTTTTTGAAGAATCGTTTCGATACATAATTGTCCTTTTGGAACAATGTTTGGAACAACTAGAACAATCTTAATCGAGAACCAAAATTTTGATTTTTGAAAAATGGGGTGCCAGCAAAAAAACGTTTTTTGCCGTTTTTTTGAAGAATCGTTTAGATACGGAATCGTCCTTTTGGAACAATGTTTGGAACAACGAGAACAATGTTAAGGGATGGTCAAAACCGCGATTTTCGATAAATGGGGTGCCAGTAACAAAATGGGTTTTTTCCAAATTTTCGAGGAATCTTTTGGAATAAAGTATGTCGAATTGGAACCTTGCGGTACAAGATTAGAACAACCTAGAACATCTTTCAAAATCATGAATTTTAAAAAATAGGGTGCTAACTTCACACACATCCTAGTAATTGGTGAATTTGCCAAACACAATAAAGGAAAGCGGAATCTTGTTTTATGATTTTACAAATATAGATGTGGCTTTGATTATTTCGCGATTTTGTTCTTTCTTGCACTCCTACCTCTGTTTCACTTTTCCATGGTAATGTACGAATATTTTTTGCCTCCCCCCCGGCCCGCTCTACGTTTCGAAAAAGGGGGTAAAAGCAACTACAAAAAGACTTTTGGCATTATCATTGATATAAATTATAGAAAACGCATAATTTATGCATATTTTTAAAAATATGTAGTATATGAGTTTGTATTTTTTCTATTGTTATCACCCTTCAGCATGTTAACACAAAGAAGTAGCTATTTAACCTGCTTTGTAAGCATAAGTTAAGCGTCTTTGAAGAATTACATTGTCATACAAATAGGTTTTCAGGAATTTACAGAATGACAATTATTGTAAACCTAGTTCTAATTCATATCCACGACGCATATGGCATCTACACATAAGGAGAAAACCAATTTACATAAAATAACAATCGACGTTGTTGTTAGTTATGCAACACGTTGCAAGCTATAAAAAATTTGAATGAATCTTTAATTTCATTACCTTTATGAATAACAGATGCTTTGCCATCGGTAGAACATACAAGAAAAACCACAACAAACACTCTCAGTTTTTGAGTCATAATCATTACAAAGCCGACGTTAATTCGTTCAGCTTGCGGCACTGCTTGAACAAACTGTTTGTCTATCTAACTACACGACTTAAAAGATACTGTGATTCATTATACAAGTAACTGAGATGCTTATTAATTATAATTTATTATGATCTCATGTTACATTAAGAGTGCATTTTCTTCACTGATTTGCTCTGTTCTCTGCTTCGCTTAAGGAGCATTTAAAGCTTGAATTTATTACTTTAAATACGGACGAGAAGAGAATACAGTCTGAACTATTAATTGACATAGATATCCAAAATTTTACGTCAGCTTCTAAGATTATTTCGGGCGTTATCAATTTTTAAATCAGTTTGTTAAACGCCAGAACTGAGCCACACGTAAGAGGGAATGTACATGGGCTGTGAATGAAGAATGTTATCCATCCTCGTGGTGAGTCCAGTGGCAAACTTATAAATGGACACTGGGCAATCGCCTAGGGCGGAAACTTTTGAAGCGTTGTTAGAATATGAGTTGTACTCGAGGCAGTAACTATTTGTAATAAAAAACAGTACTTAATCTTTTGTTATAAGTTTCCTATAAAACAAACATTAATAACATGACACACTACTTCATAAGGAAGTTAAATGTGTTTTCACGTGCGTTGTGATCTCCTTTGCTTATTTGGCTGTATTCATTAAGAAGAGCTAAGTTATGCGTTTCGCATAGTTCGACATTCCAATTTATTTTTCATTTTCATTTCCCTATCCCTCTTGAGTTTAAACTGTATGCTGTAAACAAAGGGAGATCACACCCACTAATTCAAAAATATTTTTATAAATAAAAGGGTATAATTGGGAATTTTGGGACCTCATTTACTCCAGCATCCCTCATTTCCTCACACATCTTTTGAGATAAATCTTTCGTCTTTATTTTCTCCAGCATTCCTCATTTCCTCTGCATCTTTGGGATAAATCTGTCATCACTATTTACTCTAGTTTTCCTCATGTTTTTACACATTTTTAAGATGAACCTGTTTTATATTTTCCTCTTATCTTATAGATTAACTTACGAGTCGTCTTACTTTTAAATATGAAATCTTTAGGGTGAAATTCCGGATGAATAAGAAAAATCATACAAATATCATTTGAAATTATGTAGGAGTTTAACTGTGAGGCATACAAATTTGTCTAAAATAAAAAATTGTAACACTGTCGTCCAGAACGTGGGGCTTTGTAAAATTAAAACACTGACTCCGCAACAAGTGGCTTAATTGTTTTGTTTGAATTTGGTCTTTTTAGTTAAATTTTAAAGAAGAAGATTACCAATTTTATATTTTTTACTTACCCCTTTATTTAAATATTAATACACAATGTTTCCCTAAAGTTAAAAATAAAATTAAATAAAATATGTAATGATACTAAAACTACATTATGGCCAACTATATTGATATTTTTAAAAAATTAAAAAGAAATCAATTTAAGACGTGTTTACTCTAATAATTTTATAAATTAGATTTAGTATTATTAAATTAATTGGTTAAAATAATTAGTCTTTGTTCGCTTTTTGCCATGGTCATTCGTTTTTAAGACACACAAATTTTTGCCTGCAAATTAAAATTGAGTTTTTCATAAAAAGTGATTTTTTTTAAAACTAAATCTTAAAACAATAATGAAGACGTTTCAAATAGTCGATTTAAATAAAAGAGACGTAATATGTATACTATCCAATATTCTGTCATTCCTACGAAGGCTACGTTTTGTTAATCTGGTACATTCAATTTTACTGTCGTTGTAACGCTTGAAGACTGCTTTTGTACAACAAGCACAATTTTGTTTTGCTAGCAGCTTTTTTTATTTTCATCAGTATTGCAACGCAGCATCTTTAGTTCTATTTAGTCTAGGCAAAACTTGTCGTAAGAGTTGCTCGCGCAGGAGTACATTAGTCTAAACGAGACTCGAGATGAGTTTGTCGCTCTAGCAGTAGGGTATAGGTACCATTTACGGCCACTATACCATTTCTAGCCATTTTCTCTGAATTGTGTTATTTGCAACGATTGGGTCTAGTAGAAAGCAGGGAAGTTGCCTGATTTGCTGCTTTTAAATATCCCACAAAAAATTTCTCCCTTCTATACTTCTTTCTCTTTTGCATATTGCAAATGGCAGCTTCTTTATTTGATGCCAAGCTGTATGTGACACCGTTCTTACAGTTTTAGTTAAGAAACGAGGTAAGATGTATTAAGCTTTAATTAATAAAATGCTTCTAAAAACGATTTTCTGCAAGTTTCTATTGTTAGTACGATTGTTGTGGCTAATGTTTTTGTGCTGAAATGTATTAATTCATGTTAAAATTCATTTATAATGTAACTGGCTAAAAATGGCGCTAAAATTCACCTTTATTCTTCATTTTTAGCCATTAAGTGGCCACTAATGGAACTTGGTTGTTCTATTTCAGACCACTCAGTGACGACTAACGAAAGCGACTTGAGCTATTTCTAGCCATATCGTACCTATTAACCTTCCAAACGCTTACCTATTATTTTGCATAGGTACCTATAGGTACTACCTAGGTAAATTCATTCTTACATATTCATACTTAGATTATTTACAGGCCATGGCTCCAGTGCATAAGAATAGAAGTAAAAAAGTCTAAACAAAAGAATATTCCAATACAAACCCTGTCAAATTGCCTGTGTTCTTGCTGCTATAAGAAATAACGGCATGAAAGTGTCAATAGCTTGTAAACCGTATGAAGTTCGACGATCAACAATACGAAATAAATTGAGTCGGAAAGTTCCTGACAGTACAGGGAAGCTGGGAATAAACCTAACTTTGGGCATCGATGTTGAAGATAAGTTAATGGAATGGATTAAAAACATTTCTAAAATGGGTTTTCCTATGGGAAAGGAACGACCTATTTATTCCGTCAAAAGTGTGGTTGAAAAAGCTAATCTGTCAACTCCATTTTCAAACAACACCCCTGGACGTAAGTGGTTTAATTTGTTCATGGCGCGCCATCCCGAAATATCCCAAAAACGATCAGAGAATCTATGTCGAGTACGGTCACTGATACAGAGAGTCATATAAGGGTGGTTTAAGGAAACCTTAAAGTTACTGGTAGAAGGAAGTTGTGCAAATATTTTAGATCATCCAGCCCGCATATGGAATATGGACAAAACCTCCGTATATTTATGTCCTAAAGGTGGTTTGGTGCTAACTGCATAAGGCATGCCGGTGTATAATACTTCGTCCAACTCAGACAAAGAAAATATTACAACTTTGTTTGCAGTTAACGCAGTTGGTAAATTTTCAAACTCTTTGACTGTTTATAAATATGACAGGTAGCCACAAAAGAGTAGCACAATCTGCACCACCAAACTGGGACATCGGAAAATCTCCTAAAGGTTGGATGAATTCAAGTTGTTTTTATGAATATCTTTCAAAAGTATTCATACCATATCTAGAAAACGTTAAAGCAACACTACCTGTAATTGTATTACAGATGGCCACTCATCTCACTTGAGTTTGCCTTTAAGCCAATTATGATTGGAAAAGTAAATTGTATTAGTATGTTTGTATCCAAACACTACACACATACTACAACCTTTAGATGTTGCTTTTTTCCCTTTGAAAGCAAAATAAAAAAATGCAGTCAGGATGTTTAGAATTGAATATGGACATGAAATAAAAAATTTGATATTCCAAACATATTACAGAAACTAATAAACGAAATTGATTTTAATGCGGCAATCGTAAATGGTTTCTGAAAATGCGAACTATTTCTCTTTTGTCCAGACAACGTGGACTATTCTAAGTGTACGGTGAAATCAGAACCATAACGTCAGCAAAACTTGCAGAATATAAAATATGTAAATCATGAACCACTTAGTCATTTAGACTATTTACAAACAAAAATAGATCCAAACACTGAATAATTTTTAAAATTTACAGTACACCGAACTAACCAAATCGTTGTTTGATGTTTGGACTTCATTCAAACAAGACAATGTTACTATAGATGCCAATTTACATTCTGATTTCTTTGATAATATGCACCAGGTCTACAATGATAGTCAACAAAACCCAATAGATGATTATTTTAAAATATTTAATGCAGTTGAACCGATTCAAAAAGATGAGAGCTAAGTAGCAGATGAAATTGGTGCAGATGATGGCTCTATAGTTTTTTATTTTCCGGAATTAAATATATTAAATGTTGATGAAGAATCAAATCATAATAAACACAGTGAATTGCCTTCGGACACACATCTAGTTATTAGCAATCAGAATGGTACTAGTACTACTGGTTTACGAAAACTAGACATTTCTATTAAACCTTCAGCAAATAGCTGTTATGAAGAATCTGAACCGTTAACAATAGGTGATTCACCTCTAGATGATTGTTGTCTAACACAAACTGAAACACAACATGATTTTATATTCAATGTTAGATAACTCTTAAGATTTGATCCAGGTGGCAAATCGGAAACGTTGATACGGTGTATATGTTGAAAGTAGTAACGCTGACAACTAGCGCCGGTTGTACAAACAGTCAAGCTACCGTATGAGTAGTGACAGGACTGTCTGTCAACAAATGTTTTAGGCGATTTATTTGCAAAATAACGGAAAATTTAACATCAGCAACAGTAGTCACAATACTCCAAATTATGACTCAACAGCTACAATAAATGACTTACATAATCAACAAGCAGTATCCAGTTATATTGCATCCATTCCTGAGGACATTTCTCCAAGTATTTTTATCAAACTAAAACAAAAGTACAGTATTAAGTGAAATAATATTTTATCCCACAGATTCTACACCGTCAAAAGAAAAAGCACATTTACCAAGCGTTGTAACATCTTCAAAGTGGATTGAACTAGCTGAGTCCAAACAATACGAAAAGAAAAAGAAAGCAAAGAAAACTACAGAGACGACAAGAGAGATTAAAAAAAAGGCGTTAGCTGAAAGCAAAAAAAGTAAAACAGTCAAAAAAGAAGATCTCCCCCTATGCAAGAATATCTAAAAAATGAAAAACACACAACCGAAAGTTTAAAAATGGTTGCCCAAGACAACGAAAATAAGGAAAACGGAAATGATGAGTTAGTTCATAGAAGCAAAAAAAGAAATATAATAGCAGAAACGATAAGCAATACTGATGTGAATAATGAAAATCATAGCTTAATAATAGAACATTTAAATAAAGAACAGGAACTATTAACAACAACCATAAATAAGTATGTTGTTGCCCAGTATGAAGGCAATTGTTATCCAGGAAAAATTACTGAACAAAAGTCTGACATTATACTGGTTAGCACAATCGACAAAAGTGAAACAGACTGAAAATCGCCTAATCAGAAGGATGAAATTTGGTATGATAAAATTTATATAGTAGATACCATTGGTTCACCGGTTAAAAAATTCTCGAGGAGTATAGTCCGTAAAGGAAATGGGAAATTTCACAGAGTTTTTGTAACAGTGATTGTTAAAAAAATTTTTGAAATAATAGTACCTACTTACCTAGATAAGTTTTCTTATTTCAACTAGCAGTTTCTGTTGTTTGGGTTATTTGTATTTGATGTAGTTATGAATAAATTTATTGAAAAAAATAATATGGCCACTAAAGTTGCATAATATGACCAAATTAGAAACCACTGGCTAAATATGATGCTATTAAAAACCAATTAGGAACTAAGTGTTCAAAAATGGTGAAATTGCTTGTAGTCCGATATTAATTAAACTACACTAATATATATAATTTTAGCATAAAAATTATAGCGTAAATAAAAAATATAATCAATCATTTCAAGAAACGAAAATATCCAAGTAATCTGTTTCTATTTTAATCATTATCATCAACATAAAATTTTTTTAAAGTGGCCACAAATGGTACAGCTACCCTACACTGGAGGAGCAAATAGCTGTCTCATGTGTCTTATTTTTAAACTTATGATTTGTTTTAGGTATCTCATCGTTGTACTTAATTTTTAGTCTTAGAGTAGTATAGAGTTTAGCTGTGAGACATTCAAATTTTTCCTAAAAGGAAAAATTGTATCAAGCTGAAAATAAATTATTGGACGAACTTTTAGCAAATTGCACTGCAACTAGGAGTTGCTGAAAATGTTTGTAGTCAGTTTTAAAAAAAAAAACGTGCTTATTTCATATAGTTTTCATTATAGTATGTTCATAGGGATATGGTAAAGAAAAGGACATAGTAATTGGTAGATTTGCCAAGCAAAATAAAGGCTGAATCTTGTTTTATGAATATTTTATAAAATATAGATGAGGTTTTTATTATTTCGCGATTTAGTTCTTTTTTACACTCCCCGGCACATTCACTTCTGATTCACTTTTTCCATGGTGGTACTGTATGGAGAGTATTTTTTGGTCCCCCGCTCCGCTCTCCGTTTCGAAAATGGGGGTTAAAAATAACTACAAAAAGACTTATTAGCATAATCATTGATATAACATAGAAAACATAATTTATGCATATTTTTTAAAAATATGTAGTGTATCAGTTTGCATTTTTAGGGTTCCGTACCTTATAAAGTATAACGGAACCTTTGTAAGATCACTCTCGTGTCCGTCTGTCCGTCTGTCACAGAGGTTTTTCTCGAAAACTATGTAACGTAGGAATTTGAAATTTGGCACAATGCTAGGTCTTTATGGTGCGCACATATGTCGACAGTCAGAAAATAAAAAAACATATTTTTAGATTAAAATGGCGGGGGTTAATTCGGTCAAAAGAAAAAAGTTTTAATAATTATATCGTGTGAGGTATCCTTTAAAAGAGGATTCTAAAAGGCTTCTAAAAATATTTTTTTATAATTTTTGATTCAGTAGTCTTCATGATATACCTCAAAATGTGCCAAAAATAACCGTCCCTCCTCTGTTCTCCTACATTTCCAAAGCTAAAGTTTTGATTTTAATAGGGATATTAGTTATTGAGTCATAGATTATCGGAAACTGCAGGTTTTTTGACAGTGTAATAGTTGCTGGAAAAAATTTTTTAACACAGTAATAGACAACGTATTTACTAATGTACCAGTACAATGTGGGATAATATATTCATTTTTCGGTTATCACAATCAAATTTAGATAAGATTTAAATATACATAAAAAATAAAAACAGCTTAATTTGGTTTATTGATTGCTCACTGTAGTATTGGTATGGAACCCTAATGGTGAGAGCTCGACTCGCTCTTGGCTAACTTTTTATTTTTTATTGTTATCGCCCTTCAGCGTGTTAACACAAAGAAGTAGCTATTTAACCTGCTTTGTAAGCATAAGTTAAGCATCTTTGAAGAATTACATTGTCATACAAATAGGTTTTCAGGAATTTACAGAATGACAATTATTGTAAACCCCGTTCTAATTCATATCCACAACGCATATGGCATCTACACATAAGGAGAAAACCAATTTACATAAAATAACAATCGACGTTGTTGTTAGTTATGCAACACGTTGCAAGCTATAAAAAATTTGAATGAATCTTTAGTTTCATTACCTTTATGAATAACAGATGCTTTGCTATCGGTAGAACATACAAGAAAAACAACAACAAACACTCTCAGTTTTTGAGTCATAATCATTACAAAGCCGACGTTAATTCGTTCAGCTTGCGGCACTGCTTGAACAAAACTGTTTGTCTATCTAACTACACGACTTAAAAGATACTGTGATTCATTATACAAGTAACTGAGATGCTTATTAATTATAATTTATTATGATCTCATGTTACATTAAGAGTGCATTTTCTTCACTGATTTGCTCTGTTCTCTGCTTCGCTTAAGGAGCATTTAAAGCTTGAATTTATTATTTTAGATACAGACGAGAAGAGAATACAGTCCGAACTATTAATTGACATAGATATCCAAAATTTTACGTCAGCTTCTAAGATTATTTCGGGCATTATCAATTTTTATATCATTTTGTTAAACGCCAGAACTGAGCCACAAGTAAGAGAGAATGTACATGGGCTGTGAATGAAGAATGTTATCCACCCTCGTGGTATGAGTCCAGTAGCATATTTATAAATGGACAATGGGCAATCGCCTAGGGCGGAAACTTTTGAAGCGTTGTTAGAATATGAGTTGTACTCAAGGCAGTAACTATTTGTAATAAAAAACAGTACTTAGTCTTTCGTTATAAGTTTCCTATAAAACAAACATTAATAACATGACACACTACTTCATAAGGAACTACTTAAATGTGTTTTCAAGTGGGTTGCTATCTCCTTTGCTTATTTGAATGCATTCGTTAAGAAGAGCTAAATTATGCGTTTCGCATAGTTTGACATTCCAATTTATTTTTAATTTTTATTTCCCTAGCCCTCTTGAGTTTAAACTGTATGCTGTAAACAAAGGGAGACCACACCCACAAATTCAAAAATATTTTTATAAGTTGTTATACTCCCAGTGTCCGTATTCAGCGCCACTGCTACAGTTGGAAACACTGATACGATCCACGTTCACAATATTGCACAATAATGATATTATGACATAATTACGTGTCAAATTGTATCAAAGGCCAAACACGTTTACAATGATACAATTTGCCTCTTAAAAAGATAAATAAAGCGAAGTACTCACTTAAAACGCGCCTCGCAGTTAATCTCAGGGCAACTCCTCGTTGTTGTTTTAGGGTGGGTTGCGTCATGCCATTTAAATCCAAATTTATTTGTCTTCCCTCTTCGTTTGTTTGTAGCGGTACGGTAGGATCAACCAGGTAGGGAACGATAAGGCAAGGTAAAAGAAGGAAACCTACACCCTAAAAAGAGAAAAGACAAAAGAACGACACAGGCAAATGTCACCGTTCGACGTCTCGTAGCTAATAATACTCATGTCCTGTCGTGTCGCAAACCGCGCATTTCCCCATCACTCCGCGCCTGCGCATTTTTTTGCGCAGGCGTAACTGTCCGAAATGAGGGAAATGAACAAGTCTATTTTAAAATAATGGCGGGAGTTCACTCACATATTTATACTTAATCTAAATATGATGCATAGCCGATTTTCGGCATGTAACAAAGTAAAAGGGTATAATTAGGAATTTTGGGACCTCATTTACTCCAGCATCCCTCATTTCCTCACACATCTTTTGAGATAAATCTTTCGTCCTTATTTTCTCCAGCATTCCTCATTTCCTCTGCATTTTTGGGATAAATCTGTCATCACCAATTACTCTAGTTTTCTTCATGTCCTCACACATTTTTGAAATAAACCTGTTATATATTTTCTTTTTATCTTATAGATTAACTTACGAATTCATCTTACTTTTAAATATGAAAAACTTTAGGGTGAGACTTCCAACGAATAAGAAAAATCTAACAGATTTCATTTTGAATTATATAGAAGCTTAAACTTGAGAAACACTGAAATTGAGAGCATTTCTATTTATGAATTTCTAAACATTTAATCCGTTTTCCATGCGCTTTTCCTTATTTACGTTTTGTACCTACTCTGAGTACATTATCCAGTAGTATAACCTATCAAATTACTCTAGAATTTTCTCAGCTACCCGAATCTCTTTATCATTTTAAATTGGAGCCACTCTATAGCCTGCTACGTACCTGGACGTAGCCGGAAGAAAAGTAAACACCAGGCTAACTAGTAACCGCGGAGAGTGGGGGGATTTGCCTATATATCCAAAAAAACAAAAAGAAAATAAAGTACATCGCCCACGATTATCTATTAACAAAGAAAAAAATTAAATTAAATACATAATTCTGTACAAACAAAAGAACGAAATAAAATAAGCGTTATCATTTCAAGGCCAACAATTATATTATACGGACAAATTGAATAGTGGATTCATGAAGTGCGCATTTTGCAGTTAACATGTAATAAACTCAGTAAAAAAAAGGAAAATTAAAACTTAAAATTTTCCAATCGCAAGTATGTTAAATTTCGGTATTAAATGTAAATTTACTCCCTAACAAGTATGTTAAATTTTGAAGTATTAAAGGCAAATTTAGGTTAAATGTAGTACAAGTGTTAAACTTAAGCATTAAATACTACCCACTTGGTAGCAAGAATTAACGATGTATACCCAGAAGTACCAGCGCAACCAGCTGTTCAATAAGTATGGTGGACTAGTCTTACACCATCCATCGTTGATAAATAAAAATCTTGACATGCTTAACAGAATACAAGGCACATACCTCTCTGCGTCAGGATACTTAACTTGTCAACTGCTGGAGGAAGAAGTCATCATAACAATGTAGCTACCATCGTAATTACAGTAACTGGTACACGGCAGCGAACAGGTGGGCTACACCCAGAAAGAACGTCTTTCTGGCCAATGTAGTACCTTTGGGTGGAGCATTGGAAAATCTCATGTAAGGTCTTAAATCTCCAAACGTAGTATATAACACTTTTACCAATTCTACGGTATCCAACCCAATGTGTCCCTGGTCCGCAGGCCGTATCCAAATTAATCACACCCGACTCGTTGACATGCGGTCTAATCTTCTGTAACTGATCTCTTGAAAACATATCGCGAAAATGAGGGGTCCTAACTGCGAATTTCTTTATATCCACTTCGGTGAGAGCTCTTCGAGGTAACTTGCTTATTTTTTGATACTTTTTTATACCATTCGAGTTCTTTGTATGGTTTTAAAAATAGCGCAGTTCCTTTCTTGTAAGATTTTAAAAATGGCCCATTTCCCTTTTCCCGACGGTAATGGCTTCCATAGATCTGTTGTGCTGTTCACTCCCCTTAAACTGCTCGTTACCTGTCTTGACATCATTTACTGCTTTAGTTATCCCCGCAGCTTCACCTGTTAGGGCTCCAAGAGCACTTAGTCTTGCGAATATCGAAATCAATGGTAGAAAACCTTTTTCTGTGGAACGGGTATAATACGCAGGACTTTAATTTTGTTTCTCCCACTAGCTCCTTTTATAATTTTTGCCAATTAGAATACCAACGTCTAGTAGGTTTTTTAAGTTGTCGGAACCAACTCGGTCTATTGTAGTTCGTATTTTCTTCAAGAATCCGCCTTTGAAACTCATTTTGTTCTTCTTCATCATACCCATACCCATTTTCCTCTTTAGTTTCATATCGTTTGTCACAAACCAAGCTGCAACCTTTTCACCAAACTTTGCGTCCTTAGACTTAACTTTTCCCCAGGTTGCTTCTTGTAAAATTGTATTTGCTCGATGTCTAGCTGGGAGAACTTGTTTATTCCAGGATCGCCCCGGGCTAACCTTTCTTCTAATCGGGTCCCAGGACCACAATAAGAATAACTTGGAATGTGGAATCGAATGGTAGATTATATATAGGTTTGTTTACTAACCAAAGCACAATCATAGGTGTCACCCTTCAACAAACAATAACTAAATGAACAAGAAAAATGTAAAACATCTTTATTTATACTTTTTACAGTTGTATACAGATTTTACAAAATTTGTACATAACAATAATTTAAACAAAGTTCTCATTACACAAAATCTTTTTAATTTACTGGGAATGATAACCACCGTCCTCCTTTTCGCCATAGTTTTTATTTAAAGAATTCTGGTTCTGAAGCGATTCGATAAACGCATATACTTTTCTTTAAAATGTTTTTATATGACCGAGCTGGAATTATCCGAAATTTTCCATTGCTTATACATTTTCAAAAGGATCGCACTTGCAGCACGTCCTTAACAAATCTATCAGAGCTGCACATGATTATTTCTAAAACAGTTAAATAATTCTGGTTATTTCCATCGCTGAATAGATAATTACATACTCGAATATCACTTTTCAGCAAAATTTTTGTTCGTTCCTCTTCTTGTGTTAACTTTACTTTATCGTTGAAATTGAGGTCGGCAATAAAGCATACTAATCTATTGTAAAACGACTGAAATTCCCAATTATTTATTTGGTTTAGTTTATATGTTGTCCCGCATACGAAATAATCTCTGTAACTCGCGTTCACTCAAAGAGATAACATTAACGCTCTTTGTAAGTTCTAGTATAAACGCATCCTTTTCTTCTTCTTAAAACACATTTCCTACTATAGCTGTCTTTGCACTCCATTTATTTGCTTCCAATCTCAAATCAAACTCGTTACCGAGTTGAAAATGCATGTCGTCTATTTCTACATCCAAATCATTTAATCGCGTTCGTTTAACATCTTGAGCAAATCGGTTCACCATAAGTTCTACTCGAAGATCGCAAAAGTTATTCCAATCTTCCACTCCCAACTTGATAGAATAACTGTTGCAGCTTCTATGCCAACACACAATTTGAAGTACTGGTCGTAAATCTCCGTACAAGTTAAAACCAATTTTCACATTATGGTGATGAGAAAAAGCAGGAAATACGAATTCGCTTAAATTGTGCATAATTTTTCAAATAATCTGTTAAGGTCTACTTGCGGCACTCTCACATCTGACGTAACATCAAAACCAGAGAATTCCATTATTTTACACGCAGGTCTGATCAGTTCAAATTTTCTTATAAACTGAAGCCCTCTTAAACCAAAATTAAATAACAGTACTTAAGCATGCCCAGATTTTACAAAACTTAATGGTACCATCGACATTACGCAAGTAATTGTAAATCTATAGCACCTATGAGAGTTGATCCTACTTGAAAATTACTAAAATTAGAATATTGAGGAAGAACTGCGTAATCCTTCAATTTATATCGTAAAATTTTAATAAATTTAAAAAATAGGTATAAGGACGACAGCACACAGTGGGCTGGTCCGATTTAGAAATTTCTAAAGATTTGGGTTCTCTAGAAAAATCTAAACCGAACTTATGTGTCATACCCTAAGGCGATTTTGGGTAACTTCCTAAAATCAGGGGTATAACTTTTGGAAGGGACAATTCCGACGGTTTTAAATTATCCGGGAAATTTTGGATTAAGGCGTATGTCTCGGGTAACCAAAAAGGGGTTAAGTTAAAATTAAATAGGCAAAAAATTTAGAGGTTTTGGGCTTTAAAGGGATGTAACTCCTCGGGGGCGGTTTGATTTTAAATATTCAAACAGGGTTGGATGAGAAAATTCTAGATCAGGTTAAAATGCTTAGTCGAAGAAAACTTTGGTTGTAAACGTTAATCATGCATAGTCGAAGAAAACTTTTATTAAGGGGTTTGGGGCTTTAAAAGGGTGTAACTTTGTATAGGGTTGTCTGATTTTAAAAATTCAAACAGGGTTAGATTGCTCGAGAAATTCTAAATTAGGTCCATTTAATACATTACCCAAAAACCCTTCAGGAACCGAAATACGGGATAATGCGCAAAAATCTGACTTATTCAATCAAAAACATTCTGCTCTTATACAATTTGTTTTTGAATTTTCTAATCAGTTCCCAAAAATTTTCTTCGCCGTCACACCCTGCGTATAGCTATGAAATACGATCTCCAATCCGACTTATGCAAATTTTAGCCTTACATTTGTGTGAACAATGTGTACTAATATTTCCAGATTGTTTTACAAAATATGCACTGGCGGAATCATTTCTTACGTTCATTTTCGGCAATAATTGGTTATTTTATTTACAATAATTTTCAACTCAAATCCTTTGCTGATTAATTATCCGTTTATCTAAATTTCATGTCTACGGTTAAATAAAATCGTCGATTCGTAATTAAAAAGAAATACGCTGGTTAATAAGTTTCAACTAAAATCCACTTTACTTCTAAAACGAAACTTTATTCGATAAATTAAATATCCTGTATATTTTACTTGGTAAACACTTCCTCTAATTAAGAATAAATTCTACTTCCCAGAATTTCTTAACGTAAAGTTTACGCTATCCTCTGATAGTCAATAACGTGTTCCAAGTGTTTTCCGTAGGAAAAATTCGTCGAATTAAAGCTGCATATTATCCCAATATAAACTGTGTTTTTCCAGGTTAATTCTGAATAGGAATATTACTTTGAACTTTGGTCACTGGCTGAACGACATTGATTTTATTTACTTTCCAATCTACACACCAAAGACACGTGTAGAAATGTTTGGTTGTTTCCGTTTTTCGTTATTAAAATTTCGCGCACGCAATCCGGGGTGGTAAGTATTTAGGGTTTTTAGAAAATTGTATTTTTTGTTAAAATTATATTAATTTTTACTGGTAATTGCTCTAGCTTCTTCCTGTGGTCTTAAAGCCACGATGAATGGTAGTCCTTTGCTGTAATAGAAAGCCAAGTGCCTTCTTTCTGGGTGTAGATCCACCTACTCGTTGTGTGGACCAACTAATGACTCAAACCCGACGTTGGCAACTTTGAGGGTGAGTGTTTTCTTTCTCCATCATTTTCGATTGCGCCCATATCGGTTGGGGTTTCCGGTTTAAGCTCATGCATTCCTAAATTTAATCCGTTTGGACAATTAGTTAATTAGTTTGAGATTTATTGACACTATATGAATGCATTACTACTTCTGAGCTGTTCAGGCAGTGTGAAATACCACGATTTACAAGATTAACCGCAAACTTCTTAGTAACCACATCACCATCTTCCAAGGGGTCCATCACATCAACTAACCTCTTTTTACAAAAACTGATGGTTTCTTCTGCGGGCTTGAATACGATGGTGCTGTTTTGATTAATCAAATCATATTTATTTTTTGGATCTGACACATTGTCTAATCTTCTTCCTTACATATCATAGTATCCGCCATCAGAAGTTAGTAAAAATCCTCGACCTGGAAGGCCTCGATGCATACCACAATCTTTACGATCTAAACGACCAAACTGGTCAATGGTCATTTTGAAAATATACAATTGTTTGCTAAGATTATTCTATTATACTCTCTTCTCTCAACTCCCGATTATGGATACCATTTCGTTACTGTTTTTCTCACTCGTGTTTCCTGCTTGGTTGGATGCGTTTAGTAATTTTAGGCCGTCTATTAATTCATGTGTGTTGTTCCAATGGACGTATTATACACGAGTCGTATTTAATTTTTTATAAAGGTGGGGATGAAAACCAACACCCGTCTTCACGCCTATCCTCCTAGGCTGTATTCTTTTGGACTTCTTTTGAATTGTTTTTGCACATAATTTTCAAACTTTAAGTTGCTTGTTGGAAACTCCTTTATATCTTGCAATGTATATGGTGTAAATTTTATTTTGAATCTTCGATGTAGACTTTATCATGTTTAAGTAATTTGGTAAGTCTTCGTCTAAAGTGAAGTCGTCATCTTCAGGACTAACGTTTTTACAAAGTAACAAATTATATAGACCTCTAGTACCAGAAAAAATTATATTATTTAAGATTATATCGCTAGTTTCAGGATTGATTCGCAGTACACTTTTTCCCAAACTCCACTCATCTTCTTCAGGGTTATATTTCACTCCATAAATCTAACTTCTTCTTCATCTTTGGTCAGAGCACGTCCGCATAGTATTGGTAGATTGGCTCATCAAAAACTGGTGCTTAATTTTCTTTAAAAGTTATTTTTTTTCCATTTTAACTTTTTTTTAATAGGTACAGGCATTTTACTTTGTATCTGGGCAGCGGTGACTTGCAAAAGTTCCAATATTTGCTTATAGGCTTGATTAAATTCTGGTTGTGTTGTGGTATAACCTTTTTTGTAATCTATAATTTTTTTCTTACGAGGGTAAGGTGAAAAGTTCTCGGGCTGACACAGAGATGCCGTTTCAATCAGCAAAAATTTGTGCTTCCTGCCTGCGTGCACATGTCATTAATTCGTATGAGAAGTTTCAACATTCAAGTAATTTGTTTACACGAATTTTTTCAAGCAGACGTCTTATGCTTGTTTCCTTAAGATGGATAAACTTGAATATCGTTCGGTCATAAAATTCTTCGTTTTGGACGGATTAACCCTTCGGAAAATTCATCCGAAGTTGACAAAACTTTACGGAGACTCTGCCCCTTCCCTGTCAATCGTTAAAAAGTGGGCAGCTGAATTTAAACGTGGTCGCACGTCTCTCAAAGATGACCCACGTGAAGGACGACCAACAACCGCAACCACACCGGAAACAATCGAAAAGTGCACGATATCGTGTTGGACGATAGGCGAGTAAAAGTGAAGAAGATAGCTGAGGCTGTATGGATATCGGACGAAAGGGTGCGAAACATCTTACACAAAGAGTTAGGAATGCAAAAGCTCTGCGCAAGATGGGTGCCGCATTTGCTGAATGCCGATCAGAAGCAAATGCGAAAACGAGTTTCGCAGTCATGTTCGGCCCGGTTCAATAAGGATCCGAGCGATTTTGTGCGGCGATTTGTCACTATGGATGAGACATGGGTCCACCATTACACGCCAGAAACGAAACAGTAGTCGGAGCAGTGGGTGGAAGCCGGTTGTTCAGCGCCAAAGAAAGCGAAGTCGATCTCAGGTGCCGAAAAGGTGATGACCAGCGTGTTTTGGGATGCGAAAGCGATCCTCTTAATATAATACCTTGAAAAAAGCAGAACAATTACAAGCCAATATTACTCCACCCTTCTTGACCAGCTGGATGCCAAAATTCGCGAGAAGAAGCAAATCATCTTTCACCAAGACAACGCGTTTGCGATGGGAAAATTGAAGGATTTGGGGTACGACTTGCTCGGCCAACCCCACTATTCTCCTGATTTGGCGCCTTCAGACTTCTATCTGTTCCCAAACTTGAAGAAATTTGTAGCTGGGAAGCGTTTCATGTCCAATGAAGAAGTTGAGAGAGCCTTAGACGAATATTTTCACAGCCTTTCAGACTCTCACCCGGAAAGGAATACTGATGTTAAGGAAACGCTGGACCAAGTGTGTTGAAGTTAAGGGGATTATGTCAAAAAGTAAAATCTTTTTTTACTGAAAATGGCAGTCTTTCACTGTAGGCCGAGAACTTTTGACCTTGCCCTCGTACAGCGTATTGCATATGTTGAAGTATGCTTTTATTTGCGATAAAGTCTGTAACGTCTGTTATCCTCACACTATGAATCACAACTAATTATTTAGGCCTCCGATATTTATATACTCATCGAAATTCTTCCTGTATCGTCCATTAAAATCGTTCACAATAATTATAAAATTATATTTGAAGTCATTCCCATTCCAGAATTGCATAAATATTTCTTAAAACTTTGGAAATGGTATATCACCGTTTATGTGATCCATAAGTATATGTCGAGAATTTGTACCAACTTGTCGCTATAATGAAATGACATTAGCATTATCTCTGAGTCAAATACTATGATGGAATCTTCTGCAGTATCTTCAGGATCAATTAGATCATTACCATTAACAAACTTGTGGTACAAATTTCTTTTTTTAAGGGTTCAAATACACTTCTTAACACTTCATATTTGGTCTGATATAGGTTTTTACAAAACACATATACATTTTGGAATCTAAGTTCGTTTTCGGGTAAAATCAAAAATATTAAGGCATTTGTTCTACCGCAATTTGACGGATCCGCAAACATTGATCTTACATTTGAAGGAAACGTGTTAACCCATCTTGATTGCATTGGATACCGAATATTCATCAAAGTTCTGTATAGGTACTGTATCTTGCTGCTTTGCTGCATTTATATCTTTTGAACCTACTCCACTAGAAACATTGCTGACTTGCATCTTTTTTTCGTTTTGCAATCTTTTGACGTAAATGTGTAGCGTTATTCTAGATACCTACATCATACTTTTTACTAACAGCGTATAAACTTGTCACACCTTGCAATGCTTCAATTTTAGCTTTCGTTAAGTGTACCGTTTAATTCTCCCATGCATTTTTTAAGTAAGAAGTATTACAACTGATTAAAAATTATTGCTGTGTTGGAACATTAAAAACACACACACAAATGGACATGTCCAAACGTTCGATATCCAACGACCCCTTGGAACGTTCCACATAATGTATTGATATCTCTGGACGTTCCAAGAGGCGTTCTGACATATCCAAACGTTACCAATAGCGTTTGGATATGTCCAAACGCCCCTTGGAACGGTCGGAGATCGCAATACGTTATGTGGAACGTTGGAAGTGGCGTTCGGACATATTCAAACGCCCCTTGGAACGTTCCACATATCGTATTAACATTTCCGAACGTTCCAAGGGACGTTTGGGTATATCCAAACCCTATTTGGAACGTTTGGACTTGTCTGAACGCCTCTTGGAACGTTCAGAGATTCAATACGTTATGTGGAATGTTTCAAGGGGCGTTTGAATGTGTCTGAACGCCTCTTCAAAAGTTTCACATAACGTATTGGGATCTCCGAACGTACCAAGAGGCGTTCGGACATATCCAAACGCTATATGTAACGTCCGGAGATATCAATACGTTACATGAAACGTTCCAAGGAGTCTTTGGAAATGTTCGAACGCTACTTCAAAAGTTTGGACATGTCTATTTCCGTACTTTTAATATTCAAACACAGAAAGGATATAAGGATACATAGTGTTAAATTTAAGTCACTTGCAATACATCTTACTTAAAAGATGCATGAAATAGTTAAGCGGTACACTAAAGAGTGTCTAAAGAAAGCTAAAACTAAAGTATTGCAAGGTATAAAAGGTTTATACGCTGCTAGTAAAAAATATGACGTACCTAGAACAACGCTACACAATTACGTCAAAATATTGCAAACTGAAAAAAGGATGCAAGTCAGCAATGTTCCTAGTGAAGTAGGTGCAAATGATATAGATGCAGCAAAGCAGCAAGTTACAGTATCTACGAAAGATTTGGGAAAAAGTCAAATGAATTGCTAAAAGATATCGGGAAAGTTTCTGATACTAAGGAAGTAGAAACAGAATGAAATAACACTAAACCCAGTTTAAACATGGCGGCCAAAGATATTCTGGGGTATACACAAAAAGAAAATAAGTAACCATGGATAACAAAGGAAAGATATCCTGAGTTTAATAGAAGAAAGACAAAAATACAAAAATAAATCAGACGAAACAGAAAATAGAGATACAAAGCCATAAAATGGGAAATTATTGACAAATGCAAGAAAGCTAAAGAACAATTGATTGATCAAAAATTCAAAGAGGTACAAACTAAGATGGAAATAGAAAAGACAGACCTAGCATACAAATTAATTAGAATGAATTTTAAAGATATAAAATCGTATAGCAAAAATATAAGGGACGCGAGAGGAAACGTCATTATAGAAAATGTAGCGAAAGTGGTTAGATGGCAGGAATATATAAGGAATTTATATGCAGGAAAGGAACTAACAGCATTCGAACAGCAATCAGATATCCTATTCTTAGAGCTGAGTTTGACTTAGCATTAAAGTCTCTGAAAAATGATAAGGCGCCGTGTACATATAAGGTACAAGCAGAGACTTTAAAAGCCGCTGGACAAGCAGAAACAGAACGTCTGTTCAAACTTGTAAACTATATGTATGAGACAGGCGCGATACCCAAAGATTTCAGATGTAACATCATAGTAATAAAAGAGAGACACGGATAGATGTGAAAATTTTCGAACAGTAAGTCTGACAGCACACGTGTCAAACATATTAAAAAGAATTGTACAAGGATGAATGGAAAAACGAGCTGAAGAAATACTAGGAGAAGATTAATTTGGGTTTAAGCAAAACTGGGGAACACGAGAGGCTATTTTAGGTCTGAAAGTGATAATGGAGAAAACAATAGAAAAGAGGGAAAGCGTGTATATAGGATTAGTAGATCTGAAAAAAGCATTGGACAATGTAAAGTGGAAAAAATGTTCAAAATACTCAAAAAGATTGGAATGAGTTTTAGAGATAGACGGATAGTACATAACTTATACAAAGAGCAAACAGCGGTAATAGTCACTATACCAAAAAAAGAGAGGCGCGGATAGATGTGAAAATTTTCGAACAATAAGTTTGACAGCATACATGTCAAAAATATTAACTAGATTTGTACAAAGACGAATAGAAAAACGAGCTAAAAAAATATTAGGCGAAGATCAATTTGGGTTTAGCCGAAACAGGGACGCAAGGATATTTTAGCTCTGAAGGTGATAATGGAGAAAACAATAGAAAAAGGGGAACGCGTATATATAGGGTTTGTAGATCTGGATAAAGCCTTCGACAATGTAAAATGGAAAAAAATGTTTGACACACTCAAAACGATTGGAATAAGCTTTAGGGATAGACGAATAATACATAGCTTAAAACAAACAACAAACATCGATAATAGAATTAGAGCAAGAACGAAGAGAAGTAAATATTAGGAAAGGTGTCCGACAGGGATGTGCCCTATTCCCATTAATTTTTAGCTTGTACATCGAAGAGGTAATGAATACTGTCAAATGCAAATTCACAAAATTAAAACTAAACTACTAGTATGCAAAAGAGGGGAAAATACATAAAAAGCAAGAATTCAAATAGGTAACGAGAACTTACAAAAGGTTAAGGATTTCTCCTACCTAGGAAGTCAAATAACGCAAGATGGGAAGAGCGCAAAAGATCTAAAACAAAGATTAGCACAAGGTCGTACTACATTTAACAAAAAAAAGCAACTACTGTGTTTAAAGACAACGAACATAGAAACAAAGAATAGATTGCTTAAAACATATGTGTGGAGCATAGAACTGTAAAGCTGTGAAACTTGGACAGTAGGAGAAGCGGACAGGAAAAGATAGAAGCCTTTGAAATGTGATGCTACAGACGTATGAGAAAATATCATGGGAGATATGATGATAGGCCGCATACTAAGACATGAGGAAGTAGTAGGGAATATATTAGAAACAGAGATAGGAAAAAATAGAAGTAGAGGTAGACCTAGGTTGAATTATTGTACTCAGATAGTTAAAGATATAGGCTGTGGGAATTTCAGGAAAATGTGTGGACTAGCTCAAAATACAAATCAATGTAAGTATGCGACCAACTAGTTGCAAGAGGGAAAACCTTATGACGAAAAAAAAATAATTGTACTTAAACCTGATAATTATTATAAGCAACTACTGCTATTAGTTTTACAATATTTTCGACTAATGCTAATTGTGCGAAAGCATTTACTAGAAAACTAATAATTCGGCAAATGTCTAAGTGTTGGGGGATCTTAGCACCCACAAGCTGCTTAACCCCCTTCGCATACTACTGAATCTCGGTAAAATAGGACATATAATTAAAACAACAGAAGAAGAACCAAACTGTGTCTAGGCTGTAGATATTTCAGGGAACTGTGTAGACTTGCTCAGAATAGAAATAAGTGGAGGTAGGCGTCCAACCAGTTTCAAGACGATAAACCTTGTTCGAAAGGATATATTGAAAAACTACTAATCCGACAAATGTTTGAGTGTTGGGGGATCTTGGTAGCCATAGGCTGCTTAATTCCTTTCACATACCCCTACATGTGATTTTCCAATGCTCTACCCGAAAGTACTACATTGGCCCAGAAAGCGAGTTTTTTTATCTGAAAAATTTTGAATTTTTCCGAACCCTTGCTGTTTCAAGCAAGGTAGGAATCTTTAACGTGCGTGACAACACTCACGCACGGGACATCCATTTTACCTCTGATCCGAACGAGGGCGTTTTTTTGTAAAAAATACTCGCCTGTGTCGGTATTCGAACCCGGGACTCCCCCTACTCTTACGCATATCACTGAATATCGAGGAAATAGGGTATATATTTGTAAAATAATAATAGAAGAGAAACCAAACTGCATCTAACAAGAAACAGCAGCGGCTATGTTCAAAAGCAACAAACATAGAAACAAGGACAAAATTTTTGAAAACATGTGGAAAACCAAAAAAAATAGGAGAAGTAGAAAGGCAGGATATCTTTTAAAGCATTTTTGGGGAATAGTGCGGGATATATTACAAGCATAGATAGGAAAGAAAGGGGTAGAGATAGGCCTAGATCAGACTAATGCGCTCAGATAGTAATAGATGCAGACTGTGGAAATTTCAGGGAAATGAGTAGGTTAGCTCAGAATTGAAAACAATAAGGGTACGCGTCTAACCACTTCCAGGACTGAAGACCAAATGATGATGGAATCAGTAAATATTTGGAAATTTCAGATGTTCCGGTTTCCTTCTATTTCGGTGGGTTTTATTTATAAAATTAGGGTTTCCACGACCTCTCGTGACATCTTTATCACATCAATATATATTAATTTCTTTTAAAACGTGTACACTTAGTCAGTTAGCATAGAGTAACTGTGTAACTTGTTTTTTATTATTGCCCTTTTTTACAAGCTAAAAGTGATCACGTTTATACAAGTTATGTCTTTAAAATAGAATTGGGTGATGAAATACGAAATGGTTCTCATTTCTCATACAGATCAGAATTTTTATCCTTGTAAAAAGAACTCGATCAAACCAGGAGGTTAAACTACCAGAGGAATCCACTATGAAAAGTGGTCTTGGCAGCGAATTATAACCTAGACGACTCGACCAGTGTTACAAACTGTATACACCTCGGAGCTTTCGTTCTTGTTTTTATGACCCATCCTTCACCACTGGAGTTGGCCGGTGCACTATGAGCTGCTACACCCTCTCGCCTTTTCTGGGTAAATTAAAATATTAACATAATATCCATTTGGAACGTATCACACTATGACCACCATAAGACGAACTAAGTTAGTTATTACTACTCAAAATGTGGAAGATATAAAAGCTGGAGATGATAAATTGTCAGTAAAAAATAAAAGACGCAATACAATACAATACAATACAATACAATATATCAAAATATTTATAAAAAAACACGATTTTTTTATTTTTCTGTCATATTTTGGGAAAGTTTTAATTAAGCGATATTTCTTAGTGCCAAATTGTAGAGCATAAAGTGTGCAACTTTTTCTTCTTAACCGATCGCGATTCGCGAATCTTTTATTACTTTCGAAATACCAATAGTGAGTAACAGGAACTTCAGTACCTTTTATATAAATCAAGTTGAAAAATCGCGTTGTCATATCAATAAGGTTTCGGAATTTTAATGTATGGTAATTATTTCAACTCTCGTTCTAGTTCTCATCCACGACGTATATAGAATCTACAAATAAGGAGTAAACCAATCTACATAAGATAACAATCGGTGTTGTTATTAATTACGCAATAAGATGTGGGTTTTGAAGGAAATCTAAATTAATTTTTATTGTTTCTTACCTTTATGAATGGAAGATGTACTACGAATCGAATATATGAAAACCAACAAAACAAGCTCTCTCACTTTTTGACTCGTAGCCATTCCAAAGCTCATTTTATATCCGTTCAGCTTGCGGCACTGCTTGATTAAAACTGTTTGTGCTTATGTAGCTACACGACTAAAGCACACTGTAGTTCATTATAAACTAACTGAGATGTTTGTTAATTAAAATTGATAGTGATCTCATGTTACATTAAGAAATACATTTTTCTTGACTGATTTGTGTTGTTTCAATTAAAAATCATTCATCGGTTACATTCACTCAATAAATTCCTACTCTGACACCTAGGTGGCACCACTAATAAAAATCCATATGCTTTTTAAAAAATTTCAACTTGCTGACGATATGGGTCAATATTTCATGACAATCCAGGCATTAGTCTACAAGTTACAGTGGTTTCAGTGACGGTACGTTTGTTATTTTAAAGCATAGAGAGACAGGAACCTCGCGAATTGATAATCACTGTCTTTTATTGAGAAAAATTACCGTTCTGAACCAGTTTGCTCCGAAAGCTCAGAAATTCCACGAGGTGCGGAAACGAGTGGTTGCCCTTGCAGATGTTGGCCCAGGCTAGCGGCAACCCCTTTCATGTGGTAATTTCGTGATCCTTTAAATTTTTACCTGTTACAACCTGTGGATATGTAATAATAACTCGTAGATGGATTTATGTAGTTTAATGAATTGTAACCAATGTCACAAAATAAAGAAACAAACACAGCTAAATAAAACCAATGCAGCACGCACCGTAACTACAATGCGGCCAGCGGCGTTGCCATTAAAAAACAAACAAAGAAACAATCCTACAACTATAACTTATCTGTAAAGTACAATCCAACTGATCCACATTAGCATCAATTATCACTGCCACAACTCTTACGGATTAATGTATAATTTAATTTCCAACGCAAAGTTCATAAAGTAACTGGGTTCTCGCACAACCGACACGCGTTTTGATAACGTGCCGCACTCTCTCGCACGTTTAACCCCGACTGACTGTCACCTATCGGACCAACTTAAACATTACGGATACTTCTCCCTCTTATTATAGGGGCGGCCTAGTACAGTTCAAACAAAGCAGTTCCTTGATAACTATTCTGATGACACTGTTCTATCGAAAACAGGAGTCGAACGTTGGTTTACTGAGTTTGAACATGGCCGAAGAAATACCGATAGTGCTGAACTCATTAGTCGTTCGAATTCGGCAGTTATTTCAAAAACAATAAGTGCACAACATAGTTTTGAAGAACCGTAAACTGAAGTTGCTTGACATAGCTGACACCTTAAGAATAGCCAAAAGCAGAGTATACTTTATTTTGCATAGACTCTGTAACACTAGGGCGTTACTTAAGCAAACATTAAGTAGTAGAAATGATTTTATTAATTTCAGTTAGTTAAAAGAGCTTTTAGCACGAAAGCAGCTTGTAAAATATGGATGTTTTGGTAGTTAGTTACATATCCTTCAAATTAGGATATATATGTAATCAAACATAATTATTAAAACTTAAGTTAGATTGTTACAATGTATAAATTGAAGGACATATTTAAAAGAGGATAATAAAAGTTCACAAGCCAGACATGAGAACGGAAACAGACATTGTATTCCAGACGCAACATGATACTGCAGGTGCAGGTCACAGTAGGTTGTAAGACAGCAATTATTAGAATTATGATTACGAAGAAGTAGTACATTGTATTGTATACAGAAATAAACAAGACATGAATTCTACAGTTCCCACAAGCAACGTGAGGAGCAGGGATAGCATAAATACTCTCAGGAGCCCAAGATGGCTAGTCAATCTAAAGTTTCACAACTTTAACATTGTTGGTAATTCAGCTACTCACCGTAATTTTAGTTTATTTAAAATAGTAAAAGTCAACTTAGAATTATTTCGATCTCTTGACGTTACTGCATATAATGCACTTATAATTAAAAATTCATATTGTAATTCTGTTTCAATTAAATTGATAGAAGAGTTTTTCGAAGAAGTCTTTTTTTAAAAGCCACTCCAAGAGGCCCAAAACCTATCTGGCGCCGTCGGTAGGATTCCAAAAAGTCACTAGCAAAATCCAAAATCGAGGAAACTGGTAGTCTTGAATCTCTATTCTTAATCTGGAACAAAGAACCAATTGGACAAGGTACAAAATCGACCAAGCCCAATAACAGAGAATAAAGAATATAATGGAACTGGCAAACAAACTCTTGTAAGTACCAAAGTTTATTTTCCTAACCATCATTAACTGAAAACCAGAAACAATAACTTTAACAATGTCGGCGAATTTAGAAATGAAACAATACAAAATACCCTAGAACTCCATAAAATAAAAATTCATTTTATAATAGAAAATCACCCGGAATCAAATGGATTAATTGAAAGATTACACCTAACCTAATTAGAACAAATTAGACTGTTAAGATTAACTTATAAGAAAGAACTCATCACTAATTTAATGTCATACACACTAATTGCTTACAACAACACGATCCACTCATCAACTAATTTTACACCTCTCGAATTAACATTAGGACACTACCAACAGTATGCTAAAGACCACAAAGAAAAATTTAAAATAACTTATGATAATGTAAAAAATAAATTAGATAACGATAAAGAGCGCATTACAACAACCCGTAATAAAAATGTCGATATAAATAAATTTTCAATAGCACAAACTATATACGAAAGGAATTTTAAAGGTAAAAGACACAAAACGGCCCCTAGAAATTTAGGTCCGTTTAAAATCAAAAAGATATCAGATAAAAATGTAGCCGTAGTAGATAACGGAAAAATAGTAAAATATATTTACTTGAAGAATTTAAGACACCCTGTAATTTCAGATGGACACCTGTCACCCTTGCCGTTAACCTCCACTCAGGTAGAACGAACGACGACATATTAGTCGAAGATATTAAAAACAAGTCCGGTATACTACCAGTAAAATAAGGAAGTATACAAAACACAATAGATTATTGGACATTCGCACAGAAATTTGATTTAACAGAATTAAAACAAGAATTTTATATAATTAGAGACAATTAGTACAGACTGAAACAATCAATTGACACAGCCAAATTCGCAATAATACGCGATAGAAATGCTAGATTACATTATAATTTAAATTAGGGCCGCTGTACTTACGGCCACGTCCCCAATGCTCCACCCGGAGGTACTACATTGGGTTTAAACGCGAAAATAATCGTGCTTCTTATTAATCCTAACTTCATAATTAATCCACCCTAAATAAAAATAAATAAAAATCTAAAAAACTGAAACAAAAACTAAAAACAGGGTTTAAATAATGGTATCCCTAGCATTGACTTTGGAGTGTGCCCGATCAACAAGACACAAGCAAAAATGAAAGGGGGAAGGATCCGTAATACCGGATAGCAGACGCCGGCTCTGCTTACCAGTGCGACCTGAAGGGTCGACTTAAAACTATCCAAATCTAGCTAGCTAATTTGAAATGGATTCAAATTTTCTAAGCAATTGCCAAATATTTTAATAGTGAATCCAGCTATTTTGCTTGCTCTATAAATTTACAAATTCGTCCTCCCTGATCTAAGTATTTTATCCTAAATTTGTCCCTAACGTTCCCTATCATTCCCTAACTGACATAATATATATATATATATATATATATATATATATATATATTACTCAAATTTAGACCAGGGTAGAAAATTAATTAATCACATTAAATAATTTTAATCACCGTGTAGAAGGAAGCTTTGGGAAAAGGTACGCGTTATTAAAACCGTGAGGCATAAAAATTCATTCGTTTCATTAAAAATAAGGGATTTAAATTATTTACTAGACGCTTTCTATAAAAAGAAGCAGAATTAAAATGCTCAAAAGTAACCGGTATTAAACAAAATGTACAAATAATAATTAATATTTAATTAGGATTCACTAAAAATTAAAGGGTAGAAGTCACTGCCATTCATTATTATTTTAATTGGAGTTAATTGAACGGTTATTAAGGTATAATAAGCATAAAAGCCTGTGGAAAGTCCAAAGTTGATAAACAAATCGCTAATAGGAAGGTTAAAATAAGTGGAATATCCCAAATCGTAGAAGTGTTATTTAGAAGTATTACGATTGAACACCTGTGTATTTTTAAAAGTCACGTTCTGCTTAAATTTTGTAGATAACAAATGGTTACAGAGAATGTTGGAGAAACCGTCGCTTAATATTCACGGGAAATGCTAATAAAGTGGGTTATTTAACAGTCCACGTGGACTGAAATAACCGATAATAAAGAATATCGATTTGTACCACTCAGAACAGGGTAGATAGAGACGGATAATATGCGCAAGACAGAGACACAGATAATTAAAGGCGTAATTTGTGTAGCGTCACGAGGGTCACGATTGGTTGAAAATAAGAGGCAAACATGAGAGGTGTAAAAATAACATTTCTGTATAAAATTTAATTAGTTGTTCTCAGACGTTGCGTGCCGTGTGGAAAATTTCTGAGATTTAACTGGCGCGTGTGCAAATTTAATAAGAATCGCTGTGCCCGACTGTCGAAAGGGAACATAGTATGCGAAATTCTGGAAATTGTCCGTTTGCGGGACAAAACCGACATACGGGCGGGCTATTATATAAACCCGGACTTTAAACAGTGCTCTCTCTTGATTTTTGAGTATTGGATGCTTTAAACAGTGCTCTTAGATTTTCGATTTTGATTCAATACTTTAAACAGTTTGCTCGTATATTTTGGTGATTATTGAATACTTTAAAACAGTTTGCTCTTTACGTGCTACGATGAAAGTTATTTAGTGCATTTAGAAAAGTAGATACAAGGTAATAAAGTCTAGTTATATTTGCGAGTATTACTGTACCAACTATCGAATTTGTAACGATAAATGAATAAACAAAAGTAGGCAGTTTTGGGTATAGCGTGAAAGAAGTATGAATTTCTTTGCTATTTTTCCGGGGTGTTAATAATCAAATGTTATTCGTAATTGTGAGTGGATCCACAAAACAAGTTCAAATATACATAGATGAGTTCCTGAAAAGCCCTGAAACAATTTTAGATGAATGGTGGTGTAGAGAAAATTTTAAAAGCGACCAGTAATCCGAGGACCTAAACATAACCCAGTTGGAATGGTGTGATTAACAAAGGACGATGTACATTGGAGCCACGAGTGCATTAACCTTCAGGTAACTTATGCTTTGTTGTTCGATTTTTGATGTTTTGGTGTGTGTTGAATAGCTTTATAATTTGTTTACTTAAAATGGACAGTAGTGAATTTGTACAAACAACAAAATTTTAATTTTAAGGTGAAATTTTCTTGTTTAAGTAGAAAGGAGTATTTAGTATTTATGTTCTTGATTATGATGAAAATTTGGGTCTGTCTTTGAGATCAATTAGACGAACCTGTTTAATTAACGTAAAGGGGTGAAAGATGCTCTCTTTTATTCAGACTCAGGTCTGCAAATATTGTTAAATTAATTAGTAGGCATCCTACAAGGACTTTAATTCTGGATGCAAATTAAACAGATGACAAATTTAATCTTGAAATTTTATGATACTAAAATTTATGCTATAATTTAATTTTGAAATTTTAATGTATTATAAATATTGATGTAAATAGAGTTAACGTTGATGTTTGTGGTAGAAATGTGTCTGTTTTTTTTCATGAATGAGGATGAGAGTTTTAACTAGGTAAGCAGCCGAGGCGGAAAGAGTAAAGAGGCGATTATCAGAAGAGGATCACAGCAAATCGTAGTGCCCAAAAGTGAGGCTCGAGTTCAAAATAAAATTTTTGTGATTTTATTCCAGGAAACTGGCGAGGCTTTTTGTACGAGTCACAGCAGATTATGACGGCCCAACGCTGGGGCTCGATTCGAAAACCTTAGTTCCCGAATAATGGTGAGGTTCACAGCAATATATATATATATATATATATATATATATATACAATCTTCTTTTCTATATATACTGCGACCAAAAATTGGCGACAGAACGTCAAACGAATTAAATCAAGCAACAAAACAATACAATGCAGGCGAAAATATAAGTGTAAAAATAAATATAAATATAATATAAATATATAAATAAACATATAATAAATATATAAATAAATATCTGAATAAGCAAAAGCATGTAACAGTGCATATATTAGCAAAAGCAAATACATTATCAGGTGCACTCGCATGAGCATTATATCGACTAGCGTCATTACACAAAAACGTGCTTGTTAGATTATTTCAAAATCTGTTTAAAATCACAACTCAATGCTCATGCGAGTACAGCCGCAACAATTTTATTCCTACCTCCAGTATAAATTTCTCCAGCATCCGAAGATCTGGTCGTCTACCTACATCTATTGGTTTTCTATCTTTATGGGGAGTTGAATATGCACTGTTAAAGTCCTGGTGGATATGCACTAAACGTTCTGGGGGGATCACAATCACTATCACTTCACTTTTAAGTCTTGGGAGGATGCGCGGTTTCACTCTATTTTATTATTTCTTTATTTATTACACTTATTTAAATTAATGAGGTTTCCTGATTTAGTTTGTTGTTATTTATTTGTTTCGTTTATTCCCGATTTTCCGCGCGTAGAAGGTGGGACAGTGATTGTTTTAGTGGTGCTAGATTACAGCAGTATAATGGAAAATATCTTACAAAACACAGAAGATAAATTTAATGGATTAATACCAACAGATAAAATCACAAGACGAAAAAGAGGACTTATTAACGGATTATAAAGCTATCACAGGCAATTTAGACAATATCGATGCTGAACGATATAACAACGCCATACAACACTTAATTGAAAACCAAAATGACATAAAAACCATTGTTAAAAGTCAAATATCTTTAACCCAGTCAACCATAATAAAATTTAATGATACACTAAGAAAGCTAATAAAACCAAGACAGTATAACTAACAGAATACTAACCCTTACAAGTAACATGCATACCACAATGCTAGGAATGCAAGATTAAATCAGATTTAACACGATATTTAACGAAATGATATCAACCCTTACTGTAACTCGACAAATTTTAGCCACGTTAGAAAACGCTGTAGCATTTGCTAAACTAAACACATTACACGCTAGTATAATAGAATCAATGGATTTATTAAATGAATTATTAAGAATTAGATCACTTATAACTAATAGTAAATTACCCTTTGTAGTAACAGAATCCAATATACTCATATTTGAAAAAATAGCCATGGTAAAAGGTTATGTAAGAATCGTGAAATTAGGTTTTTAATATAAATCCCCATTGTGGAGAGTAACACTTATAATTATTATCATTTATTTGCTTTCCCCGTAAAAGTTACTAGCAAGTATCAAGTCATTATCCCTAAAAGTTCCTTTCCCTAACTGAGCTTAGGTATAGCTTCACGAATGAAAAATGCAAAAAAGTAACACCAAGTCAATATTTATGCCAATCATGAACGACAACAGCTATTCAAGCAGATAGCCCCTGTGAAGTACAATTGTTAAGATTTTCTAATCACTATGAGAATTCTGATCCAAAACCAGTACAAATTACGAGTATGAAAATTCAAAAGGTTACGGACAACAAATAGATTGCTGTATTTCCACAAGAAGTAATAGCAACCGCCCATTGCAACCAGGACGAAAATAATTTAGCATTAACTGGAAGTAAAGTAATCACCATAAAAGAAGATTGCTATTTAAAATTTAAAAACTAAATTATTCGAGTATACCAAGATCTAACAGTAACGAAGAAATTCGCAAATTTACCGGAACTACAGTTCAAGATTACGCAACCCGAAGACGACGAAATCAGCAAGAAACCAATGCAACTAGAGCACCTAGACCTACACAACCTCAACCATGCCGTAAAGTTAATGGACAGTTACAAAGAACACTTAAGTGAATTAAAAGTGCGAAAAGTACATTACGACAACATAAGTGTTTGGACAATTTTATTAATTATTATAATCATTTTATTAACTGTATATGTATCTTAGATATAGAAACAAAGAAACAACTTTTAGTTATAAGAAAAAAGAAACAAAGGTGTTTAAAGAAATAATAAATGAATCCTTAGAGACAATGAGTTTCAAAAATTAAGTAAAGCCTTAATTTTCATCTACGTCGGGAAGAGCTACATATCCCCCAAATTAGGATATATTGTAACGTATTTTTTTTCCTAGTTACATTTAGTTCAATAAAATAAAAATAAAACAGCTATAATTTAAAATATTTAATTTGCGAATTATCATCCAATAAAAATTAATATATAATATTCATAATAACGCATAGATTCTTATACGTTTATACTCTAAAGTTCGTTACCAAGCTCTGTCAAGTTGTCAGTCGACACTTCATTCTCAGCGTTCGAAAGGGCAAGCTGCTTTGCAGAAGAGGTGAAATCGAGATGGCCCTGTGTAAACACGTGGCTTCTAACAAAGTTAGAAAAAAGTAGAGGATTGGTAAATTCTTGGTGTCTAGGGGTCGAGCCTAACAGCGGTTGCGTGAGCATGATTTTCGATAAGCCTCGCTCCGAACAGTTTAGTTGATCCCGACAGGCCTAAGAAGATGGAAGCCCCTTAGGACATCATTTAGACATGCAATATCTTAAGGACATATTTTAAATAATATCTCCGATAATAAATTAAAATAATTTCTGAAGACATTATTTTAAAACAAGAATTTATGGTTTCGTTCTATTTAATATAACATGCAGTAACGTGGAAGCCGATTTCACATGTGTTCCTTATATTTCAACCTTACCGATGAACAATATTAAACAAGGAGATTTAGATGGAAATTTCCGACAGCTGAGGTCAAGGTCCAGCACTTTTAGTTCATTTTCGATGCACGTGAGTGTTCTTTAGCATTTAATAACTTTGAAAATACAGTAAATTATTATGAATTATCTAACATTAAATATTTGAGTAACGTAAAGAGAAAATAGTTTTTGAGAAATCAGTAAATTAAAGAATATGTTGCTTGCTTGTCAGAATGTTTGCACATGTACGCAAATAGTGTATTTTATAAAGTTTGTGAATGACAACCTATGTCAGATAAAAAATATTTAGATTCAGTTTTCCTATCTAGACGCCATATGCAGTCTTGATTTAATTTACAATATGTTTAAAGATTTTGAGGTAATGTACAGGCACTTTCATCGACATATGAAATTCGCGTATTTATTATAGAATATAAATAAATTAGAATAATTACATTTTACAAAGTCTGCACTTTGATAATTAATTTCTGTTGTAATGATCAAGGAAGTACTTTGCTGATTAAAAAAAAAATTTTATGTATTATGAATAACTTATAAATTATTCGTCTGTCTAATTAAATTTCATAGAAAAGATCTATTCAGAGATCTTCTTAATTTTGAATGCAAAACTTCATTAGAATTATTATGAGAAAATTTTATAAAGATACAAACTTAAACATTGCAGTTATACATATATAATAAGAAATTTATCCAAATAGAATCCTTTTTGTTTTTGAAAGACGTTTTATTATTTAACATTCAAAAATTGCAAGTCCTCTCGGAACAGAAAGAGTGTAAAATGAAAACAAATTCCCTCAGTATATTTTAGATGCCTAAATTCTATTATTTTATTTTCGGCAAATGTTTTTGAGGACACAAATGGTGTCCATGTTGTGCTTTTGTTTGTTCACAGGTAAAGCTGAGACATCTGTATGACATCTGGTGGTTGAGGTCTTGGTAAGTGTGTCCTAAAGAGTGAAATTCAGGTTTTATGGCTATGTTAGTGGTGTTAAGATAAGGTTTCCGCATTCCCCTTATACAAGCACAGTTAAATTTTGTTGGTTATTGTATTGAAAAATACGGTGGCGCTCATTAAAAATATTTTTGGTCTTTTATCCACCCATGACCCAAGCTCATGATCTACCCAGAGCTAACACTCGACTAGCCGTTTATATCTTAAGAGTTTTTCTTTGTCTCAAGCCATTCTCCATCCAACATTACCTTGGGCTTACATTAAAAAGAAGAAATTCTCGACCTTCTGATATCAGGTTAAGGGTTAGGAAATTTGGAGGTTTAATTTTTAGCTGATAGTCACGAGGATAAAGCTTAAAATGAATACTAAAGAAAGTATCTCATTATAATAAAATATTTGTATATTACAATATATGTAATCAAACATAATTATTAAAACTTAAGTTAGATTGTTACAATGTATAAATTAAAGGACATATTTGAAAGAGGTTAATGAAAGTTCACAAGCCAGACATGAGAACGGAAACAGACATTGTATTCCAGAAGCAACATGATACTGCAGGTGCAAGTCACAGTAGGTTATAAGATAGCAATTAAGATTACTAAGAAGTAATACATTGTATTGTATACACAAATACGCAGGCATGAGTTCTGCAGTTCCCACAAGCAATGTGAGGGGCAGGGATAGCATAAACACCCTCAGGAGCCTAAGATGGCCAGTCAGTCTAGAGTTTCGCAACTTTAACATAGTTGGTAATTCAGCTACTCACCGTAATTTTAGTTTATTTAAAATAGTGAAAGTCAACTTAGAATTATTTCGATCTCCACACGTTACTGCATATAACGCACTTGTAATTAAAATTCATATTGTAATTCTGTTTCAAATAAATTGATAGAAGGGTTTTTTAAAAGCTTTTTTAAAAAGGCGCACCAAGAGGCCCAAAACCTATCTAGTGTACTGAATAAGGGACTATATTTGGGTCATACATGGAATACAACCATGTGGGAAACAGAACATTTAGAAAGGTTTAATTCTTTGGCTGAATCTTTTGGTAATTGTGGAGTGGAATATGATTTGGACAAAATGAGACCAAAATTAAGTATTTAGACACAATTAAATTGGTTCTCTCTTGATCGACACAAATTGCTATTTTTGGGAAACATGTTAGAAAATTTGTATAATTCTGGTCCGGTGTTAAGAATTCTAGAGGTTGTATATAGTGAATTTGTAAAATGCCACCTGTGAAGTGGGATTTGTGATTTTTTTTTATAGTTATCCGAACCTGGTGGAGTGAAAAGCTTTTATAGCCAAAGTGTGGGACTCTCCTTGTGGCTTACCCACTAAAACCACTCCCCCTGGCGGGTACGTCTACCAAACGGCTCCGTCGCACTGCAGCCTAAAAGACTTATTGTGCTGACCCTGGACTCTTGAGTCCTTGATGGCCTGGCATCCACTGTAAAGTACCAGAGTTCTGCTGTGCCAATCCATTAAGTGCCTTAATATATTCCCATACCAGTCTCAATGACACTTTCTGACTTATTAGAGCCTTAAGTGCCGCCTGGCTGTCAGACACAATATAAATATGTCTTTTAATAAAGCCACTTCTTTTACTTTCCCGCACACTTTGTAGTATGGCGTGTATTTCCGTTTGAAAAACGGTAGCGTTTGCCCTTAGAGGTACGCTCAAACATACTTCCGGTCTAAAAAGTCCAGATCCGTACCTGGTTTTGCCCTTAAAGCCTTCCGTGTACCAGACCATGCTGCCTGGAGGTAATCTACCCTTCATTTTTTCCCACTCCACATCCTGGGTAACAATCTTGAAGAGTGTATCTGGTGGATGTTGGGGAGTCATTAGTCCGAACGCATCTCAAACAGATGCCCCCAATTTTTCCCAAGTAATCTCGTATGCTCCATCTCTTTAATAATTCTAGACTGAAGGTTCTTAAGTCTGTATAGTCCAAGCCTTGCCACCTCCACCACCACCACCAAGTGTAGCGGGGGAAGGCCAAAGAGAGTCTCCATAGCAACAGTGGGCGTGGAACACATCGCCCCTGTAACAATTAATATATACTTAATAAATTCTAAGTTAAGTTCTTTAACGGTTGATATTTAAATATTTGCTAGTGTAATATATCTAGTAATTGTTGGCGTTTATTAATTAATAATTATTTATAAGATACAACAGTGTTCAATGATCAGAATTAAAGTGGCATAGAAGAATAAGATCTATAGAATCAAAATTATTGTGGATTGGAAGCTTCTTACAGAATCTACGTTTTTGATTTGAAACGTTTTTCTAAAAGCACCAGCCCCTCATTGGGTGTCCGTGAAACTGTTTTTTCTTTCCTCTTACTTGCACCACGTTGTGTCCCTGTGGAACGGGTTTTTCGAATGGGCATCACGGCCTCACGCATGGGTGCCAGTGAAACGAACTCTTCCGACATAACTAGGGGTCTATTCCTTGGGTAGAGCTATGAGAAATGGGGGGGTAAGTCGAAATCTGTTTGTAGGTCAAACTCAAACTAAAACAAATAGGCGCCACCAAGTCCGGACTTATTCACGATAATGGCATGGCATATTTCTAAGGGCGGACGTGGAGACCCAAAGAAAAAAGATCGCCTTCGATGACAAAAACCTGTCTTAATAAAATAAGACGCTGTTCCTGTAAGAAATTATAATAGTTAGGTTAATAAAAAAAGGTGGAACACTATTTGTGTCCCGCAAATATACATAACGAAATAGTGAAAAGGTGTATTCTATATAAAGTTGGCATCAAAATTCTACTCTTAAAGATGTTAGCTTTCTGTGGTTAGGTTTGATCATATTTGATCAAAATAAAAAACTTTAATCTTGAGCCAATAATTTACTAAAAAGAATCTCTTTTAAACTAAAATGCAATGCAACAAAATTTAATAAATAATTGAATTACTTCGTGAATTTTAAATTAAGGTTTATCAACCTTATTCATAATCAAATATTTTACAGCAAGGTGTAAACTTATTACACAAAGATACTCTAACCCGCGCAGATCTGTTCAGGCCGATTACATTACAAATGTTACTATTCAAGTTTTCCTCTTTAAATTAAAAGTACTAGTTTTAGTTTCCAATAAAAATGATCACAAAAATATTCTTGTTTACAAAAGTTGTGCTAACGCTGTTCTAAGCATTTACTTTCAATGATACATCTGTCAGCAGTATACTACAGAAAAATAAGTGACGTCTGTAACACCTGTTGTTGTAACTAACAATTTATACTGAAGCAACGTGTTGTTTCTTAAAACATCAAATTAGTGAATTTTACTTTTGACACTGGAAATTCCAGCTCAGCAATAGTTGAAACAAATATCAAATTCGTGCTTTTACACATAAGAACAAATTAGCGTGTTTCTAATTTGAAACACGAAAAATTACTTAAAGCTAACTACGAACCAAAACTGCTTTTCTCCGACTTGATGAGGTACTTGTTACATCATGCGATGTTTACTGCATGTAGTATGAATTCAGCTCATCCTAGACAGCTTCTGCCACATGGAGTTATTCCAGGTGTAGAATTAAATACAAAGTAGCATCTTTACGCTGTATCACAAAGTGATCTTCTTTAAATTGGTTAAATTTCCTATCTTCTAAGTTGCATTTTACACGTCGTAAAACAAAGTGGTATAAACAAAAGGGATTGAATTTCCTATCTTCTAAGTTGCATTGTTCACGTCGTAAAACAAAGTGGTTTTCTTAAAATCGATTAAATATTTCCAAAGTGCATGGTTAATTGTAGCAATGTCTCTCGTCGCGCTAAACAAATTATCTCAAATTAAATAAGATAATAACTTTTATACGTTACCAACCGCTATTCAAGAATGTCCTCACTCATCAAAATTGATACGCAAATTACTGGCCTGCGTTCTTTCATACATCTTGTCTCTCCTTCCACGCATGGCCGAGTGATTATCAAACTCGCTCGGACGACCGGAGTGTCCCTGGAGGAGGTTGTCAAACCTAAACGCGCCTGCGAATGGCTGTAGAAGACACAGATATCCAACCACAAATAGACTAACAAATCAAGATGCTGTTTTAACGTATTACTTTACTTGTTAAATGTATTTTAACATTATTTAATAAAAGTGTTTTATTATTCTCGCTCTTTGATGGAGGGATTTATTAACCAAAAAAATTAAATTATTAAAAGTGTCTTAATATCCTCGCACTTTGATGAAGGGATTTATTAACCAAAAATAAAATTGTTACAGATTTTTCACAGATCGAAAGGAGCTACCGAGGGTTATGGAACAGAAGCATCCACAATAGATTACTTGCCTGAAGCCAACGATAATAATTCAACCTTGCCTCTAAATGAACCACTTGAGATTAGTAAAGAATATGGTCATTCTGAAAATAAAAATACTTTAGATGTAGTGAATAGCAATCAAGTACAAAACGAAATTATACCATTGAGTTGTAGTGCTCAAAAAGGTGATAGTCAGCCATACAAATACCAATATTTATGTTTTAATGTTTTCTTTGTTTAGGTCAAAAATTGGTTCATACACTAACTGATAAATATCAACACTGCTTGAAGAACTCTGATATTTCTCGACCAGAGCCTTGTTGTGAACAACCTGAGAGGGTATTACGTAACCGGAACCGACAAGTCATTAGTTATTCCGGGTCAGAAGATTTTGACTACTCCAACCGGGATTTTTTTGTACATTCCTGAAATTTTTTTCGCGGCATGATGCATTTCCACTAATTTCGGATTTGGAGGAAGAGGAAGAGGGTACTAAGAAACCACCAAGACATGTAGTTGACGATGTTGAACAGGAGGAATTTTAAAATTTAAATACATCTCGCGTAAGACGAAAGAAAAGACGTAAGAAAAATTTGAGGATCAAAATAAAGCCTAAAAAAATTAATGAAAATAGCAAGAAGCCTTACTACAACTACAAAAAACCTAAGAATAGAAGAAAAACCGTTTGTCAATTTTGACTGCAGCTGTACTCTAAAATGTGCTGAAAAGGTACCAATTGAAATTCGAAAACAAGAGTTTGAGCGGTTTTGGTTTTTACAGTCGCACAATGCTCAAACCAGTTTTATAGCAGCTAGTGTACTTGAGTGCCCAAAGAAACGATTTTATGGCAGAAATTCTACTAAAAGATCTTTTCCAGAATATACAAAATCAGTCATCAAGTTGTATGTAAGAATTGTTACATTCCAAATTTGGAAATGTACACTTTTAAATTTGTGAGTAAATTCCCGCCATTATTTCAAATAAACTTGTTAACTTCCGCCATCCCGGGCAGTTGCGTCGGCGCAAAAGAATGCGCAGGCGCGGAGTGAGTGGCGCAAGTGCGCGAAGTGACACGACATTATTAGTCACGAGACGTCAAGCGGGTAATGTCTATCTGTATCGTGTTTTTTTGTCTTTTGTCTTTTTTAGGATGTAGGTTCCTTTTATCTTTATCTACGAGTACATTTACCTAAATCCCTCTTGCTTTACCTACGAACGACGAAAGAGAATAGACAGAATAAATTTGAATTCAACAATGGCGTGACGCAACCCACACCCAAACAAGGAGATTCCCTGAGATTTAACTGCAAGGCGCGTTTTAAGTGAGTACATTGCTTTATTTTTGTTTTAAAATAAGAATTGTATCATTGTAAACGTGTTTGGTATTTGATACAATTTGCCACGTAATTATGTCATAATATTAACTATTGCGCAATATTGTAAAACGTTGACCGTATCAGTGTTGCCAGAAGTGTAACAGAATATATTTATTAAATCCTTTGGAATAAGTACTTGCAGAATGAATACCGCTTTAAAAAAGTTCCTTGGGCGAATTCCTTTACCTAATCAGAGAGGTTCTACTGGAGAAAGGCGCAATAAACTTTCTGAAGTAACTTGGAAAAGTGATGGATCAGATAAATAAAATAACACGATATGTTTCACACTACTGTCGCGCTAAAACTGACGCTAAATTCCTTCCACCGGGAACCACAATACAAAAAATGTACGAAATGTACTGCGTTCAAGTAAATAATCCGAAAATTAGCATTGCTTCTTATAAGAGAATTTTCTATCGTAATTTTATCTTACGAATGAAACCAATTAAAAAAGCTACGTGTAATATTTGTGACCGCTTTATGATAAAAATAGCTAACGAAATAAGTTTAGAACGCAAATCAGAACTGAAAGCACAACATGATCAACATGTGCAAGTTGCTCAAGAAGCTCAGCAGTTGCGCAAAGACGAGTTTGCAAAAGCTAGAGTAGAGGAAGACGTCGAATGTCTGACTTTTGATTTGCAGAAGACTCTACCTCTAGCTCGTATTCCTACAAATATAGTATTTTATAAACGCCAGCTGTGGGTCCACAATGCTGGTGTACATAGTGGTAAAAAAGATCGCGATTTTTGTTATGTGTGGGTGAAAGGCACCACTGGACGAAGGTCCCAAGAAGTGGGCTCTTGCTTGCCGAAGCATATTCAAGCTCACCTATCTGCAGCAGTCAAACATTTAATTTTTTGGAACGATGTCTGTGGCAGCCAAAATCGTAATAATAAAATCATTCTATTACTAAAAAGCTTTTTACATCAAAATCCAAATCTTGAAAGTATCACGTTAAATTTTTTAATAGTGGGACATACGTACTTACCTAACGATTCGGATTTCAGTGACATAGAGACTGTGCTAAAAGTCCAGTAAAGACTTTATATTGCCGATGATTATGTTGTTACATGCCGAAAATCGGCTATGTAGACATTTTTGGTAAGTTTTTAAATATGTGACACATTTCGCGCCAATTTTTAAAAAATAGACTTGTGCGTGCATTTCCGTCGCTTGGGACAGTTGCATCGGCGCAGACGTGGAGTGCGGAAGAAGTGGCGGTTTTTCCGACACGACGGGACTAGTGAACGGGACGTTAAACGATGAGGTTTATCTGTGTCGTCTTTTTTGTTTTCTCCTTCAGATAATATAGTTTTACTCTATCGTACCTATTATCGTTCCTTACCTGATTGATCCTTTATCGTACCGCTGCAGAAAGAAGAGGGAAGACAGAAAATTTTGTTTCAATGGCCTAATGACACCCACGCCCAACAACGAGATCAATGGAAAGGAACATGGCTCCTGCCGCAAGAATAACCGTAAGGTCGTGAAAAGCTCTACTTTATTTTGTGAGTACATTTTATCTTTTTTTTAAAGGCGTCTCTGGTATTACAATAAATATTCTTGGTATGTAATACATTTGAGACGCAATTCTGACATAATATCTTGTTGCGCAATATTATGTACGCTTTAGTATGTATTGCCAACTGTCGTAGTGGCTCTTATCAATTACGCGGGGACTTTAACGGTTTAACGGTTGGAAAAACCAGGTGGCGCCTAAAACAAACATTTAGTAGAATGTAAGTTAGTTCACATGTAAGTAACGCTCTAGACTTTAAGTTTCTACCGCGCTAAAAGTTTTTTCTTTTTTTAAAATTTTTTTCTTTTGTGGCTTGGTTGCGGTTGTTACATGTCAAATGGCAATGTAGCATGTTTTAGTTTTAGATATAATTTATAAGTAAATTGCCGCGTTTTTTAAAATGAATAACATTAACTTCCGTCGTTGCTGACAGCCGCGTCTGCGCAGAGTGAATGAGGGAGTGCGCGAGTGTTAAAAGCGGGACTTAACCACGAGACCTCGAGCAGGCAACAACTATCTAGAGTTGTGTGTGTGTCTTTCTTTTAGGAACAGGTAAGTAGGTTTCCTGTATCTTACTTTTATTGTACCTGTTACCTTATCTTCCTTTCATTCTCCTACGAGAGCAACAGAAGTTACGTTAGGACGGATGGAAATTCGAGTTCAACAATGGCCCAACCCGACCCACTTCAACCACCGCAGGATCCTGATATTTAAGTACCAAGATGCCACCACGTGAGTAATTTGATTTTATTTAAATTGTGTTTGCAAATTTACCTTAAATAGCGTTGCATCACTCGTAAAACGTGATTGGTATATGTTATAAAATGGCGGGTAATCACGCGGCGTAAATATAACAATCGATGGATATAATGTAGAGGACCTTGATTTTGAGGTAGATGAAGTAAGTTCATAAAATACCTATTTTTGCACTTTTAAGAAATTTTTTTATTTGTTTTGTTTTTTATTTGTACGAGTTACTCTGTATTACTTTTTATATTTTTGGAAAAATATAAACTTTTTCTTTTGATCCATTTATTTTTTATTTGGTTATATGCAGAAAATTATTAAACCACAAACTATAATTTTTTTGCAAAACCGCTTGCGGAATCAAAAAAATTGTATTAATTAAACCTAAACAAATTATATGATAGATATTTGAAAATGATACCAGATATTTACTGAATGTATTAAACTTTAAGCAGCTGTTAGTCCAAATAATATAGTTGTGTGTTGGAAGCTTTCTGCATAACATGGCCCAATTAAGAGTTGTTCTGCATGTGTGACTACATTATATTAAATTTTTGGATTTCTATGCTTTTAAAGCACTAATGATAAAGAGCACTTGTTTATGAGTTGGATGGATGAACGTCTCCTTTAAGAGTAACGCTAACGTTACCCTTGTAACGTATTTTTTTACTTAGTTACACTTTCCTTATTAATCTAATATCATGTTTCAATAAAATAAAAATATAATTTATAATTGTCTGATCACTTAAAATAATTTATAAAGTATATAATGGATTATGCGCTCCTTCGCTTTTGATGTCTAAGTTTCTACAATTCTAATAGTTTTTCTGTTATTTTGTGTCACTTTTTGATCAGCGCTTGAACAAGTAAGCTGCTCTTCGGAGCGTTGAAAGGTCAATATGATCAGGCACGTGGCCTGCAATAGAGTTCGTAAGAAAGTTTAATTTAACCTTCGTGTCTGAATGTGGTTCCTGTCGGCTTTTGGGTGATGGTTTTATTCTGTATTCCACCTTCAGCAAAGTTAGTTGATTCCTGTAGACCGAAGAAGATAGAAGTTCCCATCATTAAAACATGCAATACCACTGAAATCAAGATTTAGTTTGAAATTTAGAATACAAGAAAATAATAGAACATATTTAATGGAGATTTGGTTTGGTTAGATAATATTTTGTTCGGAAGGTCTTTTATAACTCCAGCGTAAAATTATTTTCTTATTGCGTGCATCGCAGATGTACATGGAATAGTCCACATCTGGTGTTATTTGGTTCTAGTCTAAAAGTTTAAGTTTTTTTGATTGAACTGTACTTCGGCACGTAAGTGACATTTAACCTTTAATTCCAGTTATATTTATTTAAATGTTTTACGAATGATCGAAGATTGAAATTTTACTTTGATTTAGTTACCTTAAAATTCATTTAGAAAAGAAAGATCCCGTTCTATTCTTGTAGCTTTATAAAATTTTAAAGATGGCTACGTAGTTTGCCTATCGTATTTGTTTCACAAGCAAACAGTGGTGGTTACACTAAAAAAGTTGTTATTGACATATGATGTCAAAAATATCTAGTTATTCAACATAATTAGCACATGTTATTTTGCGTTACATTAAAAATATCTTTGGTTATTTTGAGGTCCTGTAATTTAATTTTAAAGAACATGATGATTTTTTTGTAAGATATAAAGTAAAGCTAACTCTTTGTTTGAATGATACATTTTTATAAGACGTAAAATAATCTAATTTCTCACTTGTAAAGTCGACCGTAGTACTACTGATGACTATAATTAAAATTTGAAATATGAGTTATTAAGAAAGCATATACCTTATAGTAAACTTATATAGAAGTATTCAATTTAGAGATCTTTGTGTTTTTTTTTTGAAGACAGAACCATACTAGTTTCTTTTTATGTAAATTTTTGTTGAAAAAGTTAATGCTGAAACAAGCTAAGACAATTTAATTGAATAGAATTTATTTTTGCTTAACTCTTTTATTATTAAACATTCAAGTGAAATTTATCGGTTCTTAATAAGCAAAAGGTTAACTGTGTCTAATGATAACAAATACCCTGGGTGTATATATTTTTGAAAGTTAAATTCAATTATATTATTTTTGGTGAATATTTTTAAGGTCTATTAAATCAGTCTATTAAACATGTCTAAGACGTCGTTGTTTACTAACTGATTAGTAATGTAAACACTTCAATTTGCCTTATGAGGAGAAACAGAGAAATTCATTCATGGTGATTCTGAACAAAGAACTATGAATAAAAAACTTTACTAGAGTGGGTGTATTTATATACTCCTACTTACGATAGAAAGGTTATCCAGACGGTCCGACGCCCTAACAGAAATTAAATTGCTATTAACATACGATGAACACAGCACACCTGTTTTATTACTACATGGTATTCTTCACGTAGGTGTACTGCTGCTTAACAAGCTTGTTTTACTTTAGAGTAAAATTGCATTTAAATATCTTCCATAAATGAGTCAGCATGTCCATATACATCAGGATGGTACGTAGGCATAAGAGGTTGAGTACCTCTTGTATTGTCCACATAAAAGATTTTATTGGGTTCTTTCTTCTTCTGTGGTATTTTATGTGGTTGGTTTGACAAAAATTTAATATTGCGAAGGATTTATATACAGATTTCACAATAGTAATCTTCAAATAGCAGCATCTCAAGTTTCAAGTTACTAACCCCTTCGAATTTTTGAGTCCTACTTTTTCTTTTGTTTGTTTCTAGCCAGTGCAGTCGACACGTTTTGGACGAGACCGCAGCTACAAAAATAATTGGGAGCAGCAATGTGAGGAGGTGGGCGCCTCCGTGGCGTAGTTGGTACGTGTGTGATTACTATGCCCAAGGTTGAAAAATGTTAGGCGAGCATTTTTCACAAAAATACACCCTGGTTCGGATGAGAAGTAAAATGGAGGTTCCGTGTGTGAGTGTTGTCATGCACGTTAAAGTTCCCTACCTTGCTTGGAACAGCAAGGGTTCGGCAAAATTCAAAACTTTCCAAGTAAAGAAAAAACTCGCTTCCTGACCAATGTGGTACCTTCGGGTGGAGCATTGAAAAATCACATGTAGGATGTGAGGAGGTGAAAGTAAAGTAAATATTAATTACAAATTTACTTGTATAGTTTCATTTTGAAAGGAAACAGAAGTCACTCAAACAAAAGTAAATTTAACTTTCGAACGTTGTACTATGGAAATAAATAGCACCCCTTAGTGTAATTCCTTGAAATATTGAATTAAGCTCAATCCCGGCGTCTTTTCCGGGAAGTAGAAATAGAATTGAATAACTTTAAATTTGGCTTAGATATGCCAGTCAGAGATATCTTGGGGTATACATAAGAAGAGAATAAGAAACCTTGGATAGCAAAGGATATCCTGAATTTAATTGAAGAAAGACGAAAATACACAAACAGACCAGACGAAGCAGGCAAACAGAGATACAAAACCATAAAATGGGAAATTACTCGCAAATGCAAAAAGCTAAAGAACAATTGATTGATGAAATATGCACAGGGGTGCAAACTAAGTTGGAAATAGGAAAACAGACGAAGCATACAAACTAATTACAATAAATTTTAGCGATATAACCGTATAGCACAAATATAAGAGGCACGGAAGGAGACATCATTAATAATAAATCACCGGGTATAGATAAAATGCAAGCAGAAACTTTAAAAGTCGTTCGTTCGTTCGCACCTCCGTTTGTTCGTACCTCCGTTCGTTCGTCCGTTCGCCCGTTCGCCCGTTCGTCCGTTCGCCGTTCGTCCGTTCGTCCGTTCGTCCGTTCGTCCGTTTGTCCGTTCCTCTGGTCGTCTGTTCTTCTGTTCTTCTGTTCGTCTGTTCGTCTGTTCGTCTGTTCGTCTGTTCGTGTATTCGTCTGTTCGTTTATTCGTTTATTCGTTTATTCGTTTATTCGTTTATTCGTTTATTCGTTTATTCGTTTATTCGTTTATTCGTTTATTCGTTTATTCGTTTATTCGTTTATTCGTTTATTCGTTTATTCGTTTATTCGTTTATTCGTTTATTCGTTTATTCGTTTATTCGTTTATTCGTTTATTCGTTTATTCGTTTATTCGTTTATTCGTTTATTCGTTTATTCGTTTATTCGTTTATTCGTTTATTCGTTTATTCGTTTATTCGTTTATTCGTTTATTCGTTTATTCGTTTATTCGTTTATTCGTTTATTCGTTTATTCGTTTATTCGTTTATTCGTTTATTCGTTTATTCGTTTATTCGTTTATTCGTTTATTCGTTTATTCGTTTATTCGTTTATTCGTTTATTCGTTTATTCGTTTATTCGTTTATTCGTTTATTCGTTTATTCGTTTATTCGTTTATTCGTTTATTCGTTTATTCGTTTATTCGTTTATTCGTTTATTCGTTTATTCGTTTATTCGTTTATTCGTTTATTCGTTTATTCGTTTATTCGTTTATTCGTTTATTCGTTTATTCGTTTATTCGTTTATTCGTTTATTCGTTTATTCGTTTATTCGTTTATTCGTTTATTCGTTTATTCGTTTATTCGTTTATTCGTTTATTCGTTTATTCGTTTATTCGTTTATTCGTTTATTCGTTTATTCGTTTATTCGTTTATTCGTTTATTCGTTTATTCGTTTATTCGTTTATTCGTTTATTCGTTTATTCGTTTATTCGTTTATTCGTTTATTCGTTTATTCGTTTATTCGTTTATTCGTTTATTCGTTTATTCGTTTATTCGTTTATTCGTTTATTCGTTTATTCGTTTATTCGTTTATTCGTTTATTCGTTTATTCGTTTATTCGTTTATTCGTTTATTCGTTTATTCGTTTATTCGTTTATTCGTTTATTCGTTTATTCGTTTATTCGTTTATTCGTTTATTCGTTTATTCGTTTATTCGTTTATTCGTTTATTCGTTTATTCGTTTATTCGTTTATTCGTTTATTCGTTTATTCGTTTATTCGTTTATTCGTTTATTCGTTTATTCGTTTATTCGTTTATTCGTTTATTCGTTTATTCGTTTATTCGTTTATTCGTTTATTCGTTTATTCGTTTATTCGTTTATTCGTTTATTCGTTTATTCGTTTATTCGTTTATTCGTTTATTCGTTTATTCGTTTATTCGTTTATTCGTTTATTCGTTTATTCGTTTATTCGTTTATTCGTTTATTCGTTTATTCGTTTATTCGTTTATTCGTTTATTCGTTTATTCGTTTATTCGTTTATTCGTTTATTCGTTTATTCGTTTATTCGTTTATTCGTTTATTCGTTTATTCGTTTATTCGTTTATTCGTTTATTCGTTTATTCGTTTATTCGTTTATTCGTTTATTCGTTTATTCGTTTATTCGTTTATTCGTTTATTCGTTTATTCGTTTATTCGTTTATTCGTTTATTCGTTTATTCGTTTATTCGTTTATTCGTTTATTCGTTTATTCGTTTATTCGTTTATTCGTTTATTCGTTTATTCGTTTATTCGTTTATTCGTTTATTCGTTTATTCGTTTATTCGTTTATTCGTTTATTCGTTTATTCGTTTATTCGTTTATTCGTTTATTCGTTTATTCGTTTATTCGTTTATTCGTTTATTCGTTTATTCGTTTATTCGTTTATTCGTTTATTCGTTTATTCGTTTATTCGTTCTATTCGTTTATTCGTTTATTCGTTTATTCGTTTATTCGTTTATTCGTTTATTCGTTCTATTCGTTTATTCGTTTATTCGTTTATTCGTTTATTCGTTTATTCGTTTATTCGTTTATTCGTTTATTCGTTTATTCGTTTATTCGTTTATTCGTTTATTCGTTTATTCGTTTATTCGTTTATTCGTTTATTCGTTTATTCGTTTATTCGTTTATTCGTTTATTCGTTTATTCGTTTATTCGTTTATTCGTTTATTCGTTTATTCGTTTATTCGTTTATTCGTTTATTCGCTTATTCGTTTATTCGTTTATTCGTTTATTCGTTTATTCGTTTATTCGTTTATTCGTTTATTCGTTTATTCGTTTATTCGTTTATTCGTTTATTCGTTTATTCGACTGGTCCCACGTCCAATCCCATAACCATGACGGCCGCCTTTTGATTGACGTGACGCCAATAAACACGGCAGAATAGACCGCAACCCAAACTGCTTCAATTTCTACCAACCAAGGAGGCCGCCGTACCCCAGCATCTGCCCACTAGCGGGTAGTTACTTAAGCTATGAAAATTCAACTGCAGTTACCGCCATATTTAGAGTAACCTGGGCCATGCATCACCTACACAACACCAGACCTAGGTCTTCGTCGTAAAAGCGCGGCGTCCATTCCTCGAACATTGAAACACGCTCTGCTATTTTACAAACGAAAGTGCCTTTATTCCTACTGTTATAAACATTTGTAATTTAATTACGCATCCAAGAATATTTGTAAATAGTTTTCACGCACGTGTCATGTATAATAAGTTCATATCAATATTTTAACTTTATTACGCTTTATCTGCTACGTCAATAACTACATAACCCTGGACGTAATCAATTACGCACCCAAACTTGGTTGCAGTTGTTGCCGCCAAGGGTAAAACTAAAATAGTAAAAATATGCCAGGGGTTTACCCGCTTATTCGCTGAAGCCAAAGGCAACCTCCTTCGGTCCTCAGGAGTCAGAGTACGTGGGAGTAATTTCTGCTACGTTTCAATAAATTCTGGCGGCGAAGTGAGTGCACCTACACTATTGCGGAACTAGAGGTATTTTTTAGGTAATTAAGTAAATGTACGAGAATACCAAAAATCACTTCGCCGGAACAAACCCTCACCTGGGTTCGATACTCTTCCATAGGTGGCGTAAAGTCAAGTCCCTTGTTTTATAATGCGTTCTTTCCACGAGCCTATTGGTATTCCTCCATACATTACATGTGATTTTCCAATGCTCCACCCGAAAGTACTGCATTGGCCAGGAAGCGAGTTTTTTTTACCTGGAAAATTTGGAATTTTGCCGAACCCTTGCTGTTCCAAGCAAGGTAGGGATCTTTAACGTGCATGACAACACTCACACACGGGACCTCTATTTTACCTCTCATCCGAACGAGGATGTATTTTTGTGAAAAATGCTCACCTAACATTTTTCAAGCGGACCGTGTCGGGATTCGAACCCGGGACCTTGGGCGTAGTAGTCACACACACACCACTACGCCACGGAGTCGCCTAAATTCCCTCCATACAACGTTTCTCATAGCTAATCGCGCTAACCATACATGTTTTTCTTGAGACATGTGTTCTTGTGCAAAATACAGACAATAAATTAAGGAGATATTGTCCTCAGGTTCGTGGGCAATTATATTCATAAAACATTACACGTACTAGTTTAATTATACTTAAGATTGGAAAAAGCTTTTTCATGCTGGATTTATAAATCCCTAGTCCTAATATTAAAATGAAATTTGATGCAGTCAAATGGCGCGACAATCGCCTCAAAGCTTCAAAAAGAAAGAAAAAGAAGTGAGAGCTCACATGCAAGCGAAACTTTATTATTTATCAATGTCTGTATATTGCTTCTGGTTTTAAAACGTAGCAATACTTGCGATGCTCAGGCTACCTCTTCTGAGCGGGCATCAGGTAAAACGACACGAAGACACAAATTGTGAGTTGAATTTAAGTCTCTTGCCAATAATTCCTTTTTACTTTGTATTAATTTAAGACTCATTAGTCCTACTTCTCTTTTAAATTATAACTTTTGGCTATGAAAATGACAATTGAACCGGATCTCCTCCGTGTCGACTGTTGACACTCACAAAACCACAATTTTAATTAAACTGTGCAAAAATAATTATTTTAACACAATACGTTTTCAGTAAAGGGAAGTCGCCATATTGTTATCTTTTTACGGTATTACAAAATAAGTTAGGCACTGCATAAATCGCTAGATTTCACCAGCAGTGTATTCTAAAATGTCATAATCCATAGAGGTAGTAAACAAAGAAGTACTATTTAAGTAAAAATTTTAAAAATTTTGACGATCTAATTTTATATGCTTTTGGTTTAGATATATATACGACGGACATAAAACATAGATGACGTATTAGATAAAATTACATTAATATAAAGAACCAACCTTCAAACACGTTTTTTTCCATTAATCATTTTTGTAGAAACTGCCCCTTTGTTAGAGCGATCTACCCGCGACGTCAATGGCTGCATAACGCGGGTCGTAATTTATTATCCCCCCCCCCAATTTGGTTGCAATTATTGCCGTCACGGATAAACCTAATACAGTAAAAATATGTTAGGGGCTTATCTGCTTATTCACTGGAACCAAAATCAATCTTCGCTCATTTTCAGGCTAGTGTCGCATGGGAGTAGTTTTTCTATGTTTCCACAAATTCTGGCAACGAAGTGAGTGCACCTACACCTTTGCCGAAACCAAGATGATTCTTTAGGTAATTAAGGAAAAGTACAAAGCCTGAATTAACGTGCACCCGCGTTCGATACTGTTTGATAGATGGTATAAAGTCAATTTCCTTGTTGTAAAATGCATTTTTCTCACAAGCCTGTTGTCTCTTTCATACAATCTTTCTCACGGTTAACCACGCTCACCACATATTCCTTTCCTGATAAATGCATGTTTGTGCGGAATACAGGCGATAAATTAGGGAGTTATTGTCCTCTGGTTTGTAGGAAATTATGTTATAGAGACTTTACACGTAGTAGCGTAATTAAATTTAAAAAGGGAAATACTGGATTAAAAATCCCCCATTCTTAATATTAAAATGGAATTTGACGCAGCCAAGAGGCGCAACAATCTGTAAATAATTTGTATCTCTGTTACTACAAAGCATTGACAGGGTGACCTCAGACAACCAGTTCACCACACTTATAATAAAAATTTAAAAACATCAAATAATTATTAAAATAATAATTAAAATTCTGATAAGGAAAGCATAATGTTCATTGTGGAGAAAATTACTCCTATACACTTAAGCACCACTACTGTGCAAATACTTACTCAAAATCAATTACTTAGATTTGAATTATTATATTGTGTGCGGAAAAGAGACCCTACATGCAATTTTCCTATGCTTCATACGAAGGTACTACATTGATCAGGAGGCGAGTTTCTTTTACCTGAAAAATTTTGAATTTTGCCCAACCCTTGCTGTTCCAAGCAAGGTAGATCTTTAACGTGCATCACAACACACACATAGGATCTCCATGTTACCTCTCATCCAAACGAGGACGTATTTTTGTGAAAAATGCTCGGCTAACATTTTTCAAGCGGACCGTGTCGAGATTCGAACCCTGAATCTTGGTTGGAGTAGTCACACGCATACCAACTACGCCACGGAGCCGCCCGAGGAAGAAACCGTAAGTTGTATTGCAGGTATCTGAAACGAACATTGAACAATTTTTCCTGTAATCGTGACAACCACTTAAATATACCCATACAATAATTTGAAAGACATAATTATCATGGACACAGCAATATTTGTACGATAGACTGTTGGTCAATGATAAAACTAGAAAAGTTTTGAATACACCAACACAAAAAATAATATTGTAAACGACCAAGGCGACACCCTCTCACCAACACGTTCCAAAAAATACAAAAAAAATACATTAACGTCCCTATCACATAAAGCGATTGATTGCGGAATTGGTAACTAATGATTGAAATATATGCAGAAGAAAAGGCATGAAATAGAAATTTTTGTATTTGCAACTGTAGAAATTAACTTTTAGCCACCGGGATCTAGTATACACATGCTATGTGTGTCCAAAAAGCAAAACAACAATCCGACATCAGCTAGTACAAGACCTAAAAACTCGTTGAGTTCTTCATACGAAAAATATGTCAACAACAAAAGAATGTAGTGGATTATGGAATAATAACAAGATAAAGGTTGGAAATTTAAAAGGAATGAATTATTTGAGAATAGGGACAAATAAAAAATGTTTTGTTACCAAGAATGAGGGATCTTTCTTTTAGAACTAAATAAGCTATTTGTAACATGACAAGGTTTAAAACGCTTCAAGATTTAAGGATAACATCAATTTAAATATATGGTAGGATAAATCAAAAGTTGTAAAACCAATTTACGTAGAAATACACGATATAAAAGTTCAATGGTAATGTATATTTGTGTAGGGGAAGTAACACCAAAAGAAAAAATTTAATTCAATTAATGACAAAGACAAGGTATATTTACATAATTAAGGGTAAGACGATATGTATAACAGTTGTTAATCGTTAAAGATAAAGAAAAATGATTACAAATCTTTCACATGCCATAATTTTTTTAATTTACAATTAAAATCGCGTTATTATAAGTTAATGATGGTATTAAGTAATATAATTTACATAAGTATCATTAGAAATTAGTTTTTGTGGAAAACTATTAATTGTATTAGACAGGAAATGCACATTATTTATGTTAGTATCATAGATAAGAAAGCGCATCGAGATATTTCAGTTTATAAAGGCAGTTAACTACATTAAATTATAAATTTTACAAAATTAGAACCATTATTTTTATTTCTAAGGTAAGCTTTTAGTTACCAATTCATATAATTAAAGCAGATCGATATTTTAAGTAGAAAACTTGAAATATTTATCATAAAAACTACTTTCAGTTAGAGGGAAAATTACTAAGCACAAGTACGTAAGTTTGGTACTATTTCTTGTAACACATTAAATTTAATTTTCAGAAAAATAAATCTTTATATTAGGTAAGTTAGCGGAACTTACTGTGGGTAAATGTTTTAGAGATTACGAATATATATACGAATTAAGAATTACATGCAAATTCTAAGAAGTACTTATATAAAAAAAAATGTTTCTTACCTTATTTTAAATTTACAGATCTAAGTTTTTTTATTTTATGGATGGTTTACCTGGTAATGTTTATTGCCACGCTTGTAAGGTTTGTTTGGCCAAATAAACATTGACAGATAATCTATTAAAAGATCATAGTGTTTCGAACTCCGATCACAGATTTCCTGATAAAAATCCTTTACAAAAATATTATTATGCGATTTACCATTATTATTAAATACAAATACTCCAACATCATTTAATATAAATCTAAAAGTAATACTTTCAGAATCCACAAAAGCGTTCCTCGTAATTAAATATCTTCTTATTTTAAAATAATGATCAAATCAGTTTGCAAGATTTTCCATATTTAAAATCCTCGTTTCAAACAGCAGTTACCAAAGTACATTTTTGGTTAAATCTTTGTTTCGATTATTTAATAAAATTGTTAAAATAGCGTTATCTTGAAAATTTTCCTCTTTATTGTGATTTATAAATTCCATTATTTTATGTAATTTGCGTTTAAAACACCACTTCTATATACATACTAATTATTACATTAAGGTATGCTTACTGCATACTTCAAATATCATCTTCGCAAAGCAACAGCTTGCGACTTAAAATAACACTTTGCGATCGAATTTAAGGATCAACTGCATCTAATGAATGAATGAATCGAATGAAACCTGTTTTTAATAAACGCTTCCTTATATACAAATTATCTATTTTCTAAAATATTACTAAAATAGTATGGAACACTATGATACAAGGTTTCTTAAAAAACTCATTAGCGTCTAAAATCTCAGCGTAATTACCTTGTTATCTGGTTCCAGTTATTCGTGACGCGCGCTGCCTCTTTTGTTTGACACATATCTTATTAATTGTGGCTCTGCATACTAATCCGAAAGGTAATAAATTTTTATCGGATATTTTTTGGATTTTGTGAGTTTTCAATGATCGATCCGCTTCTTAGAATAAAACGTTTCATTTAATAGTTATACATTTACGTAGTAGGTTCGTAAGAAAAATGCATTTTAAAACAAGGGACTTGACTTTACGCCATCTATCGAACAGTACCGAACGCGGGTGCACGTTAGTTCCGACCTTGTACTTTTACTTAATTACCTAAAGAAATATCCTGGTTTTGGCAAAGGTGTAGGTGCATTCACTTCGTTGCCAGAATTTGTGGAAAGATCTAGCGATCTATGCCGTACCTAACTTATTTTATAATACCGTAAATAAATAACAATATGGCGGCTTCCCTTCCTTTCTAACTTTGCCTGGCTAGCTCAACGGAATTGACAAAGGTTTTCAAAATGAAATAAAAACCCAGCAATCTCACAAAGCATTTATACCGTATGAAATATTTTCTCTCATTCAAAAGCATTTACAACATCGTTTCTTTTAAACATAGATTAATTTTTAAGAAGTAATTATTATAAACAAATTGTTCCTTGACTTATTTTAAATTTACAGAACTAAATTTCTTTTTTATGGATGGTTTACCTGGTTATGTTTATTGCCACGCTTGCAAGGTTTGTTCGGTCAAAAAAATTTTTGATAGATAACCTATTAAAAGGTCAGAGTGTTTCATACTCCGATCACAAACTATCCTGGTAAAAATCTTTACAAAAAATTGTTATGACTAACTTAAACAAAATCTAAATACTCCAATATCAGTTAAAAATAAATCTGAAAGTAATACTTTCAGAATCCACAAAAACGCTCCTCGCAATTAAATATCTTCTTATTTTAAACTGATGTCCAAATCACTATACAAGATTTTCCATATTCAAAATCCTCGTTTCAAACAGCAGTTACCAAAGTACATTTTTGGTTAAATTTTCGTTTCGATTATTTAATAAAATTTTTAAAATAGCATTATTTTAGAATTTTCCCTCTTTATTGTAAATAATAAATTCCATTTTTTCTTTATGCAATATGCATTTAGAACATCACTTCTATATTCATTGTACCAACGTAATAATTATTTTATTAAGGTATGCTTACTGCATACTTCAAATATCATCTTTGCAAAGCAACAGCTCGCGACTCTCTCAAAATAGCATTTCGCGATTGAATTTATGAATCGAATCCATCTAATGAATGAATTAATCCTGTTTTTAGTTAACACTTCCTTATATACAAATTATTTATTTTCTAGAATGTTAGTAGAATAGCATGGAACATTATGATGCAAGGTTTTCAGAAAAACTCATTAGCGTCTAAAATTGCAGCGTTTTATTACCTTATAATCTGGTTCCAGTTATCCATGACGCGCGCTGTTTGTTCTTGTTTCACACCAAGGTTAATGCTCGCAGTCTCCTTCTATCGGAGGCTCCGTGGGCAGTTGGTATGCGTGTGACTACTATGTCCAAGGTACCGGGTTCAAATCCCGACACGATTGGCTTGAAAAATGTTAGGCGAGCATTTTTCACAAAAATGCGCCCTCGTTCGGGTGAGAGGTAAAGTGGAGTCTCGCGTGTGAGTATTGTCACGTGCGTTAAAGATCCCTATCTTGTTTGCAACAGCAAGAGTTCGGCAGAATTCAAAATTTCCAGGTAAAAACTCGCTTTTTGGCCAATGTAGTACCTTCGGGTGGAACATTATAAAATCAAATGCAGGGTCTCCTTCTATCCTACATTGAATGCAAAGATCATAGATATTTTTTATTAATTTCTATTACATTTTCTGGGTTATTTAGTGTTCCGGGCCGTTTCTTGGAATAAAATGTTTTATTTATTAATTAGATATTTACGTGGTTTTAAATACCGATGGCATCCTTTTATATTTCTAATATTCTAGAAAGTTCTTTATTTAAAATAAATTTCTGTGATCCACGGGGTAATTAGTTTAAACTTTAATTGCTTTTTAATGCAAAAGGGGTTGCATTTTATAAAAATATTTTCTTTCGTGTTTCCGTACACAAAATTTATTAAAATTGGAGTTTAAAATACACGTTGAGTGTAGTTTCTTAAGCAAACTGCATAAAGCTAGTGCTATTTACAGCAAATCAAAAGCATTTTTATGAAAAATGAATTGATAATTAATAAGTGAAGACAAATGGCTTTATATTTATCTTAAAATGATCGATTTGCTTTCGCATTTAAATGCGTTTTAGGTATCTTACAATTAATTATTTTTACATTTACAACTTACGTTACTTGCTATTTATTTACAATATGCTTATATCATACAAGGTGATTATTTATACACGGGGAATTTGATTTTCCGCTTGTACCTCAATGAATAAAAATACGCTTGTATTGTACAGGGAAATTTCCGTTTTTCAGGATTCTTTTATATTTTGGTGGGATTTATTTGTAGAATTGGGGTTTTAATGATAAGGGGCCACGAGTATTTATTAAAACCCAAATTCTACAAATAAATCACACTAAAGTATAATATAATACAGAAAAAACGGAAATTGCCGTAAATTTATGGTTACACTCTGTACAATACAAGCGTACTTTATTTATTGATGCACAAGCAAAAAAATCAAATTACCGTGAGTAGATATGCAAGGGGCGTACGAGACCAAAAACCGGTTATCTTATGGCATTTAACATTGGAAATTCTAAGATCCAAAAAAACCATTTTTGTGAGTTCGATCCCGAAATGTTATTTTGAAAGAAGTCGCGAGCTGTTGCTTTGCGAAAATGATATTTAAAGTATGCAGTAAGCATACCTTAATTTAATAATTATTATATTTGTACAATAAATATAGAAGTGATAGTCTAAATGCAAATTACCTAAAGAAGAAAATGAAATTTATTATTTACAATAAAGAGGGAAAATTCCTCAAGATAACGCTATTTTAAAATTTTTATTAAATAATCGAAACGACGATTTAACCAATAGTGTACTTTGATAACTGCTGTTTAAAACGAGGGTTTTAAATATGGAAAATCTTGTAAGCTGATTTAAAATAAGAAGATATTTAATTGCAAGGAGCATTTTTGTGGATTCTGCAAGTATTATTTCAGATTTAACTTTAACTGATATTGAAATATTTAATAATTTTTTTGTAAAGGATTTTTACCAGGATAGTTTGCCATCAGGGTTCGAAACACTCTGACCTTTTAATAGATTATCTGTCAAGGATTTGTTGTCCAAACAAATTTTACAAGCGTGACAATAAACATAACCAAGCAAACCATCCATGAAAAAGGAATTTAGTTCTGCAAATCTAAAATAAGTTAAGGAACAATTTGTTTAAAATAATTACTTCTTAAAAATTATTTTATGTTTGAAAAAAACGATGTTGTAAATGTTTTTGAATGGATCACAGAAATTTATTTTAAATAAAGAATTTCCTAAATATTAGAAATATAAAAGGATGAGTCATCGGTATTTAGAACCACGTAAGTATCTAATTAATAAATAAAACATTTTATTCCAAGAAGCAGCCCGGAACACTACAAACCCAGAAAATATAATAGAAATTAATAAGAAATATTTATTATCTTCGCATTCAATGTAAGATAGGAGGCCCTACATTTGATTTTCTAATGCTCCACCCCTAGGTACTACATTGCTAGAAAGCAAGTTTTTTTTTACCTGGAAATTTTGAATTTTGCCGAATCCTTGCTGTTTCAGGCAAGGTAGGGATCTTTAACGTACGTAACAATACTCACACACGGGACTTCCATTTTACCTATCTTGCGAACGAGGGCGTATTTTTGTGAAAAATGCTTGCCTAACATTTTTCAAGCGGACCGTGTCGGAATTTAAACCCGGGACCTTAGGCATAGTAGTCACACGCATACTAACTACACCACGGAGCCGCCGATAGAAGGGGACCTCGAGCATTAATATTAGGTGTGAAACAAGAACAAATAGCGCTTGTCACGGATACCTGGAACCAGATAACAAGGTAATAAAACGCCGTAATTTTATATGCTAATGAGTTTTTCTGAGACCCTGCATCACAATGTTCCATACTGTTTTAGTAACATTTTAGAAAATAGATAATTTGTATATAAGGAAGTGTTAATTAAAAACAGGATTCATTCGATTAATTCATTTATCAGATAAATTCGGTTCATAAATTCGGTGACGAAAAGTTATTTTGAGAGGAGTCGCGAGCTGTTGCTATACGAAGATGACATTTGAAGTATGCAGTAAGCATACCTTAATTTAATAATTATTACGTTGGTACAATAAATATAAAAGTAATGTTCTAAATGCAAATTACATAAAGAAAGAAATTGTATTTATAATTTACAATAAAGAGTGAACATTCTTCAAGATAACGCTATTTTAATAATTTTATTTAATAATCGAAACGATGATTTTACCAAAAATAAACTTTGGTAACTGCTGTTTGAAACGAGGGTTTTAAATATGGAAAACCTTGTAAACTGATTTGGAAATCAATTTAAAATAAGAAGATATTTAATTGCAAGGAGCGTTTTTGTGGATTTTGCAAATATTACTTTCAGATTTAACTTTAACTGATATTGAAGTATTTAACTTTTGTTTTTAAGTCCTAATAATTTTTTTTTGTAAATGATTTTCTCCAAGATAGTATGTGATCAAATTTTGAAACACTCTGACCTTTTAATAGATTATCTGTCAAGGATTTGTTGTCCAAACAAATTTTACAAGCGTGGCAATAAACCTAACCAGGCAAACCATCCATAAAAAAGGAATTTAGTTCTGTAAATCTAAAATAAGTTAATGAACAATTTGTTTATAATACTTACTCCTTGAAAATTATTTTATGTTTGAAAGAAACGACGTTGTAAATGTTTTTGAATGGATCACAGAAATTTATTTTAAATAAAGAATTTCCTAGAATATTAGAAATATAAAAGGATGAGTCTCGGTATTTATAACCACGTAAATATCTAATTAATAAATGAAACATTTTATTCCAAGAAGCAGCCCGGAACACTAAAAATCCACAAAATATAATAGAAGTTAATAAGAAATATTTATCATCTTCGCATTCAATGTAAGATAGAAGGAAGCCCTACATTTGATTTTCCAATTCTCCACCTTAAGGTACTACATTGCCAGAAAGCGAGTTTTTTTTTTACCTGGAAATTTTGAATTTTGCCGAAGTCTTGCTGTTGCAGGCAAGGTAGGGATCTTTAACGTAAGTGACAATACTCACACACGGGACCTCCATTTTACCTTTTACCCGAACGAGGGCGTATTTTTTGTGAAAAATACTCGCCTAACATTTTTCAACCTTAGTGTGAAACAAGAACAAAAAGCGCGCGTCACGGATAACTAGAACTAGATAAAAAGGTAATAAAACACCACAATTTTAGACGATAATGGGTTTATCTGAAAGACCTTGCATCATAATGTTCCATACTATTCTAGTAACATTCTAGAAAATAGATAATTTGTATATAAGGAAGCGTTAACTAAAAACAGGATTCATTTGATTCATTCATTTATTAGATGCAGTTGATCCTTAAATTCGATCGCGAAATGTTATTTTAAGTCGCAAGCTGTTGTTTGCGAAGCTGATATTTGAAGTATGCAGTAAGCATACCTTAATTTAATAATTATTACGTTGGTACAATAAATACAGAAGTGATGCAAATTACATAAAAAAAATTGAATTTATTATTTACAATAAAGACGGAAAATTCTAAGATAACGCTATTTTAAAAAATTTATTAAATAATCGAAACGAAAATTTAACCAAATAAATACTTTGGTAACTTTTGTTTGAAACGAGGGTTTTAAATATGGAAAACCTTGTAATCTGATTTGGAAATCAATTTAAAATAAGAAGATATTTAATTGCGAGGAGCGTTTTTGTGGATTTTGCAAGTATTACTTTCAGATTTAATTTTAACTAATATTGGAGTATTTAAATTTTGTTTAACTTAGTCCTAATAATTTTTTTGTAAAGGATTTTTACCAGGATAGTTTCTGATCGGGGTTCGAAACACTCTGCCTTTTAATAGATTATCTGTTAAGGATTTTTTGACCAAACAAACCTTACAAGCGTGTAATTTAAAATAAGTTAAAGAACAATTTGTTTATAATAATTACTTCTTAAAAATTATTTTGTTTGAAAGAAACGATGTTGTAAATGTTTTTGAATGAGGGGAAATATTTCATACTGTATAAAAGCTTTGTGATATTGCTGTGTTTTATTTTATTTTGAAAAATTTGTCAATTCCGTTGGGCAAGCCCGGCAAAGTTAGAAAGGAAGGTAAATGAACAATTTTTAGTTTATAATTTGCTGTATCTGTATTACAGCACCCTTTTAGTAACGCCCCAAAGCGAAGGCATTGTCACATCACTGTTTTAGCGGCGCACCTCAACGCAGCCGTTATGACATCACTGGAGTCAAAATCAACCTCCGCTCATTTTCAGGCTAGTGTCGCATGGGAGTAGTTTTTCTGTTTCCGCAAATTCACCTACACCTTTGCCAAAACCTAAATGATTTTTTAGGTAATTAAGGAAAAGTACAAGGCCGGAACTGACGTGCACCCGCGTTCGATACTGTTCGATAGATGGCATAAAGTTAATAATCCCACAATCTTAATATTAAAATGGAATTTGACGCAGCCAGGAGGCGCAACAATCTGTAAATAATTTTTATCGCTGTTACTACAAAGCATTGACAGGGTGACCCCAAACAACCAGTACACCACACTTATAATAAAAATTTTAAAACACCAAATAATTATTAAAATAATAATTAAAATTTTGGTAAGGAAAGCCTAATGTTCATTTTGGAGAGAATTACTCCTATTCACTTAGGCAGTGCAAATACTTACTCAAAATCAATACTCCTTGAGTATTGAAAGGTACGTCAAATTTACATGACCTAAATGCGACTGTCAAAACACTAATGATATATAAAAACTTTATTTATATTTTACAAGCCGTTTTAGTATTCATAGTTTTAAGTATTACTGCAGAAAAGTCTGCCCATGGTAAGTTTACCAGCTTCAATTAATAAAATCCTTGTAATAATCTAGAAACGTTGTAAGGCAGGTACACAAGAGACATAGTATATTACCACTTAGTAATACCACGCAAGCTTAATTCAAAAGGTGAATTCCAAACTTTCGAATTACCGCAGTTCTTTGCACACGAAAGTAAAAATGTTCGACAAAAAAAATCAATTGATCACGAACCTCTTCGATACGGGATCACACTCCGAGATCAACATCACTACATAGATTTATGGCCAAACCATGCCTTTTTATCACCGGATGCTGTCTTTGAAAAGCGCCAGCCAAACGCTAAAGTGCAATCACGACAACTAGAAAGACCTCCGAATAGTTTGTGTTACTATACTGGAAAAATCAGAAATATGCCAGAATCAAAGGTGGCAATTTCAACTTGCGACGGTTTGGTTGGTATAATCCACATTTGACTATAATTCCGTCTTACTAAATTTGTAGGCCGGATATATTTCGCTAAATGGACAAAGGTATTTTATAGAACCTGTGGCAGAGCACGTTCCTAACAAAATCGGACAACACCTCCATCTAATACATGATAGCAGTAGCTTTGGTGATGAGCATCAACCAACCAGCCGATGTGGAACTAATTTAAAATGGGAACAAGCTTGGAAGAATAGACTTCTGAAGGAATATGGTTCATCAAACGTCACGCTTGTTAAAAGGGGTTTGGAGAGTGTTCATAGGTACTTGGAAACACTAATAGTGGCCGATAAGAAATTTGTGGAATTTCATAAGTCTACTGATATGAATACGTATGTGCTCACCATTATGAATATGGTAAGTAAAATTTTAATTTTAAACTAAATTAGGAACAAGTACAGTCTGAAATTTTAACCGCCCACCTTCTCCACCTTATGTACGATACGTCAGTTGAAAGGTATGGTCGAACTAATTCGACTACTAGAAACGACTGGTTTGAAGTTAATATTTTTCTTGTCGAAAATCGGAATTTTTGATAAGCAACACGTTGGATCTTAGAGCAAATACATTGCGAATAATTATGTTTATAAATTGATTGGACAAAACACGGGCCACTCCTAGAATTCAATTTTCTTTGGTTAAAATGTTGTTCCAGCCCCCACTAGTAAGGATCAATTGGTTTCAGACCTCGTTCGTGTCTGGATTTCGCGAGGCGGGCCTGCAAACCCGCCAAATAGACTATGCTTCAGTTACCGCTCACAAAACATTACGATGTGGGTTAGGTTGGGTTGGGTTAGGTTAGGTTAGGTTAGGTTAGGTTAGGTTAGAGGATTTCAATGCCAAGAATACATACTGGGGGGGAAGCTTAAATAACCAGAGAGGAAGGATTTTGCTGGAATGGGCAAATTCCTTAGACCTCAATATACTTAATGATGAAGAGGAGCCAACCTTGGTAAGAGGAAACGGAACCTCCTATATAGATGTGACTATGAGCAGTAACGGACTATTGGCATCGAAACATAGCTGGCAAATTCTACCGGACGAAACACACAGCGATCATCGATATATTCTGGCACAAATAGGGGAAAAGGCACCTTACAGGCATAAATGGACCTATGGAAACATCAATAAAGAAAATTGGTCAAATACTTTGACAACTTAGTGAAGGGGTTTAAAGAGGAGCACATAACAATACCAATATGTAATGCACTAATTAAGGAAGCGTACAGGCGCACAACACGTAAGGTTAAAGCAGACACCAACTATAAAATGCCTTATTGGTGAGAAGACTACATAGGCCAAATGGCACAAGTGTACCGCCAAAAAAGGAGACAGTATCACAGGGCACAAATTGGCTCTGAAAATAAAGAAAGAAGAAGACTGTAATACAACCTGGCGAAGAAAGAAATTAAGTATGCTATAGCCAAATTGAAGAAAGAGAAATGGCAACTTTTGATAGATAAACTAGATCTAGATATTTTTGGTGATGCCTATAGTATTGTCCGCCAACAGCTACAAACTGCTCCTCCAAAAACGTGGTTAACGGAACGAAAGAAAACTAAAATATGCGAAGAACTCTTCATAGTGGAACAAGTAGTATGGCGGTCTCAAAACCGCACAACGGAACTGGACACGGAAGACTCCCTCCAACTCTTTACAATTGGAGGAGGTCGAACGCTCTGGACACGCGATCAAATCTGGCAAGGTACCTGGACCGGACGGGATAATACCGGCAGTCATCAGAGAGCTTATAAAAGGCAAGCCATGTTACTTTAGAGGTTTATTTAACCGATACTTTAAGCAGAACATCTTTCCCCCTGAATTGAAGAGAGCCAATTTGGTTCTGATTGAAAAACCAAAAAAGCAAGGCGAGCTAAATACAAAGTGCCGCCCAATCTGCCTTATAGATGTTTTATGGAAAATCTATAAAAATTTGCTAAATAGTAGACTACAGAAGGAAATGCACGAGAAAGGAGGTCTACATGAAAATCAGTATGGATTCCGAAAAGGCAAGAGTACTATGGATGCAATGCACGAGATAGCTAGGCTCATAGAAAAATATAGAACTGAGAAAAGAAGATGGTGTGGCATGATTATTGTAGACGTAAAAAATACCTTTAATACGGCATCATGGCAACTGATTATCCAAAAAACGAAAGAGAGGGGCATTTCTATACATTTAACCAACATCATAGAGTCTTATCTAAGCCATAGGAGAACATACATTGACAAAGAGAATTATAGGGATCTATGCGGAGGAGTCCCGCAAGGGTCTGTCCTTGGCCCCACACTATGGAATATCCTATATGACGATGTCATGCTGATCGACGTCCCAGAGTATGTCCACATCATTTGCTATGCCGACGACCTGGCAATTTTTGTAGCAGGAAGGGACCCGAAAGACTTGAAGCTAGTGGGAGACGACAGCCTACATGCGGTTTATATGTGGACGAGAAGAAATATGCTTCAGCTCGCGCCTGAGAAAACGTCAGCCGTAATCCTTAATATGGGAAGAGAGAGGAGAATACTTATCTTCGAATTAGAGCACCATCAGATAAGAGCAGCTCCAACTGTGGAATACCTGGGAGTCACAATCGATTACGGGCTGACATTCTTCAAACACGTGGAGAAAGTGACAGCGAAAGCTGGCAAAACAATAAAGGCTTTGACTGTGCTACTGCCTAATGTTAGAGGTCCCAACGCCTATAAGAGAAGAACTATGAGCGTAGCGATGCAATCGATAATCTTGTACGTTGCTTCAATCTGGAAAGATGCACTTAGGATCCAGCGATGCAGGCTCATGATTTCAAGATGTCAGAGAATTATGACACTGCGCATTTGTAGTGCGTATAGAACTGTGTCAACAGACGCTGTACTGGTGATATCTGGGCTTGTACCGTTGGAATTACTGATAAAGGAAAGAGCCGAAAACTTCTTGAAACGAAAGAAGCACCCAGATTTGAAGTATGAAACAATTGTGCAGCAGTATAGGACAATCTTAATGGAGGAATAGCAAGATGGATGGACTCGATCGCAAAAAGGAAGATGGACAGCACGACTAATACCGGATATTGCAAAATGGATAACGAGGAAGCACGGGGCGGTAAATTTTCACCTCACCCAGTTTTTAACGGGACATGGATGCTTTGGGGCGTACCTAAATAGAATTGGGAAGGAGACCACTAGCCAATGCTGGTATTGCGCCGAGCAAAGTGATGATGCTGGCCACACAGCTTTCATATGTGCGAGATGGGAAAGATCCCGCACTCAAATGGAACTCAAGGTGGGACAGAGCATCACACCAGATAACGTGATAGGAATAATGCTAGATTCCAAGCAAAAATGGAACGACATAAATAAATACATTGCAAAAATATTGAGAAAGAAAGAGAGTGAGAAAAGAGATAGAGAGCCCCAAAGAGGAAATTAATACAAACATACTCCTCAAACTCCCCCGAGGTAGATACCTAAATAGGCGGTTCCGGGGGAGTATCTGTCACTAGAGGGAAGAGAGGGAAGGGTTTTAGTAGGTCGACGTGGTTTCCTGCCGGGCCCAGAGTGGAGACTTGTCACTACTCTGGTATTACCCTGGTAGGACTCCTTGCCAACCCAACACTACTCGCAGCAAAGATCCTCGCTGCGGGAGTCTTCCCCATAATAAGGAGTTTAAAAGCCGCAAGGCAGAAGGGCAAATTATTATGGGGGTATATGAAGATTTCCAACCCTCTATAAACTAAAAAAAGGTTAGGTTAGGTGGCATCGGGGGTGGGGTGGGTGGGTGGGTACTTATCTTTGAGTAGAGCCTACTAAAATCTATCTATCTATCAGGGGTCAACCTTCCACTCTTATACTATCGACCCCGACTCTATTCTCCTCAGGCCCTGAGCGGCTATTAGGTTATCCGAGGGCGGACGGGCCTTTCCTTTCTTTCTTTCATTCTTTCTTTCATTAATTTCCTCATTCGTTCTCTCTTCATTCATTATTTCTTCATCTATTTCTTATACAATACTGCAAGCACACGGAAATGATTATGTATACAAATGGCACGCATCGACTCAGAACTGTTAACGACCCAGGCAAAGAAGTGGACGTTCTCCGGATCGCAAGCTGGAACAGACTATGATGGAATCAACTAATAAAAATAAATTACCCCAGGGAGGTACCGGTACCGCAAGTGCCGGAGAATCCTTCACCGCCTCGGCGGGCCGCCTCATGGTTTCTGAGGAAAGCAATTATTCGATCTATCAGGAAGACATGCCCCCGGTAGGCAACCAGGCCGGGGAACATAGTATGTTACTGGAAGGACATGGAGAGATGGTGGAAACCCATAGAAGAAAAGAATGCCAAAGTATTAAAAGTATGGCAGGAAAGCAGACTACTGCTGCAACGGAATTGACAATTAATAAGTCAGAAGGCCCAACACAAAAAGGAGGTGATAGCCCGACGATGAAAGATTGTAGTGTGGAGAGTATCCTACGAGAAAGATTGGAAAAGAAAAAGGTGAAAGAGGAGGATCAACACGAAAGCAGAGGTATCGCACAGAAACGACTATGAAGAAGGACTAAATGAACAAATTGTATCGGTGAAAGAACAGATAGAAAAGATGAATTTCTTTGCGAGGGAAACCAGAAACGTGCATTCCTTCTTAAAAACAACACTGATACAACTGGGAGAGGGCTTTGCACGTATAGCAGCACTCCACCAAAAAAAAAACTAGGAATATAAGCGGGACAAATTAGAGGACCTTCAAACAGAGGTCATTTTTCTCAAAAAGTAGATGGAAAACTTTGAATCCCATAGAGCACATAACATCAGCACCAAGGAATGCGCAGTACAGGCCAGCTTAGGCGACGAACAGCAACTGCTAGATTATTTTACCAGGATAGATTCGTGGGAGCAATGGGGCGAGATTAAGGACGCGAATTGGAACTCGAGCCCGTATGCAAAAACGAAGGTGATAGTTGGCAATCTCTTAGATATACGAGATTCAGTAACCAAAGTGATCTTCGTAGAAAAAGATGATCTCAAGATAGAACGATCCATACAAAGGCAGTATAGAGATCGGTTCCCTGAGCTAGGGACAAATACTGAAAGTATGGAAGTAATAGATTGTGAAACAAGACTGAGATCCAAAGGGGAACAGGAATTTGGCGGAAAAAGATCATCAAAGCCCTTATAGATGGGTCTAAAATAGGAGTATGGGAAGCAATGCGGAAGCTAAGGGAGGAAACGGAAAAAGCGGTCCCACCAAACATACTTAGGAAGATGGTAGAATATATATACCAGGGTGCGGCCACGAGTATGATGATATATAGACCTAAAGCACAAGAAGGAACGACTACCGAGGAGAAATACCGCGCACGACAGCGGAACTCTTATGCCCTCATCGTGGGGCAGAGGGATAAGGACTTTAAGACTGTGCTAAAAAGTGTAAAAGACAATCTTAAGAAAACTGAAAGTGCTAAGGCTATTACAGCGATACGCAGCACTAGGGACGGGAAGCTCCTTATCACAACCACAAAAGATCTTGCCGCTCTACGAACCATACAACCTCTAAGGATTTAGATGTCAAACAACTTAGAGGAAGGGAAAGTATGGACACGATACATATAAGAGGAATGGATGCCCTGACAAGTAAAGAGAAGATTCTGGAGGCCGTTGAAGGCAAATTAGGAAGCCTGAAAGGGAAGGATATTAAGATAGGTGAGTTACGCCCGAGCTGGAAGGAACGATGACCGCTTCCCTAACAATAAATAAAGAAGATGTCAAAAGTTAACGGAAGACGAGCTGCGCATAGGCATAGTGCCGTGCCGCACTGAAAAACGGATTTCAGGTTGAAAAGTGCTTCCGGTGCTGGGGGTACGGACACTTAGCTGGGGTATGCAACGGCCCAAACCGCACAAGACTCTGCTGCAATTGCGGCAGGGAGGGACATATACCAAAAGACTGCACCAACAAGGAATGGTGTGTAGTCTGTAACCAAGACCATAAACCGGGCAACAGAGAATGCAGTGCATTCAACCGCGATCTTCAATATGCCAGACAACAAGATGATACGAACAGTACAGCGCCATGAAGGAGAAACGGCTACGACAGGTTGGCTTGGAGCTATAGCAACAAGGACGATATGAACACAAACTTAATAAACCTAGAATAAACCTTATTTGACTGTGACAACTTACTGTAATATTGGAAATTATTGACTGTGACGACTTAAATTTTATAGTAACGTAAAATGACAACTATACGTATATTATAAATTAATCTGAACCGGACTAAGGCTGCCCATGATATGCTGGCGCAAACTCAAATAGAGCAAAATATCGACATCGTACTAGGACAAGAGCCAAATATAGCGAGAGCAGCACAGAATTTTTGCGATAGGGACACGAACAGCTTTATACATATTACACAGAATGCCTCAGCAACGAGGTGCATTGCCGAAAAGGGCTTTGTATGCGTTGAACTTAGAGACCTATGCATACTTTCGTGCTATTACTCGCCAAACCAAGCTATTGCGGCCTTTTAAAAGCTACTGGACGAAATAGAAGCGACCATTAAAAACAACAAAAAACAGTGCTTAATTGGAGGAGACCTAAATGCAAAATCACCAATATTCGGATTTACGGTGACCAACGAACGAGGGCAGGTCCTAGAAGAATGGATTGAGGCAAATGATTTGGTAGCAATAAACAGAAGTGGGATAGCTACCTTTGCGAATGCAAACGGGGAGTCATGGATAGATATTACCATAGCCACACCTAACATTGCCAAACGCATTACAGGCTGGCGGGTAGAAGAAGAGCAGGAGTCAATGAGCAGCCATAGATACATATGATACGACATACGCAATACGACACCCAGAAATTACGGAAACAGATTCCAGAGAGGCTGGAAAATCACTACTGAAAGTCTAGCAACCTTAGAAGCCAATAGAGGAAACCTGACAATCCCGGAACATAACACTGACATAGCCGCCACACAATTTATCCACACTATCACAGAAAAATGTAATAAGTACCTCCCACAAAAAGCAAAGCTTAAAAGCGGACAACTACCTGTATATTGGTGTACCCAAGAAATTGGAGATAAACGGCGAGAGTGCATCGAGGCTCGAAGAAAAATGTGCAGATTAAACAAGAATAGCAACAATGAGCAGAAAAAACATGAAGCCAAAGAAGAATACAAGCAAAAAAGAAAGATTTAAAAAGCATCATCAATAACGAAAAACAAGATGCCTGGAGACGTCTGTGCACTGAAATTAATGATGACGTATGGGGCAAAGGATTCCAGATCGCCTTACACAAACTCAAACTTCGACCAAAATTAAAACTCAATTGGGAAGATACTCTGGAACAGATTCAACTACTGTTCCCGGAGCATCAAGAACAGCTGTGGCCACAAATAATCGTACATAACGAGGAAATACAAAGAGTCACAGAGGATGAAGTCTTGTTCGCTGTGCAAAAAATTAAAAACAACAAGGCCTCCGGCCCGGACTATATACCTGGAGAAGTGATAAAGGCTATGGCAAAAACAAACTTGACTGGCCTCACAGAAATGATGAACAAGTGCATACGACAGGGCATCTTTCCTGAACGATGGAAAGTTGACAGATTAATCCTTATCGAGAAGCCGAAAAAAGCGGGCAACGACGACACAACCTACAGGCCACTGTGCCTACTCGCCGTCGCAAGGAAGCTATTGGAAACAGTAATAAAAACAAGGCTGGAAAACGAGATTGAAGAAAAAGCTCCACTCTATGAGAACCAGTTTGGCTTTAGGAGAAGACTTTCAACAATGGGCGCTCTTCAAAAGATCCAAGACCAAATTAAAGACATACAGACCAAATCCTACCAACATCGCCACTTCTGTATATTAATAATGTTAGACGTAGAAAATGCTTTTAACTCTGCACCTTGGAACGAAATAATCAAAAGCCTGAATAATGCACGAATCAGCTCCTATCTGATAAGAATACTGCAGTCGTATCTCAGCAATCGATACATTTTGGCCGAAGACGACCAAAAGATAAAAATTACGAGCGGTGTTCCGCAAGGATCGGTCCTCGGTCCAACCTTGTGGAACATACTATACGATCCTATAATAAGAATGAACATGGGTGACTGCGTCACCCCAATTGTGAATGCTGACGATTTAGCACTGATTATCAGAGCCAAAACCAAACAGACAATAGAAAAAAAATGCAAATCGAGCAATACAACTAGTCACTGAAGCTCTCCAAAACATCGGATTAAAGCTAGCCGCACATAAGACCGAGGCAGTAATATTATATAGAGGAAGGAGGCTAAAAGAAGTGAACATCAAAATGGGAGACATGCGAATCCAGAGTAAGAGATCTGCAAAATACATGGGAGTGACTATGGACACCAATATGAAAATGACAACCCACATACGGGAGGTATGTGGACGCGCAAACAAAATGACCATGGCACTATCAAGACTAATGCCAAATAAAGGCGGACCCAGGACAGAAAAAAGGAAGATCCTGGCGGAAGTGGCACTATCTGTAATACGGTACGGAGCGCCTATATATTATAGCGCACTTAAGTACAAGCACTATGTAAACATGCTAGAAAGAACCAACAGGAAGCTAGCAGTCAGAGTTACATCAGCATACCGGACGGCTCCTACGTCGGCGGTCCTAGCCATTGCAAAACACCCGCCAATAAAACTTAGAATAGAAGAGAGGGTATCAATACATACAAGAGGCCGAGTCCACAAAGAAACTGCTCGACAACAAACGATGATACAGTGGCAAGAAGAGTGGTCGACATACAACGGATGGACCCGGACGTTTATTAAGGATGTCACGAGATGGTGCAAAAATAAATGGACAGGCACTGACTACCACTTGACCCAGGCTTTTACGGGGCACGGAGTGTTTGGCACTTACCTCTGCCGCATAAAAAAGAAGGAGGACTTAACCTGTTGGTACTGTGATGAGGAGGACTCCCCACTACACACGATATTTGAGTGTGGACGATGGACGCGAAAGCGCCAGGAAGCGGCACTCGCGTGTGGCGAAAATATAAACATAGGCAATATTGCGGATCTGATGTTGCAATCTGAAAGCAACTGGAAGAACATTGCCCAAATGATAAGAACAATAATGATTGAGAAGGAAAATCACGAACGATAGCTAGAAAGGTAAAAGACCAAAGATACAAAAAAAGACCCCGCAAAGCTATGAAGTAATGTCCAATGAACGGTTCCATAGCGCTTTGTCACTAGCGGGAAGAGAGGGAAGGGTTTAGTCGGTAGGCCCAAATAAAAGGGAGAGCCCGACACTACCGCCGGCATAGAACACCCAAGCCGGGCTGTGCATGCAACATGTTCCTAATCCACTATAAAAAAAAGGTTAGGTTAGGTGAAGAGCAAAAAAGAAAAGAGACAGAGCTCGATAATAAAAAAAAATCGGGTAGCAAAAAAGAATGTGGAACCCAATCAAGTTCAAAGACAGATGTTTGAGATGATATTGTAAAGAGTTTACCGGACGCTATAACAGAAGAAAACTGGGAAGTAACCGGTGGTAGCAGATGGCCCGAAGAGATCTATCTTAACACAAGGGTCAAAACAGGCAATCCCCTGGACACCAGGGAGGATATAACAAAAGTTGTTATAGTAGAACCAGATGATCTATATATGAGCAAAAGTATACAGAAAATGTTTAGGAATAGATATCCTGAATAGGGGAAAATAAGGGAAGAATTTGAAGCAATAGAAAATACTGTAAGGGTTAAGTCTAAAGAAGGGAAACGTAAAAGAGAGAAAATTGTAAAGGTCACATCCGAGAGAACAAAAAGTAGCATGGTACGAACACTTCTACAAATTGCAGAAGAGACTAGATGTGATAATTGGGTGGCTCTTCACCACATACGTGGCATAAGTGTAGATAGAATGAGGAAGATGGTTGAATGGGTATATCGAAGTAGTGCAACCACAGTGGGGATATACACGACTCCATCTTACGGGAAGGACGATAGTAAACCAAGAAAACAATGGGAGAGGGACACCTACGCCCTTATCGTAGCGAAAGAGAGTGCCGAGTATAAGGAATTACTACAAACTATAAAGGTCAACTTAAAAAATGAGGACGTCTCCTTGGCCATAAGAGAAGTGAGAAAAACAAGGCAGGGTCAAGTATTAATTGCTGTGGAGGAAAAAAAAGAAGTAGTGAATAAAATAAAAGAGATTGTTGGCAAGGCAGACAAAAACTGCAACTTCGAAAGGTGGTACAACGCGAAGAAATGAAAAGTGTATATATCAATGGAATGGAGGCAACTACAAGGAATAAATAACGGCAGCTATAGAAAGCTGCATATGTCCCATATCAGATAAACCGTACAGAATAGGAATATTAAAAATAAGCAAAAATGGAACCCAATCAGTGACAATTAATATGGGGAAAAGTGACGCTGAGAAGTTGACAGGGAAAAAGATTAGAATAGGATTGGTCCCATGCCAAGTGGAAAGAGGAATTAAATTATTTAAACGCTATAAAGATTGGACTGTTACATGCCAAAAATTGGCATTGCACACTTTTTAATTTGTGAGTGAATTCGCGCCAATATTCTTAAAAATAGACTTGTGCATTTCCGTCACTTCGGACAGTTGAGCTGGCGCAAGAAAATGCGCAGGCGTGGAGTGATGAAGTAAGTGTGCGGTTTCCGACACGACCGGACATGGGGATTAGCCAACGAGACGTCGAACAGGAGGTTTATCTGTGTTATCCCTTTTGTATTTTCTCTTTTAGAATGTAGGTTTCCTCCTTACCTTTGCCTCTTATCGTGCCCTATTTATCCTTATCGTACCGCTACAAACGAAGAAGAGGGAAGACAAGGCAATCTGGTTTCAACGAGGGCATAGCCCCATCCACGCCCAAACAACGCCAACGAGATCAATGGAAATCATCACGGCTCCTGCAGCAAAGATAACCGCAAAGTCGTGAAGCGTTCTACATTTTTAAGTAAGTACATTTTATCTTTTTCTTTAAGGCGCATCTTGTATAACTGTATACATTTTTGGTATGTGATACAATTTGAGACGCAATTATGACGTAATAGCTTTATTGTGCAATATTGTGTATGTGGTTAGTATGTGTTGCCAACTGTCGTAGTGGCTCACGACGGTTCCGCGGGACTATAACAGGGCGTATGATCACATAGCGGCTAAGTGCAAAGGAGCGGATAGGTCAATGGACTACAGGAAATGTGTCAAACACGGCCACTTCGAGAAAGAGTGTAATCAAGAAGAATACTGCGTACTATGTGAACGAACCGGACATGCGGGAAACACGAGGTGTAGAGAATTTAAGAAAGCCTTTGTCAAAGCAAAAAATGAATAGTAAAAGTATGAATATAAGCAACCCAAAAATACAACCCCAATAATGAAATTAATCCCGGGGAAAATCGGAATACCCCAAGCCACAACACTCTGACAACAGAGGAAATTGGAACCAGGTAAAACTTCTTTTTGAGTAGCCCAAATAAATTTAGACCGACATAGGGCTGCGCGGGATCTGCTCTTGCAAACGATCCTGGAAGAAGATATTGTCATTACGATAGGACAAGAGCCGAATAAGGCGGCAACCAAAGTTTTTTCTGTGACAAAAACTCAGATTGTTTTATTGGAATAAGGAGCAACTTAAAGCCCACAAACTATTACCCAGGGAGCAGGCTTCCTTAGCGTAGAGCTATCAGATTTGATGATAATTTCTTGCTATTTTTGGCCAAACAAAAACATCGAGGAATTTGAAATACTATTGGACAATATAGAAAAAAGACTTAGAGCAAGAAGAAAAGAATATGTACTTGGCGGAGATCTGAATGCCAAATCTATAATATTTGGATCTAAAACAACAAATCAAAGAGGCAAGTTCCTCGAAGAATGGAGCTGGTAGTTATTAACAAAGGATCTAATGCAACTTTCAGTAACGCCAATGGGGAAGCAGTTATCGACATTACATTATCCATTTATAAATTAGCAAATAGCGTTACAAATTGGCAAGTCGATGTAGATACGGAAAGTATGAGCAATCATAGATACATCAAATATAAAATAGATATGACACAGGATGTTATACAAAAAATAACAGCTCCCCCTGTTACATTTCAAGTTTGGACATGTACACTTTTAAATTTGTGAAGGAATTCCCGCCATTATTTTTAAAAATAGACTTGTGCATTTCCGTCATTTCGGACAGTTGCGTTTGCGCAAAAGAAATGCGCAGACGCGGAGTGATGGCGCAAGTGCGCGGTGGGTGACACGACATTATTAGCCGTCGAACAGTGACGTTTGCCTGTGTCGTGTTTTTTCTTGTCTTTTCTCTTTTAGGATGTAGGATTCCCTTTATCTCTTGCCCTATCGTACCTTTACCTGTATCCTACCGTACCGCTACAGACAGAAGAGGAAAGACGATAAATCTGGATTCAACGATGGCTTAACGAAACCCACGCCCAAACAACGCCAAACGAGATACATGGAAATCAGCACGGCTCCTGCGCAATGATAACCACAAAGTCGTGAAGCGTTCCACATTTTTAAGTGAGTACATTTTATCTTTTTAAGGTGCATCTTGTATTACTGTAAACATATTTAGTACGTGATACAATTTGGCAAATTATGACGTAATATCTTTATTGCGCAATATTGTGAACGTGGAGCGTTCCAGTGTCGCCAACTATAGTAGTGGCTCATAACAGTTGCGCGGGACTATAGCACCCCACACACAGAGGGTGGAGGATAACATAGGAAAGCTTAGAACAACTTCAGGAAGAGTGTAGGGAAATATGCGACAAATATTTACATAAAAAGGTAATGCAAAGAGGAAAATATAGCCCAGTATATTGTTAGTCAGAGAAAATAGTGGGAAAAAAAGACAAATCTGCATGAACATAAGAAGGAAGTTGAGTAGGATCAAAAGGTTGAGGTGCAATGAAATAGAGTAGGCAGTGGCCAAAGATAACTATAAGCCGGCAAAGAAAGATCTAAAATTAGCCATTCTGCAAGGAAAAAACTATTGTGAGAAAAGCTCTGCAAAGAGCTGGATGATGGTATATGGGGGAAGGGATACCAAGTAGCAACAAAATTACTTTGAGCGACCGAGAACATATCGCAGAACAGGTTAAAAAACTATTTCCGAATCATCAACAAATTAAATGAGGAAAAGCCACACTATGAACCAGAGCATGGATGAGTTCAGTGTGGAAGAAATGAATATGGCCATTAGGTCTATCAAAAGGAATAAGGCACCCGGGCCAGACATGATTCCCCTGGAGGTAATAAAAGTGATAGCCAACAATAATACGGACGCTGTTGCTGAGGTAATGAACCGTTGTTTAATTACTAGAGAATTCCCTAGTATATGGAGGACAGCAAGATTAGCATTAGTTTAAAAGCAAAAAAAGATCCCAAAGCTAAGCCTGCTTTCAGACCAATCTGTCTATTAAATCTAATGGGGAAACTGCTAGAAAGGTTAATCAAATAAAGGTTAGAAGAGGAAGTCGAGGCAAAAAACATTCTGCATGAACATCAGTACGTTTTCAGGAAAGGTCGTTCTACATTAAATGCCCTAGAAGTAGTGGTTAAAACTGCAGAAAAGACAAAGAAAAAGGCGTACCAACACAGAGAGATTTGCGTGTTAATTACCCTAGACGTGGAAAACGCGTTCAATTCAGCAGCCTGAACAGAAATCATTACGTCACTAGAGACTGCAAGGATAAGTTCTTACCTAACCGATATGATAAAGTCATATTTGACAGATAGATATATTCACACAGAAAACGGACAAATAGTGCAAACTACTTGTGGAGTTCCGCAGGGTTCGGTCCTGGGACCAACCCTGTGGAACATCATGTATAACAAAATCCTAAAGCTGGAATTGGGGAAGGACGTAGTTCTAGTAGCATATGCTGACGACCTAGCAGTTGTTGTAAAAGGGAAGGAGCATAAATTTTTGGAAAAAAGAGCTAACGCCGCCATAGCAAAAATACTGGAGACACTCAAAAATATGAAGTGCCAGAAGAAACTGAAATGTTTATACTAGCAGGTAGAAGGGAAATAAAGAATGTCGTGGTCGAAGTAGATGGAACTACGGTCAAGAGCAAAAGCCCACTAAAATACATGGGAGTACATCTCGATAGACAGTTGAGGGTGACAGCACACATTAAAGAAGTGTGCAGGAAAGCAACACAAATGCAAATAAGATTAGCGAGGCTGCTCCCTAACATCGGAGGGCCTAGGGAATATAAAACAAAGGTGCTAGGTACTGTGGTCCTATCAATTGTAATGTACGGAGCCCCAATATATCAAAAAGCGTTACAGTATCGGCACTACGAACATCTAATGTAGTCCAAAGACAAATTTTAGCTAAGTGGAACAACGGAGCCCTTCAGCTGGCCTGCCTATTTTGTCAAGCAGATTCAGATAGAACATTTCAGTTCCCTAACGGAATTAAAATCTACTGTGTACACGCCCACAAAACTGAAAGCTATAAAAACTTTAACAACTACCTCCTTTCAAAGTCGCATTCTAATTTGGATCAAGATTTTCCATCAATTAGCAGTGACCTAAAGAATAATTCACCAGTCCTAAAGCGAATTCCTGAAGGAGCCAGGAACATTATTGGCAACCAATTTTCTAACATTATCGAACATTGCCTTGTAGAGAATACACCAACTTTCTGGAAACTCCTATTAACTTTCACTTATAATATTTTGAAAGTTCCTCGTCTGGTCAAGGGAAAATCATTGGTTCTTCTACTAAAAGAAAATTGTAGCTCCCTTCATGTTCCAAAACGTAAATAAACCCCATCAAGCGAAGAAAAGAAAATATGTTATAACCCCGGCGCCGCGTTCAGAGCCACTACCACAGTTGGCAACACTGGTCCTATCCACGTTCACATTATTGCACAACAAAGATATTACGACATAACTACGTGTCAAATTGTATCACATGCCAAATACATTACAATGATACAAGTTGCACCTTAAAAAGATAAAAAGTACTCACTTAAAAATGTGGAACGCTTCACGATTTTGCGTATCATTTTTGGGCAGGGGCCATGCTAATCTCACGGTCTCTCGTCTGGTTGTTGTTTGGTGTGGATTACGTCATGCCCTCGTTGAAACCAAATTTGTTCGTCTTCCCTCTTCGTCGTTCGTAGGTAGGGCGAAGGAATAAAGGTGAAGGCAACGATAGAAGGTAGAGATAAAGGGAAACCTGCGTCCTAAAAGAGAAAAGACAAAAAAAGACACAGGCAAACGTCACCGTTCGACGTCTTGTTGGCTAATAATAATCTGTAGTGTCCAAACCGCGCACTTACCCATCACTCCGCGTCTGCGCATTCTTTTGCGCCGACGCAACTGTCCGGGATGGCGGAAATGAACGTCTTTTTTAAAAATAATGGCGGGAATTCACTCACAAATTTAAAAGTGTACATGTCCAAATTTGGAATGTAACAAAAAGAAGAAAATGGACAACCTCGATCTACGTAATGCGATCAGAATAATATCGTCAAACGACTTTCTTGCTACCCTCTCGGATCACTGGCGCGATTGGGCCGTCTTCACAAAAGCTTTTGCAAACAGCGCTTTCAAGAACCATCAACATGTCCGAAACGAGGAGCCAAATGACATCACACGTCCAGCCGGACACCAACCACCCGCCTCCAACCCAAGAGGTCACAAACGAAAGATACTTCTGGCTTAAGGTCCGTAACGCGACAAGACAATATGTAAGCCAATGTTGGACCTGTGCTGCTACAAAAAGAGGACCGTATCAACAGGAAATGGAAGTGTATAAATATAATTTTAAATTCTCCGAAAGACATTAGTTAGTGCTCACCATAGCCTAGGGAATCCTCTTGCAGTGCTACCCATAGCCTGCAAAACGTTCAGCGAGCAGCACTCTCCATAGCCTGCTACACTTCGACACGCAGTGCTCTCCATAGTTTGCGTATTCTCCAACAGAGACGCTGTCCGCCGCCGTACCTGGGCCACGCCATTATAATTCATTGTTACTAGTCACATAATCTACGTATGGGTGGTAAGATTCGTTCCATACACCAGGCCAACCGGAAGCAGCCACAGAACGGTCTCCGACATGCGATCCGTTCAATCCTACCGCACCCAAAACTTCCGTCGCCTCTGCCACCATCGCGGAAAGAACGATAACATTACTTTCAAGAACACTGCCCCCCTCCGCGTCAAATTCATCGACCTAAAGTGACGGAGCCAGTGAGATACATGTTGATTCAACTCGTGATCTGTAGGCTATCCATTCGTTTCACGGTGGCTCCAGCACTGGCATTTAAAAGACATGGTTTCTCACTCCGTTGGAGAAGCTGAACGGAAAGTACTGGATTGAATTACGAAATTTTATAATTTTCAACTCCGTGGTGAACTGAACTCGGAGATTTCTCCATTCCTTTTTGGTGCTTGGCTTTTTACTCTTCAAGAAAGAGATGGTGGTATTATGCCCATAGTCGTTGGATGTACGATAAGAAAATTAATGGAAAAACTAGCTTGCTCTCAAGTGAAGAATAGGTTGCCATCAATTTTCCTACCTTATCAATTAGGGATTGGAAGTGAAGTGAAGTGAAGCTGCGGTACATGTTGCTCGTATCTACATTCTAAATCAGATGAACAGTGACAAGGTTTTATTTATAACAGCAAAGTTACTCCCTCTCAAGTTGAAGCTCAGCAAGGTGATCCCCCTACATGTGATTTTTTTCCAATGCTCCACCCAAAGGTACTACATTGGCCAGAAAGCGAGTTTTTTACCTGAAAAATTTTGAATTTTGCCGAACCCTTGCTGTTCCAAGCAAGGTAAGGAACTTTAACGTGCGTGACAACACACACACACACACACACGCGAGACTTACATTTTACCTATCATCCGAACGAGGGCATATTTCTGTGAAAAATGCTCACCCAGCATTTTTCAAGCGGACCGTTTTGGAATTCGAACCCGGCACGTAATGTCACACGCATACCAACTACGCCATGGACCCACCTAAATCAAGGTGACCATGCAGGGAATTTGGCTTTCTACATGACCATTCACACAATTGTGAAATCGCTGAAATCAAATCTCAATTTATGGTACTTGGATGACGGGACACTATGCGATTCTCCTCTTACTGTCCTAGAAGATCTTCAAAAAATAATGTCCATGATTAAACCAATTGGCTTGAAGATCTACCCTGGTAAATGTGAACTGTTCTTCAGCAACAATACACCTAATGCAGAAATTGTCGAATTGTTTGAACAAATTGCCTCTTGAATTAGAGTGACAGATTGCCATAACATTGAACTTTTGGGATCTCCATTACTGGAGGACGAAATAGTTGAATTTATTGACAAAAAGTTTAACGACGTATGCACATTAAGACCGCTCGAAGGAACTTCCAACTCACTATGCCTATTTTCTTCTAAAGAACTGCTTCCTTACCCCGAAGTTAATTCACTTTTTTCGTACTACTCCCTGTTGGAAATTAACAAACTTGCTTAAAAACATGGATTTGAAGATAAAAGCAGCTTTAGAAACAATTTTCAATATGGACTTGAACGAATCTCAATGGACCCAATCTACCCTACCTGTTCGTTACGGTGGTCTTGGAATACGAAGAACTAATGATTTATATCTTCCTGCATTCTTGGCATCTTCTTTTGGAGTGAATGATCTCGTGTCTAACACGTTTAATACTCAGGATACAATGGTGAATTCGCCCCTTTTGAAAGAGGCTTTCGCCTACTGGGAAAACTAATTCAGGTGTGGCTCTCCGCACTCATACAAACAATGCAATTGGGACAATTTGAACATAAATAGAATTGTGGGTTATCTATCGTTTCCTTCTAAAACTGAAGAGTACAGATTCAAGTCCCTACAAAATCCTTTAGCGCATAGCTGGATGCGATTCCAAGCCCTAACATCGGTACCTTCCTCTCAAATAAAGCACTTTGTTATTGCATCAGTCTTCATCTTGGAGTGCCAAATTGCAGAATCCACTTTTGTGACTGTGGAACGGTCGTGGATTCTCTAGGTCGCCACGGGTTATCTTGCAGGAAGAACGCTAACAGAACCTCCCTTCAGTCTGAACTGAATAATTTAATTCAAAAATCACTTACGTCCATGGCTGAATTGAACGCGTTTTCCACGTCTAGTGTAATTAACATGCAAATCTCTCTGTGTTGGTACGCCTTTTCCTTTGTCTTTTTTGCAAATTTTAACCACTACGTCTAGGGCATTTAATGTAGAACGACCTTTCCTGAAACCGTACTGATGTTCATGCAGAATTTTTTTGCCTCGACTACCTCTTCTAACCTTTGTTTGATTAACCTTTCTAGCAGTTTCTCCATTAGACACACTGGTCTGAAAGCAGGCTTAGCTTCGGGATCTTTTTTTGGTTTTTCAACTACAGTTAAGAACTTCGTTATTAAACATAATCCTGATATAATTTGTATTGCAAAAACATGGACTTCAAGTCGCGCTAGCAGATTATCAGGTAGTAATATGTGATCATCTGACCCAAGGCGAAGGTGTGTGCATTTTTGTGAAAAACATTTTAAACCTTTAAAACTATATAACAAATCTGTATCAAGGCTAAACTTAATTCCAATTTTCTTATTATAAATACGTTATACGACCCCACGTGCTCACGGTACAATTCTTTTTAAAGTCTTCAGGATTCATTAATAGAAGATTTGACAGTAACAAATCGCGTCCTGGTAACAGGAAATTTTAATGTTAAGTGCTCTAGTGTGGAACCCGCCACTACATTTTCCTTATGTGAAAGCTATCAACTAACGCAACTTATTAATGAAGCCATTCGAAATAAAGCAGATATCGATTTAATCTTATCATTGGAAAAAATTAGAAAAATAAAAGTCAGTAGCTATTCATCATCATTAGGTCTTCAGTGCTGGAAATGGTTAGATGCGTACCCTCATTGTTTCCTATTCTGAACTAACCTACACATTTCCCTGAAATTACCACAGCTTACATCTTTCACTACCTGTGTCTAGTTTAAGTCTATATCTACCTCTCTTTTTCCTATACCTGCTTGTAATATATTTCACAATATTCCCAAAATGCTTTAAAACGTATTCTGCCCTTCCACAGACGTCCTTATTCCCCTACAATTTCTATAACCTATTTGTTATTAACTTTGTCCGTCCATGTTATCACTATCATACATCTTAAGCACAACATTCCAAAAAGCTGCTACCGTTTTTCTGCCTGCTTTTCCTACTGCCTATATTTCATAGGCGTACTGTGATGTGCTCCACACATGTGCTTTCAACATTTTTCTTTTTGTTTCTATGTTTGTTGCCTTTGATCATAGGCGCTGTTCTTTCTTGTTAGATGCAGTTTATATATACCCTATATACTCCTATTTCTCCGACATTCGGTAGTTGTGAAGGGAGTAAGCAGCCCGTGGCTGCCAAGTTCCCCAGCACTTGAGCATTTGCCGATTTACTAGTTTTTCCAATATATCCTTTTGCACAATCAACATTAGTTGTAAATATTTTACAACCAACACTTGTAGTTGTTTATAATAATCATCAGATTTATGTGCGCTTATTCTTTCGTCATTAAGTTTACTATCTCGAAACTGCTTGGACCCGTACCTCCACTTATTTATATTCTGAGCCAACCTATACAGTTCCCTGAAATTTCCACACAGCCTATATACAGCTCGGTTCTCTTTCTATTGTTTTCTAAATACATGCCCTATTTCACCAAGATTCAGTGGTATGTAAAGCGGGTTAAGCAGCCAGTGACTGCCAAGATCCCCCAACACTTAGACATTTACCAAATTAATAGTTTTCCAGTAAATCCTTTCACACAATTAACATTATTCAAGAATATTGCCCAACCAATACTTGTAGTTGCTTATAGTAATGATCATGTTTAAGTACAGTTACTTTTTTCATTATTAGTCTATCCATTTTTGGACTAGTTGGATGCGTACCTCCATTGATTTCTATTCTGAGCTAGCCTACACATTTCCCTGAAATTCCTACAGCTTACATCTTTCACAATCTGTGTGCAGTAGTCTAACCTAGGTCTACCTCTTCTTCTGTTTGTTCCTATCTCTGCTTCTAATAAATTCCGCACTTTTCCCCTGTGCCGTAGTATGTGGCCTATCATCCTATCCCTCCTATTTTTTACCGTTTTCCACATATTTTTTCTTCCTCTACCATTCCTAGTACCTCTTTGTTTTTAACTTTGTCTGTCAACGATATCTTCATCATACGTCTGTAGCACCACCTTTAAAAGGCTTCTACCTTTTTCTTGTCCGCTTCTCCTACTGTTCGTGCTTCACAGCCATACAGTGCTGTGCACACATATGTTTTAAGCAATCGTTTCCTTGTTTCTATATTTGTTGTCTTTGAACACAGTAGTTGCTTTTTCTTGTTAAATGTAGCGACCTTGTGCTAATCTTGTGTTTTATATCTTTTGTGCTTTAACCGTCTTGCGTTATTTGGCTTCTTAGGTAGCAGAAATCCTTAACCTCTTGTAAGTTTTCGTTACCTATTTGTATTCTTGTTTTGTTGTATTTTCTCCTCCTCTACATACTAGTACTTTAGTTTTATTTTGTTAATTTTCATACTGTATCTCTGTTAGAACTGTTTCCATTTCATTAAGAGCAGCTTCTAACTCCTCCTTGCAAGATGCTAATACCACTATATCATCTGCAAATCTAAGCATATCAATCTTTTGTTCCTGCATAGTAATTCCAAATGTCTTCCTGCATTTGACAGTATTCATTGCCTCTTCAATGTACAAGTTAAAAATTAGTGGGGATAGGACGCATCCCTATCTCACCCCTTTCCTAATATTTACTTCTCTACGTTCCTGCTCTAACTCTATTACTGCGGTTGCTCTTTGTATAAGCAATGTACTATTCGTCTACCCCTGTAACTCATTCCAATCTTTTTGAGTATTTCAAACATTTTTTCCATTTTACATTGTCGAATGCTTTTTCCAGATGTACAAATCCTGTATATACACACTTTCCCTTTTTTCTATTGTTTTCTCCATTATCACTCTCAGAGCTAAAAGACCCTCCCGTGTTCCCCTGTTCACCTAAACCAAAATTGATCTTCTCTTAGTATTTATTCAGCTTGTCTTTCCATTCGTCTTTGTACAATTCTAGTTAATATTTTGACATGTGTGCTGTCAAACTTATTGTTTGAGAATTTTCACTTTTATCTGCACCTTTCTTTTTTGGTATAGTTACTATGATGTTACGTTTGAAATTTTTGGGTATCTCGCCTGTCTTATTCATGTAGCTTACAAGTTGGAGGAGACGGTCTGTTGCTGCTTGTCCAACGACTTTTAGAGTTTCTGCCTGCACCTTATCTTACCATTTTTCAGACCCTTTAATACTAATTCAAAGTTATCTCTAAGTATAGGATATCCCAAGTCATCATTTTCAATATCTGATTCCTGTTTTAATGCTGTTAGTTCCTCTCCTGCATATAAATTCCCTATATATTCTTGCCATCTACCCACTTTCTCTACAGTTTCTATAATGACGCTTCCTCCCGCGCCCCTTTTATTTTTGCTATATGGTTTTATATCCCTAAAATTCATTCTAATTCGTTTGTATGCTTTATCTGTCTTTCCCATTTCCATCTTAGTTTGTTTCTCTTTGCACTTTTCATCAATCCATTGTTCTTCAGTTTTCATGCATTTGCAAATAATTTCCCATTTTATGGATGTGTATCTCCGTTTTCCTGTTTCGTCTGATCTATTTTGTATTTTCGTCTTTCTTCTATTAAATTCAGGAAATCCTTTGTTTTCATGGTTTCGTATTTTCTTTTTGTGTATACCCAAGAATATCTCTGTCTGCCTTGTCTAAGCTGGATTTAATGTTATTCCATTTTGTTTCTACTTCCTTAGAATAAGAAATTTTACCGAAATCTTTAAGAAATTCATTTGACTTTTTTTCAAATCTTTCGTGGATATCTTTATCTTTTGGTTTCTCAAAGTCAAAGTGCCTTTTTCCGTTTATTTTTTTTAATTTTTAAATTTAAGTGCGGCCTTCATAATTACGATGTTGTGGTCAGTGTCTATATCGGCTTCTGGGTAGCTTCTACAGTCTTTTACTTGATTCCTAAACTGTTGTCTAACAATACTGTAATCTATTTGATATCTTCCTATATCTCCTGACATCTTCCACGTATATCGTCTTCTAGCATGATGTTGAAATAACGTGTTTGTGATGATTCATTGTTCTTGTCCAAAATTCTATGAACCTGTTTCCTCTGTGGTTGATCGCTTCTACCGTTTTGTCACTGTAGCTGGAGGTGGACATGTATACTTGTATTATTACTGTGTTTACCGGTTTAGATTCTAATCTAACCATGAGTACTCTTTCGTTCTTTTGTAAGTAATTTTCTACACAGTATCCTATCTTTTTTCGCATAACTATCCCCACGCTCGAATTTTGTTCCTCTGCTCCTGTATGAATTACACTGAAGTCTCCACTCCAAAAATCCTCACCTCTGGCCACCAAACTTCGCTGATTCCTACTATGTCTAGTGCTAACCTATCCATTTCAATCTTCAGGTTCTCTAGCTTACCTACTTGCTTCATACTTCTAACATTTTACACTCCAACTCGCAAAATGTTCCCGACTCTTATTCTTAAGTTTCCGATCGCATCCTCCGAAGTAGTCCCCTCCCGGAGATCCGAATGGGGGACTATTTTAACTCCGGAATCTTTTACCCCAAAGAATGCCATCATTTTATTATAATTTAGGTACGCTGTATACTTGGAAGGTAATGTGGTGGTGTCCCGTTGCCTTCCACATTGCGGTAGTATGTTTTAGAATGCCATATCGAACCCTATAGTTTTTGCCAATCTAAGTACCTAAAGAGCAGCTGCTCTTACACCTGCCTTAGTCTGGTTCCTCACTAAAGACCCTACTACTTTGGTTGGACCTGCAGCTTGGCTTTTTAGCTCATTAGAACACGCAAGCTATTCCACCTGTTCTAGTAATTTAGAACTTCGTCAAGGTGTAGGTCCATTCGTAGCGGCAGAAGCTATTATGGATATAAATATTGTCAGATCATAAAATAGTTTTTGCAACATTACAAAACATAAACAATTTTTAAAAACTTACCGCAGTTTTAATAACTTTAATAACGATAAATTTAAACTAGGTTTAGAAAATACAAATTGAAACAAAGTATATCACCTACCAGATATTTACAAAAAGTGGAATTCCTTACAACTAATTTAGTCTCATTATTCGCTAAACCTGTCCCCATGAGAACATCTAGAATTTTAAAGAAACTGGTGTCACTTACAATTTACATGTTAAAAATGTATACATTGTATCTTGTGCCCTTTATGAGATATCATCAATTATTGTAGAACGCTGTATTTCCAGAGGCCTGAAAAAAGCTAGGCTGTCTGTCCGCTTACCTAAAGTAGCAGATTCTTCTGAGTTAAAAGACCTTCATCTGATTTCAGTCTTACCTGTCTTGTCAAAAATATTAGAAAAAGTTCGAGATGATCAGATTTACTCGTTCATAGCTCAAATTAACATATTACCAGAGGCAAATCAGGGTTTCGACCAGAATACAGTTGTTAAAAGATGATCAAATTTCAGTTGAGATTTTTCAAAAGCATTTAAAACTGTTAATCACAATATACTGCTAGTTATTCCTAAAGTAGTTTGCCAAATTTCAATTACGTTACAAATTTAATTTGTTACTTAATGATTAAACGCCTATTTTATTGTCAGTTTAATTTTTATTACAGCACAAATGAATAAATTAAATGTACCTAAATGAACAGAATGGAATTATTAATTAGTATCTTTCAATCAATGTCACTGGTTTTTACAACATTACATCATCCTTTAATTTGAATTGCCGATTAACCTTTGATTAGTGACAATTATGTATAGTTTGTATTAATAGAAGTAGCCACAAAGTGAAATTAGCCGCTAATACCCAGTATTTAACGTCAACACTAATCTGTCTATCCATCAATGTTAAATTCCTATTACAGAATAGCTTGAGGGGGCATTTCTTATGTACAGTATCTACGAAGAACAGCTGTTACAAGCAAAGTGGCTATTGCAAACACGCTTAAAGTAAGGTGGGCAAAAGTTTGTTAACAAAAAAAAGGTAATCTAAAAACTAGCCAACGTATACTATTTTTTCAGTAGTTGAAATTTTAAAGTTACAAAAAGATTAATATACCAAACTGGTCTTGCTTAACGACAGAATATTAAATTCCAGACAGTCACAAGTTTTTCTCCTTCCATTGATTCAGGTTACTATTATTCAAAAACAGCCTGTAATTCGACACTGTCAAAAATGTAACATATTTTCGGATATACCTAACTTTCCACAAAAAATTCTCATCTTTAAAATAGTCAATGGTCAAAATTTCGAAAAGAAAGAACCCCCAATGACTGGTTCTACTGTATTTGCAGCGCATCCGATAAGCTGTTGAATTTAGCTAACATTTTAATTTTTCCATTTTGTATATAATGTTTATGCTTTTAAGAATATCGTTAGCCTTTTATGAAGAAAGAAATAGACCAACTTAGCGAGTTGCAAATTCGCAACACTGGTCATTGGATATTTACAAATTGCCTACAAACACAATTAATATTTAGTATTGATTGATTTTCGGTTGGAAGTGGTTACAAAAATTTCTTTACGACTGTCATCAATTGATCGATTGGTTGAATACTACTTTCCAAACCTTGCAATTTTGCACTAATTTCTTCATGCCAGCATATTTAACGCAACCTAGATACCTTATAATTTGTATACGATAGTGGAGTCATTGTCGCAATTTATTCTATATACCTTTCTTGCTTATACGTCATATCAGCACTAAATGTTGTGTATGTTGGTAAGTGGTTATTGCAATTATATATGAATGATATTGTAGTACGATTAGTTTTGACCTTTATCTTTACAAGGTAAAAAAACACATAAGAATATAACGTTAACTATCACTGACATTGATGTATCGTAGCTGTATGATGATAAAGTATGATGTGGCATATTTACTATTGTAAGCAGTGGGGAATAAGGCAAACCCAAATGATATGGAACTCACCTACCTTTTATATTACTCCTTGTTACACTTTAGGTCTACTTTTAAGGTCCCGGCGGCAATGTATGAGAGTCACTATGACAGTTGGTAACAATGATAAATATTATCAAAATATTGCGCCATAAACAGTTACGTCATACCTTTGATCAAATTATCACATACAAAAAATGTTTATTTTAATTATAAGAGAAAACAAAAGGTACTCACGTAAACTGTAGGACGCCTCACAGCATTACGGCGTGGGTCATCCTTTTGCCCCCGGTTGAATCCAAATTCAAATTTGTCTTCTTTTTCCTTGTATAGAGGGACGACAGGAATACAGGTAAAGGTACGATAATCAGGTAGAATTGGAAGGAAACCTACATTACCTGAAAAAGAAGACAAGAAAACGGCACAAAGATAACCACTCGGCTCGACGTTTGGTTGACTAGTCCCGACGTGTCGGAAATCACCACTCCTCTTCACTCCGCGTCTGCGCAATCTCGAGCGCCGACGCAACTAACTAAAGTGACGGAAATGCACGCACAAGTATTTTAAATTATTGGCGCGAAATCACTTACAAATTAGGAACATATAGAAATGTTTATATGCCTATTTTCGGCATGTAACATCCTATTGTTCTTTCAACCACTGGTATGACTAATAGAAGAAAAGTTTATAACTGTATTGCGATAACATACATTAAACTGAATTGTACGGCATTAAATTACTACGACTATAACACTACAAGAATTATGGGTGCATGTGACGCGTGACTGATGCAAAAGACAGAGACACAGACATGTATGTGTGACACCGGCTGGACTCTTTCGAAACACTGTCGAAATCGCTGGCACTTTACCTGTTCAATCCTTTTCTTGATAGGTGGGTAGAGGTATAAACAAAATTATTGGAAAGAGTGGAATGACATTAAGTTAAAAGAATGTATTTTGCGACATCAGGTATTATTTTTAAAACTTAATGTAAAAGTTTGCAATTATGGTGTATGAGACCTTAACATAAGCAACCACAAGATGCTCAACGCTCTCCTTAAAGAGAACTCATTCCTATCATTTCCACACATTTAATGTGCATTGGCTTCGGCACACTCTTTGTTAATATATCAGCTACCATTTCGTTAGTGGGCAGGCACGTGGGCAAGTTCTAATTTACCTTCATTTACACTACTTCAAATAAAATGATATTCAATATCAATATCTTTTATTCTTCCATGTTACATCTCATTATGAGCTAATCTTTGAGCACTTTCATTGTTTATTTAAAATGACTACAGTTTGAATATCTGATATTTCATTCGAAAACATCTTGTAAATATACTACTTTTAGCTCATTCAATTTAACCAACATACTCTGATTCTGTTACAGTTATCAGTGAATTAGTGTATAAGTTTATTGAAATAGTACAGAATTGAGAACTTAATATAAACACGTCTAACTGTATTAAAGATTTATTAAGCAACTTTAAAACAACTAACAAACAAAAGCTAAATCTATTGGTAGGTGGATGAACATTGATATTAAGTTTATAATCATGCATCGCACTACCCTTCGATAACATGTGGCATGCACACACTTCAACACTCCCACTCGCGATGAATGTTAGTTTACTGTTATACTCCGGTTCTAAACTCTAAGGTATACTTTTAAAGTCCCGGCGCGCAATGTATGAGAGCCACTACGACAGTTGGTAACAATGATAAATACATGCAAAATGTTGCGCAATAAGCGGTTACGTCATATTTATGATCAAATTATTATCACATGCAAAAAATGTTTATTTAGATTATAGTAGAAGACAAAAGATACGTAAACTGTGGAACGCTTCACAGCATGGCAGCTACTCTCACGTCAGTTGGGCGTTGCGGGCGTGGGTCATCCTTTGCCCCCCCCGTCCTCCGTCAAAACCAAATTAATTTATCTTCTTCTTCTTTGTAGAAGCACGGCAGGAATAAGGTGGGGAACGATACAGGACAGAGATACGACAAAGAAAACCTACATAACCTGAAAGAGAAGACAAGATAACGGCACACAAATAAACACTCCGTTCGACGTCTGGTTGACTAGTCTCGACGTGATGGAAATCACCCTTCTTGCCCACTCCGCGTCTGCGCAATCCCGGGCGCCGACGCACTATCCAAAGAGACGGAAATACACGCACAAGTCTTTTAAAATATTGGCGCAAATTCACTTACAAATTAGAAACTAACAGAAATGTTTAAATGCCGATTTTCGGCATGTAACATTACATTTAAACTGTTTCTGTTTTGTACTAACTTATCACGCTTTAGCGCTTTTGTAAACATATCTACTAGTTGTTTTTTACTTGCAATGTAAAGGACTACAATTTTTCGTTCTTGCATAGCTCGTATGAAATGATATTTAACATCTATATGTTTAGTGCGATGATGGACAATTATATTTTCAACTAAACTTTTTGCTGCTTCGTTATGCTACGTACATCGACGTAGGTGGATGGACAATACAAGAATGAACGGCTCAATCGGCAGTAGGCAAAGTTTTATAATTACTAAAAATAAAGGAGAGCCCTGAAATAAAAATATACACTCATTTATTACTCATAATAAAACATAAAAAAACCTCTAATTAAAAAAAACATGTTACAAAAGAATAGTAGTGCCAAAAAAATTGGACACAAACATAATTAATACTTATAACTATTATACATGACATTTTAAAGAGACATAAAGTGCAGTATAACCAAACACAAAAAAATCAATAACCCCAACATATGTATATCAGGAAACACAAAAAAAATCATCACTTAACATGGCGAGCTGCAGTTTTTCGGTCACTACAAATCTTAAATAACCAACAAAAAAATCCAACACTAAAAATAACAGCTCTAAATCATCATGGTAAGCATAAAGTTACATACAGCCCATTGGCACCACAATGTCTTAACTAACAAAAAAAGTTTGGTAACCCCCAAGAAAAAGAAAACCGACAGTACTAAATCACCCTCTTTAGCCTACAATTGAATATGTAGAATGGTCACAATAAATACCATCTCTTAATAATAAATATCATCTCACATAAAGATAAGCGTCAGACGTATACATTTAGAATTGGTGCGGTAAGGGATATCCGTGAAGTAAATTTAAACTTTAAACTTGATAGCTAAAAATTTAACCTAGAATTTTCCAGTGTTTCTTTAGATTTTTCCTGTTCAAACTGAGAGTACAGTGTGACAGACAACAATTTTTTTAATTAGTGTATGCAACAAAATGTCGATGGAAATTCTAAGAATCAACTAACAAGTTTTTTTTATTCAAAATTTGGAACTTAATGAGGGTCTACTGAGTCAACAAAGTAAGTTCAAAATGACAGGCGTGCATTTTTGCTATGTATTGGTTGGTCACTGTGTAATTGTGCAATGAATTTAAAGAATCAATAAATAAGTTATCTTCTGTATCCAAAATTTAAAAAATGTTATATCATCTGCCAGTTAATAGTGGCAGAATTGCAGTGGCAGATTACCATAGCTCGTGCTTGCGTTAGGTGAGTAAACTAACGATAAAAAGTTAGTCAAGAGCGAGTTGAGCTCGCACTATTAGGGTTCCATACCAATACTAGAGTGAGCAATCAATAAACCAAATTAAGCTGTTTTTATTTTTTATGTATATTTAAATCTGATCCAAATTTGATTGTGATAACTAAAAAATGTATATATTGTTCTACAGTGTACTGGTACATTAGTAAATACGTTGTCTATTACTGTGTTTAATAAAAAAAATTCCCAGCAACTATTTATTACACTGTCAAAAAAACCTGCAGTTTTCCGATAATTTATGACTCAATAGCTACTATCCCTATTGAAATCAAAATTTTAGCTTTGGAAATGTAGGAGAACAAGAGGGGAACGGTCATTTTTGACATATTTTAAGCTATATCATGAAGACTACTGGACCGAAAATTATAAAAAAAAAATTTTTAGAAGCATTTTAGAATTTTGTTTCAAATGATACCTCACACGATATAGTTATTAAAGCCTTTTTTCTTTTGACCGAATTAACCCACGCCATTTTAATCTAAAAATATTTTTTTTCTATTTTTCTGACTGTCGATATATGTGCACGCCAAATTTCAAATTCTTACATTACATAGTTTTCGATAAAGACCTCTGTGATAGACGGACGGACGGACACAAGAGTGATCTTATAAAGGTTCTGTTATACCTTATAAGGTATGGAACTCTAAAAATACAATCATCAACCAATGAGTCAAAATTGTTTAAAAACTTGTCAAGTTCAAACCGTCAGAAAAGTTAACCGCGACGGTTTAAAAGTGGCAGACTTTTATTTTGCAAACCACGCCAACAAACATTTTCTAGAAAAAGTGCTTCAAAATATTCAAATAATAAGTCATCGATTTTGGGCTCGGCTATCGGACTATTAATAATAATAATACAAATTTTTATATTGCTCAAAACAGTTACTTGAGATGTACAGTTGCCATGAATACATTGCTTAACCGGTATTTCTTGATTATTGGTTACTTTACATATAAGACCAAATCCACTTATGTTTCAGCAGATATTTCAGATCGGACATTATAAATTGTAGATCTTCGCCAAACTTTTAAGCATACCTATTTTTGCTTCAAGTGCTATCATATAGATAATTTTGTCATCCATAAACGTGTTGAAATAGTTCAGAATAGTGAAACGCTTTTCTTTTTGAAAATTCATTTTTGGGTTAGTAACAGAGGGAAATGTCACCAGAGCCAATAAATCTACCTTCAGTTTTAAGGGTAACAAATCAGTCTAAATCAGGGTATGAAATCAGTTTTTTCACTCTTGCTGATATCCATATCTTGTTCAATATTTGATTCACCCGAATATGCAGATACATTTTTATCATTCGATATTTTGAACGTATAAAATATTCAACACAAAATATCACTAAACAATACTAGTATTATATAAATCAAACCAACTTGTGTTTATCATGCTTACAAATAATACCTATAATACTCAGATATGCGCTGGAATCTAATGAACTCAACCAGTAATAAAATTATATATAGCTACTTGTGTTCAGTTCAGATAAAAGCGATCAATAATGGTAGATCCGAGCTATCTCGGGATAAAAGAAATTACATTCATTGTCTAAAAAGAATTAACCCAAAATACATTATTAAATGCAACATTTCGGTATCCCATTTTCACTCTTCTTAATTTTCTTTGGGAATGAAACCACTCATAGTTTTTAAAATCTATTTTATTTACGTTTCGATCCATGACCTAGGATCGTTGTCAAAATAATAAAAACTTCAAGTTTGACATTTATGACATAAATTGAAGGTGACTTTGATTTATTGATGTTTGAAATATTTGGTTTGAGTACACATTAAACTTTAAATTTATTTTTGGCTTTGTTTTTAATGAAATTTTAGTTGGAGTTGTTAAAGTTTCATTCTGCTTCTGAGGTGATGGCTGAGATGGTGGTTCTTTTGGTATTGCCCCAGTGTCTCTGTTGATTATTTTTACAACATCCTTAATTTCTAATTTTGACAAATCCTCATTATTACACTTTACATTCAATTTTAAGTTGTGCTGATTTCCAATCGGAGATATATACTTTTTTGGTTTGTCATGACCGATTTGTTTCAAATGCTTCAACTTTTCTTTAAGAACTTCAACTTCATTACTATATTGTTCCCGTAAATTGGATATATCTATTTTTTTATCAAAAAATGAACAAGTATCATAATGAATCACTCTTTCCTTAAATATAGATTAAGAAAATATTTCAATAATACAAAAGAAGTGATCGTTATTCATTTTTTTTTTATTTAAGGTTTCAAATTTCTATCACGATTCCAGTGCTGGAAACCAAATGGATGTTATAGTAGTACGTGTAATGTTTTTAGAAAAAGAGGAAGAAGAAATTGATTTGACGATTAATGCTAATGCAGATGATACGTTAGCAAGTTTTTGTAGATGGCAGCAAACGGTAAATCCAAGGGATATTAAGCATCCAAATCACCATGATATTGCTGTTTTATTAACACGGTAAGTTATAAGAGAATTTCGCTGTAGTACTTAGTGATAGTGCAGGAATTTTTCACAGCTAGAGTAATAATTAGTTAAGATTAAAGTTTAGCGGGAATCCTCCTAACTCTTCCCAGCTTTTTTTTGCTATACATAAAATTGCTGCTTCATCAGGGAAGTTTGCCACGGCTGCTCTACTGCTATCTGATATACTACCCTATTATTCTAAGAAAGAAAACGCGACTACAAATCATTCATCACAATTTATTCCACCAGAAAATTCTATACAAAAAAATCTATATCTTATTATTATTTCACACATAGATTAAATTATATTCATTTTCGTTTTACAATAATTCATTTTCAACCCAATATTTGTGATACAACTTTACTCATCGATAAACTCAGTAAAGTAATTAGGCTAATATGAGCTCATAGTAAAAACCCTTTTAGGACACATGTGCAAATTTTTGCACTGAAAATCACCAACAGTCCCTTTTACTTTGTACATACACAGATACTGAAAAATTACTTTATAAATATAAATCCTTATATAAAAGTATGGTCAAAAGTACTCTATAAAAGTTCAAAAGTAAACTCTTTTGTCCTTAATATTCCTAAAATTATGCCTATACGGCACCGAAACGTCATAATGCACCAAATGCACACAACAGAATAAAGTTTCACTAAAAATGTTACCTGGTAAGCACCACCTCACATGAATCTGCAACTAAACCATCGATGACGTTGCCCTTGACAATGACTGGAACCAATCTCCAAGTTGAATCATACCCTCCTGGACGGCAATTTGGTACCCAATTCTCTCGTCCACCAATTTACGGTATTTCCAAAACTTTACATTTCATCTACGGATTTATCTAGCCTCAGTACACCACCACATTGATCCATTTAACACCCACTACTCCATACAAGTGCTTATCTTGCACCAACAACCAAAATTAGCAAGCAATCTCTATTTACAGTTCTGAAGCAAGTTTCGTATACTCAAAAAGTACTGTATAAAAATTGTTGACCTGCTTATACAACAATACATCAACTTGGGCATGTTTTAATTAAAATATTAAAATCACTTGTCACATAATTGGTTTACTAACATTACTCGATCCTTAGATGAGAAGTAAAAGAGAGCCTCTTCCTGCCTCTCATTGGTTATATACAGCGGCGGCCCTAGGGCGGTGCGAGTGGTGCGACCGCACCGAGCGCCGTCATATGGAGGGCGCCGAAAACGGCTGAACGCCCGACTAGGTAGCGATCGACTTACGCGCAAGTAGAGGTAACCAAACTGAAACAGCATACTGTTTCATGAGACATGATACTGAAACACTAGAATGTACTGAAATCCATACCGAAACAGTGAAACAGCGAAACAGCACTCGCCTAGTTTTATATTTTCACAACTAAAAAACAACATGTTTTAAACAGAGCTCAGGATATGTGAACTTCAGGACACCTGTCGCACTGTAAGAAGGTTTAATAGCAGTTAAGTGTATCAGGCATTTATAGGTTTTAATACATTGATTATTGTGCTGCTCAAGATTGGTCAATTATTACTTTATAAGCAGACAGAATTCAGTGAATGTTTTACACGTAGTCATCGGGTAATTTATAATAAGGCTGCTTCAAAGCAGTCATTTTTTGTAAGAAGTTTGCAATTGCTTTCTTTTTGTATTAGGTATTTTACAGTTTCTAGTTTTGATTTATAAAAGAAAGAAGTGTTTTTAAGAAGAGTATAGGTTATTGCAGTAATTGAAACGTACGACATACCAACTAAATTTATTTACATGACTGTTTCATATTTTCCTATGGCCTGCTAGTGCTCTACGCACAAGCGACGAACGTGGAGGCGGTGAGGGGAACGGGTAAATGAACATTTGTTTCGTCAGTCACAGTCGCTCGCAAATATCGTCTGTTCGCGCACGGGTGTATTTGGATTTTGATATACCTACTTACTTGTGTAACGTGTAATTATTAAATTGTTATTTATTACCTTAAATGTTACCAGAATTATTGTTTTTCTACCGATAAAACTACAGTACAGACACATTTCAAGCATGGTTCAACTCGGTTCAAGTAAGTATTTATGCGTGTTAGAGATAGATTTATTAATTCTGATATTCTGTTCGAATAATATCAAAAATCATAAATTACGACAACTGCCATGGAGTAGATCCTATTTATTTACATAATATAAATGTATTTCTTACAGAAAATAAACATGCCGCTTAAAAAAACTATCAGGATCTCAGAACCTAAAAGAAAAAGCAAAAACTAGAGGATACTGAGAAAGCTGCAAAAGCACTTGCAACATTTTTTAAATCATCATCATCAAGCGTTCAACACACAGGAGAAGACAAAGAAGCTGATGAACATGAAGAGAAAAACACTGAAGATGATGTTACTCCTGGGACCTCATCTGAAGTTATTATAGAAGATATACATCATATACCATCCACATCTTCTATAATAACTTCAGATGCAGCATGCCTTCAAGATGAAAGTGATGATATTTCAAAATGGCCGCCGCTTATTCATTTGTCCACACGAGACGAAATAATTATTCGTAGACCTGTACGCAAAGAAATAAACAACGAAGGGTACCCTAGAACATATGATGGGCGTCATTTTTCCAATATACATTTTCAAAGAGTAATGCCAAATGGGGAAACTTTTAATAGAAGATGGCTTGTATACTCAAAATTAGCAGACAAGGTATATTGTTTTTGCTGCAGTATATTTAATCGAAATGTCCACTCTAATTTGGGAAAAGATGGATTAGACGACTGGAGACACTTGTCGACACGTCTCAAAACTCACGAAACATCTACAGATCATCGACGTGCTATGAACAATTGGATAGAAACTTCGATTAGACTGAAAAATTTCAGTGGAATTGGCAAACACTTGCAAAAACAGATTGAAGACGAAAAATCAAGGTGGACCGCTATACTGGAACGAATGATGGCAATAGTATTCTTCTTAGCAGGAAATAATTTGTCGTTCAGAGGAAGCTCTGGATCTGAAACTTTATACACTAATAATAATGGCAACTTCCTGGGTTTGGTGCAACTTCTAGGAAAATATGATCCTGTGATGATGGAACACCTTCGCCGTATTGTTGGTGAGGAGACTTTATGTCCACTATTTCAGCAAAAGAATTCAAAACGAGTTAATTGGCTTACTTTGAAGTGAAGTTCAAAATACAATTTTGACTATGATTAAGTCATCCAAATACTTCTCTATCATACTGGACTGCACTACTGATGTAAGCCACGTTGAACAATTATCAATAACTTTCCGTTTTGTTGACACTAATGGAGAAGAAGTGAAAGTACGAGAGTGTTTCGTTGCTTACAAGCCGGTAAGTGACTCTTCAGGAGAAGGGCTCACTGGCCTTTTTCTTGATGAAATTGTGCATGAAGTTGACTTGGATAGGAACGATTGTCGAGGTCAAGGGTACGATAATGGCGCCAACATGGTAGGAATAAACAAAGGTGTCCAAACCAGAATTCTGAACCAATATCCTCGAGCATTTTTTAACCCATGTGGCTGTCACAACTTGAATTTGGTGGTAGCAGATGCAGCTAAATCATCCGTTAAATCGGTCTCTTTATTTTGATTTCTCCAAAGACTATTTGTATTATTGTCTGGATCAACAAAGAGGTGGGAAGTCATATCCAAACACATAGAAGGACTATCACTGAAAAAAGTTTGCGAAACTCGCTGGGAGAGTAGAGTTTCTAGCCTTGCTTCTGTTCGCTACAATTACTGTTCAGTTCGTGATGCTCTTTTGAATCTTCACGAAGAAACGAATGATTCAGTTGCTGCATCAGAGGCTTTGTCACTGATTCAGTATATGGAGCAATTTGAATTCTTAGTTACATTGGTGGCTTGGTATGATATACTGTTTCAAGTAAACATTGTAAGTAAAGCTATGCAGTCTGAAACTATGGATTTATCAAACGCATCGCAATTGCTGAAAAACTGCTCGGAATTTGTGAAGCAGTACCGGACTGATTCATCTGCTCAAATAACAGCTAAGGAAATAGCTTCTGAGGCTGGTATAGATTCCACGTTTAAGCCAGTCCGATCCCGGAGAAAGAAGCGATTATTTGAGTATGAAGCTGCAGATGAAACACCAACAGATCCCGAAGAACTGTTTAAAATTAACGTCTTTTACCCTATGATAGATACAATTGAACATGTATTGGTAACTCGGTTTGGACAATTATCCAAATTCAATGATACATGGTCTTTTTTGTATAACATCAAAATAATTCCTGATAAGTCCTTATTAGAAAAAGCCTGTGCAGATTTGCAAATGATTTTAACCGATGGGGAAAAATGTGATGTGTCTAGTTGCGAATTGGTTGAAGAACTTTTGAGCCTGAATCCATTATTAAAAAAACCTTGAATTAGCAGAGCCAAGAAAAGTTCTTCAACTTATTAAAAAAAATGATTGGCAGGATATTTTCCCGAATGTGTGGACAGTGCTTCGAATTTTGCTGACCATCGCTATAACTGTCGCCAAAGCTGAACGAAGCTTTAGTAAATTAAAACTAATTAAAACGTACTTACGTTCGACAATGTGTCAAGAAAGACTGTCAGATCTTGCAATTCTATCGATAGAAAATGACATTGTCCAAGGATTAAATTATTCCGATTTAATAAAAAAATTCGCAAACGCAAAGGCAAGAAAAGTGATTTTCTAGTTTCTATGTTTTTAATTAAATAAATATAGTCAAACTAATATTTTTTCCTTTATTCTCTTCTTCTCGTCAAAAAAATTGACACGAAATAAAGAACATAAATGTAAAATTAATTAGGTATGTTATTTTTTTCGTGTCTATGTAAACTGGGGCGTCACCATAAGATCTCGCACCACCGAAAAGTTTAGCTAGGACCGCTCCTGGTTATATAGACATTCTGCCCTCCTTTCTAGTTGTAATTCTTGAAAACACACCACTACAAACAAATAAACCTTCTTGGTAAATTTATTAAATGGTCAACACGATTCCACAAACCACATGCTCACAAACAACTTTCAACCGCCTTCAATCTAAGAATTTTTCAAAACAAATAAACGATTTACTATGAAAATATATTATAGTTTCACAACGAATATTAAATTCGCCAAAACCTAGCCTCAACTGACACAAGTTCTACCGTCTAAAGCACACCTTCATAATATGCATATTAAGGTTGTCTTCCTCTAACTCTCATGTGCAAATTTTCTATTTCTTTGTACCATTTCTATATTTTATCTTCCTACTACCAGTTTTCTATATCCTAGTCTAACCTGTATTCAATATCTACTTTCTTTTTAATCCTTGTTTACAATCACAATTATCCCTAACTAGCATTTTCCCTCTCTCGACTACCGTCTATCCCCCTTCTATATGTGTAGTCAAACAATCTCTCTCCGTTTATCATATGCATGTTACCTCAGTCCTTGATGTCGACCACTACTAAAACATTTCTCACTCCACCTTTTATAATTGACATCTTTCCAAACCTGCTGCTTCTCCCTTGTGTCTACTGACTTCTATCATTTTCTTTGTCCCCTAGTTGTTTCAAAGTCAACGAACATCTAACCATATGATAACTTTTATTTCATTCTAATACATGGTCAAATACTCTATCTTTATTTGATATCGATCCCTGCTTGTATTTAACCTTCAATGCCATTTCTCAAATATGTTGTTTGCGTTTGTTTATAACGATCTTGAGCGTTTAGCTAGAAATCCATGTCGATTATTTTCACGCTTCGTACATTAATGCCTAGAATGTTTTCAACGTTATAAACTTCTATTGGGAATGTTTTATTTGCCTGCACATAATAATACAACAATCATACAATCTTTATTTACCGCTATTTACAAACAATTATTCACAGATATTTACAGTTTGGTACACTAATTACAACTCAATAAATGATATTTTTGTAAAGTCCGTGTTTTAACATTTTAATTGCAAACACATTTAATACAACAGGAGTAAATGGGCCCCAAATAATACCCTATATTTATTGCACACTGGAGTATGGTGAGCTCATAATAACCCAGTTTATTAATGTATGCCTTTTACCTTCCATAAAATTACTACAAATCAAATAAACCCATGTACCCTTAACAATCCAATTTAAATTCGTAATAAAATTTAGTAAGCTTTACATACACCTTTTTTTCAATATTTAAAATACCCTAATAATTGTCAAGTACATATATCTTTTCCAATACGTTAAATAACCATAAATAACCATCAAAGTTCAATCACGCATCACAAATAATTCCAACAGTTTATCAAATAACAGCAAATTCAAATGAGTTACCTGGAAAATGCCTCAAGTCTCCATCTTCTTCGATGATGCACTAGAACCCCTTGGCTTCGTAATTATGCGCTCTGATCCTCCAGATAGATGATAACCTCAGTATACGCCGAGCTCGTTGCTACCAATTACCACTCCATCCCAGCATCCAAATTCACGTATATACTTGTGTTTATTGATTTATTAGCTTATTATGGTATTAGTTGGACCTCGGTTAATTTAATTCACTCGACACTACACCCGTTAATAACTACAAGGCCTCAACTTACCATGTTATAAGTGCTAATACTATTTTTACTGAATTATACAAATTTTCAATACTCACAAGCCTCTACTATCACCTCGGTTGATTATTATACGTAGTCTAAAGCGATGAAAATACAAAGAGCGATCAGAAAACAAAGAGGACGCTGCTAATTTCCTTATAGTATTTATACAATTCAAAATGCCCCTCTCGGCCACACTTTACGCAAAATACTTCATTTAAAATAATATTTCTGCAAATTTTAATCTAACTGACTTAAAGATCCCAGAAATTTACCCCGTGAACACACAATTTAATCCGAAAAATCGCATTCACCTGTCGCGTGTTCGTCCGTTGTAAAACTATCTGTTTCAACCAATGATACAGTCCTGTGTCGTCATAAAACTCCGCCTGTAATATTTTTATCTCTGTCTTATGCATATTAGATGTAGCTTTCCAACCCCACTTGAGTTATATAAAATCGATATTGCTTACCGCGTCCACGTGGATACGAACGTGCGTTTTGTAACCAATGCTTTTATATCCGTCTCTATCCGTAGCATATTATTGATCGTGCATCTCCTCCTCTCTTTAAGAAACTTTGTTATTTTGTTTATTCGAAGTAACTGACGGTTGGAAATATTTTCTTTAAAGTCCACTTTATTATGCATATAAATTCGACGAAGGTAACCTTTTCAAACATGCAGGTGTTCTTAATTATCGACTGTTTAAAATAACAATTCTTGGAGCTTATATTTCACGGTATTCGATACAATTGAGTCCTCGCTTGTTACAACGAACCTTTTGCCTTGGGAGTATCGATTTTCTCTACCCCGGTGCGTTTTCTAATGCTATTACACGTTGAATTAAAATAAATTTAATTAATTATGCATTTCTATTTGTTTTAAAACTGGTTTTCTTTACGAACCCATTACTTTTCAATCCTTAATTATAAAAATACGTCAATACTTGTTCGTTTAAATTAAATCAATGAAATAAATTTTGCGCGTAAATAAATTGTTCCTTTCTCTATACAGGGTGTTTGAAATTGCATTGCTTACCCCAAATTTAACCCTTTGAATCCATAACAACTGTTGTGCACCATAATGTTCTGCAGTCTACCGTTTGTTCGAAGCCTCACGCTTGGGAAGCCATAATGTTCTGTAGCTTTATTTAGAGCCCCACTGTTGGCCAGTCATATTGTCATGAGGTTTACCTGGATGAATCGAGCCCCACAAATTGGGTGTCATAATGTTATGCAGTTTTGCCTTAGCTGCTCAACCGGTACACCATAAATCTTGCAAAACTACCTAGGATGCTTACTTGGGCTGCTGAAAATCAAACTGAACCTAACTGCAACTTTGCTGCAATCTGAAAATACTTCCATTCAAATCCTATCCAAGAAAACAATGCAACTACAAAAATTCATCACATTCTATTTACACAAAAAAAAAATTACTACTTCCAAAACCTTTTCAATTATAGCGGTTCACATACATAAAATTACATACCCTCAATTAGGAAACAATTCACTTTCAAAAATGTTGTTAGATCATGCCATACCATACCATAAGATGTTTGATTATTGGGAAGCATTTACCAGGTGTAGGCATTATAAGAAGATAATGCTCATTGTAGTACTCGTGCTAAAGCTGTTAGGTCTACAACTATATGCAGAGAATGTGACGTGGCTCTGTATCACCCGTTTTACCCCATTTTATGAGAAGTGATATCGATACACCTTATACTATAAAATATAATATAAAGATTCCATTGTTACCAATTATTCCAAATAAACTACATAAGGGAAAATGTAATCAAGATAATCACCACTACACGCCAGCAATTATTTTTTACTTAAATGATCCATGGATAATATACTAACCACCCATTTATGGCATTTTAAAAAACTTAATATTTAATTTTTCTTTGGCTATTCTAATGCCATGCAAGACACCACTAATGAGAAAATCTAAATTATCGATGAAAAATAGTTCTGCCCTATAAAGGGTAACCGGAAATACCCTAAACTTTTTTAATTTAAATGGAACGCCGCCCTGTATATTTTTGCAGATTTTGATAGATCTTGTTATTTCAAATTCGTACATACCGGGGTTAATGGAAATAATATGTATCCCAACCCTGTATAGTCTTTGGACCTTTTGCATATTATGTTGTAAAAATTTCAGTATGCTGTGCATCTATGCTTTATATACAATTGCAGCTGTTTTAATATTTTAACAAACCTTCACCAGCAATTATTTGTTCATACAAAATACTGTTTTAGGCACGATATATGCGCAGACAACTTGAAAAGTTGTGGTCTAATGGGTTTAGCATATGTTGCATCAGCTTGTACTGGCGATAAACCATGTGCAATTAACGAAGACTCAGGTTTACTTCTAGGAATAGTTGTCGCTCACGAAATGGGACATGTGTAAGAACTACTAAACTTACTCTTAATCAACTTCAAATCAAAACTTTTAGTATGGGATGTGCGCATGATAAGGAAGACGAATCTGGCTGTAAACCTCAAGCTGATGACAAATCATATTATGTAATGTCTCCATATGTGCATATGCATACCACTGTTTGGTCAACCTGCAGTAGAGGATATATAACCGCTTTGTTTGAGTAGCACATTTGTTAATATTTTTGTCAATTACATTTTAAAGTTTCTTCTAGTAATAATTTAGGAGAGTGTCTTAATGACGAACCTGAAGAATCTATTTACAAAGACGTAGCGATGCTTCCTGGAGTTGTGTACGATGCTCTGTATCAGTGTAATCAAGTTTTTCCAGGTTCAAAGATTTGTAAAGCAAAATCTGATAAGTTTTGTGAGCAATTACTATGTCGAACTTCTCCGACAAGCTGTTCAACTATGGGCGAACCTCCAGCTGATGGAACAAAATGCGCAGAAAATAAGGTAAGTTATACAAAGTAGTCATTTTCCTTAACGTATTCTTTCAGTGGTGTTATAATAAGAAATGTGTTGAAATGGGTGAAAGGCCTAAAGCTATTAGTGGAGGTTGGGGTGAGTGGGGCCCTTGGACAGAATGCTCTAGATCATGTGGTGGCGGTGTAAGCTACTCGGAAAGGGATTGTATCAATCCTAGGCCTCAACATAAAGGACGCTACTGTATGGGTGAAAGAAAAAAGATTCAAATATGCAACTCATCGGTAAGTGTACTACACTTTGGAAAATGATCTCCTTTGTGCAACAAAATGCTATTCTGATAACGAAATTACATACATTTAATTCATTGATAATTATCTGGAATAAGTTTTAACGCAGAATTGAATTCAGTTCCAACTTCCTATGAGATACAAGGAGTTTTGGTAGGCGCCAGCACTATTATTATTAAGAATGGATAGCATTAGTTTAAGAAATGGCGAAAAATGTTCACGGTTAGTGTTTCCTTTAGCTATCGCAAATTACCCAAGTAAGACCTGAGTGCTCTTGGTTTTGGATAAACGTTTATAGGCGCCTATTTTGCTTGTAATTTAGTGTAAATCAATTACCGAATATATAGGTGAGTTGGCTTACAATTAAGTTCGGTCCTTACTAAAAAAAACAACTAAAATAGAATACAAGGAGTATTTATTTTTACCTGGGGAATTAAAATGCAACCGAAACCCCTTTATCTACCTTTCGTACTGGAAGGTCAAAGATGCATTATCTACCACAAAAGTGGGCCTAGGTGACAGATAGTAAATGGCTTTCAAAAAAGGTAAAGTGCAACCATATCATAGCTCGGGCACAACTTCTACAGTAGTGGGTATGATATTTACATTGGTTAGCTAAAAGTGGATGGGGAAAGGGAGTGCACCACTACCTCTAATACTCCTACATAATGATAGAACAATACACTAGGGGAGAGGTAAAACTGTAATGCTTAAGTCAACAAAACAAACATCCTGAAGACACTCAGTAGCGGTTCCCACTAAAGGACTGCACTTGAAAAGGAAAACTACAGTTAGTAAACACAATGGAATCATTATTTGTGATTTAAAAAAGATAGTGATATTAGAAGAATTTGAACTTATTAACGTTTAATACTTTACGTAAAATTATGACGTTTGAACGTTGCCATTAATGTTCGACTGTAATTATAATAATGTTAAATTAAGATGAACTAACAATTTCAAGTCAAAACACTGAACCTGGGGTGGTTGTCAAAGAAAATACAACTCACCTCTATATTCACAAAGGCCACGAAAAAGCAGTAATTTAATCCATCTAGAATAACGACCTTTGGAATCTTCCGGACTAACTTGAAACTCTAGCGTCCACGATTGTTTCAGGGGACTATCAGGGGAGTATGCATTAATGGATAATATCAAAGTGCCACTACTTTGTTAATTTTTATTTCTAACGAGAAAGCACTAGTTGGAAAGAGTAGAAACCACTTAGTATACCAACGCTTCTGAGCACAAAGGCTCTGTTGTCGCACACCTAACCTTGCACCTGCAAGAAAAGGTTATGTATATTTGAATTACAGGGGACCGTTGTTTGTGCCCCTAGGTAACTCAACAGAAATACGAAAGATGTACCACTGTGCACGGCTGTACTGAACCTAAATTTCATAAAGCTACTTTATCTGTAAATACTGTTAAAATTGGATTGATATTTTCATGCTAAGTTTAATACCTTTTAGATAAAATTTTATGATTGATAATTTCTCACTCATGAATACCTCGTGTCGTTTAGGACACCATTAATAAGTGTTAATAGAAAACTATTTACATTTATTATAACAGAAATATTATCTGTACAATTTTAGTTGATCTTTAAATTTTGTAGTCGCCCCTAGTTAAATTTGGGCCTTTATAAAATTTTATTTACATTTTTTTATTATATCGTAGAGAGCAGATCTGATATCTTCGATTTACACAAGAATTTGGTTTTATATTAATATGATACATAAAATTGGCGTTAGCAATGATTAATCCAATTAAATTTTTATTTAATTTCTACTGAGAATTTATTCAACCCTCTAGTCTAACACGTTGGATCTCTGTTTAAACTACTCTTATCTAAAAATAAAATTTTTCTACTTTAATAACCTTCTAAAGTAAAATCGTTGGACTTGGACAGTAAGGAAGATTTTTATTATCAAGACTTGTTGTAAACGACGTAATTCTATACACGTATCACCACGTTTTAAATATGATGCAGTAGACAAATTTTCATGCACATTTAAAGTCAATTTATATTCACAATATAAGTAAAACAGGGTACTCACGTGGATGGTATTTTGTAGCTAAATCTCAGGGTCCATCCTGTTTTGTGGGTAGGTTACACCATTGCTAAGTTTCAAATTGCCCATCCGTTCTTCTTGTCTCTTCTATGTCCGTAGAGGAATGAAGGAACACCAGGTAGAGGTACACGAAGGTAAAGATAAAGGAACCTACATGCCTACAAAGAGAAAAGACACACACACAACACAGATAGATGTTCTTGACTTCAGGTCTCGTGGCTTAATGGCGTCTTATAACACAGCGCGCACTCCGCCATTCACTCTGCGCAGGCGCGACTCGGGGACGACGGAAATTGACATTTTCCTTTAAAAATATCTGCGAGAATTTATTTACAAATTAAAGCTAAATCTAAAATGTACATTGCCAAATTTTGGCATGTAACAGACTCACTATATGTTTCTTACGTCATGAAATGTGACAAATTTTGAAGTATGTACAAACCAACTAACAGCCGTATTCCATTAGGGCCTCTTAGCATCAATCTCAGATTTTAACGTAGAGGGTAGAACAGGTGTTCAGACCGGTGCTAACCAATGCCATTGATGACCACTTCAAAAAATGTGATGTAGGAATTTTTTAATCAAATCACCACCAAGTTACCCCTTTGCATAAGTGCCATCGTAGAAATTTTCCTACAACAAACCATCATTTACAGTTGAAGCATATTTTAAATGTGCCTTCCAGTTGTAAAAATTTATTACATTATTAACTGTAAAGATTATAAAATTTTATAGTTTAAATTAGTTCGATTTAATTGGATATAACTTAAAATAACTTCGTATAGCTGCACTGCAAGAAAACAGGAGGATTAGACAGGATATTTAAATAATAATATACAAACCATTGATTAACATCACCCCAGGTCTTTCTACGGCTACAATTTAGGAGGTCGCAAACTCAATGCGATTCTCCAATCGCCTGCCCTAGAAGTCGGGAAAGACATCTTCATTCTACAACAGATAAGAAGCGACTGACCAGTTTTGAACGTTGCAGCTCGGTGTCGCGTATTGAAAACAACCACATCAGGCGTGACCTTGTATCGAAAACTACACGATTTTTTAGATTAACCTTCTTTGAACTTGAACACAAAACTAACCGTACTTCGAGGTTTTTCGAAAGCGAAACTTTGTTTATGAGGGACAAAAACATACCGGTTACTTTATGTTATTGGATTAAATATTTTACCAAAACAAAAATTTATGGGACTAAAAATAATTCTAAGTCAAAAGTATTCAAATAAAGGGGTTCTGGAAAACAAACATGCTTCAAAATAACTAAAAATAATGAGTATTACCCAAAGTAAATGTGGCAATTCTAAAATGGTCTAAATACTCTGTCCATCACCAAGCTTGTCCGTTGTACTACAGCCAAATAAATAGTTAATCTATTAAGCATATCGAAAAACAACAAAATGTAAATGTTCTCCATATAGTGAGTTTAGCATGTGTTGAAAACTGTTCTCGTCCCTCAACTTCTGATTGTGATTTCAGTTTCAAAGAGGTATGTTAATTGTAGCAATTAATCTTTTCATCGGTGATTTACCGTAGGCCGGAAACTGACCCAGTTCAAATTTATAGTTTAGGAAATAATGCATATCTAGTTTATAATTATTCAAGATCTGAATCTTCCATAGATGATAGCATTGCGGACACCGATTTCAACATAAATGATAATAAAGATGCTTAAACTATGGTTACTTTAGGCGAATTCTTATATGGCTGGTATGAGTAACTATAATGAGTATAATCACAGTCTACTTGAGTGTGTTGACTAGAATCTAAAAGACCGCTTACTTCGTTCCAATCTACCACTTTGTTGCAGCAGTGAAAATACCGAGAAAGAAGTTAAAAAAATCTATACCAATGTGAATTTAAAGCTACAGAACAACTTAAACAACACAAGAAGAAGAATAGTAAACTATCTGAAAAGAAAACAAAACGATAAGAGTAAAAAGATGCATGCACAAAACACCCATAAATGGAAAAGAAACTTCAATATAGAGGGATAAAACTGTATTACAGCGTTGAAATGGATGCCTCGGAAACTATTTGGTAAATGTAGGAAATTCGAATTCAGATACAATATTTAAAATGTATCCCTATAGTAGGGGATAAAGAATACTACTATAGTAAGCCTGCTTATCGTAAAAGGCGATTAAAAGGCGCAGCAAGGGGCAGCAGCCTTGCTGGCTAAAAGATATTGGAGGAGGGTCGGTTGGTCTCGGGTGATCCTCAATAATTTACAAGCTTGTTGGGGGTTGGCCGTGACGGATACGGCTTTTTGCTAAAATCTTTAAAAACTGCGTTGTGGAAAGATATGGGAGCCTACCACAATATTTCCCAGGTGTGCGTGGCCTAAAACACGAAATAGATATGATGAGAGCTCACAAGTAAAATTCTTGTCCGGAGGTAAAATACTCCCTCATTCGGATCTCCGGGAGGGGTACTTGAGGCTCGTCATCGTAAGAATATAAAACAACAGTTTGATTTAGTGATAGGGACTTGGAATGTAAGGTCATTACTCAGAGTAGATAAGTTAACGAATTTATTAGTCGAAATGAGAAAGCAAAAGCTGGACATTTTAGGTATTAGTGAGGTGAGATGGCCAGATAGTAATGACTTTTGGAAGGATAATTATAGAATAATTACAACTTCTTCAACTAATGCACAGGCAGGCGTAGGAATAGTGTTAGATAAAAGATTAGGGCATAAAGTTAAAGAGTACTTACAATTTAGTGATAGAATAATTATGGTTAGATTGAGTACAAAACCCACAGACACTGTTTTAGTACAGGTTTACATGCCAACAACTCAGTACGAGGATGAGGAAGTAGAAAAGGTATACGAGGATATAAATAGTATAGTGAGAAAAGTAAAAGGAGATGAGAATTTAATAGTTATGGGCGATTTTAATGCATCAGTGGGAGAAGGTAGTGAGGGAAAAATGGTAGGAAAATTTGGGTATGGCAGACGAAATGATAGAGGAGAAAGATTAGTTGAGTTTTGCCAGGAACATAGATTAGTAACTGTTAACACCCTATTCGAACAACATGTTAGGAGAAGATATACCTGGAAAGCCCCAGGTGATAGAGCTAGATACCAAATAGATTATATTTTAGTTAAACAAAGATTTAGAAACCAAGTTAAAACTGTCGTAGTTATCCAGGGGCTGACATAGATAGCGATCATAACTTAGTTAAAATGAAGTGTAAACTAAAATTCAAAAATTGAGAAAGGTGAAAAGAGAGGGATGGGATCTAGGTAAGCTTAATGATAGTAGGGTAAAAGAGGAATATAAACAAGTATTAGATAATAAGAGCAAAGAGATAGCTGTAGGAGGAACGTAGAAAATAGATGGAAAGAAATAAAACTGACGGTACATGATACAGCAACACAGACTATAGGTAAGAAAAAATAGAAGCTAGAAAACCGTGGGTAACAAAGGAGATATTAGATTTAATAGAGAATAGAAGAAAGCTTAAACCTTTCAGAGAAGTGGATAGTGAAAGGAAGCAAAAATATAATACAGTTAGAAATAAGATAGTACATGAGTGTAGAAAAGCTAGAAATAAATGGATGGAGGAGAATTGTAAGGAATACAAGATGATTTGAGAGTAGGTAAGACAGACAGGGCTTACAGGGCAGTTAAAAAGTTTTTGGGAAGATAGGAAAAATATAATGGTATTAGAGACGAGAATAATGAGCTTCTAATAAATAAAGTTGAGGTAGCTGATAGATGGAAAAGATATTTAGAAGATTTATATAAGGGAGACGATATGGATGAGTTAGAGAACGACCAAGAAGAGGATGTAGAAATAGGGTTCTCAATATTAAGAGAGGAATTTGATAGAGCTATTCGGAATCTTAAATTAAATAAAGCGCCAGGGATAGACGATTTTCCCCAGAATTAATAAAATATGCAAGTCAGAAAACTTTGGACAGATTATATGAACTAATAAATGTAATATATGACACAGGTGAGGTTCCAATAGATTTCGAAAAAAATATTATTATCCCAATCCCAAAAAAGTCAGGAGCTGATAGGTGTGAGAATTTTAGAACGGTTAGTTTAACTTCTCATGCTTCCAAAATACTAACAATAATAATTAAAAATAGAGTAGAAGCTTTGACTGAGAATTATTTAGGCGAAGACCAATATGGTTTTCGTAAAGACAGAGGGACTAGAGAACCGATACTAATGATTAGGGTAATTATCGAAAAAGGTTACAAAAAATAAAAGACTCATTTTGCGTTTGTAGATTTAGAAAAAGCATTTGATAGGGTTAATTGGATTGTTATGTTCAGGGTTTTGCAAAAAATAGGAATCTCTCATAAAGATAGAAAAATTATTTACAGTCTATATAAAAACCAAAGCGTAGTAATTAGATTTGATGAAATAGAAAAGGAAGCTAAGATTAGAAATGGTGTTAGACAGGGTTGTATACTGTCTCCTTGATTTTAATGTTTATATTGAGGAAGCTTTAAACTTAGCCAGAGAGAGAAAAGAGATAGGTATTAGTGTACATGGACAGAAAATAGACATGTTACGTTTTGCAGATGATATAGCCATTATAGCAGAGTCTAGAAAAGAGTTAGGAGAGTTTTAAATATTTTAGATGAGATACTACGGAGTAACTATAGTATGAGAATTAACTCCGTAAAGACAAAGATAATGACAAGTGAGTTACAGCCTAGTTCTAAACCAAAATTAAAAATAGGTAATACCGAGTTAGAGGAGGTAGATGAATTTTGCTATTTAGGTAGTATAATTACAAAGGATGGACGTAGCAGAAGGGATATAGTAGCTAGAATAGCTCAAGCTAGAAAAATGTTTTTAAAAAGAAAAACTTACTAATAGCTAATAGTATTAGTTTAGATAATAGAAAAGTTTCTTAAAGTCGTACGTATGGAGCGTTCTACTATACGGTAGTGAGACTTGGACAATTAAAGAAGTAGATAAGAAAAGATAGAAGCTTTTGAAACTTGGTGTTATAGGAGAATGTTAAAGATTAGTTGGACAGATAGAGTAACAAACGAGGAAGTTTATAGAAGGATAGGTGAGGATCCCTGTATGTGGAAACAATTGAAGGTCAGGAGAGATAGAATGATAGGGCACCAGTTAAGACATGAGGGACTATTTAGTAAAGTCTTAGATTATAGACTACCAAATAAAAATAGAGTAGGAAGGCCTAGACAAAGCTATATTAGTCAAATTATTAGAGATTTAGGTTGTGAAGGGTATGTAGACCTTTTAGACTAGCTCAGAATAGAAAAGAATTTAGAGCTGCGTCAAACCGACTTTAAGTAAGTTCGAAAACAAAACAAAAAAAAATAAAATTCAGTTAACTAAATGTCACCAGGACATAACTCACAATTAGTTAGCGGTCTGGCATGTTGGTAGCGTTTCGTTGCTTAAGCCTTACCATAACATATAATTTAATAAACGTCACCATGACATAACTCACAATTAGGTAGCGGTCTGGCATGTTGGTAGCGTTTCGTTGCTTAAGCCTTACCATAACATATAATTTAATAAACGTCACCAGGACACAACTCACAATTAGGTAGCGGTCTGGCATGTTGGTAGCATTTCGTTGCTTAAGCCTTACCATAACATATAATCTAATAAACGTCACCATGACATAACTCACAATTAGGTAGCGGTCTGGCATGTGGGTAGCGTTTCGTTGCTTAAGCCTTACCATAACATATAATTTAATAAACGTCACCAGGACACAACTCACAATTAGGTAGCGGTCTGGCATGTTGGTAGCGTTTCGTTGCTTAAGCCTTACCATAACATATAATTTAATAAACGTCACCATGACATGACTCACAGTTGGGTGGCGGTCTGGCATGTTGGCAGCGATTCGTTGCTTAAGTCTTAGCATAACATATTATTTAACACTTTTCATTTTTGAAGCGGATAACCAGGTTATATTTCATTTCCTTATAAATGGTAATCATGTAGACATGTTGGAGTTCTTTAACAACCATCAGGTTGCTAATATCTATGTAGAGTCAGCTGGATAGGAAAAAGATAGAAGGATTTAGGAGGATCTAGACCAAACTATGTTAGTCAAATTATTAGAAATTTAGGTTGTGAAGGGTATGTAGAGCTTTTTTAGATTGGCACGGATTAGAAAAGGAGTTGGAGCTGCGTCAAACCGACCTTAAGTAAGGTCGAAAACAAAATGATGATGATGATGATTTAAAATGTAATATAAATATTTAAAATGCAGTACAGGTATACTTACTTGTTAACTTATTCCCCCAATGGAGCAACAGTAAATTCAATAAATATACAAATAAACAAATTGATTCAACATTTATTTTGGTTTTCAATAATTTCAATATAGTATACAGGCTTGAGTCTCAGTATAAGCATTTCATGTGTTTAATATTTTCATAATCTAATTGAGTAGGTTAATTACCGCTACTTACAATTATTAAGCTGCAAAGTTGGTACAGCAATCTTTTGTAAGCCTCTCTTAGTACCAGGAACTTTAAAGTCATCTCCAAAATGTAAATCACAAACATAATATTTGTAAATGTGCGCTGAGGACAGGTTAAAGAGCGTTAGATTAATAATATCTCTAAGCCACACGTTGAAGATCAGGTTCACAAGGAAAACGATGTCTGCTCAGTTTGTCATCACAATTTAACACAGAACAGGTTCTCACATATGGGGGCATTGTAGTAAAAAATTGAATTTTCACAGTAACAAGGCGATCAATACCAAAACAAGTGAAAGTAATAAACAACACCAAATTGACAGATGACAAAAACGGAAATGTACTGCCGAAGTGCTTGCCCCGTTATCTACACTGTCTTAAATATGGTTCAAGGTCATCTCAAAATTTCTATTTATACGTGTTTTGTGGATGCATCTTATAATATTTTCAGGATGTTTATGTTTACAAATGAAGAACGACAAAAAATGAGGGTTAGTTATTAGTCAGGAATAATACAAATATGGTCTTCTGGATGTAGAAAATTTAAGAACGCTATTGAATCACAATATAATAAAACCTGTTACGTGCCAAAGTGGCCCTTAAACATGTCTTAGGATAATTTTGATGCGTGGAAGTTTCGCACCACAAATTCAAAAAACGCGGTGCGCGTACTTCCGTTACGTCACAGTGCGTTTGCGCCAGATCGCGCGACGCGAGTGGAGTAGAAAAAAGTGGGGACAAGTTTCCGTGACTCTCTATAACGTGGCTTTTTTTGCCTGAACCTTCGAGTGAAGTGGACGTTTTTCGGTAACGTATCGTTATCTTATCTATGTAGTTTCCCTTGCTTGCTTGTCTTTGTTTGTCGCCCCTTATACCATGTTCCCGTCATTCCCTGCATAGGTAGGTGACAATTTGAGCCGTAGGCGAACCGTACTGCACGACCCTGGATGAACGAGCTCATGATTGCCGGAGCTGGTCCGAACGCTTTGGAAGAGCGCCGGGCGTACCATCTTTAATCCCTCCGGGATAAAGCCCTGATGGACTTTAATATAGGCCTACTTTAGCTCAACCCCGCAGGACGTTCGGATTTCTGATGTAAGTAGTCCATTATCTAATTTGTTCGCTGTATTATCTATTGTCTTATATTTATATAAATTTCCGATTATTGCGCAATATAAATTGTGCATTGGTGACGTCATTGGCAGTTGGGCGCGCAAATCTGTAATAAGGTTAGCGTTACTAACAGCCCGTGGAGTCGCTTTTTCATCACGCTTGCGCGATGTATTTATCGACTTTTTAACTGTAATTATCGACGTTTTATTTCTAAGAATTCGTGTTTATAAAGCGTAAGAAACCTCAGTGTATTAGTTTTAGCTGGTTTATGCTTTAGGAGGGTTTTAGTTCCATCTAATTACGAAACACAAAAAAACTAATAAATCATGATTTTTTAAAAATCAGTAAATTAACTTTTTAAAAAAATCGATTTTTCCAACCCTGATTATTACCAAATTAACGTTTTTGTGTGAGACGAACAGGTTCAATGTTAAAGTGTTTTACTAAACACCATTTATCAGCTACTGTGCAATTCTAAAGCAATATACAGCACAGCTAGTTTTAGCAAACCACAATTGTAAAAGAAATATTACTCACTAACTAGGGAAGTTGATTTTTATCGCTACTTTATTTGTAGAATCTGAACATCTCCAGTACAATCTTATAAAGTTATTTTTTAGCCTTGCCCGACAGGATCAAAACAATTTAGAGCCATCCAATGCAGCGAATATGACAAGAAACCATTTCATGATAAATTATATACTTGGACTCCATATTTGATAGAAGGTAAGTATATATATTTAGATAAGTCGTAGTGTTATTTGATCTTAAATGCATGGTACATTTCATAGTTACACCGGCAAATGTTCACTGCTAAAACAGGTCAAAGAGAGAAAAAAAAGCAAACTTAAAAAGACCATTATGCGAGTCAATTACATAACACTTCTAAAAATACTAACGTTAACGGTACTTTTCACATGTCTGCAACTGTCACAAATAATGTTTACCAATTTTGTAACCATCGAAGATAATTCTTACAGAAAATAGCAGTGCATTTTAATTTAAATATCTTCAGGATGATATCTTCATCATACATCTGTAACATCACATTACAAGGGCTTTTATCATTTTTCTGTCCGCTTCCCCACTGTCCATTTTTCACGACCATATAGTGCTGTGCTCCACACATATGCTTTCAACAAGTTTTTCCTCGTTTCTATGTTTGTCGTCTTCTATCATAGCAGCTGCTTTTTCTTGTTACATGCAGCATGACCTAGTGATAAACTTTTTTTTACATCTTTTGCACTTTTCTGGTCTTGCGTCATTTGGATTCAAGGTAGTAGAAATCTTTAACCTCTTGAAGATTCTTGTTTCCTGTTTTTATTATGGTTTTTTATTTATTTCCCCTACTTTACATACTAGTACTTTAGTTTTATTTGTGTTGATTTTCATACCATATCTCTGTTAATACTGTTTCCATTTAATTAAGAGCTGCTTTTAACGCTTCCTTGCAAGATGCTAACGTTTTGTTATATTCAATCGCGTCTTGCTCAATGTTTTCATTCGTTTTAGGATTCTTTTTAAATATTCCCACGATTCCGTTCCGATATCTTGTGTAACTATCTGTCATGAGGAACATCCCTGATTACGCTGTATAATTAAACAAATCGATTTATTCCTGTAAAGCTCATCCTAATATCATTGAACCAAGTACTTTCCAACACTTGGTAGAATGATATTAGCGCATTTAGTTTAGTTAGTACCTCAATTTTTCGTTATTGTTTGAGATTACACAGCAAATATGCTCGGTTATCTACAATCACTGTGTTCTAACGAATATGTTAACTTTATTTATGAGGAGTAATAAAGTTTGCATAGTGTAAATTTTCTACAATTGTATTTGTATTTGCCGGTTTTCGTTATCTATTCACACATTACAACAACTTTTCTAATGTGTTACTCAAATATTTGAATCGCTTATCATCTCGTTTCCTAATTTCAGTTTACTTTGATCTGCATTTCGTCATAAAAGTATGTACTTTCTGCATGATTAATTCTGTTACTTCAAGAGCGATGCATGTTTTGTTTTCACAAGAAGTGGATACTCTGAATGCATTGCTCTTCGATGTAGACCCAATGATTCTTCTACGTAGGTCAAATTGCTCTCTTTTACATAGACCCAAATGCTTCTACGTAAGCCCAATTACTCTTGTGCATAGACCTGCTGGTTCAGCTACGGTTGCAATATCAACAAATATGGCTACCTAGTGACACTTCATCAGTGAGCGATGTCAAGATGTGTTGCTGGTTCACCTTTGCGGATTTAGCTGCAAAATAAGTATCTCGGCACGTGGAGGTATGTTTCATGTTTCCTTTTGTTGTTTACCAAGAAATTATCTATCAGCGTTTGATGTTGGTGCAGAAACAGATTATTAAACCCATTTAAAAACTAGCTTCACTAGTACTTCTTGTTACTTTTGTTTAAAAAAATACTTACTATAATTTGTTCAGCATTTAATACTTTTTTACTTAACGCACTTGCTTATACGAATGTATAGGCAGTACTTTTTTCCAATTTACACGTTAAGCTATGAAATGCACACTTCGTACCTCAGATATTAAAATTGTCCATAGAATATAATTCTTTTTTTTAAATAGTAACTTTTTATTTATTTTTGTTTAAAATAAAAACTTTTATGTTTATTGTAAATAGAAAATCGTTGTCGATGTACTTTTTTGTCTATGTGAATCACCTCATTCTCCGCGTTTGTAGTTAGTGCGGCCTTTCTAAATTTTTTTAAATGTAATCGTGATTTGCGCGGGTCCTTTCTGTTTTTGTCTGACCAGTGCGTTATTAACCTTACAAATTTAATATTACATTGAAATAACCACGTTATTAGATGTCAACTATCAAAGCTTCTAAATTTTTATGGCTGCTTTCGTGCTAAAAACTCATTTAACTATCTACTACCTATTGCCTGTTAAAGCAACACACTTGCATTACACAACGTGCCTATCATAGTCCAAATATTTAAACGAAACCCTAAATTATTTTAAGCTATATTAATAATGTAATTAATGAAATTTCGCTACAAATAATCAAAGTTAAGAAAATAAATCACTAACTTTTGATTAAGAAAATCCTAGAAACTGAATTAAATTATTGAAAACCCAAAAATATAAATATAAACTTATTTGAGAATCTAATTTATTAAAATGCATTACATCTTTCTTCGATATAGATTATATTTTATTGTGTACTTTGTTGGTCGCTTATGAAACCTGACTTCATATGCTGTCACTATACAGGGTGCCCACAATCTATCTCCGTATATGGGTAACTTTTTTATTATAGAAGATACAATGTTGGTTAAATTAGCAAAGTTGAAGAGAAATTTACGAGTAGTATGATGCTTTTTTGAAAACTCACCTAGATGCTCAACTTTTTTAGATATTTGAAAAAAACTGAAATTTGCCATTTTCTTCAAACGCTAATAACTTTTTAACGGTTTAACCTATAGAGAAAATAAAAACTGCTTGTAAGGTAACTTTTTACGTAGAATTCAGTAGCGTATATGACAATTTTAATTGGAAATGAGTTTTCAAGCTACAAACATAACCTCACTCTTTTTAAATGGAAACCATAGTTCAATATAACCCAAATGGAAAGGTTTTTCTTTTCTGATTACCCTGATGTAAGGGTTGATGTACTTATTTTCAGTAGTTTCTTCATAATAAAGAAAAAACGATATATTTATTTGCGGGCATCAAGGAGTCCATGGATACATATTTTAAATAAACAAAAAACAACTGGCATTTGTCAGATATTATTAGTTAAAGTGTTTATTTGCTCTGGGTTGCAAATTTTGTGTAGAAGACTTTTAAATTTATTTGATTATAATAGAGAATGTATACAAACGACGAAAAAATGACATGCTCTTTTGTTACTATGCCTGTAACAGAAATTGTGATGCTGCTGGTGATATGTATTATGAAAGATATTTGGAAAGAAGGCAGCCAGATAAACGATTGTTTTCTAAATTAGCAAACAATTTTAAAAGGTTTGGTGCTTTTACAAAACCCAGTACTGATAAAAGAAAATTCAAAACTGATGATGAAGAACGTGTGTTAGCCTACATAAATTTTAAGCCAACAGCGTCCACCCGAGAAACTGCAATTGAGTGCGCTACTTCTACAGAAAAAGCTCGCCTAATTTTAAAACAAAACCGCTACAAACCATACAAAACCCATGTTAGCAATACACTGTATCATGGGGATTGTGAGAGAAGACAACAGTTTTGTAGGTGGTTTCTTAATGAAGCAAATAATAATCCTGGTTTTAGTCACACTATTATATTTACCGACGAAGCAAAATTTACTAACAAAGGCATGTTTAACAGAAAAAATACAGTCTACTGGAGTCAGGAAAATCCCATTTAACAGAAGAAAGGCGGGATCAACATCAATTTTCGATAAATGTGTGGTGTGCCATTATTGGTAATAAAATACTTGGGCCTTTCTTCTATAATTATAATTTAAATGGTGTACACTATTTGAATTTTCTACAAAACGAATTGCAAGAAATGCTCAATAATTTGCCACTTCATTTACTGCAAAACTTATATTATTTTCAGCATGACGGTGCACCTGCTCACAATGCTCAAGCCGTTTCTGAATATCTTGATAATGGTTTTCCAAATTGGATTGGCAATGCAGGTCCTGTTCCATGGCCGGCAAGATCACCAGAACTATCGCCACTGGATTTTTTTCTTTGGGGTACTGTAAAGGATGTAGTGTATGCTAAAAATCCAATAACATTGAGCAACTCAAAGATAGTATTACAGCAGCTATTACAAGTATAAAACCACAAACGTTAAATAAGGTGCACCAAAACCTAATTAAAAGGTGCGAAATGTGTTTGCAAGCTAATGGAGGTCATTTTGAGCATATGTTAATGTAGGAGTGGGCATATTCGCATTAATTAATTTTGTTTCCTTTGATTAAGTTATTTGTATTGTATGGATAGTTTATTTTTAAGTATTTTATTTTCTTAGTTTATAATAAATTTAGTTACAATAAACTTGTGTTTCCATTATTGATTTTTACACATTTTGTTTGTTTGTAATATGTATCCATGGACTCCTTGATGTCCGCAAATAAATAAATCGTTTTTCTTTATTATGAAGAAACTACTGAAAATAAGTACATCAACCCTTACATCATGGTAATCAGAAAAGAAAAACCTTTCCATTTGGGTTATATTGATCTATGGTTTCCATTTAAAAAAAGTGAGGTTATGTTTGTAGCTTGAAAACCCATTTCCAATTAAAATTGTCATATACGCTATTGAATTCTACGTAAAAAGTTACCTTACAAGCAGTTTTTATTTTCTCTATAGGTTAAACCGTTAAAAAGTTATTAGCGTTTGAAGAAAATGGCAAATTTCAGTTTTTTTCAAATATCTAAAAAAGTTGAGCATCTAGGTGAGTTTTCAAAAAAGCATCATACTACTCGTAAATTTCTCTTCAACTTTGCTAATTTAACCAACATTGTATCTTCTATAATAAAAAAGTTGCCCATATACGGAGATAGATTGGGGGCACCCTGTATTCATTCTAAATTTTATCCAGTTACAACATCTAGTATTTTTAGATCAACCATGTTCACTTTACTGTTTAAATAACGAAAATGTGTATTCCAAGTTGTCACCAAGGGCTAAAGATGGAACACGATGCAAACGTGGAACCAAAGATATGTGTATTAGCGGAACCTGTACAGTGAGTACTTTTATTATAGCTTATTTTAAGCAACTGATGCTGTTTGTAGAAAGTTGGTTGTGATTACGTAATTGGTTCAACTGCTGTAGAAGATGAATGTGGTGTGTGTAAAGGAGATGGTACTCTATGTACAATAGTGGATAAAATTTATAATGGAACTCCATCACCTGGTAACATATAGCTAGTGTACCAGAGTTGGTTGACGTAGGAACACATGCCTAGTACCTCAAAACTGAATTAAAAAATAATGTTGCTTTTAACTGCAACACTTTCATTATTAAACTTGCTCTTTAACACCCGAACAAGTCACCCATCTCCGAGTATACAAACTATGCAAAATGATAACGAATCCTTTTATTATGTATATTTAGGTTATGTTAAAGTTGACACAATTAAAAAAGGTGTTAGAAATGTAGTCATACAGGAACTTGGACGATCTGAAAACACAATTGCAATAGGAGCCACTGACGGTCAAAAGTATTTCCTAAATGGGGACTTGTAAGTGTTACATTTTATTAAGTTGGGATTAATTCTATTGTAGTACAGAACAAGAAGATGGTTCATATAGAATTGGTGGAGCAGAGGGCGTATACACTCATACCGAACCAAATCAGGAAAATGTTTTAATTCATGGACCACTTGAAGAGGATATTGTACTGTATGTGAGTACTTTTATTTTTTTTTAATATGGTAGCAACATAACTTTGTGATATTCTGTTTCAAATTAAGTTGTTACGGGTAAAATGAGCATTAAGTTAATAAATTTTGATTTGCTCTTAAGGGGCAGAAACGCTGTAACAATATAAGGATGTGTCGTCTAACTGCAGTGGTGTGGGAGTAGGCTTCCATGTAAAAAATTATAAAAAGGGTAAAATAAAGAAATAAAAGTAATAAAGTGGCTCAACCACAAACAGACTTTGTTCCGTTAATCGCGTACCTCAAAAAGCGTTATCTTTTTTCACAATCAAGTGGTGCCACCGTCTGTTACACCAATCCTTTCGATATTATCCCAAATATGGATAGGCCGCCTTTGCTTTGGTTTCCTAAATTCTATGACATTATACTTGAATACAAACACACAAACACCTCTCAAACACTGTACAAACACAAACACCTACTCACACACACTGTCTTTTCAACATCTAGATTTCCGCCTACCGATGATCCGGATGATAAAGCAATATCTCACTCACTCACCCATCTACCCACCCATACCACTCACTCACTGACACAGACACAGACAGACCGACAGATACAGATGCAGACAAACAAACAGACAGACAGACACACATGCACAAGCACGTGCCCACGCACATGCACCGTCACACATACACAGATAACAAATGTCCTACATACACACCTTACTTACGGTTATTTTCTAGGGGGAAGCCGGGTCTGCTTAAATTTCAGGTAGCAGGCTACTGAAACATTGGAACATTATACTTTACCCTTCTATAAAATACCTTAAAACACTTATTAAATTTTTCGTTCAATCAAATAAAATTTAAAAATAATCTGCCTTCCAAATACGATTTCATTACTAGGTTAGCTAGATATTTTTTACAAATATGTCAGCTTACCTAGTTTATAAATATGTGCAAATAAAATTCAACCTAAACTTAGTTTCATTAACATTAAATAATTTCAATACAAATATGCTTTACCTTAAAGAAATCATAAATGCTTTACCCTCACTCCGGCCAGGTATTGGCAAAAGAAATTCTAAAAAGACCTTAAATCTAATCCATTAACAATGCAATTGCTCCGAATTTTTCAGTTTCCCATATTAAATAACATGACATTGATAAATTCCAAGTTCTGGAAATGTCATTAATAACAAACAAAAAAGAGTTAAATGCCAACTCTTTTCGTTAATATTGCATAGTCTATTCTAAAATACCAAATTACTATTTTACGAACAATAACTTCAATAATAAAACTTTCTTTTAAAATCCATATATGCTAATTCCATCTAGTCCAACAAAAACATTACTTTCACTTCGATTAATTTCCTACTACACAAATACAAACCATTGATATTTTCAAAACACATGTACCTAATTATTAAACCTAAACATAAAAGTTCATAAGTACTCATGGTTTAATTCATCTGTTGAAAGATTAAGAATATTCAGAAAACGCTAGCTTTCCAATTTTTCAATATCTACAATTTTCGTCCTTCAAACAACAGTTCATTTATCTCAACATCGCACAAAATTCCAAATTAGTGGAGGGGTAAACCCTTCAGGTCCTAACCCCTTTAACCAATCTCAACGGTAATAATTCCACAAACATATGAATTGAAAGTATCTCGCTCGCACAAGCATAAGTTTAAAAATTAGCCGCGTCATGTTTGTTATCCCTGCAGGAACATCTATATTTATTTCTTTCTTCAAGCTGATTCGTTCACTGTCAACTTTCTCCCCCATACCGACCTGCTACATCAAGGGTTCACTGTCTTATTCCGTCTTCGTGTGACTACATTTTGAAATGTTTTTATTACCGGCTCACGAATAATTAATTCATCTTTTCCGTTACATGTAATTATTGTCATTTTATTCCCTTTTTCTTGCATTAAGTTGGGAGTTTTTGTCATGGCACAGTCGTTCTATTGGGTTTATGAAATAAATCCCAAGAAAGTGTGGTATCGTTTGATTTACTTAGGTTATCGTTCTGCATTTCTTTCTGTCCAGTAAAAAATGAATACATTGTATTGTATTGAAATGATTAAATTATATCTGCAACCTGATATTCACGCATTTCACTAATCAGATCAGAGTTTTTACATTGTATTACCAGGCATTAAGTGTATCTGAGATTTCCTTTGTATTGCAACATAATAATGCAAAATAATGATCACAAAAACCTAATTAGCGTCTAAAATTGCGGAGTTTATTACCTTGTAATTTCGTTCCTGTTATTCGTGACGCGCTGTTTGTCCTTGTTTTACACATATACTATTATTGTGGCGTCGCATACTAATGCTAAAGATAATCAATTTCTTGGATTTTTATGGGTTTTCCGTGTTCCGACCGCTTCTTGATATAAACGATTATTTATTACTGAGTTATTTACTTAGTTCTAAATCCTGATGACTCATCGTTTTATATTCTAAATTATCTTACTAAAACTTATAACAGGCTCTCTTATATTTGAAATAGTTATAATATGGAACATGCCTAATAATAATTTCACGATTATTTACTTCTTTATTTTAAAAGTTTCCTTCAAATAATGTAATGCCATTATTAAAATTTAAGGTTAGAATTATTGTTCATCTTTTTTGTGGTTTTAAAATAATTTATGAACTTGAGTTACATTCCCGTATGTATTATCCAGAAATAAAACTACGCTTTAGTGGTTTTGTCATTTATGACATGAATTTTTTAATAGAACAAAAATATTATTGAAATGTCATGTTTAAGGAACACTATTGTTCAAGAAATCAAAGTATACAAGATATATCGATATTAAATCGTTCAAGATTAATTTTCTGCTTTTTGCATCCGGTTTCTATTTAACATAACGCCAAAGAATTACAAAGTACTAGTTAGCCATAGTGGCAGAATGACCGTTTGAAATACATATAGCAAGGCACACGTGGTCTAGTGGTCCAGTTATTCTATTGTAAATTCAATAAAGTAATAAACCTGTATGTGCACATGACTCCTTCAACGACGACAACGTTTTGCACTTAACATAATGACATATTCGATTATCTGTCATCTGGGGTAAGCAAATCTGACATATGCTAAGTTCACTTTGTCGTAAAGAAACTGCTATGCATAGAATTGGATATGTGTAGATGCTGAGTGTGTGCTGGGGCAGGAAGGTGTCTAATCAAAGATATGGGCCTGGGATTGTTGACAGATCCTTCACAAATAATTTCAGACGGCTTTGTATGGATGACATTCCTAATCCATGTGGAGAATGATGTCGTACCGACTTGGTCGTGAAGATTGGTTCATGCAAGTAGGTAACAGCACAAGTTTGATCTACTTGTTATGGGTAAATTGAGCGGTATGTTGTAAATTTAGGGTTGACCTAAAGGTGTGGGCATCCCGTAACAATTTTAAGAGCCGTTGGCTAACTACAGTGGTGCGGGAGTGGGTACCTATGGAAAAAATAAGAAAAATACTAAAAATATACATTTGAAATGGCCAAAATACAAAAACTTTTAGTGTTTTTTATGATAATAGGTACGTACAAATTTATTGAATTTTAAATTTTCCTGCGTTGTCAAACCTGCATAACCTAACGTAAAAAGGATTATGTCTCAAATTGGGTCACATGAATGACACGGGTTAGTTATGTACACAAATTAATAATACAAAAATTCACGGGGTGGAAATCATGTGCTCGTGGATCCTTCGGCGGTTGTTTCTTTGATGCAGTTTAACTGTCCTCGTCGACGGAGTACCGACATTTTTAGTTAAGCAAAGGAAGAAGTCAACAAAGGGATGGTCACGTTGTCGACTTGAACTTTCACGCCCAAACATCCGTATACGTCAATGGTCAATAGTCGAGTCACGTCCTTCTATAGGCTTAGTTCTCTTCAACCATAGTCCCTCCACACAATTTTCATGCACCCATGCTAAATCCGCTAGATGTAGCTGCATTTTCATGGTGAGCGGCTTCGTGGCACACTTGGTATGCATGTGACTACTATGCCCAAAGTCCCAGGTTCAAATACCGACATGGTTCACTTGGAAAATCAAATGTAGTACATTTTCATGGCCTGAGAATGCAACATGTGCGGTTTGTTACACCACAAATAAAAGGCCAATGTCCTGAAATGTGCGAGAACCTAGTATTCATGGGATTTATACGTAAAGCATAAATTAAAAATGATAAAGGAAAACTTTTCCAAGTGGGGTTTCAAAATCCCCTAAAATTAAACAGTAAAATAAAACATGAAGCCTTGTATTTAAAAATACACAACAAACGTAATTAAATTTATGAGTTCTTAAGTGTTCTGTTGGTTAACTTTCTACAAAAACCTTAGTTTTGCAGGTGCTTAAAATTTTTACATACTTATTTTAAATTTTTGAGTTTAAAAAGAAATATCGGTTCTTTGAGCGTTCAACAAAAATTTAGGTATTTTATATAAAATTTTTGGAATGCAGTTTGGTAATTTCCGTTTAACTTCATCATCACTTGAAGAGATCACTGCTTCCTTCTTCACATCTTGTCCTGATTAAGTGGCACCCAATCCATCTTTAGATCGCCCTTTTTATCCTTACCCATCTACCCCATGTTCAAGGCTCCGTGGTTTTAACACTGGCTAGCTATTTTTTCTTTCAAAGCTTTTCCATTTATTATCCATATATTCCATCTGTCTGGGAGCAGATTGTAAGCTGGCTTCGTGGTTTAGTTGGTTCGCAGGTGACTACTAAACCCAAGGTCCGGATTCGATTCCTGGCATGGACCGCTTGAAAAATATTGGACGAGCATTTCCATAAAAGTATGTTCTCATTCAGATGAGAGGTAAAGTGTATGTCACATGTGTGTGTGTGTAGTCTCGCACGTTAAAAAACACTACCTTGTTGGAGTAGCAAGGGTTCGGCAAATTCAAAATTTCCAGGTAAAGAACACACCCGTTTCCTGACCAATGTAGTACCTTCAGATGGAGCATTGGAAAATCAAATGTAAAGCAGATTGTAACGCTAGTGTGTTATTTAAGCAAACATTAGGAAATAAAAAGGAATGTATTAATTTAATTAGTTAAATGAGCCCTAGAGCGAAAATAATCTGAAAATATTATAGAAGTTTGCTTTAATAAAGTGCCTATTTCATTATAACATTAAAATAGGACACAAAAATAAACAGCGAAACATGTACGCAATGTAATTTAAATATAACCAGTAATAAAGATCGGGAGTTTACATTCTTCGTATGAATTTAGGACATACCGACAGATTTCAGTAAAGCACCAACTTAGGAAAGCGTATTCGTAAATTCACGCAAGTTTTAAAAAAACAAAAAAACGATTGAATCATGGAATTGGATTGACACACTACAACGCCAACAGTCATAAACCACAGTTACTTCGCCACAAGACACCTTTTGGCTATGAATGCGCTAGTGAGTCTGCTAGTTCAGGAGTAACTCTTCTCTTTACACTGTGACTTGTCTATTTAATATTATCATTCTTAACTTTTAATATATTTATTGTCCTGATGAAGCCCCTTACAAAAGTGGGCGAAACGTCGACCTTAATTTATAAAATGACACGGTCCCAACCCGGAACCATAAATAATTATAATGACTCCGGCCGTGAAAGCCTCAGACAATATCAGTCATAAACCACGCCATAAAAAATTAAAGTGGAAAGAATTACGAGCTCACATATATTTAGAAAAATCAAAATCATAGTAAATTACCCCAATAAAAATAAACTTAGTATTAAAAGTTGCGTTGAGAACATGAACAACCGAGCCACTTTCAAAAGTGTAAGAATCAGATGACATGGATCTAAACAGAATGACAGTGAACTCAACAATAACACAGCTTTAAACACACCATCCGTTTGAACGAGAAAAAATCGGGTTATTCCCATGAACATTGTAACTTAAGTACCGATGCATCATAATGCAGAAGGTATTCGGGCTTTTTATCGTCAATTATAGAACTTCAACGTCAATTTACACAGAACCTTCGCCAAGCGGGTTAAAATTTGAGTAATTCAAGTAACGATAGATAAAATTCGGCTTAGAGAAACAAACACGAACATAAACAGGAATTTAAAAATTACTGAAACATGAGAAAGTGCCTTGTGGTGGACACTTTCCTTTAACACAAAGTTGGATTATTGAATTATCTACAACCCCTATGTTCTGAACTACAAGGTTGCTTGAGTTTTCTACAAGATCAACAAATCTGTAAGTCATTGAATTTTTGCTTTCCACCTGCTACGCATTTCATGCCGATGTATATTTAATAATTGGTCATATAAAACTTGTACTAAGAGTACTTTTTACGTTGATGCACGCTTAGTTAAAGCGTATTGTAAACAAGAAATTCTTATATGGACTAACACCACCATTGTATCTGCATAATTTTGTTGGATACCCATAATTGATTAATTTAAAATTTTCTTTTAGATACACCCATATTTGGCCAATTAGGGATAGAGCTTAGTTTTTTGTTTCATTGTGTTTGTTATATACTGTGATGTTCGTGTTAGGATAAAATAGGTTAGGTAAACAAGACTTGAAATTTTCTCAATATTTGTGTTTATTTAAAATTAGAAAGTGGAGAAAAGTTTACACAAGGTCCATCAACCTATATTGCAATAAAAACCATTAGAATCGTCTCTTGGAATACCTATCTTCTACGGACACTGAAATCCAGTCGTGTTGGCACTCAACGGCTTTTTATTAGACAAAAAGTTCAAACACCTTTCCAGGTAGATGTAAGGGTATTTCGTAAAAGTGCTACAATTTGTATATCCATAGAAAGATTTACATTTGCTTTTACAAAACGCACCCCTCACCACTAAAAAAGTTTGCTTTTATAGAAGGCACCCCTCGCCACTGAAAGCTAGCTGGTGCATTATTTACTGTTACGCCTCTTTTGTAAAGTAAAATTAATTCAGGTAACTAATGTCAATTTAGCATGTAACAAGACTTAAGAACGAAAATCTCATATTAACACCTCGAGAGCGTGTTCAGCCAAAACTTAGTCGTTAAACATTTTGTCACCATTTCAAGGTCAAAAGCACACAGTTTAATGGTTTTATCCATTTCGACTCCTTAACGTGCCTTTATTACAGTATAAATCAAAAACTGTTAAATTTTATAGGATTCTAATAAATTTAAAATTATTATCCTATATTGTTTTAGGTTGTGTATTATCAATCTACTAATGTAGGTTATCGCTACAAGTATTCAGAACCTTCTGCACGAAGTAGTTATCAACCCAAGTATCACTGGGAATTTGCAGAATGGGAAGATTGTTCAGTTCGTTGCGGTGGTGGAACTCAAATATCAAACTCAGATTGTTTAGAAGAAAAATATGGTAAAGTAAGCCCGTCATTTTGTGTACCCGCAGATATACCACCACCCAGAAGTAGAACCTGCAATGAGCAACCATGTAAAACGAAGTAAGTTTTATTACAATAGTTTAATAAGTTTATGTACACATTTAAAAAAACCGTTTTAAAGAGCATGTACGATCATTACTTAATTAAGTTTGGCAATTATGTTTTCTAAAGGTACATCAAAATTAGATTCTGGTAATTAGCACGTTAACACTTTTGCTACTCAGTTCATTTACCACAATCCACTCGATATACTACATAAATGTCTTCGACAGGTACTAGCAACATCTATGGCATATTAATTCAATCGACATGAACATGGCATCAGCTAAGGCAGTATTAGTTAATACTTAAACAATTTATAAGTTTAAATGGAAGGCAGTACGTACGATAAAGAAAAATTCATTGTAGTTTTACGAGGTCCATCTTTAATAGATCCAAAATTATGGTTAATTATTGCAAATTTTTTAAATAATTGCTACATTGCAACGTTTTTAAAAACAAATCATTATGTTTTCACATTAAACCTAGTTCATTACCGCAGTTTATAAACACTAAGCCCCTGATTATTGTATACCCGCATTACAATTAATCTGCAAGAATTTGTTGGTTGCTGCTCTAGGCCTTTGTTCTTACTGTGAAAATAATTATAAAATATGTTTTCGTAACATTTTATTATTTAAAAATTAAGTTGAGATTTCTTCTTTATCGATATCGTTTATTCTCGCCGATCGTCATAAATGTCATTTTAATTATTATAAGAAATAACGTTTTTTTGTTTAATTAATTATTGGAATAGCGTCAGTGATGTCGTGTTCAATATGCATTAATATTAATCTATTAAGAAAAATAGGAACTACAAATGATTATTATTTATATGTGTAAAGAAACTGTTTTAATAATGTCCTCACGCTTACATGAGCATGTGCGAGCATCAATGCGACATTTTCGTAGTGATTAGGTTAGTCCCACACCTCCCGACCATTCGATCTCCAGCCTTTGCTTGATTCAGAATTACTGCATGTCAGGGAATGAATTTAAAAATCGCCTGGAGGTAGTTGATACTTATTTCATCCTTAACAATGGTGAGTTAAATCGTATGCCTAATTCATACCACTTATTTCAGAAGAAATTTCTAGTATAGTCATTAACGAATTTAACATAACAGTTTACTGTACGGACATGCATGGTTAAAACACATACCGTGATATTACTTTTTGATTAATAAATTACTGCAGTATCTACGTATATGGTACTGGTGTGGTTTGCTTATCTTTATATTTGGATGCTTCATACCAAAATTGATATGACTTAATGAGGCGAATCTAAAAATCGAGATCTTTGACAGATGGATCGTAAGTGAGTTGATCAGTAGGTTATCTTTTTGTCACCTTAAAAGTATATCCAAATGGTGGTACATGATATTTCAATCTTCCATTCGTGTTTATTGCAGCATCAATATACGGCAAACGAATTTTAGAAAATTTAAAATCAAAAGTATTGTCATTGGTTTACATTTTGATTAACACTGACAAGTAGAGAATTATGAAGGGCTCCAGGTTATTGTGGTGGTTTTGTTGACATCAATACTAGTAGAAAATTCTAACTTATTGCAGAAGTTAGATTTGTGTAAATAAAAGTTCCATAAATCAAACTCGATTTTATTTGAGATAAATGATTGTGTTTAAGTAGTTTCATGTGTCGTAATGATTAAAAAGTATCGTAAAGAGCAGTCACATAACTTGTGCTTACTTTTAAAGACAAAATTAAAATAGTCCTTCTAAGGTTTATTAAGTGTAAACCTCCCAGATTTAGCTTTCATATCCTATATCATCATTTACCAATCACGGTATTCCCTTTAGGGGTAACCAAACCTAGCTCCTCTTTCTGAAAGGATATGCAGAGTATAGTTCTAGACCCTACACTAATTCTACTCCAAATACCAATGACAGTCTTTCTTCACATCCCTCGATCCCTACACGCTTTCTTTGCCTCTGCGACATTCATACATTGTTTTAGGCATGCTCTTTTGTTTCTCAGACTTCTCACCTGTCGTTCCTTCAGAACCTCCTCTATTACATCCAACCATCTTTTACGCGGTCTGCTCCTTTCAACTCTACCAGTCATCTTATTTGCATATATGTGTTTGGTAAGTCTGTCCTTGTCCATTCTTTCCACTTGTCCAAACCATTTAAGTGGGCTTCGTTCGCTCTACTCTTTAAAGGTCACTTGCACTCCACACTCTGCTCTGACCCATTCATTTGACACCTTGTCTCTCTATGTTTTTCCACACACACTTCTTAGGAACCTCATTCCTGCACATCACTTATACGACTAACATGCTTCTTCTGCTAGACCCAGGTTTCGCTCCCATACAAAACGGTTGGCACAAATACACTGTTGTAAATGGGCACTTTTGCATTTATACTCAATCCATTCCTGTTCACTACCCACATACTTCCAGACACTTTTCTTCCAGCATTTGCCCTTCTTTATATTTATTTCACTATCCAGCTTTACATTACTCACAAACTTTCTACCAAGATACACAAAGTCTTCGTACATCGCTCAATTTTATTAAGCACTTGCTTACACCATATTCATGCAGCGCCTTCCATAATTCACTTCTGTTCACAGAGTCATATGCCTTTTCCAGATCCACAAATGCTGCATACATTTTCTCTCTGGCATGCATACACTTTTCGACAATTTGTTGCATTGCGAACATCTGATCCACACATCCTCTTCCAGATATAAAACCACATTGAACCTCCCATATCTTACTCTGCGTTTTATTGCGAACTCTCTCAATCACAATTTTTCCATACACTTTACTGGGTAGAATCAACAGACTTACCCTGTGATAATTTTTGCATTCATACTTGCCGGCTTTACCTCTGTGCAAAGGAATAATAATCGCACTCGTCCAATCTTCGGGCACCTTCGCTTGTTCAATACAAAACTCCATCAGTTTGCACAAACATTCAATCGGCACCCTGGACCCATACTTAAGCATTTCGCCTGTTATTCCGTCTACACCTGTTGCTTTGCCATTCTTCAGAGTTATCACCACCTTCCAGACCTCATCTACACTACTATTTGATCTAGCTAATAGTAATTTATAACTGTTTGTCATTTTCAATTACCAATATTAATTTCATTATTTAGATTAGGTTAATTGCATTCGGAATTGGTTTAGAATGTAAGTAAATATACTTTGGATCTATAAAGCCAAAAAACTTGATATTTCAGTACGAAACTTAGCGAAGAATTGTTTATTTATTATTTAGTCTTTTATAATTGTTAAAAATATTAAGTAATGATTTACGAATACGTCTCAATTTAATTTTGACATTCTGTTTCTCTGTTAGTATTATGCGAGGTTTGAGTTCAAAACTTTAACAACAAAAGCTTTTATTTAAAAAACTCAATCAATCGAAGTTACTATCTATTGATTGTTGTACAAGTGAAGTACAACGTGATGAACTAAAATAAAAAAGGTTCAAGATAAGCTTTCGGCACACTCAGTTGGTTTTACCTGTTATCACAATATTTGCTTTATATTAATCTTTTTGAGATGCAAATTATGATCTCTTGCACATAAGTATCGTTTTATTTCAGGTACTCTTGTTTTGTATAGCATCGGTAGTATAACTGTCCGGTCTTTTTGGTTATTTTTTGGGTTTGTGTATCTCCCCTAATCCAAAGGTCTAGTGGTGCCCAAACATTTTTCGTACTTACCATCATTTACAGTAATCATATATCCCTTCCTCATTGCTCCCTTTTAAAGTGATGTTCATAGCTAGACCACATATGATGAAACTTCCGCTTCTGGCGGTAAAGTCAGTACAACATGCTGACTTCGGAAACATTAAAAGGACGAAAAGTTCCGAAATTTAAGAATTACTCCCAAAGAAGATCATTCCAAAATTAAGAATTGGGATAGGTGTAATAGGCACCAAAAAGGAAAAAAAACCCTAAACAAAATAATCCAGGTTGGAAATTAGAGGTCAGAGTGAAAAACTGATTGACTTCCGAGAATAGCAAAGCAACCTCCTCCAAACGATATCAGCAAGTTGCTACAGATGTCAAAAGAACTCTGCTTCCAGATGTTAAACATACATTTTTTGGGTTTGTATATCTCCCCTAATCCAAAGGTGTAGTGGCGCCCTTCCTCATTACTCCCTTTTAAAGTGAAGTTCAGAGCTAGACCACATACAATGAATCTTCCGCCTCTAGCGGTAAAGTCAGTACAACATGCTGACTTCGGGAACATTAAAAGGACAAAAAGTTCCGAAATTTAAGAACTACTTCCAAAGATCATTCCAAAATTAAGAATTGGGATATGTGTAATTGGCGCCAAAAAGAAAAAAAACCCTAAACAAAATAATCCAGGCTGGAAATTAGAGGTCAGAGTGAAAAACTGATTGACTTCGGAGAATAGCAAAGCAACCTCCTCCAAATGATATCAGCAAGTTGCTACAGATATCAGAAGATCTCTGCTCCCAGATGTTAAACATCCATTCCAGATTAAAAATACCAATATAAAATCAAGTAGCGTAGTTATATCTTCCAAATCCGACAAGTGGTACACTGTAAATAGTAACAGAAAAGGCAATTCAAGCGATTCCTCCATGAGATAGTACAAATAAAAATAATTTGTAACTGATAGTAAACTAGCTCCAAAAGCACTTTGTTATACCCTAGCCACTAGCTATACTATTGCGGGCAATTGTTATACTATTGCGCAACTGATAGCCTTACGCAGCAAATTTCCGTGCCATATTGTAACTTGTTACCGACCACATTTTAAGTATGATGCAATAGTCAAATTTTCATGCACATTTAAAGTCAATTTACATACACAATATACGTAAAACAAAGAACTCATGTGGATGGTATTTCGTAGCTAGATCTCAGGGTCCATCATGTTTTGTGGGTTCGGTTGCGTCTGGCCATGTTAAATTCAACTTCCATCCGTCTTAAAACACTTTTCCCCTCGTAGAGGTTTGATAGAAACACCAGGTAAAGGAACGACAAGGCAAGATACAGGAACTTACATATTTCTGAAAGAAAAGACACCACTACCGAAGATAGTTGTTACTTTGTCGAGGATTCGTAACTTAATGGCGTCCTTTAGCACCATGCGCGCACTCCGCGTCCTTTGGCGCAGACGCGACTGTCAGGGACAACGGAAGTCAATATTTTCATTTAAAAATATCCGTGGGAATTTATTTACAAATTAAATCTAAATCTAAAAATGTACATTGCCAATTTTGGCATGTAACAACATTTCGTATTTTAAGTTACGAGCACAAGTATCAAGTTGAAAAACAACCAACAATAGTAATAGTCAAAACTAATCACCTCAAACTCCTCGTATCTGTGTGACAACGATAAAATCAGGTCACCATATCAAGTATGAATGTAAATATCCATAGCGAGAACATGGTAGTTTCATGCAGGTGTGTCAAATAAAATTAGAAAAATTATCACTCTGATGCTGTTACATGCCGAAAATCGGCTATGTATCATTTTTGATTTTAGTTTTAAATATGTGACTGCAATTGCGCCAATATTTAAAAAAAAAGAACTTGTGCATTTCCGTAACTTGGGACAGTTGCGTCGGCGCCAGAGAATGCGCAGATGTGGAGTGGGAAAGGAAGTGTGCGTTTTCCGACACGACGGGATTAGTCAACGAGACGTCAAACAGTGAAGTCCACCGGTGTCTTTTTATCTTGTCTTTTCTCTTAAAATGTAGGCTCCTTTATCGTATCTCTACCCTATATCGTTCCCTACCTACGATCACGAAGAGGGAAGACAGAAAATCTGGTTTCAACGAGGGCGAAGGCTGACCCACGCCCAACTAACGCCGAGATCCACGAAGAAAAGCATGGCTCTTGCCGCAAAGTCGTGAAGAGCTCCACATTTTACGTGAGTACATTTTATCTATTTCCTTAGGGCGCCTCTAGTATCACAGTAAACATTTTTTGTATGTGATACCATTTGAGACGCAATAATGACGTAATATCTTGTGCAATATTATGTACGTGTTTATTTTGTGTTGCCAACTGTCGTAGTGGCTCTTATCAATTACGCTGGGACTTTAACGGTTATACCTTAGACTATGATAGTCGCATGCATTATAAGAATGCATATACTTTTCAAAAAGGAAGGCTATGAAACAGTACACAATGAAAATATGAGTGAAATAATCAATTGGGCTTTGTACATGCCTAAGTTAGAATTTCATTTTATTAAATAATATTGCAATAATAAAAGTCAACCTGCCTAGTGCAGGTATCTTTATTTTTATATCTATAAGTTTGCCTTAGTCATGGATTTAAGCCTTGCGTTCCGTTCCATCAATATCTGATATAACTTTAAAAAACTAGATACGATTGACAAAAATGTAATTGAAAGTTAGGTTGATATGTTACTGCCAATTTAAATTTAAATTACCAGCCTCAATTCAGTTAATGAGAGTAACTGAGTACATATGAGAAAGTTGCAGGTATGAATTATGACAGTAAAATGCACGTGTCAAGACGAAAATTAAGGAAGAAATACCCACACGGTTCTATGACAAAAAAAAGAGATGCTGTGCTAACAAAGTCAAAGATTAGGAGGTGGGGAGCACAGGAATACCCAAACCTGCTTTGTCCCGTTGTAAGAGAAAGGATTTGTAAATATAGATACCCATACAACACGTGTTATTTATTGCCGCAACCAACATTACTACTTCCGGCGATGATGCCACTACGAGTTTATTTGCTCCCATAAGAAATTGGCCTGTCTCTCAGTGGCACTCTGTAGGGGTGAATGATGTGTAGGTAGCACTTTTCCCCAATACTGCTACCAAACAATATCAATATGAATATCGTATCGATATCAATGAGTATCGTATTGATATACAATATATCGATATTTTGATGTACAGATGTTCAATATATCTATATGAATATCATATTGAATATCGAGATTTAAAATCCTATATACCCACCCCTAGTTATTAAGTCTAAACTTTCTGTGTATATTAACACTTTGCATTGTGAATTTGATGAGACTCTATTTACAGAAACATTTCAAACTGATAATATTTACAATTCTGATTTTTTTCCCATGTCCATAAATCTGCTACTCGTTCAAAAAGTTGCCTTGATAATATTTTTACCAATCTTTCTAATCAAGTATGCAGTTATAAATACAGGGCTCACCGACCATTTTGGCCTATATCTACAAATTAAGTGTAACATTAAATGTGTCTCAAGTAGACGTTATAAATTGTGTCAACCCTTAACCACATATGGTAAATTTAAATTCTACAAATATCTTGATCAAATTGACTGGTCTTTTGTTGACTTTACTAACTTATGTATTAATAAAAAGTTTGAAATGTTTGTTGACATCTTTGTTAGCGCTATCTCCCATAGTTTTCCTAAGAAATGGATTATGTCAACAAACAACGATACCAGAAGGATTAAGTGGTTCAATAAAGATTTAAAAGTCATGCGTCATAATTATCTATTTTATCGGGAAATCTTTTCAATTTATCCAAGTAAAAACTTGAAGTTGCACGTAAAGAAGTTAAAATATGTACATAGAAATGCTCTTTCTAAAGCTAAAATAGATGCTCATGATAAATATATACGGGAAGCTAAAAATCATAATAAGGCTAAATGGACCTTAATTAAAAACAAAAGAGGCTCCAAGATTGACAGTCCTGATATTAATTTAACTGCTACGGATTTTAATGATTTCTTTATAAACTCAATACAACTTCTCATAAGTCAATTATCTGGGAATGTAAAGCAAGTATCTTCTTCCCCTTCAACACTGAACCTATTGATAAATTTATATATCAAGAGGTTTCTTACAACTGTGTTAGAGACATTATTATGAATTTGAAAAATTCAAATTCGAAAGATATCTATAATCTAAGCTCTTCTTTAATTAAATTAACAATCAATATCATTACTATCCCTCTAACAAAACTAATAAACCATTGTATTAGGGCAACTATTTTTCCTGATGTACTGAAACTTGCGAAAGTTATTCCCATTCATAAAAAAGGTCCAAAAAATGTTACTGCTAATAATCGTCCAATTTCTTTGCCTTCCAATTTTTGCGAAAATTTTTGAGAAAGTTCTAAAGGACCAAATGGTATTCTATCTTGAGAGTCGTCAGCTTTGGTGTGACCAACAGTTTGGTTTTCGCAAGCATCTGTCTACAGTAGATGCAATTGTCACCTTGGTGGACAACATCTCGTCATCTTTTGAAAAATGTGAAACTCATAGCTAAATTTTGTGATATGAGCAAGGCCTTCGACTGTGTCGATCACTCCCTTTTAACTGATAAATTGGAGCGAATTCACTTTGGGACTAATAGTATTCAACTTATTAAATCATACCTGAATAATAGAAAGCAAACGGTATATTATAACGAGATGTATTCACGACTAGTTCCTTTCAGTGTGCCCCAGGGATCAATACTTGGGCCACTCCTTTTTTTGTGTTTTATAAATGATCTTCCTAAATCCATTCGTAATACAGATATTATTCTCTATGCAGACGATACGAGTCTTTTTCATCACGGTGATAATATTCAACGCTTATCATACCTAAGTAATGTAGCTTTAAATGCAGCCCAAGATTGGTGCGATCATAAGCTTTGCTTAAATAAGGACAAAACAGATCAAATATTTTTTTCTCTTAAAGATAACTAACCTTGTAAGGATCATTCTGTGAAATTCTTAGGAGTAACTCTTGACTCAACCCTAAACTGGGATATACATTGCGATAATGTAAGCAAAATTCTTTGCAAATCTATTTATTTTATTAAATCTTTAAAGAATTCTTTATCTTTCGATGTTTTAAAGTCGTGTTACTTTGCAATGTTTTAGTGTCATATGGCTTATGCATTTGAGGTCTGAGGTCATTGCTCCGAGAGTAAATGTGTTTTTCGGCTACAACAACGTGTCATTCGTATTTTGGCAAATATTGGGTTTCGCCATGATTGTCGTAGTTACTTTATAAAATTCCAAATTCTTACTTTCCCATGTTTATATATTTTTCAATGCTTAATATATATAAAAAAACATGTAGGTACATATTCTATGCATACTGATTTTCACAGTATTAATACTTGTAAAAACAACGTAGTAGTTCCCTTCCATAGATTAACAAGAAGTAGATTTGGTATAAACTACTTTGGCTGTATATTCTTTAATGCTTTGCATTCTACTATTAAAGAGTTGCCTCTTAATAGATTTAAAAAAGTTTTAAAAAAATTCCTCTTAGACAATGCATTTTTTGTACCAAAGAATTCTTAGGTAATGCAAAAAAATTATGTGCCTAAGCCTTTTTTGAAATTCTAGTGTTAGATTTACACATGGATTTTTCTTGTATTTACCGTTTAATTTATGTTGACTAAATGTGATTCATATATATGATTTATACATGTTAAATAAACAATAAACGATCAGTGATTCACTAATCACTGAACTAGTTTTTACAAATAATTGCCAATTAATCCAATGGTACAAGTTTACAATTCCATCGATCCTTTTACTTATTCACTACTTCCCTTTAAAAGACAACTAAAATTAAAAAGTTTCGCTTGTAATATTTACGCTTGATATCTGCTAACACTTATTTTCTTACTTCTTTTCTTTCAACTATACTTAGTATTTAATTTAACTTTTAATTTAATTTAATTTAATTTAATTTAACTAATTAATCCAATAGTACAAGTTTACAATTCCATCGATCCTTTTACTTATTCACTACTTCCCTTTAAAAGACAACTAAAATTAAAAAGTTTCGCTTGTAATATTTACGCTTTATATCTGCTAACACTTATTTTCTTACTTCTTTTCTTTCAACTATACTTAGTATTTAATTTAACTTAATTTAATTGTTTTACATGTGCAATTACTAATTAGTTATATACAACATCTTGCTTAATATTACTTATGAATGGGCTTGTAAATAATTGTTACACTGTAAATAATTAATGTTTATCAGTGGTATTACTAGTCGCTGAACTCTGGTTTATATTTAAATATCAAATCATCAAAATATTGATTCAACCAATAAGGGATTGTATTTCCATAAATCAATAACTAATAATCATTATTAATGTAACTTACTGAATTCCAACTTGGAGGCAAAATCGGCCTCCTCGACTCACCTTTGGACAAGTAAGGAAGGGTTGTAGGATAAGGATCTAAGATGAATCATTATCTGCGATCAAACACCAAGGTTCTTTACGTATATATAATTATAAATTTTAACAACTTAAACACAACACTTATACAGTTTAAAACATTCGAGATCGAAAACTTAAGACCGACTTCTAATTGAACAAAACACTGATAACGACATCCAATCCAAAATCGTAATCGGCACAGATTAAACAAGACATGCAACAGCCAAATGATGGCATTACCAATCAGTGAACATAGTTTTTGGGTTTCGCCTTTTTGCACTGTATTACGTAAATAAATAAATAAACAACATTTAACTTTTTTTAATGTGTAGGTGGCGAACTGGAAAGTGGAGTAAATGCTCTGCATGTAAATTTCAGTCAGGGGTTCGAGTCCGAGAGGTGGAGTGTGTTCGTGAAGCACAGTTGCCGGGTACTGAAGATACACTAGTTGAAGATGAAAAATGTCCACCTCCAAGACCTGGAACACGCGAGCTCTGTAACTCGAAGCAGAAATGTCCTAAAATGAAAAGAGAGGCAAATGGTTTCTCTGATGAACAAATGCAGCACATATGGTTTCAAACATTTGCTAACTACATGGGGCAGAATCCTATAGTAAGTTCAATTTGTAGTAAATTTAGAGTACGTAGTAATTGTTGAGTCAATTCATAGTAGGTATTCTTAGAAATGCCATTATTACTGACCAAAAATAATAGGACATATAAAATAAAATGAAAACTACTTACTATGACAAAAGACTATCAATTTTTGTCACTTTTTAAATGCGATACAAAGTTTCTTCAAAACACCACTTAATTAGATGTTCGAAAAAATCAATATCCTGCAGAAAACAAAATTCTGTTCGAGTATTTGCTAATATTTTATTTCTTGTGCTATTTAGAAAGCTGGACGTTTTGGTAAGAAATTCATCCAAATTACAAACATGTTCGCTTATAATCACAAATTTGCTGATATACGTTTCAAATATGTGTAGAAGAGTTTTCTTACTGGTAGCAAATGTCAATGAAATTTACATTAAGGCGGTTGGCAACCGACACTTTAATATCTTAAAAGTCCTAAATATTTATCGGAATTAAGATTTCTATTGATAAAAAATGAACTCATTACAGAATTACTCAAAATTTCAATCCACATTAATTTTTACAGAATTTTAAATGTGGAGTGGGTACACTGTGTTTATTATCCTTGCAGTAAGCAACAAGTAATGGATAGATTCCGGTGGCCATGTAAGTTAAGAATATTTCCCAAACATTGTATTTTTCTTAGCCCATTTCACTCTCTTGTGATGTTCCTTTGAAACATTTATAATCATATTTAATTTTAATGGTTTCTGTATTAGTAAATCCCACCAATAGGGTTAGGTTATTTTCTTTAAGAAATATAATTTTTAGGTTATATGCATTCTTGATCTACGATCAAGTTATTTTACCATAATTGATTCATACTCAAAGGTTGTCAAATTCATTATTCCAGTCTTTAAAGGTTGGAATGATGTTGCATATTAAGAGCGGACTGTAAGGGTTGGTACACTTGATAATTGCAGGTAAAATAAGTAAAACAGAAATAAAAGGAAGTTATAAAATTTGTGGTATTCACCGGCACAATACTGTGCGTAACTAACGAAAGCAGTATGTAAGCAGCACGGGCTTGACCGTATGCAATAGAGTTCAGATGATCGGCACGGGATCCTGTTCTTCCACACACTTACACATACACGTTTCAATAGACAATGATGTTATGCACAGCACTTGCATAAAGTATTTGACGACACTTTGTAGGAAGGGAATGGAACAACAATGGGAATTTAATTCTAACTGCAAACGCAAACATCCCCCCACCAAAATTAAAGAATTTCTAAATTCAAGAAAAAATAATTTTAGGTAACTAAGTCTGTGCGTACATCGCATGCATGCTCCACAAATTAAAAAAAAAATTAAAAACTTAATGAAAATGATAATAATGGTGAACATGAGATAGTTGCACTATTTCAAGAGTAGTGCACATAATTTAACTACAAACCGGGTGAATACACCGGTTGTAGTTTGAACAGAAACAACACGGACGATGTTGTCTGAACCTGGGATAATTTCTTTGATTCTGCCCAATTTCCAATTTAGTGGCGATTAATTTTGATTAGTAATTACAACAAGATCACCTATTGTTAAGTTGGGTGTATGAATATCTCACTTTGCACGTTGTTGAAGAGTGTGTAGGTGCTCTGAGCTCCAACGTTGCCAAAAAATGAGCTTGTATTTTAAGCAGTTAACTGCCATCGATTACGACGATTATTGGGAACATCTTTGACGTTATCAAACGTGGGAACGGAAACTAACGATGAACCAATTAAAAACTGTCCTGGCATTAAAGCTACATACTCATCAGGGCTAGGAGATAATTCACACAAAGGGCACGAATTCATTATCGCCTATATTTTAGAGAAAAGAATATTCAATTCCTCAAAAGTCAGAGGTCGGTCCTTAGTTACCCGTTTCAAATAATATTTGGCGCTACGAATCCCCGCTTCCCAAAGACCTCCAAAATGTGGCGCGGATGGTGGGTTAAAATGCCAAACGATTTGGTTTTTACTTAGCACATTAGCGATGGCTTCGTGAAACTGTGGTTTAGCTAAATAAGCAAAAACTTCAGACAAATGTCGGTGTGCACCTACAAAGTTTGTACCGCAGTCGCCATAAATATTGCTGCATAAACCTATGCGGGATACAAATCTATCAAAAGCGGCTAAAAAGGTGTCTGTAGTAAGATGGGATACGACCTCTAAATGCATAGCTTTGGTGGCCATGCAAACAAGTAATGCAAGATATGCCTTCTGCAATTTTGCATTATGCCGTTTGCTTTCCTTTATAATAAAAAGTCCTTCAAAATCGACCCTACGTTTAAAAATGGCCAATATGGAGTCACGCGAGAGGAAGGCAAATTTGTCATATATGGATATACAGATTTAGCTCTCAATCTAATGCAGACAGTGCATTTTGATAAATTAGATCTGATGACATTTCTTATGCCTAGTATTCAGAATTTCTGGCTTATAATAGCTTGTAAGCTGTGAGGGCCTACGTGTAAATAAAAAATGTAAAAATAATTTATAATAAGCTTAGATAAATAAAAAATTTTTTTGCAATAACAAAGGATGCTTGGCATCCTAAGTGAGTCATCGTGGCATTTTGTAATCTAACCAAGGTGTGGTCTATCCAAACAGTTTTCGAAGAGAAGGAGACGCAAGCTCTCCCTTTGATAACGAAGCAATTTCATTGATAAATTTTCATTTTGAGGCAATTTAACTAGTTTTAACATAGCATTACGTAATTCTTCAGAAGCTACGAAACCAAAATAACGATTGGCATAATTGACACGGCAATTTGATATAAAACGAAAACACCAGGCTAAAACCCGTTGCAAACGTAAAAAGTTAGAGAAGCGTCGAATAATGCTACAATCGAGTGGTTTTATTTCTGCAATACAATACTCTATTTTATATGAATTAAATCGGCTGAAGTCCGCTACTGGGCTTAAGCCTGAGAGGCCCACCCCACCATAAAGGGTAATCTATTAATTGTAAAGCTGAGATACCATGGGAACCACAATCCACGGGATTCTCCTTTGAGTCGACATGGTGCTATTTTATACGAGGCATATTTTCATTAATTTCAATCGCTCTGTTAGCTACAAAGAGTTTAAGTAAATGCGGCGCAGTTTGGATCCTTGTTAAAATGGTTGTACTATCTATACAGGCCAGGCTCGATTGAAGTAATAGTTCACTATTCAATGAATTAATTACATATTTAAATAATCAAGATAGCAATAATGCTCTAAGTTCTAAGCGAGGTGTTGTCATGGAACAACTTAAAGGTGCTACACGACTTTTCGCCATAAGCAAATTGGTTTTAATAACTATGCCCTTTATTAAAAATGACCAAGTATATAGCTGTACAATAGCCGCATCATCCCATCTGAATTGGGTCGACCATAATTTTTGTATAAAATATTTTGCCTTGAAATAACTGGATTAGCAATATTCGATAATATTGCTCGTTTAGAAAAAACTGGAGACAACAAAAGCACCTTATTATAAAAGGAATCAGATTTTGCATCCCACTGAATGCCTAAGAGACTATAAAGTGCTTCGCTTTCTTCAAGTGAAACGGAAGTTTCTCTGTGTTCTGGTAAAACTGTTTTTAACAGTTGAGGACAATTAGAAGTCCATTTTTGCAAATTAAAACAACCTCAAGTTAACAGGTTTGACAATTGTTCCATTATTTCTAAAAGGGTATCGATTGAAGAGGATCTGGTTAAATGTTGTCGACCTAGGTGTCGCTACATAATACTTGTGCAGCCAATGGAATTTTTTTCTCTCCATCTTGAGTGAGTTGTTGTAAAGTTTTCAGAGCCGAGTATGGGGCTGACGAGACACCGTAAGTTGCGGTTTTTAAACGGTAAACCTAATTGCTTGTATGGGATTTTCACACCACAAAATAAACTGAAAATGTCGATCCTCCTCCCTTGGAAAGATCATCTTGTACATTTTACTAATGTCTTTGGATTGAATTGAATTCTTTATTGGTGCTCAGAATGTATAAACATTATGCATAAGTCCTGTGATATAACATATTACATAAACATTTGATAAACACATGTAACACAGAATCAATTATAAAACAGTACAGGCACTAGTGAAGCTATTGCAATCAGCAAATACACTTTAAAGTGAATCAATAATAAATTACATTCAAGGTAGCAAAGATCAGTTCATGATGCTGCAGTTCTCTTCATCTAATTTACAACATACAAATTCATCAATACAGTAGAATGCTTTTATTATCAAAAATGTTTTTAGTTTATTTTATATTGTGGGTACGGCCAATTTTGAAAGCCAGCTGGTAATTCATTATAAAATTTTGCACAGTAATAGTTTACACTATTGCGGGATACATTCAAACGTTGGTTTTTGGGACAGATGTTTAGCTTATTCCGAGTGTCATGGTGTGGGTTTGGTTATGTGATACGTATTGTGATAGATTATTTTTAATATATGAGGCATTTATAAATATATAGTGATGAAAATGTCAATAATATTGAGGGTGCTAAAGAAAATGCGACAGTCGTTTGGAAAACCTAGATTTGCAATCAATGAGTCGCCGTAGGATTGAAAAGATTCTCTTTGCTGGAAATGCGAGTCCTCAAGCTAAGGGACAATATGAGATCACAGACTAAAGGCAAAGTAAACAGTTATTATTGTCGTATGTCACACAGAATTTTTAAGATTTCGAATTAAGTACACCACAGAATTTAAATAATTTGCTAAGTGATCTACGTGCTTAGTCCAAGACAGATCAGCATCTACGTACAAACCTAAAAATTTAACGCAATCAAGGATTTTTAAAATCATGGTCTCTTAATGAGAACATTACTTTTTTGTTTTTACTTTCATTTAAAGAAAGTTGATTTGCGAGAAACCAAGACTGTGCACATGTATTAGATATTAGATGTGATTTATGCAAAAATGTTATGTTCACTGAGGAATCAATCAAAGTGGTGTCATCTGCAAATAGAATCGATTTTGAATTTAAGTTATAAGGTAAATCGTTGATATATGTATGAATATTAAAAACAGTAAAGGGCCCAGAATGGATCCCTGGGGAACACCATAGTACAAATTCTCAACAGTTGAAAGTGAGTCTTGAAAAGCAACATATTGTTTTCTCTGTGTTAAAAATGATTTCAATAGTAAGCAACTGCTCGAATTAAATTTATAAAAGGATAATTTGTCAACCAATATAGAATGGGAAATGCAGTCAAAAGCCTTGGTGACATCTAAAAATGTAACTAGACAAAATTCTTTATTTTCATAACACTGTGAAATTGTATTCAACAGTGATAAAACAGCATTTAATGTAGATTTTTTTGAATGGAACCCAAATTGCGAACAATGGAATAATCCGTCTGTGCTAAATACAAATGGATGCAGTCTAAAATGCATGATAATTTCAACAATATCGCGTTGTAACTTGGGGCCTACATATAACATATCATTCAACGATTGACGCTTAGGTAAATGTGCCGAAACATCGAAGGCCACCCTTAACTTAGTGGTGCTGCTTGACTGCTTCACGACACAGTGTTGTGGAATGCAGTATCGTCCTTCCTCAATATTTGAAGAAAATTCCATATGATCTAAACTTTCATATTCGTGAAAAAAATTTATTTAATATTAAGATGCGGTTATCGAGAAAGGCGACGTTCTAAATTATATAGACGATTAAGTGCTAGATCATAAGTATTTCCAAATTGATAATTGTTTGTTTTGAAAGGCAAGGGTACCACAAATGCACATTCTTTCGTACGAGTATAAAATTTCTTAAACAATTGTTCGCATTTTTCTTCATCTGGATTTATAATTTTACAGTCAGGAATATTTTCAAATTCCCAAAATTTGTGTAAAGATCCTTCTAACGAGTCTGTTAGAAATGTAAATAATAGTTTGAATATTTGTAGGAGGGACACCAACGAAAAATACAATTAAGTGCCCATGGAGAATCAGCACTGAGATGCAACCTCTCTCTGTTAAACTGGTCTGGATATACGTCAGCACCGAGTAACATTTCAATTCTAGACGGCAAATAAAATGTTGGGTCCGCCTAATGTAAATACTTGAACTATTGTACAATATTAATAGGTATTTCTACCGAGGGCATTTCGGCCGTAATACTTGGCACTAACAGAGTTTTTAAAGTAAACTGAGGTTGCTCGCTACTGTAAGGTTTAATTAAACAATCAGATGTACCTTTAACATTTAATATGGGTTTTTTGCCCAAGCTTGCAACAGTAAAGTTGCATTTTTAAGTCTGTAGACCAAGTTTTTGAGTGCAAGAGGCAGTTAAAAATGAAGCTTGAGCACTCGAGCCAATCAACGCTTTAACTGGTTGAAAGACATTGGACGAATCCTTTATGTGAACAATAGCTGTTCCTAAAAGAACAATTTGATTTTGTTGTGGTACCAAAACACAAGATGACGCATAGGTCAAAACAGTAGGTTCGGAATCACAAGCAAACGACGCATGAGTCATAATACTAGATTCGGAATTGGCATTATTGGCACTATCCGAATCTAATGTAGGATGAAGCAATGAATTATGTCTACGGCCACAGTGAAAACAACTGGTTTTTGATTGCAATTACGGACGCTGTGGTCCACTTTCAAACAATTGAAACACAGGTTATAGACCTTACATGTGATTTTCCAATGCTCCACCCGAAGGTACTACATTGGCCAGGAGGCAAGTTTTTTGTTGCCTGGAAATTTAGAATTTTGCCGAACCCTTGCCATTCCAGGCAAGGTAGGGATCTTTAACGTGCGTGACAAAACTCACACACGGGACCTCCATTTAAACTCTCATCCGAACGAGGGCGTAATTTTTGTGAAAAATGCTCACCTGCCATTTTTCAAGCAGTCGGCCGTGTCAGAATTCGAACCCAGAACCTTGGGATCCGTAGTCTTACGCTTACTACATTGATCCACGGCGACGCCCACAGGTTATAGGCCGGTGAGCTTTGGCCTTTCTGTCAGTAAGAGACAAAGACAAAAACTTTGGACACCTGTTAAATCGTATGTGTATTTTTGCAGCAAGGGCACTGTTTCGAATAAGAAGTAATAACAAACGAACGCTGCCAATTCGAGTTTGGCATCGAAAATGTGTTACCCTTTTATTGTTTGTGAAGATTTAACATATTGAGTCATATTTATAAATTTTGACAACTCAAAAATCTGAATTTATTATAGGAATTTCCACTCCTATGTTAAGACGTTTCAAATTGTTTTCTAGTGTCATTTAGCAGAATTCTTAATGCTAAGTGAAACAGAATAAAATCATCAAGATTAGGTATTTGCAAGGCCTTTAATAATACTACCGCTTCATAAAATGTTTGGATAAACTGCATAAAATTGTTTAGATTTTCTGTATGAAGTTGCTTAGAGGCAAGCATAGTATCTAGCAAATCACCGGCTAATATTCTTTTATTTTCATATTTCGCAAGCAAGGTGTCGAAAACAATATCATGGTTTATTTCTGTCAATGGTAAACTATTGGCAATACTCAATGCCGGTCCTAACGGAGCATTAATTGATGAAATTTTTCTATTTTAGTTAGGCTTTGATTAGTACGAATCAAAGATCGATAACTATCATAAAAACTTTCCAGTTTCGTAACGAACCGTCAAACCACGGTAGGTTAATTTTTGGTAAACTACTACTAGAAATTTGAGACGGTCCTGGTGTTGATATTACAGCAGAAAAGATCCTTTTCGCTACCGCTTTGATAATACAGATCTTCAAAAGACAATAGAGGTTTCATATCAACTTCTTGATCGGGTAAAATATGCAAGGATACATCCATAATTGCATTTTAAATTTTTTCAAATTCACGGCATCTTCTAGTTTAGAATATCTAGAATCGAAATTATCAATTTTACTTGGATCATTTAAAACTTTTTTTTGACAAATCAAAAAGAATTTGCACACGGGCGTATAATTTTTCTCTATTAGCTAATAAGACCATTAATTTCCTTTCTGACATTGTAATCAAAATAAACAAGAATTAATCACCAAATGGAAATTACAATATACAGTGTTTATTAGAATAAACACAGGTTTCTTTAGAAATGATAAAACAGCTGTGTAGATAGATAACGTTAATACCCACACATCTGTGTTTATGTGAATGTTTCTAAATTTGTGTATCACTTGAAAATATGCACAGATTATCAATAAATTTTAATATTGAACATAAATATTTTAATTCACCTACAATTAAATCAAATGTCATTTAATAATTCGGCATCGATTGTGACCACAACTTTGTTACATATTAAGTGCGGCCTGTAAGGGTTGGTACACTTGACAATTGCAGGTAAAATAGGTAGAACAGAAATAAAAGTAAGTTATAAATTCTGTGGTACTCACCGGCACAATACTGTGCATAACTAACAAAGGCAGTGTGTAAGCAGCTCGGACTTGGCCGTATGCAGTAGAGTTCAGATGATCGGCACGGGATCCTGTTCTTCCACACTTACATGTGATTTTCCAATGCTCCACCCGAAGGTACTACATTGGCCAGGAAGCAAATTTTTTTTTACCTGAAAAATTTGGAATTTTGCCGAATTCTTGCTGTTCCAAGCAAGGTAGAAATCTTTATCGTGCGTGACAACACTCAGGCACGGGACCTCCCATCCAAACGGTGTATTTTTGTGAAAATTGCTCGCCTAACATTGTTCAAGCAGACCGTGTCGGAATTCGAACTCGAGACCTTAGGCGTAGTAGTCACACACATACCACTACTCCACGGAGCTGCCTGTTCTTTTGCACACACGTACACGTTTCAATAGACAATGACATTATACACTGCATTTGTACATGTGTATAAAGTATTTGACCACACTTTATAGGAAGGGAATGGAACAATAGGAATTTAATTTTAATTGCAATCGCAAACAGATGTCATCATTATATAATAGTGTAACGATATGTTTTATTTGTTTTTCCATTAATGTAATGGTATAGTTACAGTTTTGCTGCAATAAATTGTTTTGTGATTACCTAGAAGCATGATTGAATATTCAGGTCAGTTAACATTTGCTTAGAGAAACTCTCTTTTCAGCTAGCAATTTTAAATAGGTCTATGTGTTCCTAGGATTCATGGTTGTTTTATGTTTAAGGAGTGTCCTTTAATGATTTTTCAGATACATTTTTAAGACAGAATCACTCTCCTGATCTCAGGTTTTGGCACCTTCTTGTTACTTTTTTTTGGGCGCTCTTCCCTTAGAAACCCTGCGAGATTAGGTGGCATCCAAGATACTTCCTGATAAAGACATATTTCATCCCCGATAACATTCCGGAACCATCTTCAAACATTTACACCACCGGTCCGACTGAGTTCGTCAGCAACCATCTTTTTTAGTACACTCAAGGTTTTCGGTATTTTACCGAACAGAATTTTTAGTGTAGAACTTCCCGAGCTTTTCTGTGAATTACCGGCTAAATTTTCTGAGTCGAAAACTGTACATAATACTCTTCTTCCACGTTCTTGATGATCTTCAGAATAACTTTTTGGTGTAGTTCAACAGCAACAATAATTATACCACGAGAGAATAAAGTAGAGAGCAGGTCGTACCGAGAGCCATTTACATCACTAGAATTTCATGAAAGGGAAATTCAAAATAGTTACTTAACTTTATTTGTTTGACATTCAACATACCCATGCAAAAGATAAAAATTTATAAAAACAATTTTAATAGTAGCTATAGATAAAACATTTTTCTAAATACAATACTTCAGTCATTTTCAGGAATTTTCACTACATTTATAGCAAATACTTAAATGACACGAGGACATGTCTATGTATAAAATCATGAAGAATGCGAATAAGTTTTATGATAAAATTCAAAAATAGAAGTACGTATGACTGTATAATAATAAAAAACTAAAAAATCCTGACAAAGTGAACGATTACTTTTTGTCGGTCTTTACTCCAATAAATAACTGTGCAAAAATTACAAATTACTACAGAGCAAATAAGTTTAATCCAAATTCTCAGTTTTCATTTCAATTTTCATCTATTGAGGAAATTAAAGAGATTGTTGTCAATCTTAAATCAAATGCTATTGGTCAAGATAATGTTTCTGCAAAGATGTTACAATACTGCCTACCAGTCATTGCACCACATCTGACACATATAGTCAATTGTTGTTTGGAAATTGGATATTTTCCAGAATCCTGGAAATACTCAGTTGTTAAGCCGCTCCCTAAAGTAAGTAACCCTAAGTCGTTTACCGACTTTCGACCAATAAGTATTCTTCCTGCAATGTCAAAAGTTCTAGAGAAAGTCGTATTAAGGCAGCTATACCAATACGTAATGATGAACAAAATTGTTCCTGATTATCAATCCGGCTTTAAAAGTGGCTTCAGTACCACCACAGCGTTACTCGCTATAACCGACAACATAATTCGTGGACTAGATATGGGACTAGCTACTTCTATGGTTCAACTAGACTTCTCAAAGGCTTTTGACACTCTTGATCACGACTTATTATGTGCCATCTTAAAATATTATGGTCTTGATAACGCCACCTGTAGTTTCTTCAACAGTTATCTAAAAAACCGATTTCAAAAAGTGGTAATCGAGAACTGCTCATCCTGTTTTTCAGAAATTACATCTGGTGTACCTCAGGGCTCAGTCTTAGGCCCCATGCTTTACTTAATTTACGTGTCGAATATTCACAAGGCTTAAAACATGTAAATATCCAATGCTTTGCTGATGATACTCAACTATGCCTTTCGTACGATCCAGAATTTCTTCATAATGCTTCGAATCGTATCAAAAAAGACCTTCAGGGTCTTGTCACACATTCCTCTGATCACAACTTAAAATTAAATATTGGAAAGTGCAACGTCATCGATTTCTCTTCAAACTTTAAAAAGGTATTATCAATCAACATGGAAATTATAATTCAAGAGTAGCCATTAAAAAATTTGAAGTACTCAAAAGTCTAGGCATAATTTTTGATTGCAAACTGCGTTTTGAGGAGCATGTCTCGCTACTGATTAAAAAATCTTACCTTGTTCTTAGACAACTGTATAAAAATAGGCATATTTTCAACTTTGCACTAAAAAGAATACTTTGTGAAACATTAGTCTGACCTATTTTAAACTATGGCCTTATTATATATTATCCATGTTTGCTCCAGGTCACAAAAAATCGTCTACAAAGAGTGGAGAACAATTGTTGTAGATTTATCTACAGACTTCGCAAATTTGACAGAGTGTCTGCAAAGATAAATGAGCTTGGTTGGTTGAAAATAGATAACATGTTTAAATATTACATAAGTGCATTAGTCTTTCGAACTTTGTCTATATCTTCACCAGCTTATCTTAAAGAAAAGTTGGTACTCAGAGGTGACATGCATGAACGAAGTATTCGACATGTCCATACATTAACGATACCTAAATTTCGCCGTGCTGTGTTTGAAAGATGTTTCCCATATAATGCTGTGAATATATATAATGATGTACCGGCCGATATAAAAGCACATACGCTAAGATATTTTAAAAAAACACTACAAATCCAAACTAGTGCAAGAACAAATTAAACGTACACAACTTGGTCACTAGCTTTACCATACAGTAAACTATTTCTGAAATAGTCATAATGTAATTGTTGTAGACTAACTACAAGTCACTTGTTGTGTTTACTTATCCACAATTTCTTTATTGCAAATAATTAGTTAAAATTTGTAAAAATTGTAATTAGTTGAGGTTAAGTTTGAGTAGCGTTAGCTAGACTTCGCCTCATGTACTTCTTAACATTGTGTTGTAAATTACGATGCAAATAAAGGCACTATAATAATAATAATAATAATAATAATAATAATAATAATATAACAAACCTATATCATTATCACTTGCATCACTACTTGTATCTGAATTCACTCTCACTATTTCTTCTACTATGCCAAATTCCAAATCGACGTTTCTTCCTTTCCAAGAACATGATTGACACTACTTTTCCACATAGCAGAAATTACTCCTGTAATGCCATTATAAAACACAGATAGTGAAAGATGTAGGCTGTGGGAACTTCAGGGAAAGGTGTAGGTTAGCTCAGAATAGGAAACACGAAATATGCGTCCAACCAGTTCTAGGACTGAAGACCTATTTATTAATAATGATAATGCCATTTTGAAACAGTTTTTACGTCGTTTAATATAAATGCAGTGTTATGTGCAGCAACATAATGCTATACGTTAGCCCATATCAATTCCATAGGATTAAAATGGCAGTGGTATGGATGTGGTCGCAGCACTATTCATCCTTTATTTTCACTAATACATCAATAGCATATGTTTTGAAATGCGAAATGTAGAACTACTTAACCAATTATAATAACCGAAGCTATAGAGATAACGATCTTCAATTTTAAGTACTTTATTTACAAGCCAATCCATAACATTTGCCTTTTTTCAGCTTGTGTAGGGATTTTCTCTGACTTTACACTATGATAAGGTGCATTATCCGTTACTATCACACAATCAACTTCTAACGTTGGCAAAATTTTCTGAAGCCATTGCTTAAAATTTCACCGTTCCTGTCTTTATGGTAATCCCCAAAAATTCATTTAATGGAATCATGAAATGAAACGAATTTAACACAGCTGTTTTCTTTGATTCAAAAGGAAAAGTCCCTAATCTACAAACCCTTTCAGGGCCAATGTGAGTTACGATTAACCTTTTTCTAAGGGATCTCTTATGCTCGTTTACAAACCCTTAATAGCTGCTCGCTTAGTAATTTTAACTGTGGTATCATTCCAAACTTATTGATCGTGTCCTGCATTCACATAAGCTTTGTCCAAATAATGTTAAATAGTTTCTTCTCCAAAGAACAATTACTAGCTTTTTAACTAATACGGATTTTCTTGTTCCTGTATCATACTTAAAACTAATTTTTCGCAGAATTCAATAAGGGATGAGTTACTGAGGTTTGATAACAAATTATCATTAGTAATTTTGCAAAGCACCTTTTGAACAATGGGTTACATTACGAAAGAAGAAATAAACATCTTCGAATCACTAAAATATCAATTTCGTCAAGTTTATGTAGATTATTGGGCGTCTTTTTGCCTCAATAGGCGTCACAGTACCTGGCCTATCAATTTATTTGATGATGCTTCGTACACTGCTTTGATCAATGTTAAGTTCTATATGGTCTGCTTTATAGTTGCGGTTTTACTAATTGGTTTGACATGTTTCACACACAAATTGTATGCCATTAGCGTTTGATCACTTTTGATCTATTTCTTATTATTCATTGTTATACTTATGTCATCATAATACACACCTGTACTGTACTTTGCTTTGATGTAGAAATAATACTACAGTATTCTGGGAGCAGTTTTACAACAATATGAATGTCCTCAGTCAAAGCTGGAAGTAGTAATACAAAAAAAGGAGGTGTATATAGGTAGCGACTTTACAAATGAAATGAAGTACAAAGAACATATACATTTGTACATGTTCTCTGATGTAGTACACAGACAGAAAAATTTAACAAAATTTAAAGGGATAATAGAGAAAATATATGCACATAACCTTAGAATTCCTAGAATAAAATATTGCAGAAGAGAATAAAATAAAATAGAATTGCTTAGAATGGATATTTGGTAATCCTTTGAAATTACTAAAATTCTTTCGCAAAAGTCAAAATAGTATGTATATAAAGCTCTAACTAATTATTTTATACTGTATGTCCATTTCAGATTTTACCATGTTGTTTTCAATTGCAATTCATATATCTTAAATTTTGAAGAAGAATATTTCAAATAGAAGTTATTGGGTATTTTATTCTTAACTAATCTTATTCATTGGTTATTCAATATATCCTCACATTTTATCAAAAAATTAAATGATAGGGTTTACTCTTTGTATTCAAAATCAGTTGCCAAACAATCGTGATGAGCATTAAATGCCAAATGAAACATTTACGTTAATTATGAAATTATAACTGTTCGTAAGTACATATGCATTAATTTGAATTTGACATCCGATGTTCATAGTTTTCACGGCAACATATATTTTGGATAAAAAAGGAAACATTATCTTTTCTTTTTTGAAAAATGTCAGGCTATTTTGAGCAACTAATTAGTAAAATTTGTTAAGAATGATGTAAGCCGAAACAAGACCTGCGATATGATAAAATAGAAAAAAATCTAAGCCGCATGTACGGCTCACAACCAAACTTAGACATTAAGTTCAACAAATATTACTTACCTTTGTGTTAAATATTTGAAATTTAATTGTACGCGAAAATAATAAATAGTAATGTGTAAAAATTCGTATTTAAAGTCGAATATCTTGATTAATAATTGAAATATCGAAAAGTGAATAGCGTATTCGTATTCAGCGTAAAAAACTGGATAAGAATCATATATTATATGTCTTGTAACATCACGGGAACCGTGCAACGGACAGACAGACAGACCAACCGACAGACCGACCGACAGACTAGACCATCTCATTAACCAAACGAAGTTTGGTTGAAAAATGGCACATTTTAAATAATAAAAGATTGATATATTTGTTGATGTTCCTTCGATAAACATAAAATTTGCAGTTAAAATATTTTATAAAAGATTAATTAATTGTTTTATAAACAAAGCTTAATTTCGTATTTAACTATATAACAATATTTCGTATAATACAAAGATCTCCCTGTATGTTTGTTGTGGTTTGTTTAGCATTTTTCTTAATCTTCTTTGGGAATTAAACCACTCATAGTTTTTAAAATCATGTTTATTCACGTTTCGTTCTATGACCTAGGATCGTTGTCAAAATAATAAAAACTTCAAGTTTGACATTTTTGACATAAATTGAAGGTGACTTTGATTTATTGATGTTCGAAATATTTGGTTTGAGTACACTAGGCAAAAATTTTTAAAGTTTAAAAGAATGATTGCCTTCAATTTGTATTACGGCTTGGGACCGACTTTTTTAGGTAGCCAATACGCTTAACGTGAAATCATCCGATTAATTTTTATTGGTGAATTTTATATAAATTCAATAACTTAAGGATTGGAAAACATTTTTTAACATGTTTCTATTTATACAATTAAGAGGATGGTTATTAAAGAAGTGTGCGATTACGTTACCGTAAAACTTAAGCAGTCATTTTTTATATTTATTTTGAGGGAGAAAAATCATTATGATTTAGGTTACTTCTTTGGTACATTACATGTGATTTACCAATGCTCCACCCGAAGGTACTACATTGGCCAGGAAGCGAGTTTTTTTTTACCTGGAAAATTTTGAATTTTGCCGAATCCTTGCTGTTTCAAAGCAAGGTAGGGATCTTTAACGTGCGTGACAACACTCACACACGGGACCTCCATTTTACCTCTCATCCGAACGAGGGTGTATTTTTGCGAAAAATGCTCGCCTAACATTTTTCAAGCGGACCGTGTCGGGATTCGAACCCGGGACCTTGGACGTAGTAGTCACACACATACCACTACACCACGGAGCCGCCTACTTCTTTGGTACAATTTAACATGGTTCTGAGGCGACCCTATGATGGGTTTACACTTGTCAGATACCAATACTGTTCAATGGAGATTGTATATGGTTTTGAGGTAACCCTATTGCGGGTTTACACTTGTCAGATACCAATGCTGTTTTACAGGGGTTGCTAATATGCTTATTGTTGTGTAATTAGTTATTGTATGTGTAAATAGAAATCATGTATGTAGGCTGTATTTCATGTTAATATCGCAAGGAAAACCCAGGAAATACTTGCAATGCTACCTAGATATTGTGGGTATTTGATTTTCATTTGTTATTTCTTTTAGTAATAAAACCCATTGTTTACTGAAAGTCACGGATTCGTTTGCTATGCAGTTATTTTTATGTAGGGTTATATAGCAGCATCTTTGATTTTGCATTTTTGGTGGTTTTCTTCTTTGTCGATAATTTTTGCGTCCTGCCATTTTATTTTATAACTGGAGTCCCATGCATGTTGGCAAATCATGGATTTTTTAAATTTTCTATTTTTTATATATGATTTATGTTCTTTTAATCGAACTTCAAATGGTCTGGAACTTTCTCCTATATAAAACTTGTTACATTCGCACAGTATTTTGTAGATGCAGTTTTTTGAACTTTGTATTGCGTTTTTGGGTTTTATTTTTGTTAATTGTGGTCTTAGGGTATTGTTGGTTCTAAATACTGTTTTAATTCTGAATTTGTTTCATATTCTTTGGATTTTTTCGGGGAATCCTTTTATGTATGGTATTGTATTGTATTGTATTGTATTTATTTGAACCCATATACAGGGTGTCCAGATTTTAATTGCACACTATAGGAATATCCTGAACTGTAAGAGATACAGTGGTGGTTAAATTAGACAAAAGTTACCTACCTATGAGGGTATTTTGTAACTGATCTTGAACTACAAATGTTATCCATAGATTGCTAGATATTGGCTAAAATACAAATTTTGCGATTTTCAACTTTTCTTAATAACTTCGTTGTTATTATAGTTAGAAGAATGAAATTTGGTATGGTAACATAAGACATAATTTTGCATTTAATGACGATTTACAAAATGTTCTACATCTATTACATTTTCTGTCGCGATAGTCAACATTTTTTTTTGTTATGGCCGCCATATTGGTTTTTTACATCAGCGTATAGAAAAAAAATTACAATTTCAACAATGTAAAAAACATCATTAATTTTTTAAAATAACATTATTAAGACACAAAAACAGTTTTTGTAAAAGATCTAACCTATAAATAATAATGGAAAGTTAACTACAACAACTTGAAGTTTACAGTAAATGTTCAAAATGTTCACCATGCTGTTCCAGACACAAACAAACCCTTTTATTCATCTGCGCAATAGCATTTGATATGGAATCTTGATTAACCGATTCTAACACACTTCTTATTTTTTGCTGCAAGTGTTGGACACTATTAGACGGAGTATCATAAACTTTATTTTTTACATCTCCCCATAGAAAAAAATCCAGCGGGTTCATACCAGGCGAACTGGGTGGCCACGAAATAGCACCATGCTTTCCAATCCAACTTTGAGGAAATCGCTCATTTAAATACTGCGTTACTAACCTGAAATTATGAGGTGGTGCGCCATCATGTTGAAACCAGCGTAAGTTTCTAATTGCTTCTAACGGTAGTTGATCTAAAAATTCTTTAAGAGCATTAGTTAAAAAATCTAAATATTTCTCTCCGTCTGAATTCCCTTGTATGAAATAAGGGCCTATTATTCGGGCATCGAAGATTCCATCCCAAACATTCACAGAAAAACGAACTTGATTGTTTACTTCCTGCAACAAATGTGAAATTTTTGTAGAATAGTAGTGCTTATTTCTACAATTAAACATTCCACAATTTGAAAATGTAGATTCGTCGGTCAACATAATTTTATTCGCAAACTGTGGTTCATTGTCTAATTGAGTAAGTAATAAACCACTCACAAAATGCTAATCGTCTTTCCGAATCTCCTATATGGAGTTTTTGTACTGGCAAGTATTTGTAGTCATGGTATTTATGCCTCCTAATAATATTATTTACTGTACTTTTGGAGACATTGCAGTCACGTGCAAAAGATCTGCACGATCCAGTAAGGGATAACATGTAAATGTGCTAATACATTAATGTCGGCATTCGCTTCTACCTTTTTAAGATATTTACATCTTGATTTGTTAATGGAACCGCAGTCGGACATGTTTTTACATATTCTATAAAACAATGTACGATTTGGTTGGCTTCGTTCAGGGTACAGATTATGATACTTGCGGGCGGCCTCTGTAGAATTTCTGCAGCTTTTGATATACAAGTCGTACAACCAAATTTTAATTTAAAACTATTAACAACAAAACTAATTATTGCAAACAATGGAACAGTTTAGAATTAATTGTATTTGATAGCAACACACTGGATCTTTTTTACAAAAACCGTTTTTGTGTCTTAATAATGTTATTTTAAGAAATTAATGATGTATTTTACATTGTTGAAATTGTAATTTTTTTTTCTATACGCTGGGGTAAAAAACCAATATGGCGGCCATAACAAAAAAAAAAGTTGACTATCGCGACAAAAAATGTAATAGATGTAGAACATTTTGTAAATCGTCATTAAATGCAAAATTATGTCTTATGTTACTATACCAAATTTCATTCTTCTAACTATAATAACAACGAAGTTATTAAGAAAAGTTGAAAATCACAAAATTTGTATGTTAGCCAATATCTAGCAATCTATGGATAACATTTGTAGTTCAAGATCAGCTATAAAATACCCTCATAGGTAGGTAACTTTTGTCTAATTTAACCACCACTGTATCTCTTATAGTTCAGGATATTCCTATAGTGTGCAATTAAAATGTGGACACCCTGTATACATGGTAGTGGCAGAGACAAGCAATTTAACAAACAATATAACATATAGTGTACGACAGTGTTAAAAGTCTTAAAATAATTACAATAAAATATATTATAGTCATAACCAACAAAAATTATCCAACAATAATGATTAACAAAGTATCTGTCATAATAGATCTACTTGACAGACTCATCATTCAAAAACTCCTCCACCGTGTAATAACACCGGTCACGCAGCAAGGCTATTAGTGACCATTTAAAATTATGAGTATTCTTAGAGTTTTTAATGCTGTCAGGAAGTTTAAGAGAGTTGGTGCCATAAAAAGTATTGATTTATAAACTCGGGTGGAAGTAGGTGTAATTTTGTAGATATCTCTTGAATTTCTTGTAATGTGTGAAGGAATTAGTGTTGGCACTATTATATTTAAGAGTGTTTTTACGGAAGAGCAGCAATGTATCCAAAATGAATAGGGAAGAATATGTGAGAACTTTCAGTCGTTTAAAAGAGCGGCATACAGTGTTCATCCCTTGGTTTATGGCAAATAATCTGGATAGCTCGTTTTTGCAATTTGAAGATGGGAGACATCTTTTCTAGCGTGGTATATCCCCAAAAGGGAATACCATACCGCAGCCTGGATTCAAACAAGGCATAATACACTTTAAGGGCAGAGTCAATTGCTAGTTCCGTGGATATAGTTCTCAGTGCATAACACGCTGATGCTAAGTTAGCAGCAAACAAGGATATATGATCTGACGAAGTTAAGCCATGGTCAATAGTTAAGCCTAAGAATTTAGTATTAGGGACAATATTTAATGATAAATTGTCTGATATACTTATAGTTTCAGAGATGACTTGAGGTTTGAAAATTATACAGCAAGTTTTTTTAGTGTTTATAGAGAATTTGTTTATTTTGAACCAATTTTGAGTAGAAACAAGATCCGATGAAATGCAATTGTGAAGTATAGGAGAACAAGAAGAGTCCCAATACAAAGTAATATCATCGGCAAATAGTGTACATGAAGCATATTTAACAGAAGATATAAAGTCATTAATATAAAGTAAGAATAATAAGGGTCCCAAAACAGAACCCTGGGGAACTCCTAAATTTACACGTACCATATTTGATACAATTGTTTTATGTTGACTAGAGAGTTTAACGGATTGAGTTCTGTTCTCTAAGTAAGATTTAAGCCATGAATTTGCCACCCCTCTAATACCATAATGGTCAAGTTTATTTAAAAGGATGCTATGATGCACGCAATCAAAAGCTTTACTAATGTCTACAAATACAGCAGCAGATGCAGACTTTCTTCTATTCAACGTTGTATAGAGACCCACTAAAAATTGGTGTATAGCATCTGCTGTGGATTTGTTAGAGAGTATTTTTTGGTGTGTATCGTTGTTTTTGTTCTCTTTTTCTTTATTTTTAGGGTTTTTATTCATTTCTTTCTCTATTATTCTTTTAGGATATTTGTTTTCTATTAGTGTACATCTGATTAAGTCTTTCTCTTTCTGTAAAATTTCTTCGTTTGATGATATTAATTTTGCTCTATCATAAATGGTTTTAATAATTCCTCGTTTGACACAGTGTGGGTGGTTTGAATCGAAGTTTAAGTATCTGTTTGTGTGCGTTGGTTTACTGTATACCGATGTATTAATTGTTGTATCGTTTTTGCTAACTATAGAATATCTAAAAACGGAAGCTTTTCATGTTGTTCTAATTCATATGTGAATTTAATAGTTGGTTCTATTTTGTTAATTGATTGTACAAAGTGTTTAATTTTTAATTTTCAATACCATACATAAAAGGATTCCCCGAAAAAATCCAAAGAATATGAAACAAATTCAGAATTAAAACAGTATTTAGAACCAACAATACACTAAGAGCACAATTAACAAAAACAAAACCCAAAAACGCAATACAAAGTTCAAAAAACTGCATCTACAAAATACCGTGCGAATGTAACATGTTTTATATAGGAGAAAGTTCCAGACCATTTGAAGTTCGATTAAAAGAACATAAATCATATATAAAAAAATAGAAAATTTAAAAAATCCATGATTTGCCAACATGCATGGGACTCCAGTCATAAAATAAAATGGGAGGACGCAAAAATTATCGACAAAGAAGAAAACCACCAAAAACGCTAAATCAAAGAAGTTGCTTATATAACCCTACATAAAAATAACTGCGTAGCAAACGAATCCGTGACTTTCAGTAAACAATGGGTTCCATTACTAAAAAAAATAACAAATGAAAATCAAATGCCCACAATATCTAGGTAGCATTGCAAGTATTTCCTGGGTTTTCCTTGCGATATTAACATGAAATACAGCCTACATACATGATTTCTATTTACACATAAAATAACTAATTACATAACAATAAGCATATTAGCAACCCCTGTAAAACAGCATTGGTATCCGACAAATGTAAACCCGTCTTAGGGTCGCCTCAGAACCATATAAAATATTCATAGAACAACATTGGTATCTGACAAGTGTAAACCCATCATAGGGTCGCCTCAGAACTATTTTAAAATCTGCCAAAGAAGTAGTCTAAATCATAATGATTTTTCCCCTCAAAATAAATATAAAAGACGACTGCGTAAGTTTTACGGTAACGTAATCGCACACTTCTTTAATAACCATCCTCTCAATTGTATAAATAGAAACATGTTAAAAAATGTTTTCCAATCCTCATGTTATTGAATTTATATAAAATTCGCCAATAAAAATTAATCGGCTGATTTCACGTTAAGCGTGTTGGCTACCTAAAAAAGTCGATCCCAAGCCGCAATACAAATTGAAGGCAATCATTCTTTTAAACTTTAAAAATTTTTGCCTAGTGTACTCAAACCAAATATTTCGAACATCAATAAATCAAAGTCACCTTCAATTTATGTCATAAATGTCAAACTTGAAGTTTTTATTATTTTGACAACGATCCTAGGTCATGGATGGAAACGTAAATAAACATGATTTTAAAAATTGTGAGTGGTTTAATTCCCAAAGAAGATTAGGAAAAATTTAAACATCTGCGACGTAAACATGTGACTGGTAGACCCTTTTTTATGGTTTGCAGCAAGAAGTTTATATAAATTAGTTACCAGCCTGTTTCATGAAAATTAATAAACATTGTGCCGTTACCCGATATTACAAAGCATCACATTGGTAGATCTTTTTAACTGATCAATGAAGAATTTTGTTATACTCCTTCCACCAACTTCTACTTTTTATTGGCTTAATAACAAATTATCTTTTACAATATTAATCGAAAATTAAAATTTATGGAAAGTTAAAATAATTGATTACCTGTTGGTGATATTTTTGTCACAGTTTGAACCCAAAAATCATAATACTTAAGCAGTGTAAATCTGTCTCACGTTTCAAGCAATGAAATTGAGGATTTTTAGTCCCTATGCTTTTCATCGCTTTATTCTCTCGTGATACGAAATATAGTTGAATTTTCATTTCTTCAGTGATTTATGTACAGTTTGCAAGGGAAATTAATTTCTACTAAATTACACACTAATTCCCCTGTTTTGTGCATTAGGCTGCACAATTAACTAAATATGTTCTATAAATTCAACTATTTTAATATTCAAACTAATAAAACGCATCCACCATATTAAAACATGTAAACAGTAAAATTGATAACTAAAAATACTTACTTTTGTATTTCTAGAGTTTTGAAGAGTTCTCGTCTAACCCCAGAAGTGTTCGGCAAGCTCGTAGGAATATCATAAAAGGCAGAAGGCATAGAGATGATGATCCATTTTGTAGTGACGAACTTCCTGGCAACAACACAAAGCTGAAAGTTGGTACAATTGTTGATGATAAAATTCCACCTGAAGAAATTAAACTAATACAGATACCATTAAATCAAGTTGGAACATCCTTAAATTTAACAGATGCTGCTTTTGAATTGTTGGGAGACAAAATGCCCGATACACTTGATGTTTGTGAAGAAAAAGTACTAACGGGTAACGAAGCTGCTCAACGTTTGAAGGAATTTGCACATAGAAATAGTACGGAGCAAGAAAATATCAATACTGATTAACATATATTGTAAAATTATACTATAAAATAGTAAATAAATATATCTTACTACATGCATACAGTAAAACTTATACCCCAATTTTACTTTTCTTAGATTCCTTTTCAATTTTATCAATATAATGTGCTGCATTTATTCCGTGGAGCTCATTGTGTGGAACAGAGGAATTATCGCCTGGACAGCCTTGTTTGATATTTTCATCTTCACTATGAATAGTTAGCCTTATATCATCAAGTAAATCCTTATCTATAATTGTTTCTACAAGATTGATTTTCTCATTACTAGTCGCATTCTGTAAAAATAAATAAGCCTTAAAATAGAGAAAATTGTTTAAATACAAAGAGTAACATTTTCAATAAAATGCAATCTATTTGATTTTTTAAGCTTGTAACGCTGGCACGTTACCTAAGCAAACATTAAGTAGTAAAAAAGAGTTTATTAATTTCAGTTAGTTGAATAGCACAAAATCAGCCTGTAAAACCAACGGATAGCAAATGAAAGACCAGATCAGATCCGACTATTAGCGACTAAACATCCGACAGACGTTTGCAAAGTCAATCGACATGCAACCATTGAACTTTAAAAGCGGATATGATAGTTAACGTGATGGTATCATACGTGAGGCTGTTAGTAAAAGAACGAAATTTTCGGATGCAAACAAAACGTGGATATGCACACCAGTAGTTAACGTTTAAGCTTCTCACAGTGTTAGAGAGCTTTTGTTATCAACAAGTTGGATTTTATACTCAGCGATTCCTGCCTTGAAGGTCAATAGTGTTTTAAGCTAGAAAAATAACTTAAGTTGTTGAAATATTTGTAACACAGCTTATAATCATCATTTGCTATTTGTTTGCTTCTTTGGTATTTAATAACTGTAATGATACTAATAATAATGTATAAAGCTGCTTATTAAGAACTATTCATGTTGGTGCATGTATATTTAAAGCATATTGTAAACACAGAATTTTCATATGGAAATGTCCATTATTATAGAGGCAAAATAGTACGTAATAATTAAATTGGCTAAATTTCTAGCATTGATAATATTAAGTCATTTTTTAGCTAAATGCATATTGGGTCAATTAAGAGTTTTTTCTGCTACTATTCACTGTTATAATCATGTTTTCCAATATAGATTAGGTATACACGACAGAGTTTTTTATTTGTGTTTATTTTCAATTAATAGAAGAGAAAAGTGTACGTGAGACTTCATGAACCTCCTTCTGGGCAGGCTTTATCCATGTTAATTCTTTTGAAGTGGGTTGGCGTTCAAACGCTTTGCCTAGGCAAAAGGACTTCAAAGACATTTCAAGGTAAGCGAAAAGATATTTATTAAAAGTGTCAGAATTTGTGTACCCCTAAAAGTAGTTTATTTGCTCTCATATAACCCACCGTACACCACTGAAATCTAGTCGGTGCCCTAATTTACTGTTATGCCACTTTATCCCACTGTAGAGTAAAATTAATTCAGAAATGTAAGTCAAATCAGCACGTAACAAGCTGTCGATAACAACACTATCTAATTTATTGCTGAGTTTCTCAAAATAATAACAGAGCATTGTGTACACTTTCAGTCTAGAAAACCAGGTAAATTTGAAGAGGCTCAATAAAGTATTCGCCTAAAATTCTGTAATCTAAAAAATTAGCATTGAACAAGACCAAGGCAACCAGCTAAGTGTGCCGCCTAATTTAGAAAAAAGATAATGACAGTGCTTGATGAGGATAGTAAATGCACTCCTCTAGAAATATCTATTAACCGATCAATTAGTTTTAGGGCTTTTAGAGAGCGGTCCCAATGGAAAATGTAGCGATTAGCAAAGCAATAAAATAAGGTAGTAGATTAAACAGTGCTCTAGAAGATCTCGTGCTTATATAATATTTCTTAAAGGAAACTGACTAACACTATTGGTGGAATTTACTAATACAGAAGCTACTAAAATGAAATATGATTGTAAGCATTTCCAAGGAGCATAACACACTACCGTGGAGTAAGCATGGAATCATTACGGCTTAGATGAATAGTGATTGTGCGTATCGAGGCGAGAAATGTTAAGAGTTTCTGAATTATAGATCGCATAATGCGATACGCACATTCGTATCTAATATTTTTATATAATCAGTTTTACTGGTTAATGATGCAATGATTTAAGTGTTTTGTCATAAAAAAGTATGTAATGTAAACAAAAACACTACAAAACTTTCAAACTTATATTTACAAGTTCTAGTTTCTGTTGTATTAAAGCTATACATTTATGTCTACTGCTATTAAGTTGATTAGTCACGCATTGAATTATATATTGCGTAAACTTACACTATATTTAAATACTTAACAATCTACCACTATTTTTAATAAACATTTGGCGTTTTTAATACCAAGTTAATAGCTCAGCAAGTTCTCTGTCGATTTAAATTTCTACACGATTTAAATGTCTTTCCATAGTTCCTATTCCATATTATAAGATCTAGAATATACTAACTGTTTCAATAGATCAAATTAAAAAAATATAATGCAGTTAAATCTGGCAACAAACTCCCATGCAATTGGGCCATTTCTTCCAATCGGACGATTGGGGAAAATCGTGGATAGTCTATCTTGAGTCTGAGAGTATGTAGGTGCATCACGTGATTAAACCATCAGGTTGTCAACAGTTCTTACATTTAGCTAGTCTAGAATGTTTTCAAATTCACTTTGCAGAAACTGTTTATAGCAAGGTCCTATGAAATAAATATTACTATAACCTCGAACCAATAATGTTGGAGTTTCACATTAAATCCGAACTTATTTAGCGGCACACAAATAACGAGTTAACTTTCACCTCAGTGTTTAGTGACGATTGAACAATCCACCATTAGTGATATGCATCTTGTCTGTCAGACATCTTTGTGGATAAATATTTACAAACCAATTGCAAAAATTACGTCTTCCTTGATAAACACCATCATGCAATCCTCGACCAATGGGTAACTTATAAAAATGATATTTATATCTTCCAAGAATTTCTACCGCACATACGAAATTCCACTATCCTGACTATTCGTCATATTGAAATGCTTGGATTTAGGTTTATGTAAGCTAGCACATTAATCATAATTACAATTTCTACACTTATCAAATCTCCCACACTTTGAATGTTTAACAGTGAGCGAAATCGATCAAAATAGAGCTAAAAATAGTATTATACAGCTCTTTTGCTGTTTTTGTTACACATTTGTATCAATTTAGGTATTATGGGAAATAAAAATCAGATAAGAAAGGGAAAAAAAGCAATTTAAAATCGACAATTTATTATTGAAGCACCCTGTATAATTTTGATTTCATTATGTGTTCAAAGATGTTGCATTTTAATAAATTCGGTAGTCCTATTCAACGTATAATCCTAAAAACGAACAAATAAACATTTCATCTCTGTTAAGTACAAATTCGGAGGCATCGTAGTATCATAAATTATTTTAAACCATCAAAAATGTAAGCAAAACGTTTTTAACTCTCAACTTTCATAGTGGAAGCATGTTATTTTTTAACGGAAGCTTTAAATTCAAGTAAACAACAGTAAATTTATTAATATACACATTACAAATATGAGCTTTTAGAAATTCTAGTTAAATAAATTAAATTTAATATTACATAGTTGTGAATCCAAAGAAAACCACAAACACTTTAATCATATTTACAATACAATACAATATATGCAAAACGCAATAAAAATAGAGTATTTACAATGTTGTTAAATAAAGAAAAAACCGATGCATTAATGAAACTCACATTGATTAAATTGCCAACCAGATATTGTGCAGTACACTATTCATTTCTATTAAAGTTACGTGTTGTTAACTAAAGAAACCATGACAAATTAGTTTGGAATTCAATGCCCTGAAGGCTAAAATACTCTCGACTTTGAAGGACTTTTTGTCACTTAAAGACGAAACTAAGTTAATTTATTTGTAAAATTAGATGCTGTTTTTGTTGGTATTTATGTATTATGGTTGTTGTGGTTACATGTAGTGTTACATTATTAAATTAGACATTGTCAGTTCATGTTAAAGTAGAAGCATATTGTAAATTATTATTCTAGTTAAGGATCAAAGTATGAGAAATTGCAGAAGAGCTGATTATGTAATTTTGCCATTGTTTTGTATGTATTTTGTCACTCAACCCGAATATTAATGTAAGTACTTTTAAAATTATTTTATACCTATTGGTTCACGAAAATACTCAAATAATGTTATTTTAGAATAGATTTAAGCAAGGGGAGTTGATAGTTGTTTTATTTGTTCAAACATACAGGTGACCTTTGTAAGGAAATCTATCTCACCAAGAAAAACCCCGTAATTACAATCCCCTGGGTTACACGTCCAGAAAAATCCCTATTAGACTAGGCGTAGTTAGCCCCCTTTAAACATAATGGATTGAAAACCCAACACAAGTGCTTGTAATACAGCAATCGCACCTAGATAAAATTTTGAAGGTTACTCGATTTTGTTAAATTTTCTATCATTAATTGTTATCGGGACACATTCCCGCGCCGCTGTAATTGGCCTGTACATCTTTATTTTGTTACAAGATTCCCGTTCCTTTTAGAAAAATTCCAAATTTAAAACGTAATGCTTTAAACACCCATAGCAGATAATATACCACTTATTTATTGGTATATGTATTAGTTAATCACCTGCTTGAAATGAGGATGAGCTAGGTTACACAATTTACAAATGAATTAATAGAATTTATGTTTCAAATTAACAATATAAATTAATTATTGACTCTGATTACTTTCTAATTTAATGAATATTGTTTGGTTGTGTACAAAATAATTATTATTTATATTAGTCATCCGCATAGGTGCGGTTTGCTGCCTAGTTCAATTTGGGTGATAAAATTCGTTGCTATTTCCTACAACATATGCAAATTTCCTGCAATGGAATCTGCTGGTTTCTGCCGAAAACATAAACGAGAACAAGACAGAGGTAAAATAAGATAAGGGATAGGTATAGGAACCGACAGGTTCAACTCCACTACCTTCTATAAAGCACTCCTGTACAAGTCTGTCAAGATAAGTGGTCATTCAAAAATCCCCATCACAAAAGTGTAACTAACAACTTGAAATTCACCACAGTTTGTTTGTACTGTTGTTCGTATGTGTCCTGAATGGTTGGAAAACGTAATATTCGTTCCATAACTTTAGAAATTATCTTTATGCAAACTTACGTGTGATAAAGGCTGTTCCGCCTCAAACATTGTCGTGGAACACAAGACCACATTTATTATTTATAATACGCTAAATAATATTAATACAGTAATTCCCTAAAATAATTATTTACTAAGATAATTTGTGGGGCGCTTTTTAACGCATAACAGTCGCAACAAAGCTCCAAAAAGAAAAACAAAAAACATTTCTATTAAAGTTACGTGTTGTTAACTAAAGAAACCATGACCATGCCTCTTTCACATGTTAGGTACATTAATGGCATGCCCCTCTGAAATGGAAAAGTGGGGAAAACAACATTGCTTGAGAGCTGCCGCAACTAAATAATGCAATTACTTAAAGTCATCACCACAGGTTAAACAGTAAGAGAAAGTTTTGGTTTGCTATAAATATCTTGTTGATTATGGAATAATAAATGAGGGTCTACGTGGTTGATTATGTAATTTTCCCATTGTTTTGTATGTATTTTGTCACTCGACCCGAATATTAATGTAAGTACATTTAAAATTGTTTTATACCTATTTGTTAATAAAAATACTCAAATAATGTTATTTTAGAATAGATTCAAGCAAAAGGAGTTGCGAATTGTTTTATTTGTTCAAACATACAGATGACCTTTGTAAGGAAATCCATCTCACCAAAAAAAAACCCGTAATTACAATCCCCTGGGTTACATGTTGTCCAGAGAAGTCTCTATTAGATTAAGCGTAGTTAGAGCCCTTTAAACTTGACGGATTGAAAACCCAACACAAGTGCTTGAAATTCAGCAATCGCACCTAGATAAAATTTTGAAGATTTCCCAATTTTGTTCAATTTTTCTGTCATTAATTATTATCGGGACACACTCCAGCGCCGCTGTGGTTGGTCTGTGCATCTTTATTTTGTTACAGGATTCTCGTTTCCTTTTAGAAAAATTTCAAATTTAAAATGTAATGCTTTAAACACCCATAGCAGATAATATACTACTTTGTTACTAATTGGTGTATGTATTAGTTAAACACTTGCCTGAATAGAGGATGTGCTAGGTTACACAGAATTTACAATTGAATTAATAGAATTTACGTTTCAAATTAACAATATAAATTAATTATTGACTCTGATTACTTTCTAATTAATGAATATTGCTTGGCTGTGTACCAAATAATGATTATTTATATTAATATCCGCATAGGTACGGTTTGTCACCTAGTACAAATTCGGTGATGAAATTTATTGCTATTTCCTACAACATATGCAAATTTCCTGCAATGGAGTCTGCTGGTTTCTTCCAATAACATGAACAAGAACAAGACAGGTAAAATAATATAAGGGATAGGTATAGGAGTTGATGGGTTTAACTCCACTACATTCTATAATGTACTCCTGTACAAGTATGTCAAGATAAGTGGTCATGTCGAGAATCCCCATCACAAAAGTGTATCTAACAACTTGAAAATCATCAGTTTTTATGTGTCCTGAATGCTTGGAAAGCGTAATATTCGTTCCACAATCTTTGGAAATTATCTTTATGCAAACTTACGTGTGATACATGGCTGTTCCGCCTCAAACAATGCCGGGGAACACAAGACCACATTTAGTATTCATAATATCCTAAATAATATTAATACAGTAATTCCCTAAAATAATTATTTGCTAAGATAATTTGTGGGGCGCTTTTTAACGCAAAACAATCGCAACAAAGCTCCAAAAAGAAAAAGTCTTTCTGTACGAAGTTCATATACACATAAAACTCGCATTCCAATAATGTCATTAAGCACCACCTGGTTTTTAAATCATAACAATCTTTGTGATACCAGGTAACGGAACGAGTGGCTATCCGATCATCAGGCTACGTCATTTACGCACACAAGAGTCTTGTTTGTTTCTGCACAGACCACACAAAATTAGCCAAAAATACGAGACTTGATGCTTAAACCTAACACTTAATTTCCACTATAAAAATCTAAATACAACATTAACTTTTTCCACATTGCATATAAATGCATACAAATTGTTCAAAATTGGGTTAGAATGCCACTCTTAATTTCGATAGAATTCTTTTTAAAGAGTCAAGGTTTTGTTTTGCGATAAACTAGGCGGTATTATCTATCACTGGTTTTGCACAGACTCCTTTCGAAGCATTCGGCATGTGCGGTCATGTATTAAAACATAATATAATACAATATACATTTTGGTGTGTGTTACTGTGCTACTACATAATTCCGTCGGCAGAGGTGTTGTTCTGGTTTGGATGCTGCCAACCATTTCTGTAGAAGCCAACAGTATGAACTTTAAGGTAAGTGCATGATCGTTGTTGGATTTACCGCTAAAAGTATTTTATTGCAACACACGCCCCCATACAGTCCACTTACTCTAAGGAAATAATCTGGGGTTTCACGCACTGTGTAAATTTTCCCATTATTTCTCCAGCACAAATTTTTTTGAAATGCCTTTAAAGTATTCTTTAACTCATATAAATTAAAAGCTCTGACATACCAGCAAAGGTAAAAACAACATATTTTGCAGCAATCAAAATTTTATGTTAACAAATTGGTGAGTGATGCTACCTTTGATCATACATACCAAAGATTCAAAACATCAATTAGATGAGATAAACCCCCCAAACGATATTTTCAAAACAAAAGATACATACATACTTCAAGAGTTGGAGCATCAATTAGGTAAAGTATAAACTCAAAGAAAATTTCAAAGAGAAAGATAGATAAATAACCAATTATGGTTTAGAATATCAATCAGATAAGATAAAATCCCAAAAAGAAAGATAACAGTTTGCGGTTCAGAGACCCCCCACTCTTGCCAAAGCACACTGCACCTCGTATATATAGATAAAACAAAAGGGTTCCCAAGAGGGTAGAATGATCTTGTAGGTTCTTGAAAAGGATTTGTTTCTGGTGCTTTCCAGAAGAATAAACTCTATGAAGCGGCATCCGTGTGTGAGAACGGCAAAAGGAACCAGGTAGAAATGTGGATGCAGACCCTGCACCCTGTTATGCTTTATTTTGTACAGCTCCCAGGTATTAGTTTATTAATTTAGATTTACGGACTTTTTTATAACTCTGCATGAAAACTTACATGCAGATCTTAATAATACCATTCACGCTGTGAAAACTACACTTCGTTGGTGTTCGCAAAGTTGTTGACGCCATTGACTTATTTTTGTGGTCGCAAGCATGATGACAAATCAGTTCTCCCAAGAAAACAAGTTCGGTTCCTACCAATGCGAGTGGAAGTGAGTCGACCTCAGTTAGAGGGGGTAGACGTTTTATGTGAGGAATACAGCATAACTCAAATCATTACCGTACCGCCTACCGTAGAGTGAACATTACCTTACCACACTGCAGTGTAGTGCAGGAGTGACTTCGACTATCTTCATTCCCACGCTCTTACCTTTCCCAATTACCATATTGTCAAGCATCACCAGCAGAAACACTCAAAGCAGCAATCTACAACAAAGGCAGCAGGAACCGACTCCTGGAGGACGACTTCCACACCCTGCTGGAATCAAGGGGTAAGTGCTTTATGACTATTTATTTACCCAGGGTTTTATCGGGATGCGGGGCTGAACGTTATAACCCCTGCGTTCATTAAGAAACAATATACCTGCAGGCCAAATCGAAAACAAGTTTACGCTGTATTGATGGATTTAGCAAGTACAGCAGAAGACTGCAGTAATACAAACCCAGACAGAAATCCCCACACCCACAGTTCAATACTGTGCGGCAGCAACCTTCTAAAGTATGCAGCAACTTAGAAACAAAGTAGAAAAAATAGAAAAGATAATAGGAGGTGGTATGTTTGGAGCTTTATAACAACCAGGTAGAAAAGAGACGAAGAAGAGCCCGCATTGAGTAAAAGCAAGAAAAAGGGTGGGTAGCAAAGCACTGCTCAACCAGTCAAAATGTAGTCAGTAGCCCAGAGCGGGAGAGAACCACTCTAATGTGATGGACGGTTGTCTTGGGACAAAGATAGCTCCACTGGAGGAAAAATAGGGCTGAAACGGAAATAAAATGAAACGAAAAAGGGTAAAATCCGAGAACAATTAGTAGGGGATGTCCCTGTTAAAATAAATCAGTCTGATGGTCAACCTGCTACGTTATCAAACAAAATAAAGCAACCTATAATAACATGTCGTTAATTAAAGATAGCAAAACTTCAAATGTGACCTAAACAGATCATTTTCCTACCAAGCACATCAGCTGCGATACGAAAATCAGAAAAATGTTAAAGCGACCCAGTTAATTGATGTATTTTTTTAATTGTGTTCATTATTTTGGAGCAACAAATTTTTGCAACTAGTCGACAGTAGAAAGTTCCAACTGCTATTGGCCTTAAACTTCCATCTCTATTCTTGAGCACACACACAATGATGCACCATAGAGTACTGGACAAATTTCTTGATGTACTCCACCTGAAAGTGTTAGGTTACATAAGGTGGTTAGTGCTTTTATAAGATTTTGGACATAAGAACCGGCATTATAGCTGCACATATCTTGGATATGGGAAGGTCTAACAGAACCTAATCTACCTGCAGAACCAGTATAAAAGGATCAGATTCATTCATAACTTCCTCACAAGTAATTTTGAAAATATTTGAAGAATTAAATTGCAGAAAACTTTGTTTTATCTGTAGAAGGGTGTTTCAAAATCATTTCCAAAATGGTATCGTTATATACTTCTGCCAAAATGTCATTTGAACGTATCAGACGTACAGCTGTTGGGGAAATCCCCATCTGATACTTTACTGATTATTTTTTATTTAGAGACTATTTAAATTATTTATGGTTCGGGTTGGGACCGTGTCATTTTATAAATTAAGACCTTAATTTATAAATGACACGGTCCCAACCCGAACCATAAATAATTATAATGACTCCGGCCGTGAAAGCCTCCGACAATATCAGAGTATTTAAAGTTGGTGTTGGTTGATGTTATAATAAGTGGGAATAAACTTTTTAAATTCCGTCTAATAATTGAAGAAAGGTTGTTGTTTTTCATTCTTGTTTTGGTTATTTATAAAAAGGCTAAAGTATGGAAAAAGCAGTAGTTTTTCCCAAGATAAGAAAGAATTTTTTCCACACAGTCCATGATTAAATTTGTAAGTGATAATGCTGTAGACATCCTCACATATTTGAAAATTCCTTTTATAATTAAATGTTTTTGAAAATTGCTAATCGTTTTTCAAAATTTGAATTTTGATCCATAATACGATTCTTTGGCAGATCACGTGTAGAGAATCGTTATTATGAATCTTTGTCACGTGAATTTTAACCCTTGATTTTTAAAAGTAATATTGTATAGGGGACAAATAAGAAATTTTTCGGTTATTGGGGATTTATTTTCCTTTGATTACAAATTCGTTGCATCTTGATTTTTAATGATTACATTTTCGTTTATTTCTTCGCCTTACTAAATTTTTTAGTATGAGTAGTATTGATCCGTTTTAATCTCATCATTCTATTCTGTTAAATTAGTATTTCGTTTTATTTATTTATTTATTTATATAGATATGTATTATAAGTTATCTGTATGTATCGTTACTCTATAATTGGGTTATTCCTGTTGAGTACGTAATAATAAATAAATAAATAAATAAATTTCGTTTTAATTGTAGAATAGTCTTTAATTGACATTTGTCATATAAATATAATAAAATGTCACGAAACAAATTTGTATAAATCAAATGTTTTCTAATTATTCTTGTAATGTACCAAATACATACAGTATATGAAAAAAATACTTTTATTATCGATCAAACACAACTTCAATTAAAAACTATTATTTAAAAATTTTTTCGTGAATTAAAAGAACACAGCATACGTCAACCATGCATTTGCTGTAATAATAAAACCAAAAGTTTAGTACGCTATGAAAATAGAATAGATTCAAAATATTTAACTTTGTTACTGATAATAATAATCACAGAATTAACAGCTAACTCGAAATAATTTTGACGTACCTTAAATTTTATAACCGAGTATTTAACAAGATTCTACAGGATGTTAAACAAATAATCGTTTAAATTGCGAAGAAATCGGACTTACTAATACATAAAACTTGAACAAACTGTAGATAGCAAGGTCCTATGAAATAAAAATTACTATAACCTCAAACCAATAATGTCGGAGTTTCACATTAAATCCAAACTTGTTTAGCAGCACACAAATAACTGGAGTTAATTTTCTTCCAAGTGTTCAGTGGCGAATGAACAATCCAACATTAGTAATACATGTCTTGTCTGTCCGACATCTTCATGGATAAATATTTACAAACCAATTGCAAAAATTACGTCGTCTTAGACAAATACCATCATGAACCCTCAACCAATAAATAACTTATAAAGATGATATTCATATCTTTCAAGAATTTCTACCGCACATAGGAAATTCCACTATCCTGACTATTTGTCATATTGAAATGCTTGGATTTATGTATATACAAGTTAGCACATTAATCATAAATACAATTTCTACACTTATCAAATCTCCCATACTTTGATAAATTTGTATAATTTCCTGAATGTTTAACAGTGGCGAAATCAATCAAAATAGAGTTAAAAATAGTATTATACAGCTCTTCTGCTGTTTTTGTTACAAATTTGTAATAATTTGGGCATTATGGGAAATAAAATCAGATAAGAAAAGGGAAAAATAATTTAAAATGGACAACTTATAATTAAAATATCCTGTATAATTTTGATTTCATTATAAGTGTTCAAATTTTAATAAATTCTATAGTTCTATTCAAAGTATAATCTTAAAAACAACAAAAACATATTTCATCTCTGTTAAATACAAATCAGGAGGAATCGTAGCATGAAATTATTTTAAACCACGAAAATGTAAACAAAACGTTTTTAACTATCAACTTTCATAGTGGAAGCAGGTTATTTTTCGAATATTAAAAGAACACAGCATATGTCAACCATGCATTTACTGTAATAATAAAACCAAAGGTTTAGCATGTTATCAAAATAGAATAGATACAAAATATTTAACTTTGTTACTGATAATAATAATCGCAGAATTTACAGCTAACTCGAAATAATTTTGAAGTACCTTAAGTTTTATAACTGAATATTTAACAAAATTCTATAGGATGTTAACCAAATAATCGTTTTAAATTGCGAGGGAGTCGGACTTGCTAATGCACGTAAAATAACCGTGGAAACAGTACTGGATATACAATTTTAAATTAACTGTGTGCCAAATTATTTAATTACAAGGATGGACCCTAACAAAGAAACCACCTCTAAATTGTATGATATTATACGATGCTTGTTCAATTGAAACCCATCTTTGGTTCAGGAAAAATTTATTGACAACTAAATTTACAAATAATTACCACTACGATTAAGGCACATATCCCATTGTTTCATCAACCTATGTATACCCTGCCTAAAGAAATCTTGTCGCTGCTGCTCAAAGAATTCTTTCACAGCGTTTTGTACTTCTTCGTCCGACTGAAAACGGTTACCTTTTAACGCTTTTTTTAGTGACCCAAAAATCGGGACTACAGGGTGGATGCTATAATATCCGCCATTTCTTTCGCAGTAGATTTTCTTTCACTACGTAAGCAACATGAGGTCGAGCATTGTCGTGAAGCAGAATGACACCACATGAAGGCTTCCCTGGACATTTTCGTCTTATTGCTTGATGGAGCTTGTTTAAAGTTTCATTATACAGGTTTGCGTTAATATGCACCTGAAGTTTTTTCTGTAAATTCTATCAACAAGGGTCCTTCATGGTCGAAAAAAATGTCAACATGACCTTACCGGCAGAAGTTAAACTTTAAACTTCTTTGGTGGCGGATAATTTGAGTGTTTCCATTGCATCGATGACAGCTTACTGGATGGCTCAAAATAATGACACCAAGATTCGTTGCCAGCAATTATTGACAAGAGAAAATCGTTACCATTTTGTCTGTATTGCGTGAGGTGTTGCAAAGATAAGCCCATTCGCAAGCTTTTTTGGTACTCTGACAAAAGGCGAGGAACCCATTGCGCACAAACTTTGCTGTAGCCTAGTTTGTGTACGATGCTATAACAGATCCGAAACTCACACCAACATTTTCTGAAATTATTCTGATTGAAACTCGACGATTTTCTCTAATCAAGCCTTCCACACATGTCATATTCCTGTCTGTTGACGCAGTACACATTGCATCTGGTCGTGGCTTATGATTCGTCCCTTCGCGTCCATTCTTAAATTTTCGATACCATTCCTTGACAGTTGGATACGCAAAACATGCGTTTTCATACACTGCTTGCATTCGTGTATGAATTTCCAATAGTTGCAAACCTTCAGCACACAGAAATTGAATGACCACACGCTGAACACATTTGGTCGGATTGTTAACAACAAACGTCATTTCAAAGTCACGCTGTCAAATATATACGAAATAAACTGACCAGTGGGAAGCTTACAAACATCACTAACGTTGCAAAACATCAGTTGAGTGATTACAATTGTTTCCAAGGCTAACCTGACCAAAGATGGGTTTCAACTGAACAAGCCTTGTAGTAAATCACTATATTGAAATGGACATTTTACTGCAGCTTTAACCACTTGTCCACTTCAGGTACAACATTTTTTTAATAGCATCTGATTTTATAAAAATGTAATCAGTTCTTGAACTTAAGCATACAGCTTAACAAAACAGTTTAGAACATTTTTATTATGCTTAATATACTGTAGGACAGCCCTAATAATAATTGTATATTCAGAGGTCAAGTGGCCATATTCGAATTAATGACATTTTTTATTTTGTCAATCGTGATCTAGCCTAGGATTAATTATGGTTGAACGTTGATTGTAATAGTTATTAATCACGTCAAGGTTATTTATTTAATCATGGTTTTTATTTCATTAATCGTGAGACTTCCTTACAATACTAATTGTATCCAAAATCATACTTACAAAGTTATCAATTTCGCACGCTCGTTTACTTATTTTTGACAAATTTCGAACTAAGTTGTCTGAAAGAGATCTCTTAGCTACTTCTGCATTCTGCACATCTGTAAAAGATTTACCTATAATACTGTGAAATTATCAACATTTTAATTTTACGAGTAAAGGATGTTGAATCACAAAGACATGCTTCTTTATGTTTCGGTTTTGGTCCAACACAAAGAGCATCTACCACGATATCAGACTCGCCTTCACCTTCACCTGTAGGTTTGACGCACTTAACAACACGAAGACGAACTCCATGTGGACATTTACTACATGGTTGCCAATCTCCTATCATCCACCTAAAACAAATCACTAAATAATAACTTTCATCACTACCAAACCTACCTAGGTAAACAGGGTGCAATTTCACAAGGTCGTATTTGCTCTTTTGGTTTTGGATTGTCTTTACAATAATCGTTTTCTACAAGTCCTGCTGTTTTTTCTATACATTTAGGTATGGATTCTTCTGTTCCAGGGCCACACTGGGCAGAACATTCAGTCCAATCTATAAAGTCCCAATAAAAACTTGTTTGTCTTCTGGTAACCTCTTTTACTGCATATGAATATTTAACAGTTACGCTGGCCATTGTCAAAACCTAATAAAATTAATACTTAGATTAAGACCCAAATATTGAGCAATTTCTTAATAAAACTCAACCTATTTGCTTATTTTCTAAATTTTGATAGAAAAAGTGGGCAGAATTTGTAACACGCTGTGTTATGCTTAGTTATAAATTAAAAGACGAAAAAATTGTAAATTTGAACGGAGAGACTAAACATATGGACGCACCTTGTATACTTGATTTCACAAATAATTAAACTTAATTAAGCATAATATTTTAATTCTTTTGTTTTAGAAAATATAATTTCAAAGTAGGGTAGTTAGTATAATTAAAGCAATAAAAATAAATTTTCTTAAAATAAATTGGTACAATTTAATACAATATTGACGCATTAGTAATTAAATAGGATGAACGTTGCGACAACAAAAACCGCTAAAATAAAATATTTTAAATCATACAATGCAATAGATATGTAAAAACAATAATGTTAACTATGTATCAAACGGAGAGCGTTATGCAATAAACTCTAACTAATTGGAAAGTTATTAATGGTAAAATACACAATAGGACCGAACTCAGATTCACAAATTATTTTAAAATCAGAAAGAGAACAAACATTTCAATGTTATGCATTTCTCAAGTAAAACTAAGAAAGCTTTTGAACATCGTTCATTAGAAATAATTGCATTTAATAATACCATAAACAATTACAGTTATAGTTTATAATGTAGCAGGCCAAGATTAAAATCATGTTATTACAATATTGTTAAAACAAAGAAAAAGCCAAACAGCTAGTGAAATCCACAGCTATTAGATTTCAAACCAAGCATCATCATAATATAATGATTCAGTGTTTTATTATCCTCGTTTCATAAAAAATTAAGCACATAATAAAAATCACAGAAAGTCAAGCATCTTTTACATGGTAAGATTTTATAGTGGGAGAAGTAGAGTAGTCATATCCGATGGAAAAATGAAGGAAATTAATTATTCGCACACTGTTAATTAGAAAACGCCAAAATGTAGTTATACGAGAAGTAATACAGTGGAAGGACGTGCTGTTGGCATGAATATAAGAACAAGTTAAAAGTACAGAACTCCATGATGTGATGATCGAACCCCCCAGGAAAACACGTGGCATGTAACTAAATTTGTTAACTATGGTTGCAAAGGCAGGGTAGATTTCAATTCACGGGTTCGTTGAAGTAAAGTCAATATAACCGGTTAAAGAAAGAGGTTAGGAACCTAAGGAGTTCACCCTTCCAATAATTTGGATTTGATATGTTGTGTTCAGGGAGTTTCTGTTGTTAGATAATCTAAAAAATGGTTGCAAGAAAAATAGTGTTGTTGGATAACCTGAAATTAAACAGTGCGTAAAATGAGCTTTTATGTTTAGATTTATGAATAATGAACATGTGAATTGAAAATATAAATGTTTTGCATTTATGTAGTGGGAAGTTAATTAAAGTAAAAGTAATTATGTTATTGGACGAAATTAGAGACAGGATTAGAGTATATTGATTTTAAAAGTAAGATTTATTAGTAGAAGTAGAGTTGATAAAAGAGTAAAAGTGAAGCAATTGTAATGAACATTGGAATAGTTCATTAAAAGATGATATTGCGCTGTTTTCAAGGCATTGGTATAACGAGCATCTCCATAAATTGTGATTTAATATGTTGATAGATCAATCTTAAAAACTAGAACAATGGCATGGTAGGATTAATGATGGATTAATGTATTTTTCTTTTAAAATTTTTGTTAAAAATATCTGGTCAGTTGAATGTTACCTTAAGTTTGTTCGTCTTTAAAATTAATGTATGAGTAATTATAGTTCAGGAATTTATGGTTAATAAAATCTAAGTTTAGATGGAATTCCATTTGAAATTATTTATAATATAGGACAAGGTAGGTAAATTTGTGACAGGATATCCAGCACCCCAGGAGGAGCTGTATTTGGGAGAAGCCTTAATTTCGAGACTTTCTTTAATTATGATAAAAAACTTTTAAATGCTTTTTAGATATTTTAAAGGAAGGTAAATATGTGATAAATATAAGATACCGCAAGGAAGACCTATGCAGAATAACAGTCTTTTGTGTAGGGATAACATCGAACAGACTGCTGTGACATAGTTTGGCGTCATTTAATTATGATAAGAGAAAAAGGCTTTCAAGGTAAGTGATAATGTAATATAGATTGTTTGTATTTCCACAATTTTATTTATCGTTTTATTATCTTTTATTTCGAATTCTGTTATTACTCTTGTAATTTTTCCATAAGAACCCACTCCTACAGTTAGCTGAAACACCCATATATTGTTATGAGGCCCCCCGCCCCTTCAGGGTAAATCAAAATTTATTAACATAATGCTCATTTTACTCTTAACATATTTTTTTAACAAAGGCCCAGATTTTTATAACATCTTTTTACAACTGCATCTTTGCCTCTTTACTTACTTTTTGCATTAGTTAGCTGATGAAGAAATATTGAAAACATAAGTACAGGTAGACATTTTAGTAGCCGAGGATGTCAGTATTTCTTTAAACGTGCGCCAGTAAATTATTGTAAAAGCTCAATATTCTATCCTAAAAGCCATTACATTTGTATTATAATGGATACATGTTGTGTTGCTTTGTAACTTTATATATCATTCAATACAAAGCAAAAAGGTTTTGAATGCATCTATGTAAACTGCTGCTAGAATGGTATAATAGAGGTTCATGCTTGATTCACGTGATAGGAATATTATACAATGACGTAACCACCTAAACGCATGAAAGAGTACGAAGAGACGGTACTAGACAGTGAAAAATTTAAATTAATTATTCACAAATCATACACAAAAATTCATGTGCAGATAGACATGAAAGGGTGCCCGAGGATACACTGTGAGTTATGAAGTAACAATAGGTTATTAATGTAATGAGATTCCATGGACTTTCGAGAGACTCGTATTATCAGTTTGGGACGATTGAGTTCCCAGCAAGGAAATTGGAAATAAACACCCAATTTCAAATTTAAGAATTTAACGCTTCATTCACATAAATTTACAAATTCACAAAGAATTTAACATATAACATTTTTGATATGCAACAGCACATGAACGCCCTACCACACTAAAAGTTGAACACGAGCTCTGGTGGCACTGTCCGAAAACAAGGCTATCGATCATGAATGTAGAAAACATGTGCATCCATCGGCGTACCATAGAATGTGTAAAAAATTATACAAATTCAAATAATATAAAATCAATAAATTCTCTAACAATAATCAAACATGAAAAGAAAATATAAGTAAACAACTTTGAAAATGGACCAAACGTGAACCCATAAAATAAGAAGATATGTAATAAATATTTAAAATAAATCAATCTTCAAGGATTTAAAATCAACGAACCTATTGCAGAAACTAACTACTCTGGTGAAACCGAATGTCCCTGTTTTTTCCCCCTAAATCAACTTGACATTTTGCATATGCTTTGTAGAACTGATATCTACGGTTACTTGTTCATTAAAGACAAACTTTGAACGTGAACAAATAGAATAATTAAGCACATGAAATAAAACTTAAATTATAACATTCCATAAGCCTTTCTTAGACTACAAAAGAAGTTTTTGCATACCATCTGAATATGAGCATGCCAAAAACTATTTAAACAATATCTGAAGACTGTAACACAAGTGCATTATTTAAGTAAACATCAGGTAGTAGAAAAGAATTTAGTTAGGTAAATGAGCTTTTAGTAAGGAAGTGCCTTGAAAAATTTTTTGGTAGTATATATTAATAATGTGGATATTTCAACATAATATTAAATTAGGATCCATAAATAAACACAAAAGCACCCAATTTATTAAATACAAAGGTTAATGATTATCGATATTACACATTCTTCATATTCAATTTAGGAAAATTAAAGGATAGATCTTGATATATCTCCGGGTATAGAAAAGTTTATTTGTACACATTCACACGAATTCAAAAACAAACTACTGAATCATTGAATTGGAGCGACACACCCTACAACCACAATAATCATAAAATCAGTCATAAAAAGTTAATGTGCTGGAGAAATTATGAGTTCATACGGATGGAATGACACTGGCCTCAGAAGTAGGACAGCTGTAGACGCAGAATCCGTAAAAACGAGAACATGGGTTAATACCCTGGGGGACGTTAAAACATATAAAACTGGCAGATTATAAAAGGGGAGATCCGTCTCGGTTATTCAAAACCAGACAGCAGAGTAGAGCTTCAAAGTAGGTTGACACGCAAGCATCATCACGCGAATAATGTGTATATCAAGTAGTTAAAATTACAGTATTAAAAACTCCTGAACTGTTAGTAAACAGGTGTCCAAACGTGAGTAACAGCACGGAGGTAAAAGTACAATTAACCGTGGCCTGTGTTGGGAGCTTTCATTCAGTCTTGAGTTGGAATAATTAATTTACCTGCAGCCATTCCTGCACCTGGAAGGTCGATGAAACCTCGCTAAAATATAAACAAAAGTGAAGTCCCTTGAATTTCTGTTTTTCATCGTACAAACATTATATGCTGTATCATATCACATAATTGTGATTGACGATAATAAGAATGTGCAAAACTCGTTATTAAGAAGGAGAATTACGTTGGTGCAGGCTTATTTAAAGCGAATTGTATACACATAAATTGCCATATGGAAAAGCTCATTATTGTAGAGGAAATATAATATACAGAAATTAAATTGAATGAACATCTATTATTGATAAACTTATGTTGTTCTTCTTTTTAGTTACATGCATACTAGGCCAATTAGGGATAGGTATTAGTATTTTTCTCAATTGTTATTTACTGCGATAATCATGTTTGATAATATAGGTTGAGAGTACAAGATGTCGAGTTTTTTTATTTGTATTCATAGTAGATTAGTAAGAGGCGGAAAGAGTATAAAGAAGGCTCATCAACCTACCTAACTGCAGTGGAAACCGCTCTCGGAACACGCACCTTCTGAGCAAGCACTATTTGGGAATATCCAGATGGGTTGATACCTAACGGCTTTATAAGGCAGAGTTTAAAGACATTTCAAGATATGTGTAAAAGTATTTAGTGTTGGAATTTGTATACCCCTAAAAGTTATTTGTTTCTATAGAACCAACCGCACACCACTGAAAGCTAACAAACTGTTACGTAACTTGTAATTTCGTCTCTAGTGGAGTCAAATTAATTCACGTATGTAACGTCAATTCAACATTTAACAAATCATCTAAAAAATAATTCACTTTCATTAAGTAAAACAGAAATCTTAAAATTTTAAAAACAGGAATATCTTTTAATATTCGTATTAAAGTGACTACGATAATCTAATTTTAAGCAAATGTAAAGAAACATCAGCTTAACTAATAAAATTAAACAAATTCTTATGTAATTACAATGTATAAATTATAATTAACGAAAGCTACAATCTCATAAAATTGATGACAGCATGACTTGCCAAAAAACAACTGCCACAAGTTGCTGTAAAGTTATATCGATGCTATAAAATGCATGACGTAAACTTACCCATACTGAGACATCAAAGCAAATCGGACCTGGTATATAAAGAGACTCTTGCTTAGGTCGAATGTTTCCTAACCAGGCTTTAAACCCCGAAATGTTAAAAAGACCAGACATGCTTCTGAAAATCAACCTTATGTTAAAGTGTTAATTGTGATATTATTACCCGTCGATAAATGTAGCACGGCTATCTTTGCTGAGAAGCTGTATTCGAGCTTCTGAAGGTTCGGTTTCTTCAACTCTAATATTAACACTTTCTGCTGGGATATCCACTAGCTTCAACCTACCTAAAATGTACTGTTATTAAAGCTACTATTTAAAATGTATAGAACATTTAAACCTTCATTAGCAATATTCTCTTCAACACGCTGTTGACCCGTTATCAAAGTGCATGCACTACCATCGCCATGACAAATACCACACCAATCTTCAACTGCATTTGATTCAAGATCTAGATCACACGGAACAGCCTGTTAAATAATTTAATGAGGAATGCTCGATTGACTATTTAATGTAATCATACCCTACAAATACCATCGATGCAGATATCACGTGACCCTCGCCTACATTTTGTACCATCATATACCCGTGGCTTGAGTGAAGCAATATCACCTTTCTCGTTCGTACAGAATAATATACAAGGATTTTCTGCAAATAGTAAAAACTTAAATGAAACGTACCAAACACAAAAATTTTACTTCTCGCTACCATTACCTATTTTTTAATTTAGACTAATTTAAAAACACTGATAGCAAGTCATACTTATGTAAAATAAAATTGTGAAATTCCCTTAGAAATAATTATAATCACATTTCATTTTAATAGTTTCTGTATAAGTAAAGTCCATGAATAGGATTATGTTTCACGTTTCCATAAATTTTACATCATATTTGACCTAGAGTCAAAGGTTATAAAATTCATATGTCAGTTTTTAAAAAGGTTAGAAGTGATGTCATCATAGTAATTAATACAGTCTGATTTTGTTTTGTCTATAAAGAATAATATAGCACCAAGATGATTTCATGGTCTGAGAACAAATGCAGGTCATAAATACAGTTTTGTGCTGACTCAAGTTAATGAAGAAGCCAGAGATCTGATTTTAGACCCACAATACGTAAACTTAAAGATATAAAGGTTAGACAGGGAAAGCGACATGTAAGATGTCCACTTTTGATTCACCTGTCCGAAGTTTGCCAAGAACGCCTTGTGTGGTTTTAAAAAGAGCAGTTTGATTCTTCAAAGCAAGACTTTTCTAACACCCAAACGCTCAACAGGTTACTTCGGTAGGGCAAGTACCTTGGTCAGAGGGTCGCAAGCTATGCGAAGTAGCCAAATATATTTAGATAATCCCCTACCAAGCGAGTTAGTTCATTTGTTTAGGGGCATATTGGTTTCCAAAAATTCAACCCGTAGGTTGCAATTAGGTTGAGATATACGAAAGTTCAAAGCTTTAGTGGAGCAATAATCAATCACCAGATTGCAGGTAGAAAATTTAAAAGATCAGATGCTGAAACTAAACTAGAGTGAAGGCTAGTACTTGAATGTATCATTGAATATATAAATTGAAAGTACTTACAAGTGCGTCAGTGTTTAAATTAAGTTTTTAGTTAGTTGATTTACAATATACTGAATTTTTAATATTAGGTTAAAATTGTACTGTACAACTGTGATGAAAACGTGTGTATTATACATTTAAAAATGTTTTATCAAATTGCGTAAGTATTGTGTATTTTTTGGTTTTTCATTATTGTAAACAATAGAGTTATAATTCTGACATAATAAATTGTGTTGCAATTTTTAAAAAGCATGATTGAATATTTCAGGTCTTGTGTTTAGGTTTGTTTTAGATTAAAAATAATTTTGGTTTTAATGAATTTTTAGATATATTTTTAACCAGAGTCATTCTAGGGTATTTACATTCAAAAACTGTATTCTAGGTTGCAGTAGGTAATACGCCAGGCGGCTCGTGGCGTAGTGGTATGTGTGACTACTACGCCCAAGGTCCTGGGTTCGAATCCCGACACAGACCGTTTGAAAAATGTTAGGCAAGCATTTTTCACAAAAATACACCCTCGTTCGGATGAGAGGTAAAATGGAAGTCCCGTGTGTGAGTGTTGTCACGCACGTTAAAGATCCCTACCTTGCTTGAAACAGCAAGGTTTCGGCTAAATTCCAAATTTTCCAGGTAAAAAAAAACTCGCTTCCTGGCCAATGTAGTACCTTAGAGTGGAACATTGGAAAAAAATCACACAGTAGGTAATACGCCTTTAACTTACCAGTGTAAGGGACAGGACTTTCAGGCCCACATATAATTTTCAAAAGGTAAAAATTAGAGTTATATTACACTGGCACCAAACCTGCACCTGATTTTTAAATTATCATTAAACTAGCACCTTCAATTGTAGGCCAATTTTGTATTGTTTCACGTTTCTCAAGTATGGGGCTCGAATTCTCTTATTAGTTATTAATCATTGCCAAATTGGTTGTTTTTATTGCAAAAATTAATTTCAACAGTGTAAAAAATCCTATTTGTTTAATTTCATCCTTTTGATATTTTTATTTATTTATTTATGTATACATCTATCTTACAGAAATTAATCCAATTACAAGATAGGATATAAACAAAAATGGTAAATAAAACAATTATTATTATTATATCAAAGGGAATAGTGCTGTAAATACAATTCATATACTTAATATAACTTTTTGGATATTTATAGTTGAGGTGCAGAAGATATTTAATTGTGTTTGAATTTTTGAGTAGTTCATGTAACTTGCAAAGGAGAGAATTTAAATACATTTGTACGGGGCATAACATTATGAAGCATGAGGGGATTACGAGAAGTCAAAAGAAGTGTCTTTAATAGAGTATTGTAGGACAGTGAAAAGTGAAGAGAACATTCAAAAATATTATAGAATGTAGGGAACAGCGTTTTTCTAATGAATGAGTATTAAATGTGGCAAGAAAAATGTGGCGTGGATAACCAATAGGCGGTAAACATCTTGGATATTCAACACTACTAACTTCAGAAATTTTCGTTGGATGCTTTCAAGTATGTTAATGTAGATAGCATAATGCAGATGCCATATGATTGAAGCATATTCGAGACGTAAACGAATATAAGCGTTAAATAATGTAAGTAGGATAGAAGAATTTAAGAAACCAATTGAGTTACATATGATGAAACTCATTGTCTTACGTGATTTTTTAACTAGATAATTAATATGTTCAGAAAAGCTCAATTTTCTGTCAAAGATTACTCCAATATCTTTAACATAAGATAGTCGATGAAGAACTGTATCATTTAACAAATAATCAAATTTAATCGGGTCTTCTGGAGAATGTCATGATGTAACATTTTTTAACATTCAGCGGGAGATTATTTGCAGTACACCAGGAAGCTAGAGTCCAGATTAAACTGCAATTTCTTATAATCCTCCTCAGAATTAATATCAGAATAAAGTTTTAAATCATCTGCGTAAAAGAGATATTTTACGTCCAGTGTTTTTCCAGTGTCATCAATATCTATTAGGAACAGTAGTGGTCCCAGAATGAACCCTTGGGGCACTCCTGAAGTGATATTTTTCATTTTCCATTTGTAACCGAGGTACTGCACATCCTGAAAACGATTTTCAAGATATCAAGCAAAAAGTGGTATGAGATTGTCTGAGAAGCCAATGCAATTTAATTTAGGTAGCTGAATACAGTGGTAGATACATCCATTTGAGTTAGGTGATCAAGAAATTCTCCTATAAACTGTGTGATACAAATTAATTGGCAGTCGTAGATCTACCTTTTATAAAACCATGCTAATAAATATTTATTCTATTTTTATTTGTTCTGATATGAAAGCATTGTTATTTTTTAATTATCGTGTGTCGTAAGGGCATATAAGAGCAATGGATGTGATGGTCAAACACTGTAGACGGCAATAAATAGTGCACTTCCAAAATACTAATTTATTTCAGCAATGTTGGCTAGTAGGCGTCCATTACAATACAAATTGACAATTAATATTGGTATTTAGGACTTTTGTCAAAGGTTCAAGTCCTTTTAACAGCTACAAAAATGCTCCACATTTACAGAAAAACTCAATTAAAAGTAATCCCATATTCATCCATCATTTCATTCTTGTCATTTTTTTGACTTAACTTGACATTGCATCATTTTCATCTCGAGGCTAATTAAATTTTTTTCTTCTTTTCGTATTACCCGTAACTGTTAAAAGGACCCGATCCTATTTATAAAACTAAAAAATATCGTGGTTTACCAAACTGAGTTGTTGGACATTATACACATGGACGTTTGCGGGCCTATGAGAGTTGAAGCGATCGGAAAATATAAATACTATGCGAATTCATAGACGATCATTCAAGATTTGTAAAAGTTTTGTAAAAGACAAAGGAATATATTAACTTCGTCGAGAATCAAATCGGTAGAAAAGTTAAGTGCTTGCAATTCGACAATGGCACTGAATATACTTCTTGTGAATTTACAGATTTTTTGAAAAATCGAGAATTTCACGTCGTTTAACCAATCCTTATACTCCAGAGCAAAATGGTATTGCTGAGAGGAAAAACCGCACACTCTTAGATACCGCTCGTTGTTTATTAATTCAACCGGGTTTAGCTCCTATGTTTTGGGCAGAAGCTGTACATACAGCGAATTATATAAGAAATGTCCTAACAAAAAATTAAAAGGGCTAACACTCTATGAAGTTTGGAGTGGAAATGCGCCTGATATATCTCATTTGAGAGAATTTGATTCTAAAGTTTTTTGTTTGAATCGTGAAAGGAAAATTTGACAAAAGATCCAAAGAAGGAATTTTTATTGGTTATTTGTTAGAATCAAAAGGCTATAGAATTTGGTTACCCGAAGAAAGGAGAGCTATTATTTCTCAAGATGTAAAATTCATCAAAAATACAAAAATTTTTAACCAAAAATTTTCTGATGTAGCTTTGGAAATGTGTAATGAACCTAAACCAGAATCAGCTACTGTAGAATTTATTGAAAAATTACCAGAAACTCCTGTTGAGCAAATATTTTCAGAAAATGAGTCGGATGATAAAGTTTTTTGAGGGAGAAGTTGAGACTTATGGTCGTGGAAAACCCAAAATTATTAGAACTAATTCAAAAGGCCGCCCTCGCAAGGAACGTATGAAACGTCACGTAAAAGTGGTTGAAAATTTAGAACAAGCTGCTCTTATGGAAATTCCTATGAAAGAAGCTATTAGCAAAACTGATTCCTCAGAATGGTTTGAAGCTATGCGTACCGAAATTACTTCTGTTATAAAAAATGATACATGGACTTTGGTAGATAGACCAGCTAATAAACATGTACTTGGTAGTCGTATTGTTTTGACAAATAAATACAATGCTAACGGAAATTTAGAAACAAGGAAGGCGAGATTGGTTGCTCAAGGATTTTCTCAGTAACCGGGAATACATTTTAACCAAACATTTGCACCAGTCGCTCACCTAAGTACGGTACGATTAATTGCTGCTTTAGCTGCTCATTATGGTATGGAAATTAGACAACTTGACGTAACGTGTGCTTATTTACATGGAGAATTAGATGAACTAATTTACATCGAACCCCCAAAACAAATGAATCAAATTTTGAAATCTATTACTGAAGATGAAGAAAGTGATTCTATAATAAGAAATAAAGCTTTAAATATGTCAAAGGAATTGAAGTCAGGAAATAAAGTATGCCTTCTACAAAAATTATTGTACGGATTACGCCAATCTGGAATTGCAATTGACTAATTTTTTGAAAGAATGTGGAGCAACTCCTACTAAAGCCGACCCATGTTTGTATTATATCGGCAGAGGGGAAGAACTTGCATTAATTGTCATATACGTTGATGATATTTTAGTCATTACTAGAAAAGCTGCCAATATAAACAAGACTGTAAAAATGTTGTCCAAAAAATTTTAATGTAAAGATCTTGGAGACGTTGGATTTTGTCTTGAAATTGAATTTAGTAGAAATGGCAATACGATATCACTACATCAAAAAGGATATATTTTAGAAATACTTAATCGTTTTGGAATGTCTGAATCCAATGCAGTGTTGACTCCAATGGATTCCAATTGTAAACTGATATAACCTACAGAAAGGACCACAGAAGAGGAAGAAAAGTTGCCATATTGTGAACTTATAGGAGCTCTAACTTATTTATCTACTGCAACCAGACCTGATATAAGTTTTAGTGTTAGCTACCTAGATCAGTTCAACAATTGCTATAGAAGATCACACTGGAATGCTGCGAAGAGAGTACTACGATACTTGAAAGGAACTATTGAACTTGATATCGTTTACGGAACAAACTCTGATCCCATTAAAGGATATACAGATACAGATTGGGGAAATTGCCCGGATGATCGTCATTCATTAATCGGTTACACCTTTATGCTTTCTGGTGGGTCTATTAGTTGGGATTCGAGGAAACAACGTACAGTTGCTCTATTTTCGACCGAAGCGGAATATATGGCACTTACAGAAGCTACACAGGAGGCAATATTTTTGCGAAAACTGCTTTTGGAATTAGATTTGAAAAACTTAGCCCAAATCAAATTGTATACTGATAGCCTTAGTGCACTTAAACTTGCAGAAAATCCGATTTATCATACTACAAGTAAACACATTGATATTCGTTATCATTTCATACGTGAAGTTTTAGAGAATAAAATGTTTCAGTTGGTACATGTTATAACAGGAGAAATGGTGGCTGATGTGCTTACGAAAGGATTGTTTAGACTGAAACACACTAAGTGCGTACGAATGTTTGGACTTAATAAAAGTGCTCAAAGTGACGCTCTCGTATCGAAGGGAAGTGTTAGTGCCCTGTGCGATGCGACTGTTATGTGCAATACTCAAAGCATAGATTATTGTAAAGGTCAATGTTATAGTTGTTCGATACCTTGCAACAACGTCAAGAAAATCAATAATATAGGCAGTACGAAACCGACGTTCACGCGATACACTGACAGTCGTTTCGGGTATGCTATCTGATATGAATTTATAATTAATTCCAATATAATATTTATGTATTTACATTCAGTTGATGTATGTTTATACTGTGTTTATTCTTTATCAGTAAATTGATGTTAAGTTCTATTGTGGCTTTGCTTCTACTGAAAGTTCAACTCGCTAACAATATTCTTTTCTATTCTATTCTAGTGTTCGAATTATTTTCTCTGGAGTAGATCAAACCTTACATTTTTATGTGTAAAATGTATGGAATTTTTGTCAGTTTGTACTTTGGAGTTATCGTGCGAAATTTTTTAAATTAATTTAATTTTTTTTTGTAAATGGCAGACGAGTTCTATATTGTCCATCTGCACAAGAAATTTGTGGAATCGAAAATAATAAACCTGTTTGTGAAAAGAAAAAAAATGTAGGCAGTTTGTTGGCTTAGCAGTCAAAACAGTCTGATTGTTTGATCAATTTTTCTAGTAACAATATAGATTTTCTAACGAAAACTGACAAGGTAAATGCTACTGTCGATTCTATTTTTGTCTGATTTGATTTTTAAAAGGATGCAGTCTAGGTTAGTACATCTTTCTGGTCGTGTGGAACGTATGAGGCTTCCGTCAACAAATATGGAGAAAGCTGTTAATTTTAAAAATGAAGCTACGGCTATTATACTTATTCTCAAAGCTGAGCTGTCCACAAAAGTTGAAGAAAAGAAACATTTGAGTAACCTGAAAGAAAATTTTGATATGACTTCTGTGATCGTTAAAACTCCTGTTCACACTGTTATGTGTGTGGCACCATTTTTACCTTTTGCATCTTGGAATGTAAAGTTCGCTGGAGACCCGAATCAATTACATTCTTTTCTGGAAAAGGCTAGTGAATTAGCAGTCCTGGAAAACGACATAGGTAGACCTTTTCAATTCGTCAGCCGAACTGTTCACCAGTAGTGCTTTGATTTGCTTATGTTGAATTGGAATTCTTAGCGAGTCGACTGAAAGAATATTCGCTACAAGTACATGTGAAAGATGATATCTGAGCGACTGTAAAGAAACTATCAGAAAAAGAAGGAACCCATTGTTTTATTTGTGGCTCATATGCAAGGTTTGTTTAATGGATTGTCGAATACTCCATCTAAAACTACAAAAGTTAAAATTATTACGGAAAATCTCCTACCTGATTTCGTTTCATAATTAGCTTTAGTAGAAATAGAGGACATTCCTATATTAAGTTATGTAAAAATAAAGTTGTATCGGCCTAATGGATACTCTTTAAGTAGCATTCGGGTACTAGTGAGATAGATATGGGTATGGACTGTATGATAAGGGTGGTTAGAGTACCATGCAAGATAACACTCACTGTTTATAGTTCTTCAATTCACTTGACGGCTTCTTCACTTCACATATAAGTTCATTTGTCAACGGCTCTAACACTAGCAGAGGCCTGTCCTTTTGGGAAAGAATAGGAATGTGCAAACTAAGGGACAATCATGGAGGTTGTGTAAGCGCATTGTCACATATCTTGTTATGGCTGACATGTCTCATCTCTTAGTGTTCGCATGCGCAAACTCCTGGAAATCACAACTGCGATCATATATCCAACGCAAAAATGATAAATCAGCAACAGTGCATACAAAAGTCATATGTAGATATTGTTCTTTTGTTGGTCATACGTGTAAGTTTTGTACATCGCCTAGGAAATTGTTTTGTGATAGGTGTAGAAATAAAGGAGTTATGTCGTTTTCATATCATGGTTGTTCAAAGAAGCACAAAAATGGGCAGATGTATAGTAGTGGACTGCTACATCTTAAACATCTACAGATATGCAATGTGGATTTGAGAATTTGTCTAATAAGGATATAGTTTCAAAAGCACATGTTGTTACGTTCAAAACCCTACAAACAATTTTTCCTGCATTTATTTTTTAAATGCCCTAAAATTCCTCAACAAGCTCGATTTCCCGCCATTTGAATTAGTATTATTTAATAAAATTTCTCAAGTAATTACTCTATACAAAGTAGTTGCAATAAATTCTAGCACCTGCAGTGATTACATTTCAAATAAAAGCTGCATGTAAATGTGCAGCTTTCTTCTAAAAGATAAGACCGCCTACCACCTGCCTACATCTGCTTACAATGGACTTGTTATCTGGTATTCTGCACCTGTTAAGATGTTACAAAGTAACAAAATTGTTCTCCTTTGTTTAAAACCCTTTGATAATTGCGTTATCTGCTTGTTGGCAAGCTGCTACAGTTTGTATTTCGGCAGCTGTTGTCTGGAAATTCTGCACACATAGTAATTCGGCGATATCTTTGAAAATCAAATACCCTACCCCATACATGATTCTGGCCTTATAAAATAGAGACCGTGCTTTGAAAGAGACCATTACCGAAAAGATACATGATGTAAAGTCGCGCTATTACAAATGCTCTCTGTGCTTGTATAAGTGAAGTTGGTGGTTCCAGCATGCAGCCAGCCCATAGAGAAATGCAGCCGCATTTTTCCAGCTTTAAGATGAGACCAGCATGAAGCTGATTGCTAAAAGTACAGTTTTCCTATTACCATAATTCTTTTTGCTGCGTGAAGAATGAACTTTTCATTTACTGATATTGCTTAAATTATCCGATAAATTGGCACCACCCCGTTACAAAACTTACATGCACGATGCACGAACAACTATGCTATTATTCTATACATTAAAAATTAATGTATCAATGTTTATGTTGGAGTCCGTTTTACTGTTTCTTTTGTCTTTTAATTTAAAAGTAGATTAATATTTGATTAATTTAAGTTAGGGTGTTTAATTTTAATATTATATTATTTCTGAGGAGGTGCACTTCACAAAGCAGCATGTACATATAATTTAAGTATATTTCTTTTTCTAGATTTACTGTATAGTTTGTTTTATTTTCTTTTATATGTATTTAAGGTGAACCATTAAGTAGGTATTTAGATCATAAGATGTTATATTTGCTTACCAATTTTATATATGTTATGACACAATCACGATTACGCAACTTATTTATTTTATTGCTTTGTAAATAATCTTCCAAGATGCGATGTTATCAATAGAGTATCTCAGAGGTTTCCAATGTGTTTTTCTATTTCACCCACGCCCCTCTACGACGTTTTTGAGCTAGCCCAAATTCTACCTTTCTGTCCCCGTTCTGTTGCGGTATTCGGCGTAAACGATTTCCTTACTTGCTTTTACTGTTTTCTTTTGTGTTTGCGCGGAATACCGTAACAATGTTAAGAAATGTTTACAGGAAAAAGTTTTTGTAGTCTTCGGAGTTCCTCAGTTTATTATTTGCAAAAATGGCCCACAGTTATCCGGAAAAGTTTTTAAAACCTCAAGTGTTAATATATGATCCAAAAAAATCTGGTACAACGCTGTTTACTCATTACAATGTAATTTTGTGGAGCACATTAATAAAACTATCAGCACAGCGATTTGTTCATATGTTAGCAAGTACGATTCGTGGGATTTGGAGTTACCGCAGATGCAGTTTACAGGTAACATCAATCCACTAGTTATTCTCAGAATTTTTTAGTTTTGACCAACACGATCCATTGAGTGGTAAATTTTATGGTACAGAAGTCAAACCACAATAATGTTGAAGTTATACCTGCTAGTGGGCCTTGAATGAAAAACAGTGAGTCGTCTGAAGATTCACGTGGATGATAATTATTCACACTAGATCAAATTAACTTGAGACTCGTTTTCTAGCCTGTTTGTTATGTGGTGACTTTTTTGTGTCCTATTTGTTCCATGTAGAGGCTTAAGTGGCATATTTGTTTTCGAATATGATTATGTAGAGACCTGGTGAGGTATTTTTCTTGATCTTCTTTGGGAATTAAACCACTCATAGTTGTAAAAATCGTCTTTATGTATGTTTCGATTCATGGCCTAGGATCGTTGTCAAAATAATAAAAATTTCAAGTTTGACATTTATGACATAAATTGAAGATGACCTTGATTTATTAATGTTTGATGTATTTGGTTTGAGTACACTAGGCAAAAAATTTTTAAAGTTTAAAAGAATGATTGCCTTAAATTGACCTTTCAAGTTATACTTGCAAATATCGTGGTTTGTGTGAATTGCAGACACTAAAATTCATTATTCACATTTGTGAATCATTTGAAACACCGTGGAAGGGTTGTACTTTCAAGCTTGCATCCTAAGTTAACGTTCGCTCTCTTTAAAAATTTATGAATGTTCAGGGGGATGATGAATAAATTAGGGATTATTATTATTGTTAGGTGCATGTTGTATAGTGTGGATTCTAACCTCATGGTCATGTTATAACTGTGGTATTGACATCTTGTGTTGATGCAAAAATCAAAGCACCATAAATATGAGTGTCGTTTTTTGCCACCAATTCACTAGTTGCATTTGCAAAGTGTACATTTCTGTAAGTTGCTAATTAAATTATGTAACACAACATTTGTATAATATTTTAGCTTGTTTCCTTATTTTATTGCATTGTCCTTCGAGCTTAATAATTAAAATAAATACATTTTAGAAGACACAGACACCCAAGACCTCAAATATTATAGCTCAATTGTTTAAATTAAACAGAGAATCCAAAAATCGGACAATATATTTTATTTAAAGAAATGCTATTATTTCAAGATCTATCAAATTTAACATGTAATATTTTACATAAAATTATGGGGCAACAGTAAAATAAATGTACAGTACACAAACTGTACGCTAAATTTTATTTTAGTAACCAGAAGTAAAATATTGCTGTTTGTAAAACTATCTCACTAGACTTGGCAAACTTACCATCAGGCATATAATGTGCCTTCCATTCATGTAATTTATTGTCTTCAGGATAGCTCCACTCATCAAATTCTTCACATTGGACGTCTCTGAATGGAGGTTCTAGTGGATCGCAAGGCTGTAGATGAAAATTTTATTTTATTTATAACACTTAGAGATTGAATCAAAAAGAACAATACATAGTTTTTCATCTGTAAAGAAGACACCACTAAGTGTTCTTAAGTTAACACGAGATAAGGTCAAAGCTATTGATGGAAGTTGGGAATATTTCCAACTCAATTTTGCAATAAATTACGACAAATTCAGAAATATTCACTTCCACAAAATAAAGATATTCGAAAAACAATTGTACAAATTACTGTGTCAAGTGAATTAACTCAACAGGCCTTTTCATTTATTGGATAACCAGTGTCCATTTTCTTATATTAATTAAATATATTACTCTTTGTATTAAAAGTAAAGTAATTCCCCTATTTCCCAGATCCAGTCTTGAGTAGGATATAAATTAGTAGTTACATTGTAGATTTAGAATTATTTAACAAGTAAAAATTCGTTAAAATATCCTTGGGAATATTTTATTGTTCCCGGCAATGTACTGTGAACAGGCATTATCAAAGTGTTGAAATTCCCTATTCGAATTGGTAATAGGAGATCAGCCAATTTGAATGGGCCAATCCCGGCAGGGATAAATAAGTGTTGAAATCTTTGAGATAATTTACACAAAGCAAAAATGATCACTTCAGTAAGGAAAATCACTGAAATAGTTGTGTTTTGTCGGAGTGCCGTTCTCGCTTGTGTATAGTGCCCATAGTTTAATGTTCCTCCCTTATTACCTTTCTTAAAGCGCTACAACTACTATCGGTAAGCACCACATCGAAAATCTACATGAAAACCCACCGAGGACTGAACAGTGAGTGTTACAATTTTAAAATTTGTACGTAGAAAATTGCAGTATTCGAATCTTAATATTTAATTAAGTAAGAGGAACACGCGGCAAAATGTGGAATATAAGCTTTTACAAATTTTGCATTTTTATTAATTGGCATTAAACATCCTGAAATTAAACAGTGAGTTGAATGAGCTTTTACGTTTATATTTAATAATTATGTAGACGTAAGTTGAAGATATAAATGGTTTGTATGTAAGTTAATAATTAATGCACATTGTTAATTTGAAACTAAAATGTATTAATCCATTTGTAAATTATGCTAATGTATAGTGCCCTCTGTAAAGGCAAAAGATCAACCTACCTTTACCTAAAATTGTAACACACTATCACACATGCAACACAAATTTGAAATAATACAAAATGACTGTGGTAATTGATTCATCTGGAAGATGGAAACAGCAATCTTTCTACAGTTATTGATACCTGCCACTATATTTAACAATATGATAGAAAAATACCCAAAGAAATAAACAAATGAAAATTGTATAAGTAGTTGGTTAACCTGTAAATGATTAAATACCTGACAATTTTAGTATTCAAATATTAATAGAAGAAAATTACTAATCATAGGAACTATAAAATTACAAGTCATCAGATTGGATACTGAAAAAAGTATTAAAGACCGTTACCTCTGTATTGCATATTCTATGATGTTTGTATGGTCCTTGACAATATCTTCCTCCATGAGCTGGATTAGGATTGTCGCAGTGACGCACTTGAGAAGCAACTCCAGAGCCACAGCTTCTTGAGCAATCACTCCACGGAGACCAAGGTCCCCATCCTCCATCAAATGCGCCAGGTCTTGCACCAATTGCTATACAGTGTCCTCTATAACACCACTAAAAATTTTGTATATTAATATTGCAATCTTATTACATACCCACTAACTATAATGCACTGTCCCATTAAAATCAGCTTCATTTAAAATGGTAAGGTTTTATTTTAAAGAGGTCTTTTAGGAATGTGGATTGGTGATTATCAGTTCAGTTCCGAATCCTTGACTAATGTACTAAATGGAATCACTATGCTTACAATCTATCAATTTAAAGCTACTTGCATTATAAATATACATCTTTGAATTTTGAAGATTATTAGATTTACAGAAGTTATGATATAAATTCAATATTTAATGCCATACCGTTATACTAAATACTGGAGTGTCGTCGATAAGAAAGCTACCACCAACCAAACATGGGGACATATGGATACCACCCTCAGATGAAAAATGTGCCGGGATTAGGATAACCACCGAGGTAAGTGTTAGCTTTAAAATTTGAGTCGCATTTGATGTCCGAGGAAATTTAAACCCGTAAATTTGAATATATATGTTGTATTTATATTAGCATTTATACATATAGTAAAAAGTAATGTTACAATTGTCAGGTACAAAAATTTCTATATCGGTGACTTTTTTGAGTTTTTGATAAATTCTTCGATAATTTTGTAATTATGTGTAAAATAAATTATTAGCTTTTAGGGATATCAAATTTCTTCTAATATAGATTTCCGTAGTTTGTAATATGTATACGGTATAGTCAACTGATTTCTCAATTCTACAGTTTTGCCAAAACTACTAATAGTTTTGGGAAAATAGATGGAATGTAAACTTTAGTCATTCATAGAGTGTTACGTTTCTTAAACAACACACCTAATGCAAGTACTAACACACTAGGTGCTGCTGAAAAATGAGTAAAAAATTTAACAAGTTCAGCAGTAGCAAAATTTGAAAGTTTTAAAGTTTGATGATGATATTGTTTTATATTGAACTGTTTATTACATAAATTTCAAAAAGTAAAATATTTATCTACCTTATTTTCACCACATGAAGTTCCAGGTGCTAGAGATGTATGTGTTTCAATACAGCCTCGGTCTTCCATGTAACACACCAGATTATCACATTCCTAAAACACATGTATTTTAGTAGGTCAGCAAAAACTAGTTTTATGTTAACAAGTTCTACAAATTTGTAATAAAGGACTATGTAGGCAAGCAATAATTTCTAATAACAAAATTTAACCATTGCACGTTCTTTTCGTTTTTGAAAACACCTTCAGCAGGTTCATTTTGTAAATAAAGTCCTGTTATTCTACCAGACAATCTGTCAAAATCACATTGCGTTACGCTAGCTATTAATTAGATGGAAAAAGAAAATTTAGTAAATTTGGATGAACAAACATGCAATATTTATTGTAGGTAAATGGTCTGGTTTAATTGTAATTAGATAAAGCAGTTGTGTGTATCATTGAATGCTAAAAATTTAATCAAACTTATTTCAAATCTATATGGTTTCTGTGATTATTGTTAGAAAACATGTATAATAAAATTTCACAAAAATTAATCTTAATTAAACAAGATATTTCAAATTTTGTTTCTATAAAGGTAATTCCGATAATAAGATATAATAGTATTTCTTTTAAATACATTGAAAACATAGTAATCCAGACTGATGACATTCTAAAATCGCAAATGTAAATAACGCCAAAGGTTGCAAGGCACCACTTACGTATTTCCCGTGAAAGAGATAATTTACAATAGACACATATCGCCTGTCGCAACTACCAAGGACATTTACAATAACACCATATTACAACACTAATACATATTATATACAAAGTAATGTGATAATAACGTTTACATAAGCTTAGTTTAAAATGGTTACATAGTACTCCTGGATGCTGACCACAATTAATAGGATTTTTATGGAGAAAGAAATTGAATATAACAATAAGTTACGTTAGGAAAATTCAAGTTCAGTTTGCAATGGCAGGATAAATGTGGATTTAAAGATGTAATGACCGAGGTATATAAGCTTAAGAAACTTGTTACACAATAAAGGGATGTACAACAGAGCATGGAGCCTTTGCTAGTCATATATGAATTTGCACAAGTCGCATGGGACCATAGGAACATTCAACGTAACCTTTTACAGGGCGGGACCGTTTCAAAAATTGTGTGCTCAATGTACGATGATCGGTTGCAATTAAATGGCTGTATTGTGACATATGAACGGAATGTAATATATAAAAACTATGTATATAGGGTGATTTAGAACTTCATAGAAATATTCTACCTGCTTAAGGAAGGGACGTAGATTGATATTTACACATAAAAAATCACTTCTTAAACAATAATGACTTAAAATTTAAATGCATGTTTTTATAAATGTCTGCACATGTACGTGTTCAGTAAAGAGGTGACATATAACAAAAAAACTATTAATAAGGAACCGACTTTACACTTTACCCAAGTTGTAAATCACCTACTTTAACTGATGGTTAAAAAGTGGAGTAAAGTAATGTTTATGCAAAAAATGCCATTTCTTAGAAATTTAAAACTTTAAACAAATGTTTATGAAATGTGTGTTTTTACGTACTTTAACTAAAGTATCCACTAATCATTATTGCTTGCAAAAAGTGTTCAAAATGTCCTCCATTTTGTTGAATACACAAACGCGGTCTTCTGCGTCAATTTTGTAAAACACCAACACGTTGAGGTAACTGATCTGCATTACCAATGTTCGCGTTACGGTCATACACTGCATCTTTTAAAACACCCTACAAAGCAAACAAAATGTTTATGCTAATAATGTCACTAATTTTATATAACCACAAAAGAATATCATACACAGCATTATGCAGAAAAGCAACTTTAAATGAGGCGGTAAAATATTCCAACACTGCACTTATGAACAGAATACTACTAAAAGTTGCTGTTAGGGGTAATAAAATTAGGCTAATGACGCGCTTTAATAAATACATTATGTAGATCAGCAATTAAATTGAGCTATTTGAATGCATTTCTATGTATAAACATTTGGTGAAAATTTTTAATTTTCAAAAATATCTTTTGCATAAATATTACTCTACTGTCCTTTTTAAAGTAGGTATTCCCACAAAATTGAAAATTTTATAAGTGATTCACAACTTGAATTAATACGGTGGCCTGCTGATTAGAAAAATAATGACAATTCCTTATGAATAATTTTCTTTGCTATACATGCGTACCTGCAAATATTTTTAAATTCGTAAGTTTAAATTTTAAGCAATTATTTATTAGCAAATATTTTTATGAAGTTGTGAATTACCACATATACAAAAATTAGTTAAGAATGAAAAATTCAAATTCAATTTTTTTGCTAAGACGTTAGTTTCATTAAACATTTCGAAATTCCTTTTCAGAAACTGATCCGGACACTTAGAAAGGGCACTTTGTTGAAATAAATTTAGGGGTAAAATACTAATGTTTCGTGATGAATTCTAAAGAAAACTGCAATATCAACCTAATACAAAAAACATGTGGAAGAAACTTCTTCCACAACGCTGCTGTGAGAGATTTGCATCGTGCTAGTAGTCGGTACAAAACAGGGCCTCAGCTATACTTGGCTTATGTTCTATACTCCATGTTAGTGTTCCAATCTTTGTTTTTATTCCTATCATCATTCTGGAGGTTTGCTAAATATTCATCTATTATGTTAATTTAGCATCTAAGATATATTTAAAAATTTATCAGTAGCGGTTAACCTGTTACTAGGTATGATTTTTGACCAACAACCGTGATACTTAGAAAACCGACACAAACATTTTTATCTACAAAATTCCATTTGTAAAGCCCAATAGTTTGCATTTACTTCCAGTCAAACTTTTTGGTTTTATTTTTAATTTCAACTCCAGCATATTTGACCTAACAGTATACGAGAAGGTAGTCAATAATAGGTACCTCCCAAATAAAAAGATTTTGAGTTTGGAAATCAGCATAGTGTTGTTAGTTTTTGGAAAATCCCTTAAAAAAGGCGGTAAAAAGATGGTACGTATTTCTAGTAGACGCCACGTTGTGCGTCAAAGTTATGTCACGTTGGCTCGTAGCCGTGCGTAACAAAAGAAAATCCAAGAAAAACCAGTGACCGGGCTCAATTGGAGAGTAGGGGGGGTTGTAGAAAGCAGACCAATCTAGAAAGAACGCGGCTGTCAGGAGCTAGTACCAGTACCTACCATAGAGAAATTAGAATAGTAAACCTGAAAGAAAAACAAATTAGTCCTGCAAACCTGAAACAGAGAAAAAGCATAGCCTATGGATCAAGTATAAATTGTTCAGTACTTTATAGAATAAATAAGAGCAACTGCTTAGATAAACTCTATAATCTAACAACAGTAATAGCAGTACAGAAAAATTCTGAGTACAAAGTGAGGCCATATTGGGGAGTAGCAGAAACGTTTCATCACACACCAATTAAACATAATTCAGGTAAAATGTAACAAAAAAATATAAATAGGTAAGACATAATTACTCTAAGTAATTTAGTAAAATTTTTAGCAAAGACATAAATAAGTAGATAAGCACAACTGTTCTGAGTCGTTCAGTATGGTTGATTGTTCTTTATAACTAGGTAAGACATAATTAATCTAAGTAATTTAGTAAAATTTTAGCAAAGACATAAATAAGTAGATAAGCACAATTGTTCTGAGTCATTCAGTAGGGTTGATTGTTCTTTCTTTTTTTTTTTGTTATTCAATAGCGGGCAAGTCTATGGAAAAGGTATCAGAACGACAAGGAATATTGCAACAACAACGGGTAGATATTTACAGTAAGAACAAATAGGAAATAGTGCAACTTACACAAAGTCCTTCAGGAACGCTTCCTTGCATTTGAAGTGTGGGATTCACGAGGTCCTGCACTAGCGAAGCACTTCACCCTTTACTGGGAAGGTGTTGATGGAACTTATCACACGTTACCCTAATCACACCTACGTATTTCACTGGTGTTAGCAGCAGACATTATCACGCGTCGGAATTCGAATAAGATCGGGAGCTCTTTCTACCTCTGTAGGAGCAACAGTGATCACGGAATTTTGTTCTTCGTCCAACATTATACCAGAATTAAACACCTAGAAATATAATTGAATAGGTTATGATTACCAATTCAAACTCCGCGCCAACCACATAGACATTTAGAACGACCTCGTAAAAATGAAGATAGGTTCACAATAAAAGAGCGATTTTGCAGATTTCACATTGGGTACACCGAACGAGTAAATATTACCAATACCCAAAACCACTTTAAATACACATTATAAGCACTTTATAACAAATTATATACCGTTCTTTGTATTTTATCACAGTTTATTTAGTGAAAACGAGCTTGGCTTCAACAAACAACATCGCGTTTTTCCACACTCTCTTCAAAAGTAAAAGCAAACAGTACCTTTTACGTAATTAATATATCGAAAACCAAACACGAAACTAAAAACTTAATTTTTTTTGACATCTCGCAAGCAAGAACAAAAAACGACCCTTTTTTGTTTATATCTAATCCTACTAGTACAACTTCTGATCGCCTACCTAGACTGTATATCCACATATTAATTACAGCGGGATTATTTATTAATGACAAGTGGAAAGTAATTTGACGAGTATTCCAATTTACAACTAAACCATCTTTTAGAATTAATACCGGCGAGTCAACTTGCATATCAGTCTGAAAACTAGGCGGAAGTATTTACTTTATACAAACCGCGATCCAAAAACGATGTATTTTAAGAATTAAGTAGACTAAAAATGTTAGGCCACCAAAAATGCACGTTACAAATTCCCCCCTAGCAAAATAAAGACGTCGGGGTGAAAGAGAAAAAAAAAGAAAGAAAAGTGGCAGACTAGGAACCAAACAAAAAAAAATTTTTATCCGGTTCGAAGGACCAACACCAGTATAAGAGAAAGAATATCTTTCCAAAAGAAGACAAAGTCATCTATCGTAACCAACAATGACAGAATAGGTAAAGAAAGTATTAAGTAAACACCCAATGAGGATTAAAGGTTATAGCTACTTTCAGAATCGTCAAAAGACGGATGTCCCCAAAAGGACATTTCCGTTTTCCAATTAAAGAAAAGTTTTGGCTTCCCGCGAAGAAACCAAAAAAATAAAAAACGAGGAAGAAAACTCGTAGCAAATCCACTAAACGACATCACTGTCAACCTCAAGTGTGCAGCAACGAAAGAACCAAGACAAAGAAAAGAGCAAAGGCAAACTAGTACACCATCTGGAATACTTCCAACTAAGGTAACACAGATTCGTATGAAACGATTACTCAAGCAGAGTATGGCTAACAGACCTCCAAAAGCGACTAAGTCGAAATTACTAAAGGAAAAGTAAATAGATCTGAAGCCTACCTCAAGGAATGGATGTAGAAAGCGACTATAATAGTCCCATAGTGAACAAATGGTGGAACTGGCCAGAAGAACAAGTCATGGGAGGGCTAGCTACAAAAATATGAATAGGAATACGAAAAAAAACTATACCAATCCAATCAGAACCAACACACAAAAAGAAAAAAAAAATTCCGGCTCAAAGGACCAAAATGTCGGAAAAACTAAGAGTAAAGAATTCCACAAGGAAAGATAGGTAAGTAGTAGCAATCAAAGAGGACCAAGGTGTAAAGGCATAAACACTGACAAATTCGTCAAAGGACGGATGTCTCTTTAGAAAAGAAACAGCACAGTTTCCAACCTCAAGAAATTGATTTCGCGCGCGCAGAAACCAAAAGAAAAGAAAAGTAGCGAGGAAGAAAACCAACAGCAATAGCCAACATAAGACACAAGTGTCAAGCCTCAAGTAAGCTAGGGAACGACAAACGGAAAACTGGGAAAAGTAACGAAAGGCTTCAAACTGTGGTACCAAGAAGAAAAAAAAAGTCGTATAATACAACCAAGTAAGAAAAGTAATCTGCTAATAGACCCAAAAGTCGACAAAAGTCGTGATTCCTAAAGGACAGAAAGTAGGCCTAAAGAGCAACTACCACAGGAGCAGATACAACGAGTGATCGAAGTCAGTACATCAACTAACCGCAAGGAAAACCAGTTAAGGATAGGGAAAGGAAGGTGGAACAAAAGGAACGAGAAAGAAAAAAAAATCAAAAAGAACAATACCAACACCAAGTATAAGAAAAAGAAAAAAACAACAGGAAAACGAAAGAAAACCTAGCAAAACAAGGAAGTAAACAAGATCGTAAGTCCAAAAATCAAATCCGAGAAAGAGCAAAGTCGACATCAGAATCGGGGGCTTGAGGACTAGGTATGGGGCTTAAGGTGTTTACGCCGCCAAAAGGAAAATGAAACCAGATCAAGGACATTAGGGTTTCGTCGACCTATATCCTCAGGTTCGGGAGGAGCATAGAATAAAGCCTGCCTCTTTTGGGCAGTTTTCTGCCAAATAGGAATGGCAGGAGGAGTAGTAGTTGTAGCACTAAGTTTAGGAGATGGCAAGGGTGGTTTAGATAACTCAAAACGCGTCATAGTAAGACATCGTTTAGTGTTGGGATGGGTGGTAAGAAGGTCAATGGCAGAAACGGAAACATCATGGGTTGTCAGCACATCAACAGTCGAGAAAGAAAAAGTATTGGCTGTACGAGAACCAACCTGACGAAAAGAAACACAGGCGGAACACACTTTAGTTACGTTAGAGAAAGGGACAGAAGCAGATGAAATTTCATTTACGTTATGTACAGGACTAGAAGTATTACAATTAGAAAAGAAAACAGTATTGGCTGTGGAAGTATCCACCTTAGGAAAAGGAGCAGAATCAGGTAGAAGTTCGTCAGCATTAGATAACAGAACATCAGCTAGGATGTCACCAACCTTAGTTAAAAGAACAGAAGTAAGTAGCATTTTATCAGCATAAGAAAAAGGAGTAAGGGTAGGTAACGAAACAGGATCAGGTAAAGCTTTAACGATAACAGCAACAGGCATCACAGCTAGGGGTTCCCTAACTTTAACAGGACCTTCTCTATCCGTATTAGAAATTATTTTTACTTTAGCTACGGTTGTGATTGCCGGTACAACAGAAATTTCTTGAGTAGAACAATTTAAGAAAGCAGAAACAGGTAAAGTTTTAACAAAAACGGGAAGAGGCATTACAGATACGGATTCGGAAACTTCGACAGAACCTTCGCTGATTAATTAGGAATAATCGTCAATTTAGCTACAGCTGTTATTGTAGGTACAACAGCAATTTCTTGACAAGAATCATTAAAGAAAGCAGGAGCAGATAAAATTTTGACAAAACCGGCAGGAGGCATTAAAGATACAGGTCCATGGACTTCCGGAGGACCTTCGCAGACTGAATTAGAGGTTATGGTGATTTCAGCGACCTCTGTGCTTGCAGACACGACAGAAAATTCTTTAGTAGAATCGTTTAGGAAAGCGGGAACGAACTCTTGAGAAGCTAGCTGCAAGTCACTAATTAGAATCATGGGTTGTAAGCGTGGTGGAGGTACATTTTGAGGTGAGAGTGTATAAGTAGGGCGAGTATAAGAAGGAGTAGAATAGGAGGCAGAACTAGAAACGGGAGAAATTTTGTTAGAAGCTATATTTGCCGAAGAAGAGTAGGTTTGGATAGTAGGAGCGGGAGGACCTGGATGAAGTATCAAAGAGAACGTAGAAGAAGAAGTAGAAGAAGTTAGGCAACTAGAGGTGAGTGCAGAATTTGAAGGATTATTCGAAAACCTATTAGTAGTAGGATGACATTTGGGACAGTTATGGCGAGTAACTCCCTTATATCCGCAACCATAACAATGGAGTACTTTAGCACGATTACAACGCGTCGAAACATGACCAGGTTTGTCGCAATTAAAGCATACGACCTGACGAGTAGGAGTAGAAGTAGGAGGAAGAACAGTAGAACGTACGGAAGAAGTATCGGATCTACTCGTAGGCGTAGGAGAAACCTTAACAACTCGGTCATGTGAAGACAAAGTATTTTTCTCGATAGTAGTAGCCTTATAAATAAGCTCGTTGTGTTCAAAATCAAGAATTAGTGAATTAGACAATGACTTCCAGTCAGAAAACCTATCCCGAAAACCACGATACCAAAGTAAAGCTTCAGCTTCGAACAAATCCACTGCAGACTTAAATAAATCACATTCGGATACATTATGAGCTCGTCGGAGTTTTTCGACTCGTTCCAAAAAATCACGTACGGTAAGAGTATTCGGGGCACCAGAAAATTTCAAATTCCACTCCCACACTGGGAGACCGTAGTAGGAAGCCGAAAAAGAAGTCATTTTGAATACGAACAAGAAAGAAATGGGTAGAACGTAACGAAATAAAGGCTAACCGTAACTCGATAAAACCTCAACAAGAAAAATTATTGCGAATACAGGACAATTAAAGACATCCGACGGAAAAACTTCGGGAACACCAATAGAAGCAAAACAACAAAATAGAAATTAAAATAGGGCTGTAGAATAAAGGAAAAATCGGAGGAAAAACTAACTCTAGACTTCATGGGAAGAACAAAATGTGCAGAGAGGGAAGGAAGGAAAACAAAATCTTGGGCGCCAGTGTTTTCCAGAACCAAATTACCAGCGAAAACACAACTCTGATAATTCACAAAAAGAATTAGAATCAAGGAATTTCTATATAGCGACAGAAAAAATTTCAAGACTACACCACAAAAAAAAAAATTAGAGCCAGCCAATATAGGCAGAAAAGAAAGTCGAGTCGATACACCAGAAAAAAAATCAATGTCAAAACCATCAAGGTCAAAAAACCAAATTAAAGAAAATCAAGAACAAATAAAAGAAATCGGGCAGCCACGTTTATCGAGTCGGGCCCCACGTTTATCGAGTCGAGCCCCACGTTGGGCGCCAAAAATTAATGTTACGTATTTCTAGTAGACGCCACGTTGTGCGTCAAAGTTATGTCACGTTGGCTCGTAGCCGTGCGTAACAAAAGAAAATCCAAGAAAAACCAGTGACAGGGCTCAATCGGAGAGTAGGGGGGGTTGTAGAAAGCAGACCAATCTAGAAAGAAGGCGGCTGTCAGGAGTTAGTACCAGTACCTGCCATAGAGAAATTAGAATAGTAAACCTGAAAGAAAAACAAATTAGTCCTGCAAACCTGAAACAGAGAAAAAGCATAGCCTATGGATCAAGTATAAATTGTTCAGTACTTTATAGAATACATAAGAGCAACTGCTTAGATAAACTCTATAATCTAACAACAGTAATAGCAGTACAGAAAAATTCTGAGTACAAAGTGAGGCCATATTGGGGAGTAGCAGAAACGTTTCATCACACACCAATTAAACATAATTCAGGTAAAATGTAACAAAAAAATATAAATAGGTAAGACATAATTACTCTAAGTAATTTAGTAAAATTTTTAGCAAAGACATAAATAAGTAGATAAGCACAACTGTTCTGATTCATTCAGTTATAACTAGGTAAGACATAATTAATCTAAGTAATTTAGTAAAATTTTTAGCAAAGACATAAATAAGTAGATAAGCACAATTGTTCTGAGTCATTCAGTAGGGTTGATTGTTCTTTCTTTTTTTTTTTGTTATTCAATAGCGGGCAAGTCTATGGAAAAGGTATCAGAACAACAAGGAATATTGCAACAACAACGGGTAGATATTTACAGTAAGAACAAATAGGAAATAGTGCAACTTACACAAAGTCCTTCAGGAACGCTTCCTTGCATTTGAAGTGTGGGATTCACGAGGTCCTGCACTAGCGAAGCACTTCACCCTTTACTGGGAAGGTGTTGATGGAACTTATCACACGTTACCCTAATCACACCTACGTATTTCACTGGTGTTAGCAGCAGACCTTATCGCGCGTCGGAATTCGAATAAGATCGGGAGCTCTTTCTACCTCTGTAGGAGCAACAGTGATCACGGAATTTTGTTCTTCGTCCAACATTATACCAGAATTAAACACCTAGAAATATAATTGAATAGGTTATGATTACCAATTCAAACTCCGCCAACCACATAGACATTTAGAACGACCTCGTAAAATGAAGATAGGTTCACAATAAAAGAGCGATTTTGCAGATTTCACATTGGGTACCCCGAACGAGTAAATATTACCAATACCCAAAACTACTTTAAATACACATTATAAGCACTTTATAACAAATTATATACCGTTCTTTGTATTTTATCACAGTTTATTTAGTGAAAAACGAGCTTGGCTTCAACAAACAACATCGCGTTTTTCCACACTCTCTTCAAAAGTAAAAGCAAACAGTACCTTTTACGTAATTAATATATCGAAAACCAAACACGAAACTAAAAACTTAATTTTTTTTGACATCTCGCAAGCAAGAACAAAAAACGACCCTTTTTTGTTTATATCTAATCCTACTAGTACAACTTCTGATCGCCTACCTAGACTGTATATCCACATATTAATTACAGCGGGATTATTTATTAATGACAAGTGGAAAGTAATTTGACGAGTATTCCAATTTACAACTAAACCATCTTTTAGAATTAATACCGGCGAGTCAACTTGCATATCAATCTGAAAACTAGGCGGAAGTATTTACTTTATACAAACCGCGATCCAAAAACGATGTATTTTAAGAATTAAGTAGACTAAAAATGTTAGGCCACCAAAAATGCACGTTACAAATTGACAAGGTGGTTTGGAACCCACTATTTCAACCGTAATAAAGAAAAATAAATCGATACGTTTAAAAGCTGGTATATAAATCTTTTTCTATATTTTGTATGCCTTTGTCTTGGAATTTATGCATGTTATTTTATTTCCCTAGTAAGAAACGTACGACCTATGCTAGATAGTCCCAAGGTTAACCGCTTGGCATTGTTGTTTACACACTTTACTGCCCATTTCAACTTAAGTCCCATTCTAACAGCCGTTTTATCTATAATAACTTCAGCAGAACAATATCCTTCGGCAGTCATTGCTTCATGTATAGCTTTCTCGTTCATATCGCAGATCCTCTGTGGCCTAGCGTAAGGAACAACTAAGAGTAACAAGTGTCACCAATAATGGTACAAGTTTGAATGATAGGCATTAACTACAAACCTTTAAAGTATAGACTATTTAACATTGCTTGATATTGGTTGTTAAAATGCTACTACCTATATTTAACTATTGTTTATTTTCTGGCCAAAATTAATTTTGAGCGAAGTGTTTACTTACAATTCCTGTGTCACACAGTGCAGCCTTAATTCCAAAAAGTTCACGACACTGGTAATCACCTCCATACATCACACCAGGTAATATGTGCGACATAATAAAACTATGGTCTGTAGGTTGATCATATAAACATTTTGCAAAACCTGACCTAAACTACAAATAATTTTTAAAAGACAATGGGTAAAAATGTTGTATATCGTACCTGATAAATTTCTTAAGGTACGCTGCACTACAAGCAGACCACTCGACTGTCCTGATACTAATGGTTGGATTCATAACTGTAGAAAGTCCATCGGGTAGTGTTGCTCGACAACCAGATTCCTTTGGAGTATCATGAGGAATAGCTAGCCTGGAAATAATAAAAATAGTTCAAACCAGGAATGACATAGATAATTTAAGAGTTTAGAAATTTCTATTAGAAAGTTAAAACTGAAGTAAATATTTAGTTGCATTGTAGATGATTTTGATAGTAATCATGAAATATATTGTAAGAGAGGCAGTTTTATTCCAGCGTGGAGTAAATGTCGTGTAAAAACAAAAATGCAACATGGTGCAGTGCAAACAGCTCAAACAGCCTTTCTTACTGGTGAAACCATATAAGAAATGACAATTTGGGTTCAATTATTTCCTAATATATTTTCAAATTATGAATGCCTGTAATAATATTTAAACAACTTCCAATAAATGATTCTAAAAACGTGCTGTTACTTACTGGAAGCACAGTAGACGTTAGATATTAATATTAACGATTTACTTTATAATATATATTTCATACAGTTTCGCTTTTAACAGTACTTGATGTTATGTTAAAAGTGGACTCTTCAATAATTGTATAGATAGATTGATTTTTATTTGTACCCATCCAGTGATGGTAAATATCATAGTATTAATATACAATAAAAATTACATTTAGGTTAAAATATAAAATTAACTAAAGTAGGGTAGTTTGTTATTTACAAATTTGTAACTATAAAAGTGTACATAAATTGAATGGGGTGATTAATTAATTAATTAATTAAGATATTAATCCTTCCTAAATCAATTTCAAACGTAGCTGATCAGATACACTCAATAAATCCCTTTTTAATGGTCAAAATTTTACTGAAAACTTGAACTTATAAAATTTTTAAATTATCCACTTACACACCAAATTCTTATGCAATCTAACCTACTTAAATAAATAGAGCAAAACAAAATGTCTTTTAAAAAGATTTTAAAACAATGATGTACTTGCTTTCACCATTGGATTATGCTGATTGTCCTTTTCTCTTGTTTATATCGTAAGCTTGTATTCAAGTCCAAATCGTGTAATTAAACTCCATATATTCTTTCAAAAATCTATGTCAGTATCATTCAACTACTTTACCATTAATTACATTTAAAGTTCTACATAATGCTCTTCCGTTTACATTAAACTATCATACAAGAATTTATCCTTGTTCGTTCAAAACCCAGTTTCATTATTTACTTTAAAAGCACTTCACGCATCTGCTTAAAGTAGCCATAATTTTCAACATCGTTTTATTAATTTTTAGAAACCCATTATTATTCAGTGAACGGATCTCTTTACGAGTCGTAAAACAATCCGCCATGAACTGAACTCAATCAATAATTCACCTGATTGCCTCCTTTGATTAGTTTATAGATTCCACTACGTCATTAAAATCTACAACAGTCGGTAAATTTCTGGTAGGTAAGGTAATGTTATTTTCCACAAAATTGAGCGTTAATTACTACATTTTATGTCTCGCAGTACTACTTGATTGACGTTTGACATACTTTACATATCTAAATTGCTGTCATCTGCTGATTATCTTTGATTTATTACATCGTTAAACGTCTTATCTCATTTGTAGTTTTTAATTGGGATCTTTATTGAAATAATGTTTTAAATGCTTATCTATTAGCTGTCTTTGGTCATTATCTTATTTGATTTGTAGGGTTTGCTACTCGATGAATGTACTTTGTAATCTCTTGAACTCTCTAGATTTCTCTCGAAGAAAGAAATGCGCTATTTCATTTAAAATACACAACTGCATGTTTTGAGTTATTTACTTTTAATCTTATCATGAAATGAACTGATGCGTTTTTAATAATGTTTTAAGGCATAGTACTTTCAGAAGTACGAATATTTAACTTACACAACATGCTCTATTCTTTTTGGGGCACGTTTAAAATGGAATTTAGTGTTTTTAGTAAGGGGGATTTTCACGGATTTGTACTTATATAAAATGCGCTATTTAAAGATACTATTATGCAATATAAATAAAGCCTATTATATCACGGGCTTCGCTCTTGGAGTTCAATATACAAGATCTTTACAATTACGGAGTCTGAGTATTTAGAATATTATAGTATTTAGAACATTTTCTTTATTTTCTATAGTTTTAGAGCATTGTAGGCACATGGTTAAGATGCTCAATGATCTTTATATGACCTCTTATCACATCTATATATATATATATATATATATATATATATATATATAAAAAAGCAAACACATATTGCTATGAAATTTCTGCTTTTCGATTGAAACCCCATAACAAACAGTTTTCCTGATGAATCCTAAAACAAATTAAAACAAAACTCATCTAAAACAAGACTTTCCTGCAAGCTCAGCTCAAGTTCGGTAGATGCTGCTCCAATCTGTTTGAAATACAATCACAAAAAGAATTCTACCACAACGAGATACGAGACTCGATTAAGTGCCAATTGATTTACTAAAAAATCAATAAATTTATAAATTCAATTTGAACTTTATGTACAACTGTCATTAAAATACTATTTAAAAAAACCTTATCTCTCAGTTTGTAAATCAATATATGCAAAATATTTACAATTAATTAGTTTTGTATTATTTAATAAGTAACCACATCTATTTTCATTAATCTTTCATTAACAAGTCCATTATCCTAACAACTGATCAGTGCAGCAAAATACTGGTATAATTAAACTTATTTAGCATGATTCAAAATGTGTTGACTTTCACTATACAAAGTTCACACCAACAATGACTAAAAGAAAACCATATGTTTAACAATGATGCTCGTTATCTATTACAAGATTCAAACGTTTCTATTGTCCATGGCCTTGTCTTAATCGCTTTAACACATATACAATAATAAAATCAACAGTTTCAATTGGTACCTGGTTTTTTTTTCCAAAGACGCCTTCATCAAACTTTAAGTTGCTCCTGCATTGGATTCTGTTGGAACAGATATTTATAATATTCACAGGGGTACGGCTCCGTGCCAGAATAACACCAAACCGGAAGTACTCATACTGAAACTATCTGATTCCGGTCTACACCAAAATTATGTTAGTCACGTCTACACCGGTGTACACCAAAATTATTTTATTGAAGTCTACACCAAAAGTCCTAATATAAATTATTTGTTTAACACCCAGTAATTAAATAAGATCTGTTAGTTTCGTAAAAATTTTACACAACTATGAATTCACTTAATTTTATTTACACCTTAATAAGTACTTGAATAAATTTCAATTTGTACGTTTTGCTGCGTAAATCGAAAAAGGAAAACGAAATTCAATTCAGCCTATTTAACAAGGTTCTCATTCCACTGTTTAGCTTTCAACGAATATGGTTTTCTACACCAAAACTTATGTGAGAACATACTTTTTAGTAAATGTGCAAAACCAAAACAGTAATAAAACATATGTTGAAAAAGAATACATATCTTCTAACTGAAATGACAATAAGATTGATTTCTTGTAACGCATCGACATTACATTAAATAGAAACTAGATGTAAAACGAGAAAAATTAATCTTAAATGGACAAATTACTATTGATGCATTCTGTATAATTCTGATTTCATGTACAGTCGTATTCAGTAAGCAAAACATTGCAATGAAATTTTAGTGTTATTAAGGATAATCAAGTTAAAACACACACACACAAATGTCTCGTTTTATTTCTGTTGAATACATATTTGAACAAAACTCAGGTTCACAACTCATTTTATAACCACAAACAGAATAAGCATATTTATAATAGTAAATTTTCATAACAGAATCGTCATTTTACGAACGCTTTAGAATGATGAAAACAACAGTGAAATGACTAATAGGCATGTTCGATATCATAATTATGAAAAAATATAAAAGCCCTTTTTAGAAATTTTAGCAACATGAAATAGAATTGATATTACATAGTTACAATACAAAGTAAACCTCCGACCATATCATAAGCAAATCATACAATGTAGTAAAAACCACACATGCTGAGTAGTGGAACTCGCTAATATCAAGTTTCAGATAATTAAGTATATCATTCAATACAAAGTGACAACGTTTCAATGTATCTATTCAAACCAATAAATAATAAAGTAGCTGCAGGTATGTGGCTTTAGCATGATACTACCATGAGTTTATGTCTGATTAATGTGGAATAGGAATTTTAAACAATCACCCCTGCCCCCTCTAAACGTATGAAGAGTAGGGGAACACGGATGTACGCTAGATTGTGAACAGAGAGAACAAATTAGAATTAATCATTCGCAAGCCATCCACAAAAGCACATGTGCGAGTAAACACCATAAGGTTGTCAAATATGCCCTGTATGTTATGACCTAACAGTTGGGCATAACATGGGGTAAGTCCGTGAATTTTTGACAAACTCTTAACAATAAGCAGATTGTGACGAATTGGTTCCGAGCAAGAAATTAGAAATAAGCACTATTGCAAATGAATCTACTCTTGACTCAAATGGAATTCTTTGTTCACCTGAAAGCATAAACCGTAGCGTAGGTTTAAGTTTGTTAGAAATTGTTGTTTTTCTTGTATTGTGGTATTTATGCCTGATGTGTAGTTTTATGAAATATTGATAAACTTATACAACGTCTACTTAAATATCGTGTTAAATAATGGACTCTTCAAACCCGGAGATTGCAAATTTTAATTGTAAATTACAGATGTGTTGCAAATTATTATTATAGTTAATTATCAAGGTTATGAGTAATTGAGAGTAAACTAATTAGGAAAATTTATCATTCTGTGTGCATTTATTCACAGCAACATCGTTTTGTCACTGATATTTACATTCATTTAACTTTAAAATTGTTGTATGTATGCCTGTTTACAGAAAAATAGAAATAATGTTAAATTAAAACAGATTTAGGTGACATACTAAGTTGAAATTTGTTGTTTTATTTGTTCAAACGTACAGGTAGCATTTTGTTAAAAGAACGCCATTTTACGCAAAGGGTAATGTAATTACCATCTCCACAAAAGTACTCGTCATCTAGGGGATTCTGTTTGAACTAGACTAGACGAGTTAGCGGCCATGATTTGGCAGTGTTGAACGCCTTTCACTGTAAAGGTTATTGGTAACATAATATTGAAATTGTACATAATAAAATGTTACATTTCCCATTTTTTTTTTGGAGATTGTTTCTATAGGGATAAACTCCCACATCACTAAAGTTTGCTTTTGCATCCTTCATTTGCTACGGGATTCCTGCCCCTTCTGGACAATTTCTTTAAGAATGTAATGCTTCATTCACCCATAACAATCTTTTTAATATAAACACATAGTATAATAGTGAATATTAATTATATTTGCATAAAAAGACTTTTGATGATTAATTTATTGACCAGGTTATAACATTTTCGCCTCTTTTTAATAAACTTTCAAAATGACAAAAGAATAGAAAAACAATATTCAACACTGTTGAATTTTAACCCTTAAAATGTTACAAAAATCGGCCATTAACATACTAACTACATTTTACTTGAAACAACAATAGTTATTTACGATATAAGTATCGTAACAGTTCATATTACGATACGAGATGGTAAAATTGCCAAACAAGGCTGAAGGCCAAGTTTGGTAAACCATTGAGTATCGTAATATGAAGTTACAATACAAATATCGTACAACTTTTTATCTACTATTTATTCATTATCACAACATTGATCAATTTTTGTATTTACTGTATTAGTAAATGAGAAAGAATTTTACCCAAACCAAAGTAGTCACAAATCTGTCAATATACTGCTAAAATGAGTGATTCTGACGCCGATGAACGCAATTCGTCTGATATCGAAATGGCGGCAATGCGGCTATTGCAATATTGGTACCAGAAAAATCACATCATAAATATGAGTTGGAGTACAGAAAATTTGAAGGTTGGTGCAAGGAGAAAAGTGTGGATTGTATAGCTGAGAAAATTTTGCTTGCATACTTCTTGGTGAAAGCCGAAAAGGAAAAGTCATCTACATTGTGGACCTATTATTCTATGTTACGCAGTACTATTTCAACGAAGAGGAAATTGGACATAAGTAAATATATGCAATTGGTAGCCTTTTAAAAAAGAAAAAGTGACGGATACAACCCTAAAAAATCCAGTGTTTTTTAAAAGACGAGATACAAAAATTTCTACAAGAGGCAAAACGATGACCGCTATTTGATGATGAAGATAGTACTTTTATAATAGTCTATCCTAAAACTTATTTGAAATTATTTTTTAGAGTGCCTTTAATTATTGGGATTTTTATAGACTGCTGCAGAAAAGAGCTAACGAAATTAAAACTAAGCAATATAGAAGATAGGGAAACGTTTATTAAAATAACAATACGTAATACTAAAACCAAAATTGATAGAGAATTTGCTGTCACTAAAGGAAATATTGCGGGATATAATTGTTTGAAAAATTTTCAAAAATATTTGCATCTTCGTCCACCATCTGCAGTACATGATCAATTTTTTATTTCTTATAGAAATAGGAAATGTACATCACAGCCTGTTGGTGTAAATACCTTTGGCTGTATTCCAAAAGAAATTGCCACATATCTGGGCTTATCAAATCCGGAGCACTACACAGATCATTGTTATCAAAGATCTTCCATTTCTTTGCTAGCCGATGCAGGTGCTGATATTTATACATTAAAGAGACACGGAGAATGTAAATCCACTAGCATTGCAGAAGGCTATATAAAGACATCTATTGAAAATAATAAAATTATAGCTACTAAAATTTATGGACATGAATGAAAATACTTCAAGTATCTCCAATTCATCACAAAATACTAACTGTGCTGCTTCTGCATCAGCAGAAGTTAATATATCGAATTGCAAAAAATTTGTACTCAATGTTTACAATAAATAAGTTCATTAGTTTCATTTTATAGTCATTAATTTACCTTACCTACAGTATACTTGACTTTACCACACTAGTGCGGTAAAATGACACTTTACCACACTAGTGCAGTAACGTATGTCATTATGACATTCAAATGAATGTCATAAACAATAACATTAAGTACTAATAGTAGATAAACACATTTTATTCATTCAATAATTAGCATCAAGCTGTGAACATCAAAATTTGAACATAGCACTTCAATAGTACTTCATATAAATGTGAATGATTGATACTGGCACATTTAATACCAGCGACAGTATTTTGAATCAGCAATAAATAACTACATACATGTTTCAAACCACCCATCCTTCAATTATACACGCATTTTTGATTACTTGCAATAAACTAATTGACAATTTTACCTGGCATACATCATATCAATTACACCAGTAGTTTCTAAAATATTTGCTAAACCTTCAGCATATTCTAGTGGGCAATTTGTGATAATTGATTAAGATTTTTCGAATCAAGTTGATTTCAACTTCATTGCGTTGTTAAATATCAAATATTGAAGATTAATACATACGTGTGTCCTATTTGGTGAGCAATTACAAATCCCAACCGAAGCCCACAGTCTTCGCAAAGAACAGCTGACTCATCTGGATCGCACATACCTCCTATTCGTGCTGCACCCAAAAGTGCACAGTTGTCATCGTCACTGCAAATGTCTATTCTGTAAGAAACAAACATTGTAAATAATAAAATTAAAAACTTTGCAACTCGGTATAAAATTCAAGCTAAAAAATAACACCTTGTCAGATGTATTAAAATTCAAACCCTTTACAACATCATACACAAGAACGAGATTATTTACAAAACCGCATTCTACCTGTACACAAAAAAAGTCTAAAGATAAAAAACAAGATATGTATACATGAAAAGAAACTGGAAATAAATTTCTAATATTCTATTTGTCCAGTAGTTTATTACTTATCAATTGAACAGATAAGAGGTACAATAATTCATCACGTGGTTGTACTACAGAGGTCGTAGTGATATTGCAAAGATTTACAATACAAAAAGAATAATAATTAACACCATGAAATAGTTTACCTTTTTCATTTAGATAGTTGAGATAAAACCAACCTGGTATTATGCAATTTCCATGCGAGTTTCTACGTCAAAATACAGTAAATGCAACTAAAAAATGGAAATTGATTTTCCAATGATTGAAAATTTGCTTGTTACGAATTAATTCACTTAACACACAACAAATACTAACTTTATACATGCTTTCAACATCTTGTAAGTAAGTAGATTTATTGCATAACTCAATATAGGTTATTAAAGTATAAAAACAAAATATTATACTATAAAGCAAATTATTAAAAATACAGTTAATAATATACTTAGTTTTCATTTCTACAACTTAAAATATATTTTTTTAAATTACTCTTAAATTTTCTTTGAGAAGGCTGATTTGTAATTGATTTTGGTAATGTATTATATATCTTAACGCCATAATGAAATACATTTTTTGTGGTTATCGTTTTATTCTTCTTGTATATATAGTAATTGTCTGCTTGTTTTGTGCTGTAGTTATGTATATCTGACACTTTAATTAAGTTGCTAACCAAGTACGAAGGCAGCAAACCATTTATAATTTTATATATAAAAACCATACTATTATATTTCATTTGTTCCTGAACATTTAAAAAATTAAGGCATTCTAACATTTTACGGACTTTGGCAAATCTGCTACATTTTAATAAACATCTCATTGCACGATTTTGTATCTTTTGCAATCTTTCCAAATCACCTTGATTTGAGACAAATAAAATGGTGCTGCAGTATGTTAAGTGTGGATAAACTATTGCTCTATATAAAGTTATTCGAGCAAAACTTGATAACTTTGCACTAATTCTTCTCAGAAATCCAACCTTTTACTTACTTTATTTATAACCATCTGTAGATGCATTTTAAAAGTTAATTTTCGGTCGATTATTACGCCAAGGTATTTAATGTTCTCTACCAGTTCAATATCAGACCCATCTATTTGTACATTCCTATTTTCTGTTTTGATCATTTGATAACTTCTATCATTCGTTAACAACATCCATTTTGTTTTATTAACATTTATCTTCAGCTTATTTCCAACTAAATATTTGCTAATTCTTATTAAGTCACTATTTACAGATTGAATCAGGTTTATTACATTTGCACCTTCAGCATATATATATATATATATATATATATATATATATATATATATATCTTGTGAAAGGAGTTTGATTTTTTTTTAAATCAACAAATACAAAATGATAAAACTTTTTGTAAACCCCATTCAATAGCAACACGAAGCACTTTCATATAATAATAAAAGTGTCTATATTGCATGTTCTCATTGGTTAAAGGAATGTCGCACATTCCGCAAAATGTGAGAGACCGTCTATCTGGCAAAATACATACAGGGTGAGTTTTTAGTGTGGCAACGGTAGATAACTCCGTTATTATAAAAGCTACGTAAACCAAATTTGGAGGCATATTAGGCATGCCTAAAATGCACATTTTAAAAATATTTGGAAGCATACAGGGTGTTTCATAATTCCAGGACATACTAAACTTATATTTTTTTAAATGGAACACCCTATATATAATTACATTTTTAAAAAGCCCATAAAAAGAGCTTTAATTTGATATCAAATTGTATCTGTCTATTCCTTTTAGTTTTTGAGATATTCAACTGTTTTTTTAGAAAAAATGACCCTGATTACATACATTGCCACTGCACTAATACACAACCTATGTTAATTTTCAAGATGCAGAAAATTTTACCATATACCATAGTATATTTGTAAATATCACTTTTTTGAAATTTCTTCACAGTATACAGGGTGTGTCAGGTTTCATAAAATGCAATTTTAAAAATTTTTAAATGGCACCCTACCAATTTTATTGCTACAATGGATAGCTCATTAAGTGTCCTTTCATTTTGTTAAGCATTCCTATACCTAAATCCATTACTTTCTGAGATATTTTGATTTTCTTTAAATTTTATGAATGTTTTAATTTACATAACTAAAATAACTTACTATTGGAGAATATTATAAAACAATTAATACATTTTGATTAACAATCAACTACAGTTATCCAATAACAATTTTCACTAAAGATATAACAACCTACAATAATACGCTATCAACAGAATTGTGCCAGATCAACAATATGCATTTTATAGAAAAATGTTCAAGCAGGAAATCAGGCAGGCTTTGAAAAAATAACTATTACATGTAAAGTGTCATTTAGGTTTATTAATTGTAGTGTGTTGTCATTTAACACATTATCAGTTCTGTTTTAAATGTAATCTTTGAAGGAGTTTTCAAAATGAATTTTACAGTGGAAGAACAAATAAATATTATGTGAGTATTGGGAGCAAGTTTAAAAAATTTCCTACTTGCATCAAGAATATACCAAGAGAGATATCCTGTTAAATGACAACACACTACAATTAATAAACCTAAATGACACTTTACATGTAATAGTTATTTTTTCAAGCCTGCCTGATTTCCTGCTTGAACATTTTTCTATAAAATGCATATTGTTGATCTGGCACAATTCTGTTGATAGCGTATTATTGTAGGTTGTTATATCTTTAGTGAAAATTGTTATTGGATAACTGTAGTTAATTGTTAATCAAAATGTATTAATTGTTTTATAATATTCTCCAATAGTAAGTTATTTTTAGTTATGTAAATTAAAAACATTCATAAAATTTAAAGAAAATCAAAAATATCTCAGAAAGTAATGGATATAGGTATAGGGAATGCTTAACAAAAATGAAAGGACACTTAATGAGCTATCCATTGTAGCAATAAAATTGGTAGGGTGCCATTTAAAAATTTTAAAATTGCATTTTTGAAACCTGACACACCCTGTATACTGTGAAGAAATTTCAAAAAAGTGATATTTACAAATATACTATGGTATATGGTAAAATTTTCTGCATCTTGAAAATTAACATAAGTTGTGTATTAGTGCAGTGGCAATGTATCTAATCGGGTCTTTTTTCTAAAACAGTTGAATATCTCAAAAACTAAAAGGAATAGACAGATACAATTTTATATCAAATTAAAGCTCTTTTTATGGGCTTTTCAAAAATGTAATAATATATAGGGTGTTCCATTTAAAAAAATATAAGTTTAGTATGTCCTGGAATTATGAAACACCCTGTATGCTTCCAAATATTTTTAAAATATGCACTTTAGGCATGCCTAATATGCCTCCAAATTTGGTTTACGTAGCTTTTATAATAACGGAGTTATCGACCGTTGCCACACTAAAAACTCACCCTGTATAATAAATTATAAATTATTTCCCTAACAGTGCTAGAACCTAAACACCACATTTATAGTAAGATATATACTTCCGATTTAAGATTGGAAATGTTTAATTATTCAAACAAGGCTTGTGAAGCAAAAAAAACGTAACAAACTTAACCATGCAATTATTACTTTATAAATGTTACCAAAAGAAAGCAACTTTAAACCGGCAGCAGTGTTGCACTTTAAATAATGCTTGAAAGTCAGGAGTAGATTATTGTTCAAAAAGGCAATGAAAATATTCTCTAGGTGTTCTTTTTTTCATAAAAGCGTAATCTTTCTAAGGGCTTTCAGTTGTTTAACCTGATTATGACAACTCTATGATGTTGAATAATACAATGTTCTATACTTAATAATTTAAGCACATCAACATACCTGGTTATTAAGATGGCAAGATCATGATGATTTGGGTGGGAGTCATCACCAGGACTTATTGACTTCTGCCATTCTCGGAAATAATTCAAAGTTTTGTTCGCATTCTTATTTATTGCAAGATTTAGCTATTAAATTATTTTCAATAACAATTTAAAAATAAATATTGTTAACGTACCTGATCTTCCTCTTCTTCCAAGCGAATCATCCGAACTATAGCTAAATTTATGTTAGTTCCCAAGGAAGCGTCGTGATACAAGACATGCGCCTGTAACAAAAATTACTTATGACTAAATAATAAACCCTCTTAGATAAAGCAAATTACTAAAAACATATACATAGAATGCAGGAAAGACTGTCAACATTATGGGTTTGCTAAAGAGTACATGTTACTGTATTATCTTTCCCCATTTTCACTCTATCAAGATTGAACTGACAACTGTTACGTCTTAAGTGAATTAACTCATAACATGCCTTTATCATTATAGGACAGCGGGTTTCCATTAAATTTACTGCATTTAGTTTAAAAGTAAAAGTAATCGCCTTGTTTTCTGGATCCGGTCTTGAGTAGGTTATAAATTAGTAGTTACATTGTACGGTTAGAATGATTTACTATGTATAAATACGCTCAGATAGCGTTCATGGATTTTTATCGTTCTCGGGGAAATGATATGAAATTTTTATTGGACATCAAACTAATTCTACCAGAAATTGTGTGGACACTTCAGTGCTGGGAATCAACAGAAACAGTTGTGTTTTGTTGAGGTGTGATACCATGCATCAATGTAATGCTCAAGTTCCTTGTCCTTTACCTCTTTTGATACTTTTCCTTTAGGACACAACACCGAATATGGCCAGTACCACGTCAAAGAAAATTTGCAGGAAATCGGACCCCACTGCAATCCCTGAGACGGTTCATCACTAAGGATTAATAATGCGTCATAATTTTAAGATTTGTACAAAGTAAATTGCATTATTCGAACCTTAATACTTAATTAAAGACAGAACATTTAATACTTTGTGCCCAAACTAGGAACGTAATAACTGGCGCTTTAACTAATGAGACAGTTGCTTATTAATTCAAAAATATCAAAACTTAGCTTTCTTTTTCTGTATTAATTAAGAAAAACAAAACAATTTTTACTGATTGTATCACAAACTACTTACATCAATTTAAATTGTATGTCACGTTATTTTTTGTGTTGGTATTGTAACTTACGTTAAAAACATCAACTTTACTATCGAACCGCAAAATATCGTTCAATATCGTAATTCTCTTAAGACTATGATGAAAGTGGAAGTTTCCCTAGTGTTTTTTAAATTTTTTAAAATAGAATAGATTTAATGATAATTTCTATCTTTGTTGTTAAATTTGCATAGGTTTTAATGCTTTAAAATATATTGTGCACAATCTCTGATTGGTTTGTTTTTGTATTCATCCATATAACTTATTGTGTAATATTTTAAAATAATACCATAAACGTAATCTTTGCCACGGTAAAAATTCGATAACTAATCGATATAATGGGTTCCTTAACGTTACGATGACAAATAGTGCTCCGGAATAGCTCAGATAAGACTCATCAGGGCGGTGGGTAAAGAATCGCATTCATGGACCATAAGGAACCACTAGAAAGGTCCAATAAGTCAAAACTAACTATTTTATTAATGGGCGCCAGGAACAGGAGCAAGCAGAATCAACGAGAAATGTTCCACTATTCTCGGGCGAAACCCAAGGTAACTCACTATATCAATAAATTAACAGGGCACAGAATTAAACCTGAATTTATTGAAGTAACTACAATGCCAAACATAAAATCAAACACATAAATATAAATTTCACTAGAACAAATAATTCTACAAATAATCATACATACAAGATTCAAACCTAAATGATTCAAGAGAAAATTAACCAAGCTAAGTGCTCACACTAAGCAAATATATGTTTACTCCAAGTGATTGTATAAATAATATTTAACAGTAATAACGCAATGGTGTTAAGAATATCCGGGCACGAGCCCGTACGCAAAAATAATTCGTACTAAGTAATAATCGGATACGCAGACTTGGTGGCCACTAAGTAAGCGGTAACAGCATAACTCAAGTGAGTAATAATTTAACCAAGGGTCTAAGCTCGTGACTAGATTTACAATCAATATGTATAAATCACTGGAACGCATTAACGAGTTGTTAGCAACAATCATAAGAACACAGCACTCGCTATGGAAGCATTCAGACACTAATACCTAAATAATTTTATCAAAAATACAGATTTACGTTAGTTATCGCAACCCACCTTACACACAGGTGTAAGTATGGTTGCATGCAAAGCAAAATAATAAAGAGGTGAATATAAGGTTGCATACACAAAAATATTTATCCAATAAACTCAACAGAACATAAACAACACACCTAAATAAGGAAGTATACGACCTCAAGAAGTAATTCCAATGCACCAGTAGCAGTCAGGGATTCCAAATCCAACTTAACAGGATTACACCACTTAAAGGTAGTCACACAAAATCGCTTCAGGTGTAATATTCATCCACAGATAACTCCAACAGGTTTCGATTAATATTTCGGTAGTCCAGCAGATGGAACTTATTGTATTAATAATTAGTTCTTCGTCGGGAGCTTCAATACCATCTATTTCAGTAAGTTGTCGAATCTGGGTAATCGTAATCCCACCAGAACGATTACTTAAACAAATCTTCACAAATGTGCATCTACTTAAATTGGAACTGCTAAACCTAAAGTATGTAATTACTCTTGGACTCGCACGCAGACGTAAATTTGGACTTAACGTTGAACTAAACTCTGGAGTTAAATTTGAAGTTAAATCTGGAGTTAAATTTGAACCCTAAAATTCATGTAATACATAGAACAAGAAGTACTACAAAGCTATTACTTACCACATAACAATGTGGGTAGAATATAACAAATATCACAAAAATGTGCTTCTCTAACTGAGCGAAGGTATTAATCAAAACGACGTGAAATCCGCCAAAGGCGTAATAATTAACTTTCTTACTCACAAACACCAGAAAGATTAATTTTATCCAAGATAGTAAGCTAGAATCCGCTAAAATAAGCGATATAAATTTTGCTAACATACCAAGATCGTCGTTTCAGTTCGAAGGCTGGATCAAGAAGAAGGAAGAGCCACCACATGGGCTCGTTATCGCCCTTAGGTGAGATAACATTTTCCCACAATTAAACCACTTTTTTATGAACAAAAGCAAATTAATGTGCATCAATTAATACAGTTTTACAATAACAACTTGACAAATGTCAATTCAGTGAAATATCTAACCAAAGGAGAGATTCAAATGCTTCTAACCACAGAGCATTATGTTAAAAGATACTAAAAATTGCAATGATTTATAAAACTTAGAACGGGACGTTCCATCTTCTTGTACTTAAATAACCTTTTTAATGTGAAAATTAATGTGTAAGCTTTAATAAAATTGAGCTTAAAATTGTGTTTTTTTTGCAAATAGTTCAACGTAATTTATGACTATCTAAACGTGAACTCTAAAATTATATACCTAATATCACGTTTAGATCCCGTATTTTACATAAAACCTATAAATAATTTATTTTCGTACTCAGTGCTGTATAAAGGAATTTATTTTGAAATACCACCGTATTTATTTAACTTTTTTTTATAAATGACTTGGACTCAACTGTAAGTTGCCTTTGCCAAATAAAAATTATTATATTAAGGTATACGTATCATTTATGAAAATTTCCGTAGGACAAACATATGTAATTTTTAATAAGTTTTAAAATATTTACATTGCAGTGATTTTCATCTATCCATTTAATATTTAGATGCATAATAATCATTCTTTTCCCATTTAAATGTTAACATTTTCTATTTACATAGACTCGTGTAAAAATTTCCTTGTTAAACATTTCGTTTCCCTAGTTATCGACTTAACTAATCTTTTGATCACTTTCATTCGCAGAGTTACTAAGAAAAAATCGTAAGTTGAATTTTTAGAAATTTTTTTAATAAATTAAATTTAGACTACCTTTAAAAGTGAAAGACAAGTGCTTTGGAACAACAAATTTTTCTATTAAATTCCTTCAAAATTTGTCTTATGTAAAGTGATATAGGTTGTTAATGCACTTATCGATAAACTTGAAGATCTTGATAATAAACCACAAGGAAAGTGTCATATAAAAGACGTAAAACCTCTTTCCAATAAAACTCCACAATAATTAATACATTTTATTTATCTTTTTAAATATATCTCGTATTATAACACTGGCTTTTCTGAATTTTTTATTCTTCTGATAAAGTGCACAATTTTTTGTTCTTATGATTTTATTTCTTATCTATACAATATACCTTTTATTTTTCCCCTCTTCAGATATTCAAAGCATTTTACTAAATTTCTTTAATGTTTACTCGGTTACTATTCCTTTACACCCTCCCCCCTCTCTCTTTTCATTTCATTTATGATTGATATATATATATATATATATATATATATTTGGCAACAATAACATAATAAATCTTGAAGATCTGTCGAAGCTGATGTTGAGTTGATGCTATTCAAATAGGGTAAACATCGTACTTGTGAATAATGCCTATGTTGAAAATAGTCAATACTGCAATTATGAGAAATTACTATTTCTTGTGTTTTCATTCTGGTGGTTTCGCTCATTGTCTAATTCCATCCCCTTCCGCTCCTTTCACTTATTTGTAAACTAGAAATTTCATTGCACTTTTCTTTTTCTTGTCTAACACACGGGAGATACACTGTCTCTTTTTTTATACCTTTCTTGATTATGGTGGTGTGAATTTACCAAATATATTTTTCTCTTATCAATTTCTGATACCTTTGGGTTGAGTATGTTCACTGAGTGAGAATACCAAGACATGTGTTTTGTTTTGATTTCTTTTGCTATGCAGGGGAACATTCACACCTTATTCTTTCTACTTGGGGACTTTTCTCTCTTCTATAGGACGTTTGTCCAGAAACTTAAGTTTTGTATATCACACCGTCTTCTTTTCCGCCTTATATTACCTCCAAAGGGTGTGTGTTAAGTCCCAAAGACTATGGCCTGTCACATAAGTGGTGCTACCCCACTCTACGTTACTACTGTTTTTTGAGTTGAATAACACTTTTCTATCCATCTTGTCTACCATATTTTACTCAATGCAAACGCTACTTCGCTCTATGACTAGGAAACTACTAGAGCATCCAACTGATTTCTATATTCTTCTTTTAATACCTTTTCCTAATTTATCTACCTTTTCTTTTTTGTTAGTCGCCATATGGTTTGGGAACCAGGCAACCCACAGCACTAGGACATGTTGGGTGGACCTCATTTTCAGCCATGCATCGTCACTGTCCTTACCTAAAGTTAGGGCAGTGTTTTCGTTAATTTTCTTGCTGATGACATATCTTATCGACTCCACGCCTAGATCACAGATGATCCTGTACCCACAGTAACCTGGTCCTTTGTGCATTCAACAAAATGGCTATCGCTACTAAAATTTCATTTTAAGCACAAGAAAGCTCCCCTTTAACGGTTCTATGGGACCACTCTCTGAATTTACTTTTAAGCATATGTCTTATGTTATAATTTTAACTTTATTTTGGATATTATCTTAGTATTTTGTCTTGCACTAATGGTTATTTTTGAAAATTATTTTTGGGATTTTGCCACTACGGGGGTAAGGTAAAAAGTTCTCAGCCTACAATGAAAGACTGCAATTTTCAATAAAAAAAAAGATTTGATTTTTCGACATAATCCCCCTTAACTTCAACACACTTGGTTCAGTGTTTCTCCAACATCGGTATTCCTTCCCGGAAGTGAGAGTCTGGAAGGTTGTAAAAATATTCGTTCACGGCCCTCTCAACTTCTTCATTAAACATGAAGCGCTTCCCAGAAACAATTTCTTCAAGTTTGGGAAAAGATAGAAGTCTGAGGGCGCCAAATCAGGGAAATAGGGGTATGGCAGAGCAAGTCGTACCCCAAATCCGTCAATTTTCCCATCGTCAACACACCCTTGTTTGCAGGTGCGTTGTCTTGGTGAAAGACGATTTTTTTCTTCTTTAAGCCAGGCTTCTTCTCGCAAATTCTGGCATCCAGCTGGTCAAGAAGGGTGGAGTAATATGGGCCTGTAATTGTTCTGTCTTTTTCATGGTACTCTATTAACAGGATCCCTTTCGCATCCCAAAACACGCTGGCCATTACCTTTCCAGCAGATGCGATCGACTTCGCTTTCTTTGGCGCTGAACAACCGGCTTCCACCCACTGCTTCGACTGCTGTTTCGTTTCTGGCATGTAATGGTGGACCCATGTCTCATCCATAGTGACAAATCGCTGCACAAAATCGCTCGAATCCTTATTGAACCGGGCCAAACATTGCTGCGAAACTCGTTTTCGCATTTGCTTTTGATCGGCATTCAGCAAATGCGGCACCCATCTTGCACAGAGCTTTCACATCCCTAAATTTTTGTGTAAGATGTTTCGCACTCTTTCGTCCGATATCCCTACAGCCTCAGCTATCTCCTTCACTTTCACTCGCCTATCGTCCAACACGATATCATGCACTTTTTCAATCGTTTCCGGTGTGGTTGCAGTTTTTGGTTATCCTTCACATGGGGCATCTTCGAGAGACGTGCGACCACGTTTAAATTCAGCTGCCCACTTTTTAACTGTTGACAGGGAAGGGACAGAGTCTCCGTAAACGTTTGTCAACTTCGGATAAACTTTCTGAGGGGTTAATCCGTCCAAAATGAAGAATTTTATGACCGCACGATATTCAAGTTTATCCATCTTAAGGAAACATGCATAAGACGTCTGCTTGAAAAAATTCGTGTAAACAAATTACTTGAGATAGCAAGATGAAACTAGTCATACGAACTAATGACAAGTGCATGCAGGTGGGAAGCACAAATTTTTACTCATTGGAAAGCCATCTCTGTGTCAGGCCGACAACTTTTCACCTTACCCTCGTATCTTGAGCTTATCTTGTAACATTATAATTTATCTTGGAATTACATTAGGGAACTTGGTAAATTAATTCTCTTTTTGTTCTTATAATTCGATAAAAGTTTTAGGAAAAGTTTATTATCTGATATTTTGAAAGCAAGATTTTTATAATTCGGATGAAAAGTAAAAAAGAAAAGAAGGACCTAACTGGCTTTAGCGTTATAATTTGTTAGGGCAGTTAGGGAAAATGTTTGATCCAAATACCAAATAGACAGGTTAAGATTTGGATAGTTGTCTGTATTTTTGTTAAATATTTTTATAGACTTTTATATATTAAAATGTTTATGGTTAAGCTAAGTTATATTTTAGAACTGTAGAATTTTAGGTTAAGAAAAGTTTCTTGCTTTCCAACGAAATGTGTTATTAAGGCTTTTAGGTTATAAGTAGGTGTCCGAACTTGGGGATACATGAAAATTTTTTTCTTTTCTTTTTGTAGTTTTGCCGTGACTGTTATGTGTTAAGTGAATTAACTCGTAACATGCTTTTTTAAATATTGGATAACTAGTTTCCGTTTCTTATATTCATTAAATTTGCCGTATTTAGTTTAAAAATAAAAGTAATCCCCATGTTTCATGGATCCGGTCTTGAATAGGTTATAAATTAATAATTACATTGTAGGATTAGAATACTTTACTTGTATAAATACGCTAAGTGTTTCACAGATTTTTTATCATTCTCGGGGAAATAATATAAAACTTTTATTAGACCTCGAACTAATTCTGTCAAGAATTATGTGGACACCAGTGCTGGGAATCAATTGAAACAGTCGTGTTTTGTAGATGTGTGTTACCATGCGTTGATGTAGCCTTCAAGTTCCTCATTCCTCCTTTTTTCATACCTTTCCTTTAGGATGCAACAATGAATATGTCCAGCACCACGTCAAAGAAAATCTGCAGGAAACCGGACCTCACTAAAATCTCTTAGATGAGTTCGTCCCTAAGCATTGAATGGTGACTGTAATAATTTTAAGATTTGTACACAGAAAACTGCACTATTCGAATCTCGATATTTAATTAAGTAATGGTAGAACACTTAATAATTAACGTTCAAAATAAAGACGTAATACAATTCAAACAAAGATGCGATTAAATGTGAGGTTATATGTTCAGAGTAAAAAAGGAGTAAAAAGCCTATAATTAGTGTTTTAATCTAAATCAAGTTCTAATATACAATATAGTACTTTTCACTTACAAACCAATAGAGTAAAACCTCATCACGTAAGCGTTTTATAAAGACACCTCTCAATGATTCCTTTTGTCTTTACAGTTTTCATTACAAAATCGAAATATCGTTAGGTACGTATGTCAATTCTAGTATCTGGAATTGATCGCACGACTACCTTCTTTCATGATCTTCATAATAGGGAACTGAACATCAAAAGCAAAAATTTTCGTCGTATTGGGCAATCAAGTTTTTTACATAATGTGCACGATTTCTGTGCATATTATAGAATTAATAATTCTTTCAGACTTGCACAAAAATAAGCAATGAAGTTAAGCACTTAAGAGTTATCAAGCTGTATTTGGCGTTACGTTAAATAAAAACCAGATGCAAAAAGAAAAAAATTAATCATAAATGAACCTGTATAATTCTGATTTCATGTATAGTAGTATTCAGTAAGCAAGACGTTACTTAAAAACGACAATAGGCATGTTTTAGTTCTGCGAAATACATACAGAAACGAAACTTGTTTATAAATTAATTTAAACCACGAAAGAGTAAACAAAATAGTTATTTTAGCCAAGTTTCATAGCAAAATCATGCCATTTAAAGAAAGCTTAGAATTATGAAATAAATAACCGTGAACTGACTAATAAGAATGTTTCATACCACAATTATTCCAAATATAAAAAAGAAATTTTGATTAAATAAAATGACATTAAAGGGTAAAAGGACACACGTGTAATTATAATACAAAATAAGCCCAGGCAACCTCATAATCAGGTTCATACAATGTAGAAAAACACAGACGCTTAGTAGTGAAACCCGCCAATACCAAGTTTCAGATAATTAAGTACACCATTAAATACAAAGTGACACGATTTCAATATATCTATTTTAAACTGCAAGACTAAGGGAACCTATGGGTTCATGCCACAATCATGTGTTTCATTCCATACACTCTATAGATAGACTAGATGCAAGAAAATGCAAGAAAATGAACCACATTGGCTAGAAAGTAGCAGCTGGGTGTTCGTGGTGGATGCACAGATAAATCGACAAGACTCAATGTCTAGAAGATGGGTCGGTTAGTCCATACCACTTTGGAAGAAAATTAAGTAATCCTTTCTACGGTGAATTCCACCTCGTGAAATGGATGGCCTTAATTAAATTAACACCAAATGAAAGGTTAGTTTAGATAGTTATAAATAATTCTTTTGTTCTGGAGAATGAAACCTGTTTAGCTAGAGATTAAAAGTATAAAACATCCATCTGCATTATAAATTATAATGTCCATCTCATTAGATTTACAAAGCCTGTACATTTGAAGTCGTTATAGGAAAATAAACAAAGGATGTGACCTACCGAAAACGACTAAATTATGCAATATCAAATGTTGTATGCATACGGATTCATTGGACGATGTTATGCTATTTGCATATATTCGATTTAGATAATTTTAAAATTTTGTACGTAAATGTTTTCAGGAATATTATTATGTGAATGGTGTTGAAAATTAGTTAGAGAACCTTAAAACTAATATATACATGGTTACAGGTATAATACTGCAATGTTGTATTAAAAATAGATTTAGGCGATGCAGTAAGACTGTTTTATTGACTGAATATATCGATTAATTGTGAGGAAGTACATTACACCAAGCAGTTAACATAATCAAAATACCTAATGATTATTCGTTGCCCACAGGATTATCCAGCTAGATTAGACGAGTTTGCACCTATAAATATAACAGTGTTAAAAGTTTCTCAAGGTAAGTTATATTAGTAACGTAGTATTGAAATTAAACATTTTCTGAATTTTTTGTTCTATTTACAAAACCGGTATCTGATATTCACGTTCGTGTTCTTAGAACTGTTCAATTATCGACAGTCTTGATCTTTGAAATACCATCCCAAACCTTGTCATACCTGTCATACCAATTCAAATTGATCCCCTCCAAATATCTGGAGTTCTTTAAATTACAACATCCCAGGGTTATTGCCCAACTTAAACTATCATAAGATCAAGATCAATGTCGTCCTCTTCAAGTGAATTATTGTCATTTGTACCCACACTTTTCATTTAATGCTGAAAGCTAAGTCATTTGATGTCCACAACGCATTAATTTTTATGGCTGTAATTTACGAGTACGTAGTTGTAGGGTGTTTTTCAACTTGTGTGAATTCCTATGCCCGGTGACTTACCAAAGGTATATCTGTATTTTTCTAAATTTAATATGAAGACGGTAAAATACCAATAGCCATTAACGTTTGTATTTAATGTATTGGATGCTTTCCTGTTTATTTCTGTCTCATAATTTAATATTATAATGAAATAGTAACGTTATTAATGTAAACTACCAAAAATTCCATAAATTTTTCAGGATATTCCCTTTCTAAAACCTCATTTCACTAACTAAATTTCCCAAGTTCTTTTCTATTAACTATGTTGCTTAAAATAACGCACTTGTGTTATATAATTTAGAATAATTTTATATTAAATACTGATTCTTATTAGTTAAATATTTAGAAAATCTCAATCTTCATTAATAAAACACTTCAAAATTTTCCTAGTCTAACAAACTTTGAAACATTTAGCCTCCGTCAAAATGGCTGTTGGATTTAAATATTTCAATTTAATTATTTGTCTATTTTGAAAACTTTTGTGTTCTATTATAATCCTGATTTTACCCAATAGGTTTTCAAAGCTGTCTTGAGATATATTTTGCTGCATTTAATCGAATAGTTTTAAGCTACTGCGTATTTTAACATTCAACAGTCGATACATAATTATAGACTTACCATATTAAACACAGTTAAAATATAATTCTCCACATCAATTTCTTTATGATATTTTAAAAGTGAAGAATCCAATACAATCAATGACTCAATATGCAGCTCGGTGAAATTTGCAGGTGGTGTAAATTCCTTGTCTTCATCTTCGTCAATAATCCCTTTCTTGGATCGAAGTTCAAATAATTTTCCAGATGCAATGCAGCTTCTTGCAACTTTGTCCAGGTCGTCTTGGCGGTAAACTACATGAGGATGTTTGTCACCACTTAACGGATCGTGGCCGCTTTTAGGTTGAATTAAATAGTATGCTCGTTTCGTTCGGATGTAGCCTGCCTAAAAAATGAGATTGAGATTTTAAATCGCAATAAGAGTAACGTATTCGTTCAGGTGTATGAATGCTTAACAATTGGTATATAACCAAAAAATTTTGTAACGCGTTGCATTACGCTAGCTATAAATTAAATCGGTAAAGAAAGATTTAGTAAATTTGAATGGACAAATTAAATAGGTACACCTCGTATGATAGATTTCGCGAATATTAATGTTTTCTTAGGATTTCTGTTAATAATATCTGGTCAGTTGAATGTTATCTTAGGTTTGTTTCTCTGTAGGATTAATCTATGTGTAATTATGTTTCAGAAATTTATTATTAATAGAATTTAGGTTTATGTAAAATTTTATTTGAAATTATTTATAATATAGGTCAGGTAGGTAAATTTGTGACAGGATATCCAGCTACCCCAGTGACGGATACGTATTTGGACGACGCATTTTATTTCAAAAATTACTTTAATTATGACAAAAATTACTGAGTGATTTTATGTAATGTACAAAGTGATAGAATTTAGCAAGCTGAAGCAAAGGAGACCTATGCTGAATAACTGTCTTCCGTGTAGCGATAATATCGAACGGATAGCCAAGGCGAGACAGTTTGGCACCCTCAATTATGACAAAGAGAAAAAAACTTTCAGAGTGATTAATGTAACATTGATTGTTTGTATTTCAGCTGTATAAATTTATTATTTTTATTTCGAATTTTTCCATTTCCTTTTATTATTTCTTCCATAGGAACCCACTTGAGCACGCACCACTGCAGTTAGCCGATGCACCTTTATATTATTACGGAGTCTCTGTCCCTTCAGCATAAATCAAAATGTATTAACGTAATGGTCTTCTTACTAGTAAAAATTTGCTACACTTTCAAAATTATTATTTTGAATTGAATTGAATAAGAGTAACGAAATAATAAATAGGTTATAGAAATAGTAGGGGAACAAGAATATCTGGGGGGAAAAAATAGAAGAAATAAAAGGGCAGAATATGTTCTAAGGTTTTTTTGGGGAATAGTATGGGATATATTACAAGCAGAGATAGGAAAAAAGAGATAGATGTAGACCTAGATCAGATTAGTGATAGAAGCAAACTGTGCAAATTTTAGGGAAATGTGTAGGTTAGTTCAGATTAGGAAGCAATGAGGGTACACGTCTAACCAGTTCCAGGACTGAAGATCTAATGATGATGATGAAGAGTAACGACTGTAAAGCAAAAAAGTTATAGGTACATTTGAAATTTTCATACGGTTTTAACTGGGAGCTAAAGATGCATATATCTGTTGACATGTGTGTCACACAGCGTCCGGCAGTGAAACAAGACAACCTCAAAATTTAATTATTCTGTAAAGAATGAACTTTTTATTTATCTTGAATAAATATAAAATACAAGAATAGTAATTTGGTAATACAAAAACTAGTTCCTAAACACATCGTTGTTGATGGATTATATTTAAGATCTTTTTAGGATTTTACTATTAGCAATACTTGGCCAGATTGAGATTAAGGTTTAGGTTCGTTTAAGGAAAGTATATTATGTATGTGATTTTATTTTATATTAATTGAGCGTACGTTTAGGTTGACTTTTATTTTAATTTATTTAAAAACTAGGTACATAGATACATTCGTAAAAGATATACAGCTACCCCAATGATGGAGTTGTATTTGGGAAATGCCTTGATTTTGAGAATTTATATAATTTAACAAAAGTTCAATAAGAGTTCTTAAAATATTTTAGAGGAAGATAATGTATAACATGACAAGGTTTAAGATACCGGAGCCAAAGAGATTTATGTTGAATAACCGCCTTCCGTGTAAAAATAATATCAAAGGAATTGCTGTCACAGATGGTTTGGTGACCTCTCAATTTCGACAAAGAAAAAGCCTTGAGTAAGCAACTAGTGTAACATAGGTTTTTGTATTTCAACCCTTTTATTTTTTTATTTCATATTTCTTTATTTCCTTTTATAATTTTTCTATAGAATCCACTCCTGCACAACTGCAGTTAGACGAAGCGTCCTTATATTGTTTTGGTATCCCCGCCCCTTCAGAGCAAATCAAAATTTATTCACTTAACGCCAATTTTACCCAAAAATGTTCTCTATTGAAATCTATGCATTCTTTGAGTCGAATTGAAAATTTTACATACCAAATGCATTGTTTGAGGGCTTAGATAGTTAGTGGTTTGATCGGCCTCAAACACTTTTGTATTTTAGTACCCCCATAAGAAAAAGTATGTCTCCGATTCAACATCCTTGACAAGATTGACATGCAAAACTTGAAAATATTCACGAGTTAATGTATTAAAAAAACATTACATAATCCATCTCTATAATGCAATTTATGGGCTAATAAAGAAAAAGTTTATATACTAACCAGACCATAACAAGTAGACAATGCTGCCTGTGAATCCTTCAATCCTTTGATAGCTCCTCTGTAATGACACTGAACGTTTCCCATTTTATGCATATCACGCTCCAAAATACCTTTGTCATTACGAACTTCCACTACCATACCTGGACTTAAAATTTCGTTACTAGGGTATAGTTGAAGGTGATGTTCTTTTCCATTCAATGGAACTATATAATGTATCATGTCACTAGGTCTCATATCCTTTAGCCGTTTGTTATTATAATATGAACGGGCATAATGGTGAGGTATTGAATGAGATAGAAACTCTCCAGTTGGTGTTGCTTTGTGTGGTATGATAACAGCATAGTGAGAGTCAATGTCAGATCCTAAAAAATAGTGTATTAAATTGGAAAATCAAATATATGCGTCATGTTAACTAAAAAAAATAGAATGATGAATATTTGGAACAGCATGGACAACATTTGACATGAAAACATTTTTAAAATAAAATTGTTCCAGTCCAGACCCTATCAAAGTCACAGATATGACAAAATTTTGTAGCCCTTTTTTTATAATTTATGTATTGCAAGTTATGTGATCATGAATCAATTGTATTTTAGTAATAGACAATAAGCTACTTCTCCAAGCATGGGACCTGGATATTTGCGAGTTTATGGCATCCAGCAGTCGGCAAACGAAAGACATCGATTGAATCCTGATCGAGCACAGAATTAGTAGTGGCCGAGCAACGGTCATGTGATTGGTTTGGGTATATTTATTTATTAAAGGTTATTCTGCTCTAAAAACTAATTTACAAAAATCTAAAACCCTCTGATGGTGTGATGGTTCAAACTTTTCGTTTATACGTACATATACACGTATGTAAAAATACACACACACACTTGGACAGGCACAAAGTAAACATGCACACAGTAAACATAGAATTATGTACGATCAAATGCACATACTCAGTGTCCGGTAAATAGTGGATAATCGTTTAGCTGCTGATAGAGGGCCTCATGACTGTTCAGAAAATGTAAATTCATGCTCGGTAAAAGTCATATAGTTTTCAAGATAATTGAACTTCTTGATCATCATTAGATCTTCAGTCCTGGAACTGGTTAGACACGTACCCTCATTGTTTCCTATTCCAAATTCTGCAATTTGCACAGTCTGCATCTACCACTATCTGCGTGCAAAAGTCTGATCTTGGTCAACCTCTGCTTCTTTTTTCCTATATTTGCTTGTAATATATACCGTAATATTTTCCAATGCCTTAGAATGTATCCGTCGCTTCTATTTGTCTTCCACAAATATCTTTCCTCCTCTACTATTTCTATAACACATTTGTTATTAACCTTATCTGTCCATGGTATCATCCTTATACATCTAAAGCACAACATTCCAAAAGGCTTCTAATCTCTTTCTGTCTGCATTTTCCAACTGCCCCTATTTCATAGACGTACTGTGCTGTGCTCCACACATATGCTTTGATCAATTTTCTTCTGGTCCCTGTTTGTTGTCTTTTAGCATATCTGCTGTTCTTTCTTGTTATACGTAGTTCGATCACCTTCTATTGTTTTACAATTATATATCCTATTCCTCCGATATTCAATGCTATGTGAAATGGGCAAGCAGCCTGTGACTTGAACATTTGTCGAATTAATAGTTTTTCCAATATATCATTTCGCACAATCAACATTAGTTGAAAAGATTTCACAATCCACACTTGTAGTTGTTTATAATAATCATCAGATTTAAGTGCATTTATTTTTTCGTCATTAGATTTTCTGTCTTGAAACTAGTTGAACGCGTACCTCCACTTATTTATGTTCTGAGCTAGCCTGCACAGTTCCTTGAAATTCCCACAACAGCCTATATACAGATCGGTTCTCCTTCTATTGTTTTCTAATTATACGGTATATTTCACCGAGATTCAGTGGTATACGAAAGGGGTTAAAGCAGCCTGTGGCTGCCAAGGACCTCCAACACTTAGACATTTGCCGAATTAATAGTTTTGCAGTAAATACTTTCGTACAATTAACATTAGTTGAGAATGTTGCAAGACCAATACCTGTAGTTGTATAAAATTAATGTCATGTTTAAATACATTTATTTTATTCATCATTAGTTTTTCCATCTTGGGACTGGTTTGTGCGTACCTTCATTGATTTCTATTCTGAGCTAGCCTACACATTTCCCCGAAATTCCCACATCCTACATCTTTCACTATCGGTGTGCAATAGTCTAACTTAGGTCTACCTCTACTTTTTTTTCTATCTCTGCTTCTAATATTTTGAGATTCTTTGAAATTTTCTAAAATCGACCACCTCGCTCGCCTTCTTTGGTGTCATGGTTACAAATGATGTAATTTTCTTGTTCTTTTTAGTATTATTTTTGAATAGAGGTGTTAACAGATGTACATTACTATTTTTGCAACCTTGAATTTTTTTTTAGAAAAGTCAAAATCTGTTACCGAAATTCGGCATTTAAACATTTTTATAAGTTCCTAATTTGTAAGTGATTTCGCGCCAATAATTTAAAAAGACTTGAGCGTGCATTTCCGTCCCTTTAGATAGTTGCGTTTGCACAAAGGATTGCGCAGACGCGGAGTGGGGAGAAAGCGGTGGATTTCCGTCACGTCGGGACTAGTCAGCGAGATGTCGAGCCTAGTGGGGCAGACGTATGACCCACGCCCAAAATGCTCAACGACGCCCAGCTGCCGTCATAATAGCGTAATGCTGTAAGGGGTCCTACAGTTACATGAGTACCTTTATCGTTTTTTTGCATGTGATGCAGTAATTTAAAACATTTATATGAAGTAATACCTTATTTGCACATCATTTTGCAAATATTTATTTGTGTTACCAACTGACGTAGTGGCTCTCATACATTGCTGCCGGGACTTTAAAAAGTATACCTTGAGTGTAGACCAAAAGTGTAATAAATCTTACAATTTGTAATTTCATAATATTTTCTCCAAAATTTAAGCTCTCGTGGTGTAAAAAAATGTGTAAACCTGGGTGGCCAATTGGTATAAAAGTAGCCTGTTTAAGAGAGATTCTAAAATGGTATAACACATGTTTTTTTCTTAGGAAACTACAATTGTTGATATTATCTATTTTATTATTTATTTACTTAACGGGAAACCCCTTTTTACCAACACTTACAAATATTCACAACAGCATGTTATAGTAAAAAACAACACAAAACAAAAAGCATAAAAGCACATTCTAAAATATAAAGAATTAATCTAAATGAACATTGATCTAATTTCTTGCTAACAACATTTTCCGCAAAGTACTACGGAAATTATTGATCGAAGGGCAGAACCAATCAAGTTGAGGAAACTTATCTGAATAAACTGCACATCGGTTAAGGTATGAATGGTAACCATAATTTGTGGTATGTATATAACGATGTACAAATACAGTTGAGTACCTCTGGTGACTCTATTGGGAACGTTGAAGTGTACTTGATGTAGAATTTCAAGACATTACATGTGATTTTCCAATGCTCCACCCGAAGGTACTACATTGGCCATTGGCGTGCCCATGGGGGGGGTTTCAGGGTTAAACCCCCACCCCCCCACCCCCCCAAGACGCCTAAAAGATCTAGGTTTTTAAAACAAAAAAATTATATTTTAGCATTAAATAAGAGGAGCAGCAAACTTCGTTAGTTTTTCCCATCAGCGGACGGGATGTATAGCGCTCACAATATTCTCATTAATATCTATTCGAAAGTTTACAGAATATCTATAAAATTGCCTCACTCGAAGTGATAGTAATTTTTACCACCCAACCTTTTCCTGCTTGTAGCTTCATGCCACAGTAGATCAATAACCTTTGTCGACCCGTATCGTATCTTTGATTCTGATAGGGCATATATATGCGAAGGAGACTTTATTTTGTAATACTGGCAGATAAATGCCGCGTGGTTGATTATTTAATACTAAAATCATTGATTAATAAAAAAATCAATGAACGATATTTTAGACATATTAATAATATATTTTATTCTGAAAATATCATCTAATATAGCCACCGTCGAGAGAAGAACTGCTAAAAAACGCGGGACGAAGTTTAAAAACGTTAAAAAGCTACCACCGTAGCGGCAATACTTAAAGATTGAAATGTGTGGCGTCACCACGCTGCGATATTGTTTGCCGTTATACCTCGCTTTCGTCATTGTCCAATTTCCGACTCCGGACGAACTATAACTGATGTGAGATGTACCTACTCATTTAGTCGCAAAATATCTACTTAGTGTTGTAGTTGTTTGCGCTATTTTGGCTGACGTAAGATTATAGTAGTAGTTTACTAATTTTAGTCTAAACTAAACGTGTTAGTGAATTTTGTGGACACTCATCATACAATTGAAGTAGAAGTACTGTATTTAGGGTAAGTATGATTTTTTGATGTTATGCATATTACCTAATCTATAAGGTACTTATATTTATATAGTATATGGTAGTATCGGATTACATAATATCCGATATAAACTCAATCATTACCCGTTTACATCGCATCATCATCATCATCATCATTTTGTTTTCGACCTTCCTTAAGGTCGGTTTGACGCATATCGCCAATTATAATAAAAATTGGTTTTTTAATGAAAAAACTATTTGTTATAAATTAGGTATCATATCGCAGTATATAAATGTTTGTTACGTTAAGATAACATATAGTCGAACCTTGATATTTCAAACTTCGATCACTCAAAATCACATCTAAGATCGAACTACCGTCAATTTTCATACAGAATCATGTAGAAATATCTTGATAACTCGAATTTTGATTAGTTGAATTTTTTGGTATCTCAAAGCATTTAACATTCATAATAGAGAATATTTACTCTTAATACTGTCTGATGTCGACGATTCTCGTAAAGCAGTCTAGTCGACGCCGTATTTGTAAGAGTCTACTAGTAGGGGATAATCCTCTTATTCAGTAAATGATTGACAGAATAAACACCTACAGTGATATTGAAAAGTTAAGTATAATTGTATGTTCAGGTATAGCTTCATAAAAGAAAAAGCATGCAGTTGAACTGTAATTATTCTAAATACTCAAGATTCAAGAATGTGTTCCGGTTGAAATATTCATCCCCTTTGTAAAATATGATAGTTTCTATAAGATCCAACAATCGAAAAATAAAAAACAAAGCACTTCGTTGAATTGCCTTAAAAACGTTGATTTTTCTCTTGCATATGTACATACAGGGTGTCCCATGTTATCGTATACAAGCAATTTCTCGCTCATTTGAAAAGATACAAAAATAAAACAAAAACAGTTTTTAATGGCAAACCAATACCTCTCTAATGACGTATTCTAAAACGTCTTTTGTTTATACAACCCCTTAGAAGCCACCCCCAACTTTTTATTATTAAATTGCAACCCCTATTTATTTTCATTAAAAATGAATTGCAAATTTATTTTGAATACAGAAACATATCATACTTAGTTGTTTTCATATGTTAACACCAAAAAATAATTTGTTTTATAAATTTCGTGTATTTACACAACCGAATGGATAATTATATTTTAAAATACATCTATTGGTTTTAATAAATTAAAGTAAATGTTTTAAATTATTTTCTGTAGATTTTCCACCAGTTCAAAATGTCTTGAAAACGTTCTTGTGGACGTAGGGTGAATCATAACCGCGTAATGCTTGACATGCCTCATTAGTTAAATAATTTATAATACTTAAATGGTTTATTTTTTGTGATTGTAAATAAACACTACTAAGTATGATACATCGGCGTATTTATAATAAATTGGTAATTCATTTTCGATAAAAATACATAAGGGGTGCAATTTAATAATAAAAAGTTGGGGTCGGGGTGGTTTCCAAGGGAATGTAAAAACAAATGACGTTTCTGAATACGTCAATAGAAGGGTATTGATGTGCCAATAAAAACTGTTTTTTATTTTTTTTTATCTTTTTAAATAAGGGAGATATTGCCTGTAAACAATAACTTGGGACAACCTGAACACATGAAATTTGTAAAACAAGTTGTTGATTTTTTTGGTGTTACTAAATGAAAACTACTACATATGATATATCGTTGTATTTATAGTAAATTTGTAATTCATTTTTGATGAAAATACACAGGGAGTGCAATTTGATAATAAAAAGTTGAGGTGGTTTCCAAAGGGTTGTAAAACCAAATGACGTTTCTGAATACGCCATTAGAAGGGTATTGCCATGAAAAACTGTTCTTTATATATTTTTCTAGCTTTTCAAATAAGGGAGATAATGCCTGTATACGATAACATGGGACACCCTGTATATGGCTATATGCAAGCATAATGTATAATGTTAATGAATTATAGTACGTGTGTATAGTATTTAAATTGAAGTAGAACTTGAAAACTCAAATTTTTGATAAGTTAAAATTTTTCTTTTTCCTTCAGATTCGAATTTCAAGGTTCGACTTTATACGACGTTATACTGATAACTGACACAAACCATTTGAAATTTCAGAAATTTTGTTTAACAATGAGTGGTCAGGGTCAGGACAGTAAGAGAAAACTTAACACGTTAGATTCGTTTTTCAACAAAAAACAAAAACTGACAATGCACATGCACTCGAATCTACACCACCTATACCGACAGCATCTAATTCTCAAACAATCAGAAATAATTCTGATGTTCAACAAGTTCCAGTTGATAATAAACACGATATCGCAAATTACACTGATCGCAAAGTAGCCCAGGAACAAGTCGATATATTTGACTTGTTTAAAAACGTTTGGTATCCAGAATTTAATTTTAAATTTCCTTCAACTGGACCAAGAAATCTAAAATTTCAATTCAATTGGTTCAACAGGTGGAAATGGTTGGCATATTCCAAAAAGACTGATGGTGCTTATTGTAAGTTCTGTGTGTTTTACGCTGCAGAAACAGCAGGTGCTGGCAAGCATCAATTACTAGGTAAATTAGTGAAGAAAAGATTTAACAACTGGAAAGATGCCGTTGAAGTTTTTAAAAGCCATGACTCTAGTGAATATCACAAATTTAGTGTAATTAAATCCCAAAATATGTCGTTAATTATGAAGAAAAAGCAAGAGCCGATAAATTTACAATTAGATGAAGCGACTAAAAAAAAAATAGAGGAAAATCGAAAAAAATCATTCCTCTGATAGATACAATTATTTTATGCAGACATCAGTGTATTCCTCTAAGAGGGCATCGAGACTCAGGCTTTATTGACTCTGCCGAAGAAACAGTAGAAAACGAAGGGAATTTTAGAGCAATATTGCGGTCAAAGCTGCGTTCTGGAGATCAATCACTGAAAATGCATCTGGAAAGTATGTCAAAGAACGCAACATATTTGAGTGCAAAAACACAAAATGAAATAATTTATACATGCGGCAAAATTTTAACACAGAAAATAGTTGAAAAAGTGAATAAGGCAAAATTTTTTTCCGTTCTGGCTGATGAAACAACTGATGTTTCGGGCATTGAACAATTCTCTCTATGTTTACGATTCTTTAATGAGGTCTCCTTTAAAATTGAAGAACACTTCATAAAGTTTGTTCCCGTAACTAGCATGACAGGTCAAAATCTAGCAAATGTTCTTTTAACTAATTTGGCAGATCTCAACATCGATTGTACCTATATGGTTGGACAAGGATATGACGGTGCATCAGCTATGAGTGGTGTGTTTCATGGCGTTCAAGCCTACGTGCGCGAAAAATTCAGCTGTGCTCTCTATGTTCACTGTGCTTCCCATTCTTTAAATTTAGCCATATCCGATGCGTGCAACGTTTCCCAAGTAAGAAACTGTATGGGGATATTAGAAAAAATATGCAATTTTTTTAGAACTGCAAAACGACACCATGTGTTTGAAACAGAGATTGAGAACTTGAGCTGTGATACAAAGAAACACAAATTAAAACAGCTATGTCAAACTAGGTGGGTTGAAAGACATGATTCTATTTTAACATATTTCGAATTACAAGAGGTAGCAATTAGTTCTTTGAATAAAATACAAGATTGGAGTGATAAGGACGCCTCCTCGGATGCGTATGCGCTTACTAAAGCAGTGTTCAGTATTGAATTTCAAATAACAATTCAAATACTCACAAAAATATTTTCCATTAGTCTACCATTATGTAAAAGTTTGCAAATAATTAATATTGACTTAGGAAGGGCTGTCGCTCTTGCAAAAAGTGTTAGAAATACTTTAAGCAACATTCGAGAAAACGCGGAGAGTGAATTTAAGCAAATGTTTGGTCAGGTAATTAATGTGTGCAAAAAATATAATATCGAAATTAAAGTTCCTCGAACTACCTCAAGGCAAACTCAAAGAGACAATGTACCATCTTCTTCTCCTGAAGAGTACTACCGACGAGTGATTTTTATACCCTTTTTAGACTCATTCATATTACATCTTAAAGATCGCCTCCTGGTTCATGAAAATATTTTAACGAGTTTTGATGTGATAATTCCAGTGGGAAATGAAGAAACAGATGTAATTGACCAAGAAAAATTACGAAAATTGTATACATTCTATGGACATTATTTGGATGCGCACAGTTTCGATATTGTATTAGGGGAGGTAAAACTCTGGAAAAGTATATTGAATGAAAATAGTGAGCGTCCCAAAAGTGCCATAGATGCGCTCCTTTATTTAAAAGAGAAACACCTCGAGCTATTACCAAATGTTGCCACACTTTTAAAATATTAATTACCATTCCTGTGACAACAGCATCCAACGAAAGGGCGTTTTCAACTTTAAGAAGATTGAAAACGTACCTTCGAAACACGACAGGAGAGGATAGACTAAATGGATTAGCTCTTCTAAATATTCACAGAGAAATCTCTGTTAACATTGATCACGTCATCGATGACCTGGCTAAATCAAAAAAACGACGCCTAGATTTTATTTTGTAGACTTCTTGTGTTTTGTTTCTATTTGTATTATTAAACTATTCAATTGTAGCATAAATTATAACTTACGGTTAAATTTGCATCCGCTCTGTAGATTAAACTGTGGCGATTAAACTTTAAAGATATTCTGTGTTATTTGTGCTGTGCCGTAAGAAATACTTTAAAACTAGTTTAGTTCGTAGTTATGTGTTGACAATTGACAAACAATAATAACTACCGCCTTAGTCTACACATCTCCATTTGTTCCAGTGCTCGCCGCCGAAAGAGTAATAATTCAGGTAAGTGCTTAAAAGTACTGTTAATGTAAATATTTGTATACATGCCTACTTTTCCCATATTGAAGTTAACCGTATTCTTAACACCTTGTATTAATGCTAAATTTGTTTTATTTTTATGAAATGTTATTTTATGTACTAAACAGTTCAAGACCAATAGTAGTTTCTCTCCATCAAGCAATAAGTTGCCAACCCCCCCCCCCACAAAATTTCTAGGCACGCCACTGACATTGGCCAGGAAGCGAGTTTTTTTTACCTGGAAAATTTTGAATTTTGCCGAATCCTTGCTGTTCCAAGCAAGGTAGGGATCTTTAACGTCGTGACAACACTCACACACGGGACCTCCATTTTACCTCTCATCCGAACGAGGGTGTATTTTTGCGAAAAATGCTCGCCTAACATTTTTCAAGCGGACCGTGTCGGGATTCGAACCCGGGACCTAGGGCGTAGTAGTCACACACATACCACTACGCCACGGAGCCGCCTAGAATTTCAGGACAGCAAATCAGATAGTTTATAATTTTAAATAGAAAGCACAGGCCCAGAAAAAAATGTCTCTGTTGTATACTTAGGATTTGGATAATGAGTTATTTTTACCATTCTGCCATAATAGATCAAACCTACACCTGTAGTTGTTTATAATAATCATCGCATTTATGTCCAACAACTTTTTTCGTCATTAGGTTTCTCAGTTTTGAAACTGGTTGGATACATACCTCCACTTACTTCTATACTTCTATACAGTTCCCTGAAATTCCCACAGCCTAGATACAGTTCGGTTCCCTTTCTATTGTTTTCTAATTATATGCTCTATTTCACCAAGATTCAGTGGTATGCGGGGGGGGGGGGGCTAGGGCTACCAAGTTCCTCCAAAACCTAGACATTTGCCGAATTAATAGTTTTCTAGTAAGTCCTTTCCCACAATTAACATTAGTTTAGAATTTTGCAAAACCAATACCTGTAATTGCTTATAATAATCATCAAGTTTAAGAAGAGATTGTTTTCATCATTAGGTTTTCCATCTTGGAACTGGTTGGATGCATACCTCCATTGATTTCTATTTTGAGCTAGACTACAAATTTACCTAAAATTTCTACAGCCTACATCTTTGACTATCTGTGTCCAATCTAGGTCTACCTCTACCCCTGTTTTTACCTATCTCTGCTTCCAATATATTCCGCACTATTCCCTCACGCTATGTGGCCTATCATCCTATCTCTCCTATTTTTTACCGTTTTCCACATATTTCTTTCTTCCCTTGCCATTTCTAGCATCTCTTTGTTCTTAACTTTGTCTCTCCATGATATCTTCATCATACGTCTGCAGCACCACATTTCATTTTCCCTGTCCGCTGTCCAAATTTCACAGCCGTACAGGGCTATGCTCCACACATATGTTTTAAGCAATCTTTTCCTTACTTGTATGTTTGTTGTCTCTCAGCACTAGTTGCTTTTTCTTGTTAAATGTAACACGAACTTGTGCTAATCTTGGTTTTATATCTTTTGTGCTCTTTCAATCTTGCATTATTTGGCTTCCTAGGTAGCAGAAATCCTTAACCTCTTATAAGCTTTCTTTACCTATTTGTATTCTAGTTTTTGATTTATATTCATCTCCTTTACATACTAGTACTTTTATTGTTGGTAATTTGCATACCGTATCTCTGTGTTAGAACTGTTTCCATTTCATTAAGAGCAGGTTCTAACTCTTCCTTACTAGATGCTATACTGCTATATCATATGCAAATCTAAGCATATCAATTTTTGGTCCCTGCATAATAATTCCAAATGTTTTCCTGCATTTCACAGTATTCATTGCCTCTTCGATATACAAGTTAAAAATTAATAGGGATAGGGCATATCCCTGTCTCACCCCTTTCCTAATATTTAATTCTCTACGTTCCTGTTCTAATTCTATTACCGCTGTTTGCTCTTTGTATAAGCTATATACTATTCGTCTATCCCTAAAATTTATTCCAATCTTTTTGAGTATTTCGAACATATTTTCCAGTTTACATTGTCTAATGTTTTTCCAGATCTACAAACCCTATATACACGCTTTCCTCTTTTTTATTGTTGTCTCCACTATCATCCTTAAGAGTATCCATGTTCCCCTGTTTCGCCTAAACCCAAATTGATCTTCTCCTAGTATTTTTTCAGCTCGTTTTTCCATTCGTCTTTGCACAATTCTAGTAAATATTTTTGAAATGTGTGCTGTCAAACTTATTGTTCGAAAATTTTCACATCCATCCAAGCCTCTCTTTTTTGGTATAGTTACTATGATGTTACGTTTGAAATCTATTGGTATCTCGCCTGTCTCATACATATAGCTTACAAGTTGGAAGAGATGTTCTGTTACTGCTTGTCCAGTGGCTTTTTTGGTTTCTGCTTGCATCTTATCTGTACCCGCTGCCTTGTCATTTTTCAGACCCTTTAATGCTAATTCAAACTCATCTCTAAGTATAGAATATTCCAAGTCATCTTTCTCAATGTCCGATTCCTGTTCTAAGGCTGTTAGTTCCTCTCCTGCATATAAATTCTCTATATTTTCACGTCATCTGACCACTTTCTCTACATTTTCTATAATGACGTTTCCTCCCACGTCTCATATTTTTGCTATACGGTTTTATATCCCTAAAATTCATTCTAATGAGTTTGTATGCTTCATATGTCTTTCCTTTTTCCATCTTAGTTTGTACCTCTTTGCACTTTTCGTCAATCTATTGTTCTTTAGCTTTTCTGCATTTGTAAATAATTTCCTATTTTATGGCTTTGTATCTGTTTTCCTGTTTCATCTAATCTATTTTTGTATTTTCGTCTATCTTCTATTAAATTCATGATACCCTTTGTTATCCATGGTTTCTTATTTTCTTTTTGTGTATGCCCCAGACTATCTCTGGCCACCATGTCTAAGCTGGATTTAATGTTATTCCATTCTGTTTCTACTTCCTTAGTATAAGAAATTTTCCCGATATCTTTCAGCAATTTAATTGACTTTTTTTTCAAACCTTTCAGGGATATCTTTATCTTTTTAAGTCAAAATGGATTTTCCCATTCCTTTATTCAAATCTTTAAATTTAAGAGCAGCCTTCATAATTATGATGTTGTGGTCAGTGTCTATATCTGCTTCTGAGTAGCATTTAGTCTTTTACTCGATTCCTAAACCGTTTTCTAACAAGAATGTAATCAATTTGATATCTTCCTATATCTCCTGGCACCTTCCACGTGAATTGTCTTCTACCATGATGTTGAAATAATGTGTTTGTGATGGTTAAATTGCTTTTTGTCTCAAAATTCTACCAGCCTATTTCCCCTGTCGTTTCTCGTGCCTAAACCAAATAAACCTACTACCGCTCCTCCTACCACTGCATAAAATCCCGGAATTATTAGGTTTTCACGTCAATTTACATATCTTAGTATGTCTTCGATATCTTTGTAGATCACTTCTACCTCTTCTTCGCTGTAGCTAGCGGCAAGCCTGGATTTCCCACAAGACCCTATAGGCACGCGCCTATGGCGGCAGCTCTTGGAGGGCGACAGCGGCGCAACAATAATTGATTTTTTATTTAAAAATAATTTGCCAAGTATAATATACAGAAAACAACAACAAAATGAAAACGGCGCAGTGTGACGTGATATGTACTTGTGACTAAAGGTGCGGGGCGTAGCTTTAGTCACCGTGATTGAAGTTGTGTACTACACAATTTCAAATTAATTCAGTGCCCATGGTTTGACCTAATCTTGTAATCATTCACGAATGCTTTGCTTTGATGCTTGCTTTGGTATCAAAGAATTTTATATGGTTATTTATTTATTTACTTAACGGGAAACCCCTTTTTACCAACACTTACAAATATTCACAACAGCATGTTATAGTAAAAAACAACACAAAACAAAAAGCATGAAAGCACATTCTAAAACATAAACAATTAATCTAAATGAACATTGATCTAATTTCTTGCTAACAACATTTTCCGCAAAGTACTACGGAAATTATTGATCGAAGGGCAGAACCAATCAAGTTGAGGAAACTTATCTGAATAAACTGCACATCGGTTAAGGTATGAATGGTAACCATAATTTGTGGTATGTATATAACGATGTACAAATGCAGTTGGAGTACCTCTGGTGACTCTATTGGGAACGTTGAAGTGTACTTGATGTAGAATTTCAGGACAGCAAATCAGATAGTTTATAATTTTAAATAGAAAGCGCAGGTCCAGAAAAAGATGTCTCTGTTGTATACTTAGGAGTTGGAGTTCATTCGTCAAGTTGACAGTAGAGTAAGATGAACCGTACATGTTCCATTTGTAAGCAACGTACCGTAGAAACTTCTTTTGGACTTTCTCTATTTTATTAATATGAGTTTTATAATAAGGTGATCAGATAACAGACCCATATTCCAAGATACTCTGAACTAAGGATAAATACAGTAATTTAATGGTTTATAGGAAAAGTTTCTAGAGTTTCTTTGTATAAAACCTAGCATCTGCAAGGCTTTGGTTTGAACATAGGCAATATGTGAAATATATGAGAGCTTGGAGTCAAGTACAACCCCAATATCTTTGATTTTTACAACACGTTGAAGAATAACATTGTCTATAAAGTAATCCATACGATCTGTATTAGTCGCACGAGAGTAAGTGATCACATAACATTTATTAGTATTAAGAAAAAGTCTATTTAATTCACACCATACAACCAGTGAATCAAGATCAGCTTGAATTAATAGGTGATCACTTGCATAAAAAATGGATTTGTACAGCTTTAAATCATCAGCATATAACAGGAAGGAGCAGTATTTGAAGCAGCTGACAATGTCATTAATAAAAAGAAGAAATAATAGGGGCCCAAGGTGCGAACCTTGCGGTACCCCCGAATGCACAGTAAATTTGAATGATACAAATTGTTTGTATTTAACTGCCTGAACTCTGCCATAAAGATATTTTTATACTACATCGTATTTCGTATATTTATGTTTAAGTTGCAATAGTGCACTTTCCATTTATTTTTATATTTATCATAACATTGTAGTTGTGAAGGCTTAACAAATTTGGAAACCACCGAAAATTATTAAGAAAAGGATATTTTAACAGAGCAAGGAAAGCTAAGTGTTCTCTTCCACAGGCACACAAAAGTTTATATTGAGATAGTTGACCCCCCTCCGTTGGTCAACGCCAATACCACCGCCCGGCGCCCGTCCGTCGCACCGCTTCATCATGATACTTATTCTTCAGACACTCAGTACTCAGATTGTCGTTCACCGCGTCGGTTTGTATTCAGTTCTTCTTATTCTTAAGGTGTTAAGGTTCGCATATTGTATTTAATTCTCGTTTGCTTAAAACAACTATTGAATGTTGTGTGAGGTTTGAATATTAAACAGTACATACAGTGTTACGTTACAGAGTAGTCTACCAAAATTGTTGTGTTTAACTGTCTTAATTTTATTCTTACTGTAACATGAGTGACATAAGAAGAAAGCTTAGTGGATCGTCGTATCGTAAACTTGCAAGAGAAAAACTTGAAAAAAAGACAAACCTCTTAAAAACCATTCAAAAGGTGGACAGCTGTTTCAAACCTATCGAAAGGACAAATGATAGTGGAAGTGAAAGTGGAAAACAAATGATAGCGGTTTGTTCGCATCAAGAGAAAGATTTAATATCTAGTAGCGAGTTTGACAATGTTGAAAACTATGAACAATTAGTGAGTTTGAAGTGGAGAATAATGATAGCAATGTCGCTTTTAAATTAAATATTGAAGATGAAATATTAATATTTAATATTTATTTAAAGTAGGTAATCCTAATATTACAATACATTAGAATATAAAATAAAAAGAACATGGTTTCTTAATTTAAGTAAATATAAATAAAAATACAATTAAAAAAAACAATGAAGATGAACAAACTAATATTACTAATAAAAGTTTAGATTTGGCAAACACAAAAAACCTTGTTGGCGATAAAATATCTGATGATCCATTTGAGTGGAAAATCAATGAAACAACAATTGACACACTTTTATGTAAGGGTATCAATCAAAACAAAGACTGTGAATTTTAGAAGAATTTTAGGAGATAAAACAAGATCTTTAAAAAAAAGAATCTTTGACAGAAAACTGATGAACGGTGAATCGATCTCAAGGGGGTATCTAGTGTATTCAAAACTACAGAATCTGTATTTTGTGCTTCGTGCAGGTTATTTGGGGAATCAAAAGCACCTTCTAACTTAGCAACTGAAGGTGTATCAGATTGGAAAAATATTGGAACGATTTTATCGGCCCATGAAAATTCTCAACATCACATGAATGCTGAACTGGCTCTTTTGACCCGGAAAAAAAGCCTAAGAACTCTAGAAACCTACTATGAATCTTATGTTGACACTGAAAAAAATACTGGAGGAGCGTTCTAAAAAAGTATTTGCAGTTGTCAGAAAATTGGCAAGCCGCGGACGTCCCTTCCGAGGAGATGATAAAGTATTTGGGTCCATGCACAATGGAGATTATATGATGTCCTTGGAATTTGTTCGGTCTCTTTGTTGCACATTGTCGTGGTTAATTTTAAGTCGTAAATTCTTAGTTGTAAATCAAATAGTAAAGCTGTCATCCTTGTCCCATTATATCCTGTCGTAAAAATTCCTTTGTGCATGTGTAAATAAGTTGGACTAAGGGTAGTGACGAAAACACTCTCATCGATATCAAAGCAGAACGGTCGGTTCTCCGTTCGGTAAAGTGAGTTAGTCAATGGTGCTGCCGAATTTATTTGATAAACCCCTAAAAAATTCAGTGAAAGTGCAAAGTAACACGTACTATAAATTCGCATACAGTCCACTTAGTTGAAGAATAGGAACGACCTTTAAAACAAGAAAACAAGCGTGGAGGAAAGTCGATATACAAATTTATAAGACCCCTCGCGCATTAAACAGAATTAGTATCTGAATTCAACCCATTTCTCGCAGAACACATTCAAAGATTTGGTAACCCAGGTTCGGGAAATCTTTAACAATTCTTTCCTGGATTTTATGCTTCTTGTCTTCGAACATAGCCGCTACTTTCTCTTGTTAGATAGAACTTGGTTCCCCTTCTATTGCTTTCTAAATACTACATCACTCAATAAGTCCGTAGGATGATACATAGATGGCGTTGCTATGTAATAATCCATATGATTTGTAGGAAGTACTAACCTTAAAAAGATATCTGTCAAAATTTCATGACAATCCGACGATTAGTTTACAAGTTACAGAGGTTCAAGTGACGATACTTTTGAGTTTTTCAAAAAAATGAATTCCAAGCAATTTTGCGTGTTGATTTATCATTGCTTTTTGATGGGTAAAAATACCATCGCAGCCAAAGCATGGCTTGATAAGTGTTATCCGGGCTCTGCTCCATCGAGGCAAACGGTGGAGAAGTGGTTTGCTGATTTTAAACGTGGCCGTACAGCCACTGACGATGCTGAACGCTCTGGAAGGCCAATTGAGGTGGTTACACCGGAAAACATCAAAAAAGTCCACCGAATCGTTTTGGAAAACAGAAAAGTGAAATTGCGTGAGATAGCTGACACCTTAAAGATATTAGAAGGCAGTGTGCACACTATTTTGCATGAACATTTGTCCATGAGAAAGCTGTTCTCAAAGTGGGTGCCGCGTTTGCTCACAGTGGACCAAAAACAACAATGTGTCGATGATTCTGAGAGCTGTTTGGAGCTGTTCAACCGAATAAAAGGACTTTTGCGTCGGTATGTGACAATGGATGAAACATGGATCCACCACCACACTCCAGAGTCTAATCGGCAGTCAGCTGAGTGGACTGCAGCCGGAGAACCACGTCCAAAGCGGCCAAAACCGCAAAAGTCGGCTCGTAAGGTTTTGGCGTCTGTATTTTGGGATGCGCACGGAATTTTGTACATCGACTATCTTGAGAAAGGAAGAAGAATCAACAGCGAATACTACATGGCATTATTAGTGCGTTTGAAGGAAGAAATTGCCAAAAACGGCCACACATGAAGAAGAAAAATCTCTTTCACCAAGACAATGCACCGTGTCACAAGTCGATCGCAACGATGGCCAAATTGCACCAATTGGGCTTCGAATTGCTTCCGCACCCACCGTATTCTCCAGATTTGGCCCCCAGCGACTACTACCTGTTCGCAGACCTGAAAAAAATGCTCGCCTGAAAAAAATTTGGCTCGGATGAAGAGGTGATCGCTGAAACTGAAGCTTATTTTGAGGCCAAAGACGAATTGTTTTACAAAAAAGGTATCGAAATGCTAGAACGGCGTTGGACTGATTGTATCACTCTTGAAGGAATGTATGTTGATGAATAAAATCGAATTTCGCCAAAAAAATGTGTTTTTCTTAGCTATCCTACGGACTTATTGAGTGATGTGTTATATACCCTATTTCACCGAAATTTGGTAGTATGATTAAGCAACCTGCAGGTACCAAGATCCCCCAACACTTGAACATTTGCCGAATTGATAATTTTCCAATAAATCCTTTCACACAATCAACATTAGTGGAAAATGTTGCAAAACTAACACCTTTAGTTGTTTAAAATAACCATCAGGTTTAAGTGTAATTATTTTTTCGTCATTAAGTTTTCAGTCTTGATCCATTATAAATTGTTGTTTAATTTTGTTTGCTTTATATACACGTTAAAATTAAAGTTAAAAATTTTTTAGCTCTAAGTAATTAAAGAAGGGTATATATTATTTTTGCGATAAATTATAATTTTTGCGTAGACTTTATATAGCGTAAATCCTTCGAGATGTGTCGAATAATGTTATTTTCTATGCGAGTTAGTGTTCTTTTTGTATCATGTTTTTTTAACTAGAGGTTTTGTGAATAAAATTCCTTTCTCGATGTTTTCTCTTTTTTTCTGTGTGATCCATCCCACTCTACAACTTTTTAGCTAGCGGTATTCGGAGCGGATTATTTTTTTATTTACTTTATTTTTTCGTTCTTGTCCGTACGAAATACCGTAACATACTAACAGACTGTTCCTTTAAAATGATTATTGTTTAGAGTTATAAACAGGAACGAAATGTGCTCCAATATCACTAATTATTTATTTTTGTTTTATGAATACAGTTGACACCATTAGCATTGGTTTGTAAATTTAAAGTGGATTCATTATTACATGTTTTAGATTACATTATTATATCAAACTGTAGCCTTACTACAAAATACATATCCTTAAGTTTTCTAATTTCCTATTCTACTACACAAAGTAATTTACCTCTTTTATAGTTCTTCATGGTACTCCTTTTGGCGTTTACATGTCCACACCAAAAGCCACAATAACATAAGTAAATTAAAAAACTGTTTACACACCAAGCCATTTTTAAATGCTGTTGTTCGATATTAACTTCATGACATTGATGACATAAGTTGACAAATAGTAACAATAGTGATTTTTGCCAACTTCATTCTCTTTAATGGGATATCATTTTGACAGTAGGTAATAAATTATTTGAACAAACTTAAGCCATTTTAAAAACAATTTAGGTTTTATTGTTTGTAAATTGCCCACGTACGGTCATAGTCGGTGTTTTGTTGTTAGATCAATATCCAGAATTTGTGAGTGCAGTATTCAAGATCTTGGAGGGCTATTATAATGTTGGAAGTAAATAATTCAGAGACGTTTAATTACAGAGGCTATGTTTTCTACTGAACATCATACCGAAGTCCATGTATAGTCAACTGAACTGCTGAACCGACATCATGAAAATGGCATGAATTGTTACTGGATTCACTGAATACAAATATGTACTGTAGCTTCAGTAGTGAAAGTGGAGGAAATAAAAACAAGCTCACAGAAACATTTTTTTATTTTGTTTTAATTATGTCCAAGAGATAAAAAAAAATTAAGCACCTATCACTAGTAGTGGGGAATATCATTTCTTTGCTGGAAGAATTTTCAGAATCTGAAAACGATTTCTGTACAATGATACATTGCTTGAAAAAAGCAAAACCCAGAAAATGAGAAAAAGAAACCTATGTACAATATATCGTGCATTTATATTCTAAAGATAATTTTAAAACTCACTTTAGCTTGGCACATTATTGAGTAATGCATTATATATATTGATATAATTATTTTAGTATCAATCGCACTAGCTCTACATTTGAACCATAGTGTTTTCTATGATTTAAACACTGTGTGTTAGGCATAAAACAGTTGAGGGAAAATGTTAGGTTAGGTAAAAATGTCAAATGTCATGTATGTTCCTAAATTGCAGGTACAGTATATTCAGGAACGTTCAGTTTAAAGATCTGAGACACACAGAGTGGTTATCATCTGTTGAAAGAGTTTATGCGTGTTATGCTTTGTAGAAATAACACCATCACTGAAAGTAAAAACGCGTTTAAGGGAATAAATTTTAGAAAGATTAAACACACGTTTAGTGAATCTGAGGGTGCTAATGTAAAATAGTAATAATAATAATATTTATGTTTGAATATTAAAAAATTAATCGACGTACTTAACAGCAATTCTAAAGTCCCGCTAAATCAAACAGGATTTTAATTAGATTAATTGGTATAAGAGTTTTACAAAATTGAATGTTGTATTTGTTTTGGGTTGATTCGCTTAAAAATTCGATGAAAGGTATTTCTGTCAAAGAATGCATTTTTCAATTTAATGATGATTTGTGTGGCCTGTCTACAATTACTGCAGCTCTTATTAAAGCCAAGCAATACATTTTCGAACTGCATGAAGAATTTTGTATTCATTACGTGGATTGATATCCATATACGGAAAGCTTTTCTAGTGGTTTCATCAATCTGCTTTTTAAATAAATTTTTACTCGCTTTTGTAGTTTTAGTGAATCTGATTTTTCTGAGTACGATCCATTTTTGGTTGTGTGTAATTATTGTTGGTAATGAAATCTATAGTTTTCAATATACAATTGTCTGAAAAATATGAAAAAACAGTAAATAGGTAAATTTAAGGGCTATTTTTAGTAGCATTTTCCAAATTTTTAGGATTTTGGATCTTAAGTGTTTATGATTATTTTGACCAAGCACGTGGTTTATGTAATTTCCTTCGATAAGTAAAAGTATAGATCGTTACTATTTCACCTCCTTGAACTGTTTTAAAGTGTTGGGTTCCGGTTATTTCTCTACAGTAACCGACTTTATTGGTTTACTTAATAATATGAATAATAAAATTTATTCGATTCAAAAATTTGTTTCTTTGTTAAAAAAAACCGTTATACCGCAAATTATTGTTGCGAGCTACTACTAGGCAACCCATCAAACACACAAGCGCTGTAGGCTCTGCATAGTTTTCAGGATACGAGAATTCTTCTAGAAGTATTACACCCAAAACGCCGCCGGCACGGTTTTATTCTCAATAGACCTGGAAGTTTCTCGTAATTACTAGAAGATGAGTCATATATTTAGATCTGAGTATATATAAGACCGCTAAGAAATGCAAGGGTCAGTCTATACTAGAATGTCGTATATAAATTATAACGTTGTAAAGTAATAGCAGTTTTGAGCTTTTGAAGTATACATAAATGTGATATGCTGTGTCTAATGTACATGCAGCTTGTAGTATACATAAATAAATAGAAGTGTATAAACAAATAGTTGTGTTAGTGTTGTTATTGGACCTAGGGTAAAGAAGTTAGTTTAAGAAGATATTAGTGCTTGTAAATTCATTAGTGTAATAGTGCTTCATTGTTAAGTGGACTGAACACATCTATAAATAAGGCATATACTATTAATTAGACTTGTGAACAGTAAGTAATAAAGACCATTATTATTACTTGTTTTAAATTAAAGAAACGCGGTAGTAGTAGCCCGTTACACTGGTGTCAGCCTGTGTGGGGTATATAGTGATTAATTTAAAACACAGGTCTAAAGACATTTAAGTAGTTTGTATATGCCAGTTACAAGAAGTCAAAGTAAGATGGAGGTAGAAACTTTAATGAATTTCCTCAAGGATTTTAAATCCGGAATGGAGGAGAGGTCGGCTAAACTGGAAGTGACACTAAATGAAAACGTAGTGAGGTCAGTTGAACTGGAATCAAACCTCACAGAAAGGTTAAGTGAAAATGCTAAGAAAATGGAAAAAAGATTTAGTGAAAACGCTGAGAAAATGGAAAGGTTAAGTGAAAATGCTGCCAAAATGGAAGAAAAGTTGAATGAAAGTACAGCCACGTTAGAACAAAGATTAATGGAAAGTTCCATTGCATTGAAAGAAGATTTCACTGAACAGGTAAAAACAGTTGAGCAAAAGTTGGACAGTAAATTGGTAAAAATGGAAGAAGATGTGATGAGGCTGCAAGAACAGGTGATTTCACTAACAACACGGCCACTTGAAATAGCAAATCAAGTTGTAAATGAAAACATTCCAGAAATAAGAACCATGGAAAGAAGCGAGTCCATACCGTCTAAATTTAAAGTGAAACCACCTACGTTCGATGGTAAAACACCTTGGCCCACATATTTGAAACAATTTGAAGCTGCTGCAATAGCCAACGGTTGTTGTAACAAAGAGAAGGCTATCTCTCTAATAGTGGCCTTACGGGGGGGAGCTCTTAACATCTTACAAACGATTCCCGATCACCAGCAGAATCATTACGGCCTCTTAACATCTAATCTTGAGATGAGATATGGAGACGCTCACCTTCAACAGGTTTACCACGCACAAGTTAAGAACCGCTCGCAAAAGACAAGTGAAAGCCTGCAAGAATTCGAAGCTGACATCGCCAGATTAGTTAGATTGGCGTACCCAACGGCACCAGATAGTTTCCTCGAACAACTGGCTGTTCAAACATTTGTGGATGGCATTAAAGACAGTGAAATACAGCAAGCGCTAAGATTAGCACGGCCAAAAATGTTAGATGACGCACTGGCTCATGCGCTTGAATTTGAAGCAGCTAAGCAGACGTCACACAGGATGGGTCACAAAGTTCGGTCTGCATTAGAAGAACCTGAGCAATCGCAGAACAGCGTAGATGAAATAATAAACCGTGTGTTTGAAAAGCGAAAAGCGGAAAGGCTGAAAAGATTACGACCGCGGAGATGGCGTCTGCGATGCTGGAGCTGCGGTGAAGTTGGTCATATGCAGAGACGCTGTACTCAACCAAAGAAAGAACCGGTTGAGTTAAAGCAGGTCAATGTAAGGGGGCGAACGTCGACAGCACAGCGTAGTGCTCCGGAGATTATCATCCGTGCTGCATCGTCAATGGGAAGTCTGGACAGCATTTATATCGATGGTAGAATTAATGGTAGGATTGTCCGATTACTCGTGGATACAGGAGCGACAAGGACTATTGTGAGACCAGACTTAGTTGGTCGTGGAAAAGTGCTACCTGTATCGGTGTGTCTTCGAACGGCAAGTGGTGAGAAAATTTGTACTCACGGAGAGACTGCCGTTATGTTGACACTTGGGGACAAATTAATTAATCATCGAGTGTTGGTAGCTGAAATTACAGAAGAAGTGATCTTGGGAATGGATCTCATGAGAGAATATGGGTTTCATGTAAACATGAAAGAAAATGTGCTTCGGATAGATGATGATGAGATTCCATTTCAAGGGACGAGTAACCAGACGATGCAAGTTCGAATGATTTGCGATATGAATATACCCGAGAAGGCAGAAATGATAGTAATGGGACGCCCGGATGGTACGCTCCGGGAAGGACAAGTATGCATGATGGAAGCAACTGAATCGGGAATGGGTCAAGAGGGACTTCTGATTGGAAGAACGCTGGTAAAGTCTCGAAATATGGTACCAGTAAGGGTGCTGAACATTAATCCCCATACAGTGACCCTGAAGAAAGGCATGATTGTGGGAAGTTGCATTCCAGTATGTCATATTAAACGTTGTGTGGACGACACGAAAATAAACCAACCAACGGTTGCTCACAGAAATTGCTGGATATGTTGATACCCTCGTGTCAAGGATTAAATGGCGACCAACTGGGCAAGGTAAAAGAACTGGTCGGACGATATCGAGGTGTGTTTGCACTGGATGATAGTGAGAAAGGAAGGACGAATGTTGTGCAACACAAGATCAATACTGGAGATGCGCAACCGATAAGACAACACCCAGGCGGCTTCCTTTGGCAAAACGTAAGGAAGCCGAGCAAATTATCACCGATATGGAAGAACAGGGAGTGATTGAACCCTCGAATAGTCCATGGGCATCCCCGGTAGTGCTTGTCAAGAAAAAGGACGGGTCGACAAGGTTTTGTGTAGACTACCGGCGGCTTAATAATGTGACAAAGAAAGACAGCTATCCTTTGCCCAGAATTGATGACACTTTAGATACTCTATCCGGATCTAAATGGTTTTCGACCTTGGACTTGAAAAGCGGATACTGGCAGGTAGGCTTGGAGCCAAACGACAAAGAAAAGACTGCCTTTACAATTGGAACTGGATTATGGCAGTTCAAGGTCATGCCATTTGGATTATGCAATGCTCTTGCTACTTTTGAACGATTGATGGAGTCGGTACTGCGTGGACTGTCCTGGAAGACATGTCTGGTGTACCTGGACGACGTGACAGTGTTAGGCCGGTCTTTTGAAGAACATCTTAAGAACCTAGAGGAGATTTTCCAAAGATTACGCGGGGCAAACCTTACATTAAGCCCCAAGAAGTGCCACCTATTTGGAAAAGTGTTGAACTACCTAGGACATGTCGTTTTGGTGACCGGAATAAGAGCTGACCCTGACAAAATAAAAACGGTACAAGAGTGGCCTACACCAGCAGATATACACCAACTACGCAGTTTTCTAGGATTGTGCACATATTACCGACGTTTTATACTTGGGTTTGCAAACATTGCCAAACCGTTAACAAAATTAACCGAAGATGGACAAGAATATGATTGGAATGACGACTGCCACAGAGCATTTGAACAACTGAAACGGCTACTAGTTACAGCACCAATTTTGAGTTATCCACGGATGGAGGGAAATTTGTGTTGGATACCGATGCCAGTAACACAGCTATAGGAGGCGTTCTTTCTCAAGTGCAGGACGGACAAGAAAAAGTTATTGGGTATTTCAGCAAGGTCTTGTCGCGGCCAGAAAGGAACTATTGTGTGACAAGAAGGGAGCTGTTGGCCGTCGTCAAATCCGTAGGGCACTTTTATAAGTACTTATACGGCCGTAAATTCCTGTTGAGAACAGACCATGCTGCACTGAAATGGTTACTGCAGTTTCGAAATCCTGAAGGGCAAGTGGCAAGGTGGATAGAGCGGCTGCAGGAATATGATTTTGACACAGAACATCGCGTAGGAACTAGCCATCGGAATGCAGACGCTCTATCAAGGAGACCTTGTCCGGTGGACTGCAATCATTGCTCCAAGATGGAAGAGAAAATAAGTGTCATCCGTAGAATGACGGTAACCGATGATACTTGGCAACTCGAAAGAATACGAGAAGACCAGGAAAATGACGCCGAATTGGGACGTATTATTGAATGGAAAAATAGAAGACAACGACCAGCTTGGGAAGAAATTAGTATTTCAAGTAGGAGCCTGAAGGCATACTGGGCACAGTGGGACTTGAAACGACGCCTGGAATTTGAAGATGGCACTGAGAGACTTCAAGTGATAGTGCCGAGGAGCAGAGTGCCGGAAGTATTGCAGCACTTGCACGATGGTATTTCCGGAGGGCACTTTGGCGTGAAAAGAACTCTCGAGAGAGTGAGAGAAAGATTCTATTGGCTGAACTGCAAAGATGATGTGAAGGAGTGGTGCCGGAAATGTGAATTGTGTGCCTCTGCAAATGGCCCGGTCTCAAAACGGAAAGCCCCAATGAGACAGTATAACGTAGGGAATCCTTTTGAAAGGGTAGCCATTGATATAGCTGGTCCGTTTCCTGAATCAGAGAAAGGAAATAAATACATCTTGGTTGCAATGGATTATTTTACCAAATGGCCGGAGGCATATGCTATACCTAACCAAGAAGCCGAGACGGTTGCAGATGTACTAGTCAGGGAGTTGTTTTGTCGTTTTGGAGTTCCGTTGGAATTACACTCCGATCAAGGTCGAAACTTCGAATCGGCGTTGTTTCAAAACGTCTGCAAGCACCTTGGAATCAGGAAGACTAGAACCACGCCACTTCATCCCCAATCGGATGGAATGGTTGAAAGAATGAACAGGACGTTAGGGAAGTACCTGACCAAAGTTGTCTCTGAACATCAACGAGACTGGGACCAATATTTACATTTGTTCCTACTGGCGTACCGATCTTCGGTACATGACAGCACAGGATACTCGCCCGCTTGCGTAATGCTAGGACGTGAATTGCGGCTACCATGTGATCTTCAGTTTGGATTTAAACCTGGAGAAGAGATCGCAGGTGAAGATTACGTTAGTAAGCTTCGTGAAAGATCAAATAGTATTCACGAAAACGTCCGAAAGAATATACAAGCAGCAAGCGATCGAATGAAATCACAATATGACACGAGAGCACAAGAAGGTGGTTATCAACCTGGAGATTTAGTGTGGTTGTACAATCCACAAAGAAAACGTGGATTGTCGCCAAAACTACAAAGACAATGGGAAGGGCCGTACGAAGTGTTAAAAGGATTAATGATGTAGTGTACCGGATCAGAAGATCCTCGTGGTAAACCGAAAGTGGTACACTTTGACCGTTTAACATCCTACGCTGGCAACAACCAGGAAGACTCGAATAATGATAATGGTGTTCGGCAAGTTATTAATCATGAGCCAAATGTAGATTTTGAGAGCTTTATGGCGGCGTATGGTGGTTCCGCTAAAGCGAGATTTGGGTTGTTGTTGAAAACAGCAAGATCTGTTTAGAGCACCAGAAGAGTATTCCTTGCACATTGCGTAGCTCAAGATTTGGCAATGTCAAGGGGAATAGCTGTTGTTTTTAAGAAAAAGTTTGGATGTGTAGATGAATTAGTACAACAGCAGCCAACTGTAGGAAAAGCTTTGGTTCTTCAAGATAAGAATCGTTATGTTTACTATCTGGTCACCAAAAATTCTTCATGGCAGAGACCTAGTTATGGACATCTGTGGGAGGCTTTGCTAAATCTTAAGACGCAGGTGATGGAAAATGGAGTAACGAGACTAGCGGTGCCCAAGCTAGGTTGCGGACTGGATAGCTTAGATTGGAGGATAGTCCGAAATATGCTAGAAGTAGTTTTCCAGGGAACCAACGTCCAGGTCCTTGTTTGTTGTTTTCAACCGGTTGCCTACCAAGAACAAGAAAAGAGTGTTGACTGTTATTTCCAACGACGTGGTGGATGCACCAGAGGAGATAGCTGTCGATATCGTCATCAGCCCTCGAATTGGCGCCAAAATGTATCTACAGTTACGAGACGTAACGGTTTTAAAGAGGGGGCAGTGTTGCGAGCTACTACTAGGCAACCCATCAAACACACAAGCGCTGTAGGCTCTGCATAGTTTTCAGGATACGAGAATTCTTCTAGAAGTATTACACCCAAAACGCCGCCGGCACGGTTTTATTCTCAATAGACCTGGAAGTTTCTCGTAATTACTAGAAGATGAGTCATATATTTAGATCTGAGTATATATAAGACCGCTAAGAAATGCAAGGGTCAGTCTATACTAGAATGTCGTATATAAATTATAACGTTGTAAAGTAATAGCAGTTTTGAGCTTTTGAAGTATACATAAATGTGATATGCTGTGTCTAATGTACATGCAGCTTGTAGTATACATAAATAAATAGAAGTGTATAAACAAATAGTTGTGTTAGTGTTGTTATTGAACCTAGGGTAAAGAAGTTAGTTTAAGAAGATATTAGTGCTCGTAAATTCATTAGTGTAATAGTGCTTCATTGTTAAGTGGACTGAAAACATCTATAAATAAGGCATATACTGTTAATTAGACTTGTGAACAGTGAGTATTAAAGACCATTATTATTACTTGTTTTAAATTAAAGAAACGCGGTAGTAGTAGCCCGTTACATTATGGAATGTTTCAAACTACTTATCTAATCGATATTGCATCCTGTAAGTTTCGGTGAATTTCAATTAAAAACTGTAACGTAAATATAATAAAATATAATTTTTTATTAGTTATTCTAAGTAATTGATTAAACACTATTAAACGGTTTACAATAAGTTTTCTAATTGATTCTGTAAGTCGTCTAGATGCTATGACCTTTAAGAATTGTTTTAAATAATTTATCATTAAAGCACGTGCTTACGCCCTATTTTTGTTTGTGTAAATTTGTAACCGTTTCAAATGGACCTACACCTTGAAGAAGTTCTAGATTACTAGAACAGGTGGAGTGGCTTCCGCATTCCAGTGATCTAAACAGTTAAACTATAAGTTCAACCACATTAGTAGGGTCTTTAGTGAGGAACCAGACTAAAACAGATCCCCCGAAATAGGGTAGCGACTCTTTCGGTACTTAGATTGGCATAGAGGATAGGGGTCGTATGGCATTCTAAGACACACTACCGCGATGTGGAAGGCAACGAGAAACCACCCCATTACCTCCCAAGTACACAGCGTACTTAAATTGTATTTAAAATTATGGCATCCTCTGAGGTAAAAGATTCTGGAGGTAAAATAGTCCTTCATTCGGATCTCCGGGAGGGGACTACTTCGGAGGATGTGATAGGAAAATTTATAAAAAAAATTGGGAATATTCTGCGAATTGGAGCGTGGAATATCAAAAGTATGAAGCAAGTAGGTAAGCTAGAGAACTTAAAAATTGGAATCGATAGGTTAGCACTAGACATAGTAGGGATTAGCGAAGAAAGGTGGCCAGAGGAGGGAGATTTTTGAAGTGGAAACCTTAGGATGATTCAGACAAGATCAGAGGAAGGAAATTCTGATGTGGGAATAGTTATGCGAAAAAAGATAAGGCAATGTGTAGAAAACTACTTGCAAAAGAATGATGGGGTACTCATGGTTAGATTAGAATCTAAACCGGTAAACACAGTAATAATACAAGTATACATGCCCACCTCCGGCAACGTTGAGGAAAAGGTAGAAGCGATCTACAAAGATATCGAAGACATACTAAGATACGTAAAAGGACATGAAAATTTAATAATTACGGGGAATTTAAATGCAGTAGTAGGTTGATTTGGTTTAGGCACGGGAAACGACAGGGGAAATAGGTTGGTAGAATTTTGCGTCAAAAACAATTTAACCATCACAAACACATTATTTCAACATCATGCTAGAAGACGATACACCTGGAAAATGCCAGGGTATATATCAAGATATCAAATAGATTACTTTCTTATTAGACACCGGATTTAGAAGCTATCCAGAAGCAGATATAGCCACTGACCACAACATCGTAATTATGAAGGCCGCTCTTAAATTTAAAATTTTGAAAAAGAATGGAAAAAAGCACTGAAAGATAAAGATATCCTTGAAAGATTTGAAAAATGCCAAATGAATTGCTGAAAGATATCGGAAAAATTTCTGATGCTAAGAAAGTAGAAACAGAATGGAATAATATTAAATCCAGCTTAGACGTAGCGGCCAAAGATTTTCTGGGGTATACAGAAAAAAAATAAAAAACCATGGATAACAAAAGTTATTCTGAATTTAATAGAAGAAAGAAGAAAATACAAAAATAGATCAAACGAAACAGAAAACAGAAGTATAAAGCCATAAAATGGGAAATTATTCACAAATGCAGGAAAACCAAAGAACAACGGATTGATGAAAAGTGCAAAGAGGTGCAAACTAAGATGTAAATACGAAAGACAGACGAGACGTACAAACTAATTATAGGAAAATTATCGAAAATGTAGAGAAAGTGGTTAGATGGCAGAAGATTATAGGAAATTTATATGCAGGAGAGGAACAAACAGCATTTGAACAGATATCAGACATTAAAAATGATGACTTGAGATATCCTATACTGCCAGATGAGTTTGAATTAGCATTAAAAAGTATGAAAAATGATAAGGCGCCGGGCACAGATAAGGTGCAAGCAGAAAGCATAGAGAACATTATCTATGGCAGTAGCTCCAAAAGCCGCTGGACAAACAACGGAACGTTTCTTCCAACTTGTAAGATATATGTATAAGAAGAACGAGATACCCAAAGATATCAAACATAACATCATAGTAGCTATACCAAAACAGAGAGGCGCGGATTGATGTAAAAGTTTTCGAACAAGAAGTTTGACAGAATACGTGTCAAAAATATTAACTAGATTTGTACAAAAACGAATGGAAAAACGAACTGAAGAAATACCAAGAGAAAATCACTTGGGTTTTAGGCGAAACAGCAGAGCACGATAGGCTTTTTTAGCTTTGAGGTTGATAATGGAGAAAACAATACAAAAGGGGAAAGAGTGTACATAGGGTTTGTAGATCTTGAAAAGCATTCGACAGTGTAAAATGGAAAAAAATGTTAGAAATACTCAAAAACATTGGAATGAGTTTTAGGGATAGACAGACAGTACGTAGCTTATACAAAGAGCAAACAGTTGTAATAAAACTAGAGTAGGAACGAAGAGAAGTAAATATTAGGAAAGAGGTGAGACAAGGATGTGCCCTATCCTTATTAATTTTTTACTTCTACATAGAAGAAGCAATGAATTTTGTGAATTGCAGGGAGACATTTGGAATTACTATGCAGGAACAAAAGATTTATAAGCTTAGATTCGCAGATGATGTAGCGGTATTAGCATCTAGCAAAGAATAATTAGAAGCTGCTCTTAATGAAAAGAAAACAGTTCTAACAGAAAGATACGGTATGAAAATTAACAAAAATAAAACTAACGTTCTAGTGTCTCAAGGAGGGAAAAATAAACTAAAAACAAGAATAAAAATAGGTAACGAGAACTTACAAAAGGTTAAAGATTTCTGCTACCTGGAAAGCCAAATAACGCAAGACGGGAAAAGCACAAAAGATATAAAACCAAGATTAGAACAAGGTCATGCTACATTTAACAAGAAAATGCAACTACTGTGTTCAAAGACAACAAACATAGAAACAAGGAAAAGATTGCATAAAACATATGTGTGGGGCACAGCACTGTACGACTGTTAAGCCTGGATAGCAGGAGAAGCGGACAAGAAAAAGGTAGAAGCCTTTGAAATATAGTGCTACAGACGTATGAGAAAGATATCATGGACAAACTGTAGTATAACCGACCTGAAGGCTGACCCAAACGCCCTCTATAAACGTTACACTGGGCTCCTTGATCTAGCATCTAGTGACAGTGGCTCGACGACACCTACGTTGTGTTTTTATAATGTAATCCAATTTCACACTAGGAAGATGGCGTTAAGGCGGGAAGGTTTGAAATAAAACTACAGAATTTATCTAACTTGACCTTTAATCAAAAGAATAACCACTAAATAGGTCATTCGAATGAAGACATAAAAACAGGCAATCAGTGTCGTACTCAACCTGGGCGATTGGGAAAAAACACGGCAGAGAAAACCCCAAACTGCCCTCACACTTCCAACTGCATTTGACACATCTCGACAAGAACGGGTAACGTACAACAGATCACCAACACTGAAATTGACGAAATGTCAACTGCTACCCAGACATACTACATATGACAACTGAAGAAACGTTAGTGTAAACCAGCTAATCTTTTCTGGTAGGTACTGAGGTCGAATATCCAATACTACTCTGCTAAAGTTGAAAAGGGGGAACACAAGAAAGGTAAAATCTGCCTTGATTACCAATGTTCCTACCCGCACGAACATAAAATGTTAGTAATATTCAACAAGGCTCGATCACACGCGCCCACATACATACATAACAGTTTCCAGCCCGTGTTACAATATATTTCACAAAGGCTAGCCGACTTCTTATTATTTACAAAAAGGTACACTACAAATACCTTGACAAGATGACATGAATCGCTGAAATGAACTAATGGTATGATTGTGCATGGTTAAAAAGGCGCTTATCATTCAATAGACTATCTCCAACATAGTCATAAAAGTAAACGCGAAAGGCAGGAAATGGAAAATTTGGAATTCTGCCGAATCGTTGCTGTTCCAAGCAAAGTAGGGATTTTTAACGTGCGTAACAACACTCACACACGCGACCTCCTTTTTACCTCTCATCCGAACGAGGGTGTATTTTTGTGAAAAATGCTCGCCTAACATTTTTCAAGCGGACCGTGTCGAGATTTGAACCCGGGACCTTGCGCGTAGTAGTCAAACGCATAGTACTACGCCACGGAGCCGCCTCCCCTTCTCATACCACTGAATATTGGTGAAATAGGGTATATAAATGTAAAACAATAGATATTGACCGAACTGCATCTAGCAAAAGAGAACAGCGTATATATTCAAAGACAAAGAAATAGAGACAAGAAGAAAATGTGCGAAGCATATGTGTGGAGCACAGCACTGTACGTCTATGAAATAGGGGCAGTAGGTAAAGAGATAGAGAAAGAGATATAAGCCTTGTGGAATGTTGTGCTTCAGATGTATTGGAATGATAGCATGGACAGACAAGGTCAATAACAAATAGGATATTGAAATAGTAGAGAAATAAAGATATCTGTGGAAAACAAAAAGAATTGAAGAAATAGAAGGAGAGGATACGTTCTAAGGCGCTTTTGGAAAATAGGACGGAATATGTTACCAGCAGAGATAGGGCAAAAATTAGAGGTACACTGAGATTAGACTTTTGCACGCAGATAGTGATAGATGCAGACTGTGCAAATTTCAGGGAAATGTGTAGGTTAGTTCAGAATAGGAAACAATGAGGGTACGCGTTTAACCAGTTTCAGGACTGAAAACCTAATGATGACGATGAAATTTGTAACTCCATTTTTTGTAACATTAAATTTGCATAATCTTCTTTGTAATATCTTTAGTCCACTTTATTTACATTTGTATGTGTGGTTAAGTAAAGTTTTGCTATTAGACTTATAGCAGTTGGACTGACCTACTATCCACTATTACCATAATTACCAGTATTCAAAACAGCATCAATTGTTGTTGTAGTTAAAATACTTTTTTCCAAAAAACCTCCAAACCCCCAAAAATTGTTTAACGTTTTGTTGCTTTAATTGCCCTATGCAGGATTTAAGTCAATTTAGACGTCCTTTTGTGAGGTCTGCAAAATGACACCGTAGCCCATTTGTCTTTACTGATAATTACTAGTACATTCTCTTTGAATACATTTAGTATAATTGGCAGACTTGCTTGTAATTTGTGTTTAATATTTTAGATTGTAGTTTTGTTTATGTTATTACGATACCCTAATGTTTCTGAAATTTCATCAATTTTATTGCTACACAAACTAAACTAGATACGGTTCAAACTAAAATTTAGGGCATGTGATAAGCGTTGCATATGACAGACTCGAGAAAAATTTGCATATAGGTACGAATAGTATATGCAATCATTTATGATGAGGAAATCTGATGCCACTTTTGTCAGCCATTTAATTGATGAAATGTGTGTATTCGATATAACGAAAATAATTTGTCCCTTAACAAGTTACTGAATATAGTGTTAACTTTGAAAAACTAATAAAATTCAATAATGGCACATTTAAGCCAAATAAAAAACGATAAAGCGAGCAACAAAATGCGCAATATATCAACCGATATGAATGCAATATTGCTCCCAATAACTCATATAAATAGTTACCCTAATACAATTATTTAATAATAGATAATGATGTCGTTTACGTTTGACTACGAGTTACATATCCCCCAATAAATATGTATATAAAATTAAATGCAATTATTATGTCTTAAAAAATAGAATGTTACATTGTATAATTGAAGGTAATAATATAAATGGTTAACGAAAGTTCATATCAGACATGAGAACGGAAGCAACTACTTTGTATTCCAGACGCAACCTGATACTGCAAGTGCAGGACACAATGAACTGCAATAAAAGCAGACTTAATTAAGATTACTAAAAAGTTAGACATTGTATGTTATCAAGAAATTGCAAACGGTGAGATCTACATTTTCCAGAAGATGATGTGAGAGCAGAGATTACATAAATAACTCGAGGAGCCTCTGATGGCCAGTCAGTCTCGAATTTCATAACTTTAACATTGTTCGTAGTTCAAGTTACTCATCATAAATTTTAATTATTAATTTCAAGTATTTTGTCAATTTCAATTAGTTTAGTGAATATAAACGTTTAAGTTGATTGTAACAAGAAGGAAGTCATTTTTGTAATTGTATAATTGAGAATTAAGTTGATAGAAGAGTTTTTTGGAAAATAAATGTTTTTAAAAAGAAGCTCCCAAAGGTCCAAAACCTATCTTACGTCATAAAAAAGTTTGCTTCGACTTCAACAGGAGAAACCACCAACACAGATTAGATATCATTAAACATATGCTCTCGGACCTGTGCTAATTTAAGCACAACTTTACAACAGTTTACACCAATTGCTGCCATAAACAACATAAATTAAACGTAGAGATAAATCCCAGGAGCGTATTAAGATTCAAGATCCAACGCACACAAAGCGCACACTAACCGTTCATATTTATATTTGGATAAACGCTCCCTTTATTCAAATTAATTTGAATAACACGTCGGACAAACAACTTTTTATTCAAGTAAAGACTTGCATGGAAATTGTTCAGCATGCGCAGTACGCTTAAAGTTGATTTATACTGATTTTGGAAACCGTATTGTTCTTATGAAAAAGTTCATGAACAAATATCTGGCAGATTTATTCTTTGATTTTGACCATTTATCAGTAACTGATCTAAATCTAATCTACATGTTGGATTTTCCTCGTGGTGAAAGTTAATAATTATTATACGTTTGTCTTTAATTTATAAAACAGTAAAACAATTCTCTCACAATTCAACATAGTCATTAGATTCAGAATTATTCATCACGTTTCCCATTAACACATCAAAAACCTGATACGCACCCACAGCCTTATGTGCATTACATTTGAATTAAATTTGAGGCGCTCAAATTCGTGTTTACCTTGTGGCAGCATCCGATTATGATTTACAAGACGTTATACATTTCTTGTGCGATCCAATCGAAACACGTTCCAGAAGGTTTACATTTTTTCAGAATTGCTACCTATCTTCCCGTTAAGGGTAACAAAGGTACAGTTATAGTTTTTCAATGTCAAAAGAAGGTTTAATTGCTGTCAATTTTAAAGTTGGAGGCAACCAAGAACGTTTTACAGGTAAGTCGTTTCAATAAACGTATTTTTTGATGTATGGAATGGGGCAATACTTTTAATTACACATCTTTAGTAATTTTCATAAACACGCAAATCTGACTAATCCCAATTTGTAGTTTGTGGTTAACGTACTTTCAATTGGTACAATGGAAATCGGTGTCCCATCACGTTTTGCATGTCTAAATATTGAAGATGAAGACCTTTCATCTGTACAAAACTCTAAGCCCAAAGAACCCAATAAGAAAGCTAAAAAGTCAGTTCCAGATTCTTCTAAAGCAGCTACTAAAAAACCCGATAAACCTGCTTCTGCCAAAAAGACAGAACTAAAGCAAGAAGCTCCCAAACAGACCCCTCCAGTTACTAACAAAAAGGGTAAGAAAAAACCTGCACAACAGTGGGACGAATGGAGGCAAAAAGACGAAGAGATGGACAATGGCCTCTACGAGGAAGATTTACGTAATGCTATATTACTTTCTAAACTAGACTATGAACATAACAAAGGGGTCTCGACGAAACAAGCTGAAGAAAATGCTAAGCAGGATAAGAAGAAATCCAAGAAGAATAAAACGATTAGTTTAGATAAATTTTTAAATCATGTTGGTGATAAACAAACTGGAAGTCAAAATAATTCCCGTACGTGTGAAAAACAGCCAGGTGATGGTAGACATCCATTGAAGGTTTTAACCACGACCACAAATTGCATGAATGCAAAGCAAGGCGATTTTTTTAATTCAGTCGATATTGATACCAAAGTCGAATTAAAGAAAGAGCAAGTAAATGCCAAGCGCAAGAAGCGTGAAGTCAATATAAATGAAGTTATTTCTTTGTCACAGTATCAGGTGAGTTATTTGTAAACGTATATTAAGGTTGAATTAATTAGTCTTATTAATGACAAAAACTGAAAACCATTCAGTTCTCAAAATTGTGCAGAACTCGAATTTTCCTTCAATAAGCAAAATTAAAAGGGTGAAATTTGTCACGTTTGTTTATCAACCGACCTGCAGCTTTCAGGCTATTGAGTTAAGTCCACGATGAAATCTTGCCACTTGTTGCATATTGTTTGAAACGTTGTTTGGATAGTTTTTTGTATTGTTTTTGTCTGTCCTTAATAAATAATTCATATTATTTGATACCTTATGCCCTTTAACAACTTGACGTGATTGTTTCTAGCACAAAAAACTTGCCATAGTGTAGAAAAATTACGCACATTGAAGCAGTGAAGCCCCCTTGCCAAAAGAGTTAATATAAATTAAATTGTGAAGAAAATTTCAAAGGTAAAATGAGCAAAAACGAAATATAGTGACGATAAAAATTGAATGCTTCAGAGCATACAGCCAAAGGTGAACTTGTGAAACGTATATGTGATGAACTCTGAGTAGGAGAGTGAAGTTGGCACCTAATTTTTTAACACTGCAAGTTTTAACGATAGTTCTTTTTGCATACAATACATTCCTGATAGGTTATATCATTAGTTCTAACAAATTAGGTAAAAACAGCAAACTAAAAATAGGAACTGTCAACTTCATGTAGCACCTCAACTTCTCAAAAAAGCCATTTTAAACACACCATCTTGCAGTTCCAGAATAGTTCTACAGTTCCTGATACATTTTAGCAAAAGTTCTGGCATGTAGCTATTTTTAAACAATTTTAGAAACTGTGACAGCATCACACTTTATTACGAGAGATAAACCGCTGATAAAAATACAAACATTCCATGTAATACAAATAAACACAATATATTGCAATCTAATACCCATAATTCAAAAGTAATACAGTGGTGCCTCACACAACGAACTTAATTCGTTCCAGGAGCAAGTTCGTAATGCGAAAAGTTCGTTATGTGAAACGCGCTTTCCTATATAAATACATGTTAAAAAAATAATTCGTTCTGCAGCACAAAATATGCTAAGATGACATAAAAAAGATAAATTTTTTGTTATTATTTTTATTTAGATATGTACATACATCTAAAAACATAATTTTTTTAATTTTAAGATAGACTAAGTAGAGTCTACCGAATCTTGCACATCTTCATCCATTTTCTGCTTTTTGGCCGATAGTTTCATGAAAAACCTGTCCAAAGTCGTTTGTTTTTCTCTTTTTTTCAACATCTGCCGGAAATAACGGACAAGAGTATCGGAGTAAAGATCGTTGATCTTGTTTGCTTCAGCTGAATCCGGATAGTGGGCATTGGTAAACTCCTGAACTGCTTTCCATTTGACCAGGATGTTCTTGATGTCAACAGTGGGGATTGGTTGATTGTTTGATTGTTGATCCTCGTTATCAGATGACGCTTCCCTTTGAGCATTGTCCTGTTGCAGGACCAGAAGTGTTTGGAGCTCTTTAGTTATCAGCTCTTCTTTGTGTTCCTCAATAAGCTCCTTTACATCCTCTTCCTCTACCTCTAATTCCAGCCTTTGGGCCACTGTGATGATGTCCATCACCACTTCTGTGTCATCAACAACTGCTTCTTCCTGGGTCCACGAAGGCACAAGCATCTTCCAAGCAGAAATGAGGGTCCTTTGTGACACTTCTTCCCAGGCCTTCTGTATAAATCGTATTGCCATAAGGATATCAAATTTCTTCTTCCAAAACTTTCGGACAGTCATATTGTCTCCACCAAACTCGCATTCTTCAAACACCTTATTAAAGAGGGCTCTAGTGTAGAGTTTTTTAAAGTTCGCAATAACTTGCTGATCCATTGGCTGAAGAATGGATGTGGTGTTTGGTGGCAAATACTGCACCCTGATAAATGGATAATTTTCCTGCAATATTTCCTCTAGGTCTTTTGGGTGAGAAGGGGCATTGTCAAGTATCAGAAGGGTTTTGAGCGGCAGTTCTTTTTTCAGCAAGAATTTCTTCACGGCAGGAGCAAAGGTTTCCAGAATCCATTCGTTGAAGATAACTTGGGTCACCCAGGCTTTTTGATTGGACTTCCAATGGACGGGCAGTTTGGACTTAATAACGTTATTTTGCTTAAAAATTCTTGGATTTTCAGAGTTATAAACCAATAGAGGTTTGATCTTGAGGTCTCCGCTGGCATTAGACGAAAACATAAGGATAAGTCTGTCCTTCATGGCTTTGTGTCCTGGCAATTTCTTCTCCTCTTTTGTAATGAAGGTTCTGCTCGGCATTCTTTTCCAGAAAAGACCCGTTTCATCGGCATTGAACACTTGTTGTGGGCAGTATCCTTCATCCTTAATACATTTTTGAAAGTTAATAGAGAACTTTTCTGCTTCTTTCTTGTCAGCACTGCCAGCCCCACCATGCATAGTAACGCTGTGGATTCCACACCTTTTCTTAAATCTAAAACCACCCCCTGCTGCCTTTAAATTCTTCTTTATTATCTTGATTGCTGCTACTTTCAGGGACGTTTTTCTTTAGATCGTCATAAATTATCTTGGCTTTGTGACAGATAATATCTTGGGTTGTTACGTCACCTTTCACCTGTCTGTCCTTAATCCAAATCGCTAATAGCTTCTCCAATTCCTCGTGGATTGAAGACCTATGTTTTTCATTAAATAGTTTTAATACTCCTTTGGCTACTTCGGCTGATTTGATTGCATCCTTATTTGTCAAAATGGTGAAAATGGTGGTCTTGCTTAGGCCAAACTCTTTGACGAGGTCACACTGTTTTACTCCACATTCACTCTTTCTAATTATTTCCTGTTTCATTTCAACAGAAATCACCTTCCTGTTTTTTTTAGAACCCATGATATGAAAAAATATTGAGTTTAACTTAAAAGGACGAAAGGAGGATGCAATACATCGGCAGCGGACGTGGAAGCTCGGGCGACTTCGTTGTGTGAAGCGAAGTTCGTTGTATGAATCATGAAATGAACGAATAGGAAGTTTGCTGTGTGCAGCATTCGCTGTGCGAGGCGTTTCTTATGCGAGGCACCACTGTACAATGTAACTGACTTCATAAATTGGCCCCACCAACAAAAAATCGAAAATTCTTTTCGATATTTTACAAATTTCAGACTGATACAACTCATCTAGAAACACTCAAAAACGTTTCTCAAACAACTGAATTTAAAAAAACTAAACAGAAACTTACAGCGCACACATACATGCTCTCCTTCCATACATGCACGAACACACAAACTACCCTCAGACACAACATTACAAAATATAATATAGTGCATATGTTGACATACAAAGTAATACAGTTTTATATTGTGCACGCGGGGTACGAATATGAAAACGATTTGGAGAAATATAAATTTTTTTATATCTCATGTGAAACTCTTTATGAAAGTGCTTTATCGTTTATATATTTATATAGACTGGCATATGGAAAATAAAAATGTATAAGCAAAATAAAAGAAACGACCAATATGCGATAATTATAACAATTATCTAAAATTTTGTTTTCAAATATACACAATATATGTATGTCGAACAAAGTAATGAAGTGGTTCTAACCTACTAAGCCTACTTCTACAAAAAAAGCTTAGGGTATATTTCAAAGCTAATCAAAGTTTCTTTTAAGTTTTTTATATTGCTTGGTAATATTATTATTGTCGACCCTTTTTATCTTAAACGGACCATTACCAATTAGTAGCAGTGGGCCATAACAAAAACTTTCTATTGTGTCTTTGTCTTTTGGACATAGAAACTTCTAGTTTAGACTTAGAAATTATTTTGACAACGATCCTAGGTCATGGATCGAAACGTAAATAAAGATCATTTTAAAAAATATGAGTGGTTTAATTCACAAAGAAGATTAAGAAGAATTAGAAATTTGACTTTATATAAATCGTTATCGCCGTTAACATTTTTAGTGACTTTCCCAATATATCACTGGTCTTCATAGCAAATAGCATAATAATTTCCTGATAATATTTTTAAACTGCCTGTGGCTTTTGTTTCACCAGATGCATTTAAAACGTTTTGGTGTCTGAAGAATCATCCGTATTTACTAGGTCTTCTGTATCGCCTCTTCTGAGGAAGTGTCAAAATACATTTGGGCTAATTTTATTTTTTTAAGTTTCTTCTGAGTTGGGTTTTTAGTTGAAACAAACATTTGGTGTACTCTTTGTATTGCTCATCATCATCATCATTAGGTCTTCAGTCTTGGATCTGGTTTGACGCGTACCTTCAATGTTTCCTATTCTGAACTAACCTAAACATTTCCCTGAAATTTCCACAGTCTGCATCTATCATTACCTGATCTAGTTCTACATCTACCTCATTTTTCCTATCTCTGCTTGTAATATATATCCCATACTGTTCCCCAAAAATGCCTTAAAACGTATTCTGGCCTTCTATTTCTATTTTTTTTACAGATATCTTTATTCCACTACTATTTCTATAACCTATTTGTTATTAACTTTGTCTGTCCATGCTATCATCCTTGCACATTTGAAGCACAACATTCCAAAAGACTGCTACCGTTTTTCTGTCTGCTTTTTCTACTGTCCATATTTCGTAGGTGCACTGTGCTGTGCTCAACACATATGCTTTTAACAATTTTCTTCTTGTTTCTATGTTTGTTGTTTTTGCTCATAAGCACTGTTCTTTCTTGTTAGATGCAATTTGGTCCCCTTTTATTATGTTACAATTATATAGCCTATTTCTCCGACATTCAGTGGTTGTGAAGGGAGGTAAGCAGCCTGTGGCTGCCAAGTTCCCACAGCACTTGAACATTTGCAGATATAATAGTTTTTCCAATATATCCTTTCGCACAATCAACATTAGTTGCAGATATATCACATCACCTGTAGTTGTTTATAATAATCATCAGGTTTATGTGCGCTTATTTTTTCGTCCTTAGGTTTTCCGTTTCAAAACTGGTTGGATGCGTACCTCCACTTTTTATATTCTGAGCTAGCCTACACACTTCCCTGTAATTCCCACACAGCCTAGATACAGCTTGGTTCCTTTTCTATTGTTTTCTAATTATATGCCCTATTTCACTGAGATTCAGTGGTATGTGAAGGGGGTTAAGCAGCATGTGGCTGTAACATTATTCGATAATATTGCACAACCAATACCTGTAGTTGCTTATAATAATCATCATGTTTAAGTACAATTATTTTTTTCGTCATTAGTTTTTTCATCTGGGACTGGTTGGACGCGTCCCTCCATTGATTTCTATTTTGAGCTAGCCTACATATTTCCCTGAAATTCCTACAGCCTACATTTTTCACTATCTGTGTGCAATAGCATAACTTAGGTCTACCTCTACTTCTCTTTTTTTCCTATCTGTGCTTCTAATATATTCCGCACTATTCCCTCATGCCTTAGTATGTGACCTATCATCCTATCTCTCCTATGTTTTACCATTTTCCACAATTTCTTTCTCCCCTACCATTTCTAGCGCCTCTTTGTTCGTAACTTTGTCTGTCCATGATGTCTTTTTCATACGTCTGTAGCACTACATTTCAAAGGCTTCTACCTTTTTCTTGTCCACTTCTCCTACTGTCCAGGCTACACAGCCGTACAGTGCTGTGCTCCACACATATGTTTTAAGCAATCTTGTGCTAATCTTTGTTTTATATTTTGTGTGCTTTTCCTATCTTGTGTTATTTGGCTTTCTAGGTAGCAGGAATCTTTAACCTCTTGTAAGTTTGTGTTACCTATTTGTATTCTTGTTTTTGATTTATTTTCCCCTTCTTTGTATACTAGTACTTTAGTTTTATTTGTGTTAACTTTCATACCATATCTCTCTGTTAGAACTGTTTCCATTTCATTAAGAGCAGCTTCTAACTCTTCCTTGCTAGATGCTAGTAATACCTCTATATTATCTGCAAATCTAAACATGTCAATCTTGTGTTCCTGCATAATAATTCCAAATGTCTTCCTGCATTTGACAGTATTCATTGCCTCTTCGATTTACAAGTTAAAAATTAATGGAGATAGGGCACATCTCTGTCTCGCCTCTTTCCTAATATTTATATCTCTACGTTCCTGCTCTAATTTTATTACTGCTGTTTGATCTTTGTATAAGCTATGTTCTATTCGTCTATCCCTATAACTTCCATTTTACATTGTCGAATGCTTTTTCCAGATCGACAAACCCTATATACACGCTTTCCCCTTTTGCTATTGTTTTCTCTATTATCACTCTCAGAGCTAAAATAGCCTCCCATGTTCTCCTGTTTCGCCTAAATCCAAATTGGTCTTCTCCTAGTATTTCTTCAGCTCGTTTTTCCATTCGTTTTTGTATAATTCTAGTTAATATTTTTGACATGTATGCTGTCAAACTTATTGTTCGAAAATTTTCACATCCATCCGTACCTTTCTTTTTTGGTATAGTTACTAGAGTTCAAGCAATTTAAAATCTGATGTGCGTCATCAATATTTATAATGTCATGCAGAAGCACCGTTGCCGATATGAAAATATTAAAATGTTGTGACTACAAGCACGATTAGCGGTTACATAATATTATCGATTTTTATTGGAATTATTCAGAGTGGTTTGATTAGTTAATAAAAAGTTCTCGTGTTTGAAACTGTGTTAGTATATCAGGAGAAAGTAGAAATTACAAGTTTTTTATTAAAGAAGTAATATTATCATTACCACTTGCATTTAAAAACGAAAACGTTTAATTTTTAACGGTGCTATTGTACAATGGCCACATCGGGATTGGGCGGAGTGCTGGGACAGTAAAGCCAGAAAAGTTGTTTACAATAAATTAAGTAAGTGATAATTTAGATATTCCAGACCGCATCAGTAATAAAAAAGTTTGTTTTGCTCCTTCTATGTATAGTAGAAAATGAAAAATGAAAGATAATGCAATATAAATTTAAAAATAAAAGCAGACCTAACTGAGCAACGAACTCTGGACCTAGATCGTGCAAACACATCGGATGTTTGTTGCGTTCAGATGGTTAATTCGGCAAAATGCAGAAGATCCTAAATTTTTTAACCCGTTAACCGGCCCATAGCATAAAAATGTTCAATCAAAGAAACTCCCAAATTTCTTGTATAATATCAATATTCGCGCTACAAAAAGCTGCCCACGCAACGCATGGTAAAATTTGTTAGAGTAGTCGGCAACGTTGGATTTTTGACCAACTTAACGTATGAAATTTGTTGAAGATTGAAAAGGACAAAAATATTGGTTTATGTTTAATCACATCTACGACGTAAATCGGATTTTAGATTGCTTGAACTATATGATGTTACGTTTGAAATCTTTAGGTATCTCACCTGTCTCATACCTTTAGCTTACAAGTTGGAAGAGACATTCTGTTACTGCTTGTCCAGCGACTTTTAGAGTTACTGCTTACACCTTATTTGTATCCAGCGCCTTACCATTTTTCAGACCCTTTAATACTAATTCAAACTCATCTCTAAGTATAGGATATCTCGTCATCATTTTCAATGTTTAATTCCTGTTCTAATGCTGTTAGTTCCTCTCCTGCATATAAATTCTCTATATATTCTTGCCATCTACCCATTTTCTCTACATTTTCTATGACGTTTCCTCCCCCATCTCTTATATTTTTGCTATATGGTTTTATATCCCTAACATTCATTGTAATTAGTTTGTACCTCTTTGCACTTTTCATCAATGCATTGTTCTTTAGCTTTCCTGCATTTGCGAATAATTTCCCATTTTATGGCGTTATATCTCTGTTTTCCTGTTTCGTCTGATCTATTTTTGTATTTTCGTCTTTCTGGATATCCTTTGTTATCCATGGTTTCTTATTTTCTTTTTGTGTATACCCCAGAATATCTCTGGCCGCCATGTCTTAGCTGAATTTAATGTCATTCCATTCTGTTTCTACCTCCGTACAATAAGAAATTTTGCTGATATCTTTCAGCAATTCATTTGACTTTCTTCAAATCTTTTGTGAATATCTTTATCTTTTAGTTTCTCAAGTGAAAGTGTCTTTTTCCATTCCTTTTTTCAAATTTTTAAATTTAAGAACGACCTTCATAGTTACGATGTTGCGGTCAGTGTCTATATCTGATTCTAGGTAGCTTCTACAGTCTTTTACTTGATACCTAAACCGTTGTCTAACAAGAATGTAATCTATTTGATATCTTCCTATATCTCTTGGCATCTTCCACATATATCGTCTTCTAGTATGATGTTGAAATAATGTGTTTGTGATGATTAAATTGTTTTTGTCGCAAAATTCTACCAGTCCATTTCGTCTGTCGTTTCTCGTGTTTAAACCAAATAAACCTACTACTGCTGCTTCCCTACTCTTACCTACCACTGCATTAAAATTCCTTGTAATTATTAAATTTTCATGTCCTTTTACGTATCTTAGTATGTATTCGATATCTTGGTAGATCGCTTCTACCTCTTCGGCACTGTAGCTAGAGGTCGGTACGTATACTAGGATTATTACTGTCTTTACCGGTTTAGATTCTAATCTAACCATGGGTACTGTTTCGTTCTTTTGTAAGTAATTTTCTACCCAGTGTCCTATCTTTTTTCGCATAACTATCCCCACACCCATATTTCCTTCCTCTGCTCCTGTATGAATTTTGCCGTTCCCTACTATGTCTAGTGCTAACCTATCCATTTCGATTTTTAGGTTCTATAGCTTACCTACTTGCTTCATACTTCTAACATTCCACGCTCCGACTCGCAAAATGTTTCTGACTCTTATTCTGAATTTTCCGATCGCATCCTCCGAAGTAGTCCCCTCCGAATGGGGGACTATTTTAACCCCCGAGAGTGCCATCTTGTTTATTACAATTTAAGTACGCAGTGTACTTGGGAGGTAATGTGGTGGTTTCCCGTTGCCTTCCACATTGCAGTAGTGTATCTTAGAATGTCATACCGGTCCTTATGGTATCTGCCACTCTAAGTACCGAAAAAGCTGCTGCCCTCTTTCGGTGACCTGTCTTAGTCTGGTTGCTCACTTAAGACCCCACTAGTTTGGTTAAACCTATAGTTGGCTCTTGAGCTTATTGAAACGCGCAAGCCATTCTACCTGTTCTAGTATTTTAGAACGTCGTCAAGGTGCAGGTCCGTTCAGAATGGAGCAGTGGACCATAACAAAAAATTTCTATTGTGTCTATGTCTTAATTTTTTGGACATACAAATTTCTAGTTTAGACTTAGAAATTTGACTTTATATAAGTCGTTATCGCCGTTAACATTTTCAGTGACTTTCCCAATATATCACTGGTCTTCATATCAAATAGCATAATAATTTCCCGATGATATTTTTAAACTGACTCTGGCTTTTGTTTCACCAGATACATCTGAAACTTTCTCAGTGCCTGAAGAATCATCCATATATTTACTTACGTCTTCTGATATTGCCTGTTCTGAGGAAATTTCAGAATACATTTGAGCTAATTTTATTTTTTCAAGTTCTTCTGTGTTGGGTTTTTAGTTGAAACATTTGGTGTGGTCTTTGTATTGCTTATAAACCGTCTTAATCATACATTGCTTAATTTTACTGACGATTCATCAAGAACAATAATATGACATTTTGACTACCATACAGTTATTATTTTTATGGGTTTGGAAAAAAGAGCGATTCTTCTGATGAGTTTTTACATCGCCGGAAAAGTTTAAAGTCCAAATTCTGTTTAATTTCATGTACTGTTAGCAAATTTTCAAGTAAGTTTTCGGCAAGACCACTAGCATCATCACGAAGAAAATTGTTATCAAGGTAGACATCCTCGTCCGAATCTTCATTGAGGTCAGCATGGATATATTTCGCATTTACAATGTCAATGTCAAGCCAATCGTCTGGCACTGCAAGAATTCCCAGTTTCTCAGTTTTCACCTACGCATCTGTAAGAGCCCGTTTAATGGTAGTGTAGTCTTAAATAGTCAGATTGGCATAAATAATAAAGATAAATCGTAAAAAACTTCTATTTATTTCAAAGCCACCATAATAATAATTCATAATAATCATGATACTCTCTCATAAAATTAACATCACTAAAATGTATTCAGTAGTACCACCTGCCAGGGTTGCGGTTGTACAAAAGAAATAAAGTTGACTACAACTCGTCCATCCTGACTGGCTATCGTCCTCGATCGGAAAACTATGTAAACTCTACTATAATAATAACATCTCATTAACTAACTTCATCATTATTAATATAGAACTTAAATAAATGAATTCAAAACAAAAAAAAATTAATGTCAATTAAAAGGACATGTTTAAGAGAGGTTTTGTAAAATAAAAAAATTACTCATTGCTGTATGCCTTCATCCTAGAAACATCCACTACACCATCATATGGTATTCTACTATTTTGGAAACCGATTATGTCATTAATTATGTATCGATCATTCGGTAAAATACGCGTTACTTCATAAGGCCCTTTGTATTTGGGGATTAACTTTTTACTGACCCCAGGGGTATTATCAAAGTTTGAGATCATCACATATTGACCCACTTTGTATTTAGAAGGAACTTTATGTCGTTGATCGTAGTACTGTTTATTTTGTAGCTGACAGCGTTCAATTTTTTCGGCAGCTTGTTGCCTTCTCTCTACCAAATCTCTTTCGTCTTGAGGATTTAAATTTTCTAAGGCTTCTCTTACTTTATCCTCAATTACACCTAATTGGTTTCTACCAAATAATAACATTGATGGGGTTTCGCCAGTTGATCGATTAATTGAGTTGTTTATGCAAAATTCAACTTTCTGCAATGCTGATGCCCAATCAATATGTTTCTCATCAGTGATCTTTGCTAGTAACGGGTTAACAACCTATTTAAACGCTCAATCTGTCCGTTTGCCCAAGGTGCGCCAGTTGCAATCATAACGTGCTTAACATCATGTTTTGAACAAAATCATAAAACTCGTTGGAAGAAAAACAGGATCCCCTATCAGAAATTATTGCCTTGAGTACTGTAATTTGCAAAGTAATATTCTAAATGTTTAATTACTTCTTTTGTGTCCGTACTGCGACAAGAGTAAAATTTTATGAATTTTGTAAAACCGTCGATAATTTCGAAAATATATTGTTGTTTGTAGCGAAAAGTGCGATTAAGAGGTCCATAATGATCCACATGGATAACCTCAAATGGTACATTTCCTTCGAATGTTATTTAAAAAGCCTTCCGTTTTCCAGACTTGGAATTATATTCAATGCACTTTAAGCAATTATTTAAATGATCCCGAATTTTTTCTGATTTTGGAAACCAATAAGTTCTAGAAATGAGTTCGAATGTTTTTCAAACCCAAAATGACCCATATCGTTATGGTACATATAAATTATGTTATATTCCATAGCCTTTGGAACATAAAATAAAATATCATCTTTCATTTTCCGATACACCAAACCATTTTTAGCTCAAAGAATGGGTGTTCAGACTCCTCTAGTCGCTGCCTTAAATTAGTTATAACTTCATCAGTAGACTGTCTTAAAGCTAATGTTTGCTCCATAGTATTTCCCTCCAAAGTTAAAATGTGATTAATTCTGCTCAAGGCATCAACGTGTTGCATACGTGTATTAGGTCGATGTTCAATAATGTAGTCATAATTCTCTAAGTACAAACACCATCTCATAATTCGAACTATGTCTTTTTAGACAAAGTCATCCTAAAACTATCACAATCAGTGACTATTTTGAAGTGTATCCCGTGTAAATATATATGGAAACGTTTAAGCGCATATACCACAGACAAACACTCTAGTTCATAACTATGGTATTTCGATTCACTCTCAGTAGTGCGCTTACTGAAATAAAATATCGGGTGAAATTTTTATCAGATTGTTTTGCATTAAGACTGATCCAAAACCGTGAGAACTAGCATCACAATGCAACTCTGTCTCACTTGCTGGATTATAAATAGTTAATAATGGTCCTGAAACAAGCTTGCCCTTCAACAGGTCAAAAGATTCAACATGTTCTGATACAAATCTAAATTCTACTCCCTTTTTTAATAGGTCATACAATGGTTTTGCTATTATTGAAAAGTCTTTAATAAAACGCCGAAAATAACTAGCTAAACCTAAAAAGCTGTGAAGTTCCTTAACATTTAGAGGAACTGGATAATTCCTTATGGCCTCAGTGTTCTGATTGTTCGCCTAATTCCTTTCTCATTTATACAATAGCCTAAAAATTTACTTGGTCTCAAGGAATGAACATTTATCTAAACGCAACTCAAGAAGATTCTCCGAAATTAAACTCAAAACCTGTTTTAATATGGATAAATTATCATATAATGTCTTGGTAGGTATAAGGATGTCATCGACATAGATTAAAATTTTACTTTCACGTATTAGTTCTTTAAAGATTTTGTTCACAAATCGCGAAAAAGTTGCTGGACTCGAACTTAAACCAAACGGCATTTTGCAAAATTCATATTGCCCCGATGGAGTTATGAAAGATGTATATTGCCTGGATTCTTCACTTAACGTAACATGATAAAATGCATTTTTGAGATCTAACCTGGTGAAGTATTTCATATCTTTTAGACGGTCTAGATGATCGCCTATTAACGGTAAAGGAAACTTATCCCTAATTAAAGATTTATTTAAAACACGATAGTCAACACATAATCTGTAATCTCCAGTTTTCTTTTTCACAAGTACTATCGGAGAACAGAACGCCGAATCGCTTTCACGAATAATACCCTTCAGCAGCAAATCATTTAAAATTACATCTAATGATTGTTTTTCTGCAAACGATAACCGCCTAGGTCGAGTAGAAAATGGTTTTAGATCATTAAATAACAAATGCATCTGAAATTCAGTTTTGGGTACTGAAGGTCGTTCAGCATTTTCATAAAGCTCAAAAAAAATATTTTGCAGGTCTAAGGAAACTTTTGGTGTAATTTCATCACCAACTTTTAATCTCAAATTTAAAGAATGCGATTCATTGTCATCCACATAATTAATGTTCATAATTTGGTTTGATTCTTGAATACGATTCAAATAATCCAAAGATGGTTTGATTTGAACTTGACCACTCTCAAACAACACCTTAACATTACAATCATTAATAAAATTTCTGCCTAACAGACAATCATGTGGGATTGCCTCATCAGGTACTACATAAAAATTAAGACTAGTTGTTACGTTAGTAGTGACCACTTTAAGATTAACTAATCCCAAAAGTGTTAGTTTAGTCTTGTTAATACCCTCAAAGTTATCTAAACAGTCAATACCATCAAAGTTAATGTTTCTAACTAATTTATAACGAATAATCGAAATAGGACTTCCTGAATCTAATATTGAATTCAAACATAGTTTAAAATCATTACCTTTTCTAGATAAACAGGTACAAAATACGGCTGTGATTCTACCTTATTTAGCAATAAAGTCTTCTGTGAATACCCGTCATCATAAGGAGCCTGACTTGTTTTACTACTTGCAGCTGGGCTTGAAGTCCCACGTCTACTCCCATCATAATTGGATGAGCCTTCCTTTGACAATTGTTAACCATATGCTCTGTACTACATAACCATAACAAGAACCTTTTACACGCTTTGGTTCTTGACATTCTGAAAGCAAATGTCCCGGTTTGTTGCAATTATAACACCGAATACTAGGACTGCTGTTATTAAACTTGCGAGACTGGAAACTAGGATTTTCTTTCTTACTAAAAGTTTGAACTTTCACTCTATTTTTGTCTTCAGTCATAAATTTACTATGACGGACTTTGTTGATTCGCTCGTAATTGACAATATCCTTAAAAAGGTCATCTTCATCTACATGATATTTGGATAGAATAAACGATGCTACTTCATCAAAAATTAAACCAATAGCTACTTGTTCTTTTATTTGAAACTCGAGCTTTAACATCCTGCACAAACGAACTTTGTCGTGAAAATAGGTACTTAAATTTTCATTAGATTGCTGTTTGACGCTGCATTTTATCCATAGATCTGTTTTGTTTTCTTCAAACACAAAAGTTTTTGTGAACGCTACTTCAAAGGATTCCCAGTTTGTGATTTCACTTGAACGTCCATGTAACCATTGTTTTGCCGCACCAAATAAATGGCTTTGTGCGGTTTGGAAAATAAAGGCATCAGGCCACGAATGTAAAGTGGCTGTTCTTTTTAAGTTTTGCAGCCAACTACCTGCACGTTCCAAATCACTTTCGCCTCAAAACTTTCAATAGTCTTCGTTAAGTCGGGCATAATATTGAAGTTTTGCATTTCAGTATTTGCATTAGATGTACCTAAGTTTGAACTAACATTTTGCAGTTGATTTGCTTGGATTATATCGACCATCTGAGCATTCTGTTTGATAAGCATTGAAACACTTTCCATTAATGTGGCGAGCTCATGGGACGTATTATTGCTTCCTTTTGCACGGCCATCACGATCCGTGTTGACTTTCTGACTAGTTTGAGAACTCTCTTCATTAGTGCTCATAGCTCTTTTTACAAACGATTCGAATTCTTCTGGATTAATTCCATCCATTTCCCGAAATGAAATACAACGTGGTTTTAGGTTATGTTTACTATTTCTAACTTAATTCAAAAAATACATACACCAAAATCAGTAAACACCCGTTTATCAACCCCACACCTGAGATTGTAGTCTTAAATAGTCAGATTGGCATAAATAATAAAGATAAATCGTAAAAAACTTCTATTTATTTCAAAGCCACCATAATAATAATTCATAATAATCATGATACTCTCTCATAAAATTAACATCACTAAAATGTATTCAGTAGTACCACCTGCCAGGGTTGCCGGTTGTACAAAAAGAAATAAAAGTTGACTACAGTAGTTTTAATATTGATATGTTCAATTTCTTCTAGCGTCACTGCACCCGTTTGCGAATTAAGAAAGGAAGCGTTTTTCCCTTCTTTTGGCAAATTAAAATCATTATTTGGTGTTCATCATCGTTAGGTCTTCAGTCCTAGATCTAGTTGGACGTGTACCCTTATTGTTTCCTAGTCTGAACCAACCTACACATTTCCCTGAAATTTGCACAGTTTGCATCTATCACTATCCGTGTGCTAAAGTCTGATCTCGGTCTACCCCTACCTTTCTTTTCCTATCTCTGCTTGTAGTATATTCCGTACCATTCTTCAGAAATGCCTTAGAACGTATCCTGTCCTATTTCTCCTATTTTTTATTTTCCACAGATATCTTTATTCCTCTACTGTTTCTACAACCTATTTGTTATTAACTTTGTCTGTCCATGCTACCATCTTTATACATCTGAAGCACAACATTTCAGAAGGCTTCTACTTCTTTCTGTCTGCTTTTCCTACTGCCCCTATTTCATAGATGTACTGTGCTGTGCTCCACACTATGCTTTGAACAGTTTTCTTCTTGTATCTATGTTCGTTGTCTTTGAACATAGCTGCTGTTCTTTCTTGTTTGATGCAGTTCGGTCACCTTCTTTTGTTTTACAGTTATATACCCTATTTCCCTGATATTCAGTTGTATGCCTTTGGCTAGGCGGCTCCGTGGCGTAGTGGTATGTGTGTGACTACTACGCCCAAGGTCCAGGGTTCGAATCCCGACACGGTCCGCTTGAAAAATGTTAGGCGAGCATTTTTCACAAAAATACACCCTCGTTCGGATGAGAGGTAAAATGGAGGTCCCGTGCGTGAGTGTTGTCACGCACGTTAAAGATCCCTACCTTGCTTGGAACAGCAAGGGTTCAGCAAAATTCCAAATTTTCCAGGTAAAAAAAAAACTCGCTTCCTGGCCAATGTAGTACCTTCGGGTGGAGCATTGGAAAATCACATGTAATGTATGCCTTTGGCTGCCAAGTTCCCCCAGCACCTGAACCTTTGTCGAATTAATAGTTTTTCCAATTTATCCTTTTGCACAATCAACATTAGTTGAAAATATTTCACAACCAACACCTGTAGTTGTTTATAATAATCATCAGATTTAAGAGCACTTATTTTTTCGTCATTGGGTTTTACATCTTGAAACTGGTTGGACTTGTACCTCAGCTTATTTATGTTCTGAGCTAGCCTACACCGTTCCTTGCAATACTCACAATAGCCGATATACATTATATTTGATTTTTTCCAATGCTCCACCTGAAGGTACTACATTGGCCAGGAAGCGAGTTTTTACCTGGAAAATTTGGAATTTTGCGAACCCTTGTTGTTCCAAGCAAGGTAGGATTTTAACGCATGTAACAACACTCACACACGGGACCTCCATTTTGCCTCTCATCCGAACGAGGGTGTATTTTTGTGATAAATGCTCGCTTAACATTTTTCAAACGGACTGTTTTGGGTTACGAACCGGGGACCTTGGGCGTAGTAGTCACACACATACCACTACGCCACGGAGCCGCCTAATAGCCGATATACAGCTCGATTCCTTTCTATTGTTTTCTAATTATATGCCCTGTTTCATTGAGATTCAGTGGTATGTGAAGGGGGTTAAGCAGCCTGCGGCTGCCAAGGTTCCCCCAACATTTAGACATTTGCCAGATTAATAGTTTTCAAATAAATCCTTTCGCATAATTAACATTAGTTGAGAGTGTTGCAAAACCAATATCTGTAGTTGTTTATAATAATCACCATGTTTGAGTACAGTTATTATTTTTGTCATTAGTTTTTCCATCTTGCGGCTGGTTGGAAGCGTACCTCCATTGATTTCTATTCTAGCTAGCCTACACATTTCTCTGAAATTCTCACAACCTACATCTTTCACTATCTGTGAGCAATGGTCTAACCTAGATCTACATCTACTTCTATTTTTCCTATGTCTGCTTCTAATATATTCCGCACTATCCCTCATGTCTTAGTATGTGGCCTATCATCCTATCTCTCCTATTTTTTACTGTTTTCCACATAGTTCTTTCTTCCCTTACCATTTCTAGTACCTCTTTGTTCTTAACTTTGTCTGTCCTTGGTAACTTCATCATACGTCTGCAGCACCACATTTCAAAGGCTTCTATCTTTTCTTGTCTGCTTCTTCTAATGTCCAGGCTTCATAGCCATACAGTGCTGTGCTCCACACATATGTTTTAAGCAATCTTTTCCTTGTTTCTATGTTTGTGGTCTTTGAACACAGTAGATGCCTTTTCTTGTTAAATGTAGCAGGACCTTGTGTTAATCTTTGTTTTATATCTTTTGTGCTTTTCCCATCTTGCAATATTTGGCTTCCTAGGTAGCAGAAATCCATAACCTCTTGTAAGTTGTGGTTACCTATTTGTATCTTGTTTTTGATTAATTTTTTTCTCCTTTGCATACTAGTACTTTAGTTTTATTTTTGTTAATTTTCATACCGTTTCTCTCTGTTAAAACCGTTTCCATTTCATTAAGAGCAGCTTCTAATGTTTCCTTGCTAAATGCTAATACCGCTATATCATTTGCAAATCTAACCATATCAATTTTTTGTCCCTGCATAGTAAATCCACTATTTTCATGACTCAGTGGGTGCTCAGTTCACGATTTTGTATTTTTGTGGGGTCACCTTTTGTTTGGTTAATGCATAAAGACAACAAATTTGTATAATTTATTTACGATGGCTGCAAGAAATATATACAATAACAGGAAATTAAAAATAACATTTACATGAGATTCTACGTGCATATGCAATATGCCAATCTACTTTAGCGTTAGAAAATTTATAGTGAAAATTTGAATGCATATAATGTTTGTACACAAGAATAAATGAAATTCGCACACTGGATTCACTTTCAAACTGGTTTTGTTGCTTTCTCTGAAATTTTTGAATTCTTCGTAATTTTGTTATGAATTGAATAGCTGTTTGTAGTCGATGCTATCAACTCTTGACAGTGCTTCATGCGTTGCTACCCCTTTTTTCTGTGCTTGTATGTATCCATAAATCTAAAAGAAAAGCGATAAATACCAATAATGTATAACGTAATTTTTTCTCATGTCGTAGTTCAAATAAGGTACATTAAATTCGCAGAATGCGGAAATAATACAATTCAAAATGAACTTAATCTCTATCTCTGTACCGCCCCGAATATTAATTAACTCGATTGGCATCTTACTGATCTATCCCCCCTCGCGCCAACCAAAAAACGAACCAACACTCTTATCCTGCCCACTCACTTCCTTAATTCGAATCTCAGCGAGAAATTCGAATTTATGTAGCGCACTGCTCGCATATATCATAGCCGCATTGCATCTACCTCCCCCCTCTTGTTAAAATGTAAAAGTAGCATACGTGAACATTTTAACAACATTAGCTTGAATTCAGTATTGAAGTCCATCTGCAGGAAACGAACGTAACTCTTTAACAAAACAACTTATTTTCACCTACTTACAACCTTCCAAAGAATCCGCATTAAGCACCAGCTCAAAGATCTTTAAATTCTTAATATTATGTTTTCCCCTGGAGATACCCCCTTCATCAACAAGCGCATAGGAGTTGTCACCAATGATTTTGCAAACAACGTATGGGCCATCGTACATAATAAACAACTTTGAAATGGTAGCCTCTAAGGCAGATGATAGTAAATGAGTTCGTACAAAGACCTTTCGCCTACCTTCAAAATTGTTGGCTTCCGAAGCTGTTCTAGTTTCATTTTTCTCCTTTCTGACTTTGAAACTATTCGATCCTGTGCTAAATGAATTAAGTGTTGGCGGGTTAATTCTGGACATACAGATTCTGGGTACTGAATAACTTTACAAATACTGTTAGTTTCCTGTTTCCCAAACTGCAGTACCCTGGGTGCAAATCCCGTAACACTATGAATAGCCCTATTTATATTATCTTCGACCACCCTCAAGAAATAAGCCCACTTAGTATGCCGATTAAAGCAATATGTCCGCAGCATGCGCCCAACCTCCTTGTTCATCCTTTTAGTTTTATTTCCTTCAGAAAAGTAGACCGACGTGAATTTAATTTAGATATCATACTGACTCAATTTTTGTCCCCATAATTTCGATCTGAACTGTGTTCCATTATCGGAAAGAATGGCCCTAGGCACCTGCACAGTCTTAAAATAATCATTAATTAATCGATTTAGAATAGCAATAGTTGTGGCCCTCTTCAAGGCGTACAACTTGACAAACCTTGTAAATGAATCCACGATTACTAATAAATATGACACCACCCCTCCCCAGGAAACGGGTAAAGGCCCTATTAAATATTTCTTAATAGCTTTAGATAAATTCAGAACTGTTAACTTTGTAGGTGCTTTCACGTCGTCCTAATATTGTATGAACTTTTTTTAATGTAACTACAATTGATAGCTCATTCTTATGATGTATTTCTTCACAAACTAATCGTAGTTGAACCGTGAAATGCATGTTTACTTGGTATGATTTGCTCTACGTAACAACCTAGGGCGTGTTTGGTACATGATCGGAGTCTCTAAAAGCGTTCATATACACCGTAGCAATAATTAGTAGTGTATTTAAATGAAAAACACATTTTCAACATTTGTCAATGTAGTCGACAGCTGACATGACGTCATAGCCTTGATTCACCGGATCAAGTATAGTATTTTTTATTCCAGAACTTTTCCATAAATTTTCAGACATGTTAGACAGCATGAATTTATGAATAGTTCTCGTATCTTTGGATTTAATATGACTAATTAATTCAAAATCTTACGTTGACTACTAATAATTCTGTATATTAATATTAAATGTTTTAAACAGGAAAAATATGAAGCAGAACATCGATTACGTGTAGCAGCAGAACAAGAATTAAAAGTTGTGAAATCAGAGCTTGCAGCTGCCAGCTTGAAAATTCAAGGGCTCTGCCAAATAATTAGTGAAGGCCAGAGTAATTATTTTACGTTAGGTATTTTTTCTTTATAAAGTTTTATTTTATAGTGAAAGATAAAGCTACAATTTTAATAGAAAATCAACAGTTGAGTGTTGTAAAAAATGAGTTAACGGACTCCGTGGCCAATTTGCATGCTTTATTGGAAAAGGAACGCTCCAAAGTAGCCTCTCTTTCATCTTCATTAAATAACAAGGGTAAACAAAAGGAAAAGGTAAAATATTTATATGTTAATTAGGTATAGTTCGTCCCTATTTTGTTGTAGAAGCGCAAATAAAACTGATATAGTCTACCTCCTTATGCCATTGTAATCTCGAAACAGTCTGTTTGTATTTTTGGATTTGATATTTTGAAATCTCAATTGGTTTACAATGACTGAGTATTAAATATAAGTATCGATGTATAAGATAAAGTTGTGTTCATATAGTATTTTTTTTGTACTTAGGTGATCATAACCGGTTTACTTGTTTTCTTTTTAAATACTAATATTAAAAATGTTCCAATTCCTGTAATTTCTCTTTTGACAGGCTTGTTTTTTAATAAAATATTTGGAAGCCGTAGTTATTTATTAATAGAAAACAAATTATTGAGCCTTATTTAGTGAGTAATGTATATTTCTCACAAAAAGAATTAATGTTTTTATCCTGTTTGTATATTCTAATTAGAACTTTTATAAAAATCAGACTTCGGTCCTAGAACTGGTTGGGCGTGTAACTTCATTTTTTGTATTCTGAGCTAATCTACACATTTCCCTGAAATTTCTATAACCTACATCTTTCACTATCGGCATGTAATGGTTTAATATAGGTCTACCTCTACTCTTTTTTTTTCTCTTCTCTGCCTCTAACGTATGTGGCGCTATTCCCTCATACCTTGGAATGTGTCTAATCTTTACTGTTTTCCACATATTTCTTTCTTCCCCTACCGTTTCTAGTACGACTTTGTTCTTAACTCTCTGTCCATGATGTTGCATCTTACGTCTATAGCACCATATTTCAAAGGCTTCTATCTTTTTCTTATCCGCTTCTACTGTCCACGTTTCACAACCATACAAGACTGTGCACCATACATATTTTCAGCAGTCTTTTTCTTGTTCCTACGTTTGTTATCTTCAAACATAGCAACTGTTTTTTCTTGTTAAATACAACACGACTTGTGATAATCTTCTTTTTTATTTTATCTTTTGCACTTTTCTATTTCTATTGTTCTTTAAAAATATACCCTCTTTCACCAATATTCAATGGTACGTGAAGGAGGTTAAGTAATCTGATGGCTATCAAGATCTCTTACCACTTAGATACTTGACGCATCTATGATTTTCCAATTACTCCTTATGTATAATCAACATTTGTCGAGAACATTGCAAAACCAACAACTGTAGTTTACGATAATTATAAGGTTTAAACACAATTACTGTTTTCATCATTAGACTTCTGTACTAGAACTGGTTGGACACGTACCTCCATTGATTTCTATTCTGAGCTAACCTATACATTCCCACAGCCTACATCTTTCAGTATCTCTGTACAATAGTCTCCTAGATCTACCTGTACCTATCTTTTTTCCTTTATCTGCTTCTAATATATTCCGCACTATTTTCTCATGCTTTAGCATGTGTCCTATCTCTCCTATTCTTTAATTTTTCCACATGTTTCTTCCCTTACCATTTCTAGAAACTCTTGGTTCTTAACTCTGTCCTTGATATCATCATCCTGTAGCACCACATTACAGACTTCTATCTTTTTCTTGTCCGCTCCTCTTACTGTCCATATTTCAGAGCCCTACAATGTTGTGTACCACACATGTTTTCATCAACCTCTTCCTTGTTTCTATGTTTGTGGTCACAGTAGTTGGTATTGTGATTTTTGACTATTTACCTCTTTACATACTAGCTAGCATTTTAGTTTATTTTTATTAATTTTCATACCGTATTTCTCTGTTAGTACTGTTTCCATTTCATTAAGAACTACTTCTAACTCTTCTTTGCTAGATGCTAATACTACTATATCATCTGCAAATCTAAGCATCGTTTGTCCCTGCATATACTTCCTAATGTCTCGTCTCTTTCCTAATAATTACTTCTCTACATTCCCACTCTACTTCTATTACAGCTCGTTCCTCTTTATATAAGCTTTATATCTGCTTATCCCTATAACAAAAATTGTGTAGCGTGCGTTACCATAAACTGTTTGACTAATTATAATAATTTTGAACTAAGATGGATTAAAAGTTACAAGTCGAAACACTGAACTCGGGGTGGTTGTCAAAGAAAATACAACTCACCTCTACATTCACAAAGGCCACTAAAGAGTTGTAAAATAATTAGTTTAAAATGACGATCTTTGGAATCTTCCAGACTAGCTTGGAACTCTAACTTCAGCAATTATTTCAAAAGACTATCGGGGGGGATTAACGGATAATGCCTAGGCACCACTGCTTTGTTAATTATTATTCCTAACAAGGAATCACTAATGGGAAAAGTAGAAACCACTTAGTGTGCAAACACATCTGAGTACAAAGGCTGTGTTGTCACAAACTTAACCTTGTATCTGCAAGAAAAGGTTAAATATTTAAATCACAAGAGGTCGCTATTTGCGTCCCTAGGTAGCAACAAAAATATGGAAAATATACCTCTTCCCTAAGCTGTGCTGGACCTAAATTTTATACACCGTTGTAACAATTTTTTTGACGACTGCAAAGCACCAATAAATTGTTAGTTAAATACATCTTTTTGTCTGTTCCATTAAACATGTAAACGTCGTCAATTAAATAAATATCCCTATTGGGATCATATAGTCTAACCACAATACAGAGATGCTAGTTTGGTTGCTAACATCAGGCGGTAACTATTTGAATAAACGTTTCAATGCCAAACACCTTTGATATTTTGTGCGCAACGTATCAACGGTCATTCTGGCTGGAACACTTGGCACGAAGGCATCATGCAGAACCGTAGAGTTCTAGCCAGTAATTTACGTGTGGCTTTACGCCTATGTGAAAACTCAAGTGTAATAAAACTTGATGTAGTGTTTTTAATAATGGTAAGCAAATAGATATAATCTTTTAGACAAACTAAATAATTTTGTTGTAGCGCTCTTCTCATATCTTCTCGTATATTCTTTTATCTAGTCTTATCCTGTTTTATTTTGTCTTATAAAAATTATTCCGTTTAAATTTCGTGTTGTATGGATTTTTCTTTTCGTTTACGATTATAGAGTTCACCATTTAATGTGAGCATTTATCAAGTTAATGATAGTATTCTAAACTTAACAAGAAAGTACTTCAATGTAGCGATAATAAATTTTGGTATAACATGAACGTCCTTCAACTTTACCGTAATAAGTGGATTTAATAAAATGTTTGAGATTTAACTGGAATGTTCTACAATTTAGATAACAATTCTTTTGTTTCAATCTAAACATCCAATAATTAACAGTAATGATATTTTTAAAATTGCTAACATGATGTTACAAGTAACCATGTGGATAATTCCATTCAAGATAATTGTTTTGGTAATGAACTAAATGCAGTAATATATCGAAGCTATGCATTTTGTGAGAACTGTTGGAATGGATTTTGGTTTGTCCCGTTATTATGTAGAGGAAATACACTTTAAGCTCGCATAATTGGGTACAAGAAATGTGCAGCTGGTTGTTTGCAGTGCAACATGTGAAGGCGACGTCATTTGTTTGTCCAGGAACCGTATGTATATACATCTGCTTTGATACAATGTAACGCTGTCACACAAACGAAACCTGTTGAAACTAGGTAAGCGCTTTATATTATTTTTAGATGACGTCCGTACTTGGCGAACATTGATACAAGGCTACACAGAAAAATAATTTTGTGATGACCTATAAATATTATTTTGTTTAACAAACCATAAAGGACTTTGATAATATTTTTATTGTCAATATTAAATCCAGTGTAATAACCGTTATTATTGTTAACGAAATTAAGCAACTTTATTGAGTTCTGATTAAAGTTTCATTTATGGGTAATTATAGGTAAAGCTTTTGAACATTGAATTAGTAGATTTTTGGATATTTTCATATAAACTTGTAAACCGAATAACAGATCTGATATTTTGGGTATTGATTTGAGTTAATTGTAGTAAAAAGAAACGCTTCACGTATTTGATATTTCATTCGAATTTATAATCCTACAGCTGTGTAGAAGGAATTATAGTAACCTTTTTGATATGCAAAATTTGTATATATCATTTTTATCATGAAGCAACTTTTAATTAAAGAATCACCATTTAATTCATTTAATTAATTGTTTTGTTTTGAACAAGTGAGTTCAAAAATAGTGTAACTAGATCAAGGAACAAAAGGCATAAATACCTTTGAGGTAATGGTATTTGTAGCTCCTATTTAACGAAGAAGCTCTGACAGCTCTTTCAGAATTTGATGCCTAATATTTGTGTCTATAAAATTGTGTGCATAATTAACCTTTACAGCATTTTTTATTATGAGGTAGCAAGAGTATACCTCTTGTGGCATCATTTTGTTAATTTAATTCAATTTTCTTTACAGCTCCTGCGTAAGCAGTTAATACAATTTTCCCTCTAAGGAATCCCAAGTCCCCCTTTTGTAAAAAGAACCACGACCAATCCTCATAAGCTCTACTCGAGGAATAGGCCTCTAGCATAGTCGGAAGATATTTGCGTTCCATCATTTTAAGGAAATCCTTCCTTAAAGTTCACTGGTTTCATCTGAGAATATTAAAGAACCCACGGGTTACTTCAATTATTCATTTAACCCCATCAGTAAAATTATATTGTAAGACCGTCTTGTTCTGTAAATACGGTTAAAATTGGAATGACCCTTTCATACTAGGTTCAATACCTTTTAGATAATATTTTATGACATAATTCCTCAATCATGATTACCCTGTCACTTAAGACACCAATAATGTGTTAATACAAGAATATTTACATTTCTTATAACAAATATCATAACAATTTTTAGTTAATATTTACTAAGTTCAAACTTGGTGCTATTTCAATTAAATCTTATAAACTGACCTTTAAATTTCAGAATCGCCCCTAACTAATTTTTGGGCATTTTATAAAGTATATTTACATTATTCCTCAATATCGAAGACAGCAGATCTGATATCTTCGATTTATATTACTATAGGATTTTACTAATATGGTACACGAAATTTACGTACACAATAGTTAGTCAAGTTAACTGTTTATTTAATTTCTATTTAGAATTTTTTTTTAACACGGCAAGTTCTAGTAAGTTTGAATCCCTATCTAGCATATTCTTTTATTTTAAAGAAATTGTTATACTCAAATAACCTTCAAAAGTAAAATCATTGGGATTGGACATCAGGAAATAATTTAATTATCAACCCTCACCCTCTGTTGTCCTACGTCACGGAATGTGATAAACACTTAAAGTACGGACGCACCACATAGCAGCCGAAACCCATTACAGCCTCTTAGCATCAATCTTGGATTTTAACGAAAGGCGTGGAACGAGTTTTCCGACCAATGCTAACCAGTGTCATTGACGACCAGTTTGCATAATATGGGGTAGGAATCTTCCATCCAAATCATCACCAGGTTACGCTTTCACATAAGTGCCATAACAGAAATCTTTATACAATAAACAATCAGTTACAGTTGAAACATTTTAAATGTGTCTTCTACTTTCAAAAATTTACTGCATTATCAGCTGTATCGCTAACAATGCAACACGAACAATCCAAATGTAACCTTTGATATTACATTATAGAATTTTATATAGTTTAAATTAATTTAATATAAATGTGCTGCAAGAAAACGGGGAGATTAGACAGGATATTTAAATAAAAAATTTAGGAACCATTGATAACTATCACACAAGTTCTTTCTACATAATTGTTATTATGAAGGTCACAAACTCAATGCGATTCTCCAATCGCCGTAGCTAGAAGTTGGGAAAGAGATCCTTGCTCTACGACACAGAAGAAGCGACTGCTTAGTTTTGAATGTTGTAGATGGGTGACGTATAGCGAAACAAACAACATTGGGCATGACCTTGTATCGAAACTGCACGATTTCTAGAGTAACCTTATTTGAACTTAAAACGAATCGTAAATTGAAGGTTTTACAAAAGCGAAACTTTGTTTATGAGGGACAAAAAATATACCGGGTAGGTACTTTATAATTATATAGCATTAAATATTTTATTAAAACGAATATTTATGAAACTAAAATTGATTCTTAATCAAAAGTATTCAGTTATAGAAGTTCTGGAAAATGAACATGCTACGCAGCTTCTCAGCAAAAGGAAAAAACGAGGTAAAAAGAAATATATGCCAAACCGAAGTTTTTTTTTAAAAACCTTTACCTAAATTTAGATCATTACTAAGTCTTAAAAGTATTAGAACAAAACTTAACCTACTGCTATTTAAACCTACAAATGATTACGGAGTAAATCTTTGGGGATAAAATTTTGGAGTAAGTGAGTAACTATGTGTACCAAACGCCAAACAAAAATTTGGAGACAAGGCCGAGGAATTCACGAACGGTTAAAGTTTAAATTGGGTAAAGTCATATTCGAAGTCTTGCCAAACATGTATCTTAATCGCAAACCATTACTTTCCACAAATAATTTTTATTTATTTATTTATTTTTACATACATCTATCTTACAGAAATTAATCCAACTACTAGATACAGCTACAAACAAAGAAGATAAATAAAACATAACTATTATAGTGGGGCAAGTGAGTGGCATTGTGAATACAATTCATTTAGCTAATATAACTTCTTTAATATTCTTGATTGAGGTGCAGAAAATGTCTAACTGTGTTTGAATTTTTGAGTAATTAGAACAAATTACATGCATGGGGAGAATTTAAGAACATTAGTACGCAGTATGACACAATGAAACGTGATAGGGTTGCGAGAATGTGGACAGGGTATTGAAAAGTGTATCTGATGGAGGATTGTAGGGCAGTGAGATAGTGAAAGGATATTATTCAGAAATATTATGGAGTGCAGAAGACGAGGGTTTTGTAACAAATGAGCATTAAATGCAGCTAGTAAAATGTTATGTGGATATCCAATAGGCAGCTAAATACCTTGTACGCAACATAACTTCAAAAATTTTCTCTGAACATTTTCCAGTAAGTTAATGTGTATAGCATAGTGAGGGCACCATATAATTGAAGCATATTCCAGACGAGAACGTATATATGCATTATATAATGTAAGAAAAGTGGAAGGATTTGAGAAACTAGTTGAATTGCGGATAATGAAACCCATTGTCTGATGTGATTTTTTAACTAGATAGTTAACATGTTCTATGAAGTGCAATTTTCTGTCAAAAATCACTCCCACATCCTTAACATGAGGTGGTCTATGAAGAATTGTATTATTTAACAAATAATCAAATCTAATCGGATTATAAATTCTGGAGGGTGTCATGACGTAACATTTTTTAACATTCAGCGTGAGATTATTGATAGTGCATCAGGTAGTTAAAAGATCCAAATTGGTCTGCAAATTTCTACAATCCTCCTATAAATTTATTTCATTGTAAAGTTAAAGATCGTCTGCATATAGAAGATAGTTTACTTTTAGCGTGTCTCCAATGTCATCAATATATATTAGGAAGAGAAATGGCCCTAGAATTGACCCTTGGGGCACTCCTGAAGTAACATTTATGAAATTCGATTTGTGGCTATGATACTGCACGTACTGTAAACGGTTTTCTAGATACGAAGCAAAAAGTAATAAAAGATTGTCTGGGAAACCAATACGGTGTAACTTAGCGAGAAAAGTGACAAATGCGATCGAATGCCATTGAAAAGTCAGTATAGACAACATCAACTTGAGTACAGCGGTCCAGAGAATTAGCTATAAACTGTGTAATACAAAACAAATTGGTGGTAGTGGATCTACCTTTGACAAAACGATGTTAATAAATATTTAACCTATTTTTTACTTGTTCTGATAGGAAAGCATGAAGAATGATTTCGAGAACTTTACAGAAGTTAGATATAATGGCAATATAATGGCTTTTGTGAACAGGAGTAATTCTGGATAGCTTCCACATTGCTGGAAAAGTCTGCTTTTGAATTATCAAACTGAATAAAAAGGTCAATGGCCTTAACAATATGTGTTTACAATCTCGTAGAAAGAACACAGGTATGCTATCTGGACCCATCGTCATATTTGGCTTAATGTTTTTAATAGCTTGTAGTGTGTCATGTTCAGAAATAACTGTCATATTAAAAATGATCGAATTATGTAGGATCGTTTGTGGTAATCTGAATGTATTTTGTAAATTATGGCTGTAGCAGGTAGAGAAGTAGTCTGCAAATGCATTCACCACTTTCGGGCCAGTGTTGACTGTAGTTCCATTGAAAATCATGTGAGATGGAAGAGAAGCATGCCCAGTTTTATATGACGTGTATGACCAGAATTGTTTTGGGTTGCTTTTGATCTACTTAGCACTAGAGAAATTTCCTGGATTGGTTTCACGGGAGGCGTTTTGATTTAGGGAGCGCTCTCCAAGACTTGTAGACCTTGTCGGTATTATATTATTATTGCCTTGGTACAAATCCCCCACTCACCGAACATAGTCTAGTTGTGGTAAAATAAGATCACTCTTGCGACTAACGGCGTTTATGTCTTTTCAGCGTTTGGTAATGTTTGCAAATTCAATTGTGTAAAATTGATCTTTATTTGTATCATTTTTTTTTGTTACGTTTAACTGTAGAAACAAGTATCTCCATTGTTTCCTATTCTGAGCCAACCTATGCATTTCCCTGAAATTTAAGGTGACCAGATTTTTAGATGGGCAAAGCGGGACAACTCTGAAGGAGGGGATCACCAAAAATTTTCCTACAGAATAAAAATAATATCGTAATATTTTTTTATTTTTAACCTAGTACAATTTATAAATATTAAAAAATGTATAATATTGTATTCCTTGACGTATTTTTTAATTGAGTGAATTTGTTTCAGTAGTTTGTTGTCATTTTTTAATATATTGTAAAAATCTTCACAACAATTTGTCAAATTATATTTGACACATAAAATGGCTTTCAAAGTTTCAACACTTAATTTTGATTTTTCTGATGTCCACATTTAATTCTAAAAGTCGAAACTTTTGGAAAATGTCGTGGGACGCGGGACAAATTGTGAAAAATCGGAATTGTCTCGCCAAAAGCGTCTGGTCACCTTACTGAAATTCCCACAGCTTACATCTTTCACTATCCGTGTGCGATAATTTAATCTAGATCCACCTCTATCTCTCTTTTTTCCTTTCTCTGCTTTTAATATATCCCACATTATTCCCTCTTGCCTATCATTCTGTCTCTCCATTTTTTTACTGTTTTTTACATATTTCTTCCTTCCCTGCCATTTATAGTACTTCTTTGTTCTTAACTTTGTCTGTCCATGATATATTCATCATACGTCTGTAGGCGTCTATCTTTTTCCTGTCCGCTCTCCTACTGTCCAAGTTTCACAATGGTACAGTGCTGTGCTCTATACATACGCTTTCAGCAATCTTTTCCTCGTTTCTATGTTTATTGTCTGAACATAGTAGTTGCTTTTTTTGTTAAATACAGCACAGTCTTGTGCTAATCTTTGTTTAATATCTTTTACACGTTTCCCATCTTGCATTATTTGGTTTCCTAGTCAGCAGAAATCTTTAACTTCTTGTAAGTTCTCGTTTTCTATTTGTATTCTGGTATTTGATTTATTTTCCCCTCCTTTACATACTAGTACTTTAGTTTTTTTTGTTGTTAATTTTCATACCGTATCTCTTTGTTAGTACTTTTCCACCTCATTAAGAGCTACTTATCATTTTTTCTAGGTGTTAATACTGCTATATCATCTGCATATCTAAGTTTATCGATCGTTTGTCCCTTCATAATAATTTCAAATATCTTTGTGCATTTGACAGCATTAAGTGCCTCTTCCATGTACAAGTTAAAAATGAATGGGAATAGCGCATATCCCTTCATCCGTTTTCTAATATTTACTCCTCTACGTTCCTGCTCTAAATCTATTACAGGTGTGTAACGAATACAATTACCTGCTTCTTAAATATACGTTTTGTTCTATATATCTAATTAACAAATATCCATTATTAAACAGAAAATGTAAATTCGGATTGTAACAATATATTATCAATTCAGACATAGAGCTCCACCTATATTTAAATACTCGAAGTAAAATTTAAGATTTCTTCTATCTGTATGTGTATTGATGCAATTTTCCCTTTCTGCGCATGCTTGGATAATAATATTGCCTCGTGGACAAGATTTATTATTTTCCATACGAATGTAATCAGCGAAGCAAGTGTTAAAACGTGGGCTAGCAGGTTTAAAAAAAACATGCGGTCCCAAAGAGAAGTGCAGTGGTGTCGACGGATACCGTGGCTTCATTTTAGTTGTTGTATCGACCTAGAGTAAAAAGGAAATATATCTACGCGCAAGTAAACAAGTATCAATTGCCAAGTATCAATTATCATGTAACAAGTATCATTTAGCAAGAATCAAGTAAAAAACCTTTAGGTCCAATTTTGAATCAAGTATCATGTAACAATTATCAAGTAACAAGTAGAAAGCAAATCAAGTAAAAATGTTTATACAAGTCCAGTTTTGAAGTGCAAATTTTATAGTATTGAAACGCAAATTTTATGTAAGCATGTAATTTATCAAATTGTGGAGAGATAAAATCTTTCGTATATAATTGTTATGGAGCACAGAAGCACAATTGGTTGTTGGTTGTATTAAAAGTACAAAGTTTTAGATGTTGCTATGCGAGATGATGGAATTTTCCGGAGTTGTTGTTTTGTATAAAAGTCAAGCCGTGATGTGCCAGCCGCGCATCTGCTTTTGTAAGTACTCCAGATGGTTGATGAACTCGGACACCTATCAGATTGTTTGTGGTGAGATCATCTCCAATTTTAGAAAAATTTTCATTTCATAGAACCATTACTTAAAATGTACAAATAATTTTTGTAAATTCTATATGTTTATTTAAATTGGTACACGAAATTTTTGTAAGTTATATATGATCATTTAATTTAGACACGTAATATTTTATTCAGAATTTAATAGTTGGATATTTCATAATTGCTCTTATAAACACAAAGAAACTTCCATATGATAATTTTTGAACTTACAAGGTTATACTAAAATATATTCGTAACTAAACATGTGACATGTTGATATTTGTTTGTCACTTTATAAAATAGAATTTTTGCCGTACACCTGAAGTATAGTTCAATTTAAACAATAAGTGTTTTTGACCTTCAGTTAAGCCAATTAAAAATGTAGTTCTGTAATCTACCGAAAGTCAGAGCATTTAATTTATTGATTGTAAACCCGAAAAGTGATACTATTCTGGTATCATATATAAATTGTAGTATAATAACGAAAACACTATAGATAAATCTTTAATTATAAAATTCATATAAATAATCAGAAGCTAATACTAGACCCTAATAAAAGTAATTATCTTGAAAGTTTCAGAACGTATAAAATTGTACAAATGATGTATATATTTTTTTCGTAAATCAATAGAAAGAATAATAAGTTGTTTTAAAGCTTTCTTTCATTGAAGTCATCAATAGTTTTTCTATAGAAGCTAACAACCACACTTATGAAATTTTTGTAGTGGAGAAAGATATATTATTGGCGTGGAGTTTAAAATTTTTGTAGTATAATTTTGACTAGTTGATCTTTTTATAATTTATATTTTTTGTGATAAAGTGACTAGGCTCTAACGTAGCCCTAGTTCAAAAATGTTTAGAAGTGATTAAATTTTCAGATAGTATGAGATCGTCGTTCCCATTCCAGTTTGCAGAGTCATAAGTAAGTATTACTTTTCTGTTTTGCTCGTCAAGGATATTTTTTTCTTTTCGAAGATTTCCGTATCTGGTCTTCGGATTGATTCATAGTATAATAATTATTAAGATACGGTGGCGTCCATTAAAAATTCTTTTATTATCGTATACCATCCTACGACCCTAGCTCATAGCTCTGCCCTAAGTTGAAGAAGCTTAGCTGGCTGGAAGATCTCTTTAGAGGGTCCTTTTTTTACTCAAAGCCATTTACCATCCTCTTTACCCTGGGCTTAAACCTTAAACAGGAACCCCTCATAATCTATTGAGGCTCTGCCGCCTATAAGGTAGAGTAAATACACAATCTATATAGAAAAAGTGTGTAACAGGTGTTTGCTCTTTGTACAAGCTATGTACCGTCCGTCTATCCCAATAACTCATTCCAATCTTTTTGAGTAATTTGAACATTCTTTTTCCATTTTACATTGTCAAATGCTTTTGCCAAATCTACAAACCCTACGAATATAAAATTGTGCAAATATACAAATGTACAAAGTGTATGAAAATCTAAACTGTAACAGTATTTTGACCGCAATTTCATAAATTAAGTAATATTTAAATGTCGCCTCAGTTGTACTCTAAAACAAAAAAGATATCTGTGAAATCAATGTTACTACTATTAAAATTTATATTCAAATTTCGTGGAATTTACAGAGAGGAAAATAGAATGAATAATTTAGAGACTGTAATTCAGTCTTGTTATTGATAGTGAAAGAGATTAACTGGAATAAGTAAGGGTAATCAATATCAGGGGAATTCCTAATCATGTTACGTGCCGAAATCGGCCATAAACATTTATAAGTGTTAATATGCGGGAATTTCGCGCCTTAAATTTAAAAAGACTTGTTACGCGTATTTCCGTCACTTCAGAAGTGCGTGCGCGAGAATTCGAGCCGACGCGAGTGGCGGGAGAAAAAAGTGGGGAGTTTCCGGAAGACGCTTGGGAACTTGCTTTGGAACGTGAACAAGAGTGGTTGGTCTGGTATCGTATCTTATCTTTTATTGTGTAGATTCCCTCTGCTTTTTGATTGTCGTCCCTATAAACCTGTTCCTTATCGTTCCCTACATAGAAAGAAGATATTAATCTGGATACAACCTGGTAGAAAATCCACGCCCCGAGAACCATCTTTAAATAATCCTGAAGGGAGCCCCATAGTCGCTAGCCTGGAGCAATCCTGAAGGAAGCCCGCAGCCGCCATCTTTAAATAATCCTGAAGGAAGCCACGAGCCGGCATCAGGAAGTAATTCTGTGAGACGCTTACATATTCACGTAAGTTCCCCGTGTGGGTTTTTTATAATGTATTTTAGAAATTTGCATATTTTGTCATGTACGTGTAATAATTTGTATATTGTGTGACGTCATTGACAGATGGGCGCGATAATTTCCACATTATGGGGTATCGTTACCAACTGTCTTTTGTGACTCTTATGCCGCATAAACGGTAATGTAAGAATCATACCAATTTCAAGAAAAGATAATCCAACTCTAGAGATTCCCCTTGTTGTCCGTAAAACCAGGGATCTAGAGCAAAATACAGCAGTAAGTATCCCACATATATAACATCAAATTTACACGGGGGTTAAATTTCCAGAGGCGACGAAATACGTCGCAAGTTATTAGAGTTTTCACTTATCCCGAAATTCTGATCCAGTTGCAGCGTTTTTCTTGGATCTCAGGTGGGGTTCCGTTGTGGCTTTGTTTTTCTGTGTTGCCTCGGTAGCCTCGTTGACACCGTGTTGATATCATTGTACCTAAAAATGTTAAAATACAAATATGTTTGTTGCCGTTTATTAGCGGCTTTATATAATTACAACCAATACATATTTACATATTAAAAATTTTGAAATCCCTGTAAAAAGTTGCATATTCTACAAATGTTTAATTAAACCTTATTACAAAATATTTTTGCTTTACACCCAACTTCCTCGAAACCCTCAGAAACATACATATGATAAAAAGACATTTAAAAGTCTCGTCAAATATTGATGAGTTGATCACAGTTTTGATTTAATTTTAAATCTTAGTACATTGTTTTTTTGTAATTGTTCGATTAAGGAAGTATCGATAAAAGCTGCTCCTGGAGTATACACACCGCCCCTGTAATAGAATAGATATTTTAATATAAAAAAATGTATCGTTCATATTAATCAACTTTCTCTGAACCAGGTGTAAATATTTTGAATATTGACAAATTACCATACTAATAAAATTTATGTTTAAAAAATGCATGACTTCGTCTAGTAAAATTACTAGCATTCAATTTTAAATCGTGTGTGCTATCATGCTGTAACGTTCCAATTTTCTAATAAATATTCAGCTCATTTTTCTTATACGAATTGTCATTAAAATAGTAATATCCTATGTGATTCTCCTATTATAGAAGATAGCGAGCACGCTTTGGTATTTTAAATAATATCCTTGCCATGTTTCAAAAGTCGATATTCAAGTTTGTCGACACGTGTTTACCACCTGTATAGAGAATCAGTCGTTCTTGCCGGTTCGAACAGGCAGATTGAACATAATGTTACGAGCTAAGAGCAATATCCGTATCGCTATACTCTTTGTAGAATCCACAATGGTTCGTAAATTTTCTTTTATTAAAAATAATTTAGTACTTTAAATATTTTGCGCCAATTACATCTAATTAAACTTCGTAAACGTAAATATGGTTAAATGTAACTGGTTAGAAATAGTATTCAAATTTATCATATATTCTTAAATGCAGTTCGATATTTTCAAACTGAAATGAAGTAATAAAAGACATTGTTCTGTATTAAAATTTAGAGCATCTCTGATGCTTGCGTTGATTAACATAATGCAGGTATATGTTCAATGTATAAAAGGGAACGTAAGAAACATTTTTTTTACAACTTATGCTTGTACTAAATGATACTATTGACGTTGCACTTTATAATTTTATGATTGTTTTTGCATAAAATTTTAATTACAAAATGGCTTTGTAAACCAAAATCTCAGGCTTGAATATTGGTACACAAATTTGAAGAGGATTCGGACCTACTGTAAAGGATATGAAGGAGAGCCTCATCTCTGCATTACCTGTTTTAGTAAAAAAAATCGAATGGTGTGGAACGAAGTCTTGTCTTATAGTGTTGACGATTTTCGTTACTTTCAAAACTAATATGTTTGTAAGAATTTAAGAGTTTTTATTTTTTCTTCAAATTGAACTTTTTATGAATATACAAATTAGTTAAACTTTTCATAATAATAAAGACCGCCTTTACACTTACGTTTTTCACATTTTATTTGGTATTTCTTGGTTGTTAAAATTGTACGCAAGAAATTGGCACGGTGCAGCGTTTCTTCTGAGTCGGTTCTGTCAATTTCACACTAAATAATTATATGCGAGCGTCTGACATGTGGAATGTGAAAAATTGGCTCGGTCATATTCACCGAACTACCGTGGAGAGCAATAAATTTTCTCGGTCATATAGAACGTGTCAGCTTGGGGGGGGAGTTATGTTCTCGGTCATATTGACAGAGGCGGCAGTCGATGTGTTAAGGACACTCTTAAAGCATAAAACAATTATGAACGATAAGAACACATATACCTATTTAAAACTGCTAGCTGAAAAGAAGGTTTCTAAAAGCAAAAATGTTAACGACCTGAAAATTCAATCTCCCTACTAGGTAATTGCAAAATAATTTATTATCACAAAACTAACTTTATAGTTACAATAAGAAAAACCCAAATAAAAGCACGTCTTTACACTATTATACACGACTTTTTTCTAACTATATATCACACAAGTTTTCATTATGAATACATCATAGAGTCTTAAACAAGTATTAACAATCAAATATACCGCAACTCTCGTTAACTAAAAGTTTATCCATTGTTTATTTGTACAAATGCCCTCTATCTAGTTTAGTTCAGAAGTTTGTTTGTAATAGATACCTAGGTGATTAACTGTCATTACGGTGGATACCATAAGATGTCTCTTATTGACTTTGTCCTCCACAATACGTTTATTTCCAACCTATAGTTGTTGATCTAGGAATCGATGTGTTCTAAAATTGAAAATAGCCCACTCTGTAAGATATTATTCAAACATCGTTAGACTACATTCAGCCCTGTCCAAATAACCTTATAATCAAGGGTAATTGACCTACTACAGTGGCATGTTGATGGGTTGCATATTACGTACGAAGTGTTCTAAAAAACGGATCTTTCCTTCATAACATAATTCGAGGACATTCTATAAACTTTGGGTGAGTGAATTAATACTGCAAAATGAACATATCTAATGTGTATATAAATTAGCTTACGTATAGCTTAAAATAATCAAAAACTGGGATTTCTATTTATTTGAGTTAGCACAAAACTGTGTATGAGCCGTCTTTGCACTCAGACAAGATCATCTGGCGCCTGCATAATGCCTTATTAATCAAAACAACTGAATCACAACTGTACTAATTACAATGATGACATCATCTCTAACTTTAAAAACTGACAATGAATTTGACAACTTTTGAATATGAACCATATGTGATCCAAAATAATTTTACCTTAGATTAAAATTGTAGTCACCTAAAAATTATACCCTCTTAAGGGAAATAACGTAATCTTATTGGTGGAATTTATTAAAATGAAAATATTTATGAGTATGGCTAAGGAACGTCACACTAATAAGGAGAAAATAATGCCTTTATTCATCTGACCTTAAAATTAATAAAAACAAATAATCGCCAGAATTAAATCATTTTTGATTTCGCGGTTGGTACCATGTAGTGGTGGAACTTACACCATTGTCACTGAACTGTAAAAACGGTGTTAATTACACTTATTGTTAATCAGTTAATAACATCGGTTATACATAAGGCAAGCGTTATTAAAACTGGTGTTATCCATCATCATATCACGAGCAGTGAATAAATAACCTTTTCAAAATTGGGTTGGCACAAGAAAAATGAAAGATTAGTCAGAACAGTAACCAAATGTTGAGTTACCGAGGTAACTTAATATGAATTTTGTAAACAATGTAAATATAAAATGGCTAAAAAGGTATGAAAATTTTAGTTAAGTGTGATATCCAAGAAGATATAAATTTTATTCGAGTTTTGCTTTATAAGTTGTGCATTTTAGGATAATATTTGCCGCCATCTTAGGAAACTAAAGTAGCGGCAAATAAATTTTTAACCGCCTGGAGAACCGTTTTCCTAAAAAAGAAAAGTTGTGATATTTTAGGTTAGTACATTCTTTTTGTTTGGAAATTAATTTATTGCATCACATTTAAACGAGTAACGAACCTAAGCCTATACTAGTTAGTTTCAGGATTAAACTCTTAATTTCCTTTTTTGACAGATTGACTAGATATTAACAACCATTTTGCTTGGAACATATTCACACGATACAAACACTTGAATTTTAATTCCAAAAGAATAATTCTTACATTAAAAACCTAAATAAATAAATGATATGATAAAATACAACATTTCAGCATATGATGCTATACTTCAAAAGCAGACGGCAAATGCATAGCAAATTTTAAATTTAAATGTGTTACGTTCTGGATTAGGGTATCAATTGCTACAGGTTAAATACTGCAAAGCTCTTCTTTCTACATACAACAACGTTAAACAACTCGTAGCAGAATACACTTCAATTTTAATAGAAATTTCAGTTGTGTTTACAAATTCGGTGTAATACATCCAACACACAACGTCCTGATGTCTTCTAGTGATAATTTACTACTACTAGTAGTACTAGAATCACAATTTCTTTAGTAATTAATGCAAGTAAGAATTAAAATGGAAGACTGTAAACATGAACAGTCTTCTACGAATCCCATTTTCTGGTATCTTCCAGAAACCTTTTCTTGTTATTAATGGAATCACATCCTACGTCACGTATGGGAGCGCACATATTTAAATATAATGTAACAGAAAGATACCGCATTGCATCACCCTTGAACCATTACATAATAAATTTTATGATTTAGGCATACACATTTCTATGCCAAAGTTAAAATAGGTTTTTATTTATATTTTCGTTCTTCATCGATGAAATTGAAGTTTTCAGGGAGCCATGGTCTGGTCTCCATCAGATTTTCGCCACTTGTATCTTCCAATTTTAGTAGTACTTTAAAACGATAAGGTACAGAGAGGTGGGGACGATAATTATGTCACTCACGATAACAGTATTCCGACAAAAGCATAACAGTCTTGATTGATCCTAGGTATGGAAGTGAAGTCCGTAATTACCAGTAGAAATAGTTTGAGGTATAATAAAGTTTCACATGAATTTCCCAAGGATGATAAAAAATCCCAAAGACAAGCTTAGCATATTTACACTTATTAGATTATTCTAAATATACAAAGTAATTAGTAACTTATAAACTAAACAGGGTCAGATTCAGGAAACAAATGGAATTTCTTTAACTTTTTTTAGGCAAAACACAGTAAATTTAATGAAATAACAAGTGGAAACTGGTTATCCAATAATGAAAAAAATATGTTATGTATTAAATCACTTAACACGTAACAACTGTTAACGATAACTACATTTGTAGAACATTGATAATGTCTACGGCTTTCGTAGCCGGAGTCATGATTAATAATACATCTTCCAGATTTGGACTGTCATGTTAAATAATAACGAAAACATTTTTCCCACTTTTAAAAGAGCAGCTACATTGCTAAACATAATTTTTTTAGATAGATAGAACAAGTGCGTTCACTCCTTTAGAAGTAACTCCTTATGACCATAACTTTACGACCGACACTAATCCAGGTTAATTGGGCATATGAGTTTGCATGTTCAGAACTAGTTATCTACATCCTATCCTAAATACCTCTTAGAAATGTGGACAAAATACCGACTTCGTTATAATTTAATATGATACAGTGTTACATTCCAAATTTGGAGATGTACACTTTTAAATTTGTGATTAAATTCCCGCCATTATTTTAAAAATAAACTTGTTAATTTCCCCTATCCCGGACAGTTGCGTCGGCGCAAAAGAATGCGCAGGCGCAGTGGCGTAAGTGCGCGGTTTGGACACGACAGGACTATTAGCCACCGAGACGTCGAACGGTAACGTTTGTCTGTGTCGTGGTGTTGTCTATTCTTTTTAGGATGTAGGTTTCCTTTTACCTGTATCTTCGAGTACTTTTACCTTTATTCCTTCGCCCTGCCTACGAACGACGAAGAGGGAAGACACGTAAATCTGGATCAACGATGGCATAACGCAACCCACGCCCAAACAACAAGTGCCCTGAGATTCAACTGCATGTCGCGTTTAAGTGAGTGCTTTTGTTTTACTTTTGTGTAAATATAAACTTGTATCATTGTAAACGTATTTGGTATGTGATACAATTTGACACGTAATTATGAGTAATATCATTATTGTGTAATATTGCAAACGTGGATCGTATCAGTGTTGTCAACTGTAGAGTGGCGCTGAACACGGACGCCGGGGTTATAACAGTGGCTCCACGTTGGGCGCCACTGTTATAACCCCGACGTCGTGTTCAGCGCCACTGCTACAGTTGGCAACACTGATACGGTTCACGTTCACAATATTGCGCAATAGTAATATTATGACATAATTAGGTGTCAGCTTGTATCACATACCAAATACGTTTACAATGATACAATTGGCACTCAAAAAGATAAATGAAGCGAAGTACTCACTTAAAACGCTCCTTTTAGTTCAATCTCAGGGCCCTTGTTGTTTGGGAGTGGGTTGCATTATGCCATCGTTGATCCAGATTTATCTGTCTTCCCTCTTCGTCGTTCGTAGGCAGGGCGAAGGATAAAGGTAAAGGTACTTGAAGATACAGGTAAAAGGAAACCTACATCCTAAAAAGAAAAGACAGCACCACGACACAGACAAACGTTACCGTTCAACGTCTCGGTGACTAATAGTCCTGTCGTGTCCAAACCGCGCACTTACGCCACTCTGCGACTGCTCATTCTTTTTGCGCTGACGCATCTGTCCGGGATGGCGGAAATTAACAAGTTTATTTTTAAAATAATGGCGGAAATTTACTCGCAAATTTAAAAGTGTACATCTCCAAATTTAGAATGTAACAACAGTTCAAACCTGGAACATTAGATAAACGTTGCAATACCAAAACTACCTTTAAAACTGTTTAAAATTACCTAGTTCAAAGAAAGTCTCTTAGATATGTATAACTTGTTAAATACTAATTTAAAATAGTTAATTACCTTGCAGGTAATTTGTCGCCCTCTGATAAAACGATTATTGCTGATAAAACGGCAGCCGCAGAAGCAACGCCATACGAAGGATTACGACCTTCAACAGAACCAAAAATTGTTTTATTTGGCAATTCTTGAAAGTTATGAGGGTCATTTTCTAATGTAGCTGCATTTCTATCCCAGCCTTTTCCTAACATTCTCATGTTAATTGTTATATTATCTAATTTTTCTTCTGATAAGTTATCACCACTAGTGACATAACCATTAGAAAAGAAGTCTGGAAACTGAAAATATAGATTATAAAGAATTATAATAAAGTACATATAATCCTGATAAATAAATGATAACTTTCTGAAAATAACAATGGACGAACATTTTATTTAAGTTTGGATAAAGATAATTAAAAAATATGTGTTTGGCCTTGAATGGCCTCATGTGTATTATTCACTTGGTTAATTTTATTGTTTAACAAACATATTTTACTTAGTACTGTGTACAAGTGTCTGTATCGCTGTACTTGCCCTAGTTTGATTTGTAGGGTGCATTGCAACTATCAAGTAACTTCAGGATGTAATAATTTTTTTTGAAAATGTAACAGTTATTTTTTTAGAGTGTAACCATTCTGCATAAAAGAAAGAGAAAATTAAAAAATTCGCTAAAAGTTATCTATTTACAAATCTAAATAAGCTTTCGTATAATAATAAATTTTTAGTTCCACATGAAAAAAACAATAAGCGATTCATAATTTCCTATTTTAATTCGATCGCAATGCTAAATTCCATATTTTGTTGCAATAATAACATTAAAATACTTCAGGTGTTTGAAACCTTGCTATGAACGCCAAAGTAATTATTTTAAATAGCATTTTTATCATTAGGAATTGAAAATAAATAAATTATTGTTCACAATTATGTCAAGGTTTCCAAGTTGTTTCATAAACACGGCGCATGGACGTCAAGCATATATTTTGATTAGCATAAAATTATGAGTAGATATGATTTTTCAGATCAAAATTGTCTTTATGAATCGTTTTAATAATTTGATCACTCCATTTTATTCTTCGGGTAAATCGGAATAGGGGTCATTGACGGTGAAAATTAATGGTGAAAAGCACGAGCCGACTCCGTGGCGTAGGTTGGTATGCGTGTGACTACTATGCCCAAGGTCCGAGGTTCAAATCCCGACACGGTCCACTTGAAAAATGTTAGGCGACCATTTTTTACAAAAAATACCCCCTCGTTCGGATGAGGGGTAAAATGGAGGTCCCGTGTGCGAGTGTTGTCACACATGTTAAAGATCCCTAACCTTGCTTGGAACAGCAAAGGTTCGGCAAAATTCAAAATTTTTCAGGTAAAAAAAAACTCGCCAACCTTTGAGTGGAGCATTGGAAAAACACGCAAGGTGAAAAGTATGACAGTGTCTTAAACGATATTCTTTTAGCGCAAAAATCCTAAGGGTAATAATACTGTCTTTTACTTAAGAAGAATTGATCTGGAGTCCTTGGTTTATTACCTACAAAATAGACAGCAGATGAATATTTATGGCCTGGAGTTTATTTAAATGCGGTATAAAACTAGTACCTTAGGGGTAGCCGTCTGTGTTAAGGGTGAGTTTTTTATTTTTGCCGAATTCGTAACCAAATTTGTAAAAGAAAATCGGTTGTCTGTTACGTGCCAAATTGGCACTAAACATTCCTGAACTTAATTTTGATGTGCGGAAGTTTTCGCGTCTTATAATTCAAAAGACTTGGCGTGTATTTCCGTCACGTCAGAGTGCGTTTGCGCCAGATCGCGCGACGCGAGTGGCGGGAGAACAAGAGTGTGTAAGTTTTTTCCGGGGAACTCTGTAACGTGGCTGTTTTGCCTGAGACTTCCAGAGGAGTGGTTGGGTTTTTGGTAACGTATCTTTACCTTTTATTTATGTAGATCCTTGCCTTTGCTTATCTTTGTTTGTCGCCCCTTATACCTGTTTCCTTATTTGATCCCTACATAGGTAGAGGTAATTTGTAAGCAGCCTGCTCGAACAGTAGTCCACGACCCTAGACGAACGAGTCCTGGGATCAACTGCGACCGCCGTAGCTGGTCGGAGCACTTTGGAAGGACGCTAGGCGTACCCTCTGTTAATTATCTTAAAGGGGGCTCCAGCTATCCTGAAGGACGCTATCCGGTGGGACGCCATCCTTGGCGTACTTCGTGGGAAGCTGCACGTATTTATGTGAGTACCTTATTGTCTATATTGCATTTGTAATGTTTATTATGATATTTATTGCGTAATTGCGCAATTAAATTTGCCTATTGTGTGACGTCATTGACATATGCGCGTTTAAATTTGTATATTGTGTGACGTCATTGACAGATGGGCGCGCCAAAATCTGTATAAAGATTAGCGCTACCAACTGTCATTGTGTCTCGTATATCGAGTTCACGAGGAGATAATATGTCTTAAACCACCGTCTTCAAACATGAAAGGTCAACCCACAAGTCATAAAGTCCATCGTTACAGTCCACGGTACCGCTTGATAAAAAACCGTAATTGCATTTAAAATTATCAATTTTTTATAACTTCTGATAATTTGTAAAAGAAAATCACTTAAGTAGACCATCCTTTACTTTTTGTAACAATTGGAGGTTTCTCACGAAAACCATAACCGAAATTATGTTAAAGGTTTTATATGTAACAAATTAAGATTTGCATAAAGATCACTTAAAATTCCAGTTTTATAAATTAAAGTTTTTATTTGAATATGTAAATGGCTGCCAGATCTGCCACTCCATGATTAAAGAAACAAATGTGTATATTTTATTCAAGTGCTTAAATCTAAACTAAAAATCTGTGAATTAATTTAATTGTTGAATGTGAATATTATAAAGTAATTTGGTATTAGGTTTTAGTGATTGCTCGAAGACGAACCATTTGAACTTTTGCTGAATCGTGTGGAGGTACTCAGATTGCTGATGCTTCCAGAAATTTGGCCGTAACCGCTGGACCAATTGCCAGCAATTCATCAATTAATGGGAATTTCCGTAAATTTTGTGTCTGGAATTACATAAATAGGTTCAAAGGTTAAAAAATGGCTCGGAGTTAAAATACGATAAATCGTTGGGATCCAAATTAAGCGGCTCTAATGGATGAGAGTTCAAAAATGCTTCAATTTGTACTATAACGATATTCAATTCCTCATAAGTCAAGCATTGCTTATCATGGGTCTTGTAAAGGTATTGTGTGCTATCCTAACTGTGACAATGCACACAACATTGTTCTTGATAGTATGCACTTGGATAATCCTCTCCAACATCTAACGACGATGTGTAGCATTATCATCTTTAGTTAAAACCAAAGCATTAAGTACTCCCTGTATGTTTGTTGTGGTTTGTTTAGCATTCTTCTTGATCTTCTTTGGGAATTAAACATTAAGACAGATAAATCTGGATCAACGATGGCATAACGCAACCCACTCTCACACAACAAGGGCCCTGAGATTTAACTGAAGGGAGCGTTTTAAGTGAGTACTTCGCTTCATTTATCTTTTGGAGTGCCAATTGTATCATTGTAAACGTATTTGGTATGTGATACAATTTGACACGTAATTATGTCATAATATTACTATTGCGCAATATTGTGAACGTGAACCGTATCATTATTTTGACAACGATCCTAGGTCATGGATCGAAACTTAAATAAAGATAATTTTAAAAACTATGAGTGAACCATTTGGACGTTTGCTAAATTGTGTGAAGGTATTCAGATTGCCAACACTTCCAGAAACTTGGCTGTGACCGCTGGACCAATTGCCAGTGATGCAATCGATTAATGGGAAATTCTGTATATGGATTTACAATAAGTTGAGAGGTTAAAAAATGGCTCGTAGTTAAACACAATAAGTCATTAAGATCCAAATTAAGTGACTCTAATGGACGAGAGTTCAAAAGTGTTTCAATTTGTACTATAGTGGTATTCAATTCTTCATAAGTTATGCGTTGCTTACCAACGACAGAGACAAATGGGTTTTGACAGATTGGATGCCTGTTGCCCCCGAAATGTGAAGCAGAAGGGGGGTTAAACGGCCGTTCAATGGTTTCTGCTTCTGCCGATTGCTGTAAAAGTTCATGAATTGCACAAGCAACACCAACTAAGTTTATACCACAATTGCTGTACAGGGTGGACAGATTTCGATGGAATTACAGGGTATCTCGGCAACTATTAGTGTTAGAGCAAAACTGTTCACGTAGCATTAGGCCAACTTTTTGACACAAATTAAACTGCAAAAACAAAAATTTGCTATCTTTTTTTATTTTTGATGCAGGGACCAAAATTGAATTTTTTCAAATTTTGATAAGGCTCCATATCACATCTGTTAATAAAATTCAGAAAAAGTGTAAAGACATTTCTTGTGTAACTTTTAACGTAGAATCAAGTGGAGTAGTCAATTATTAAATTTGGTCACTAGAGTCGAGTTGTCACATAAACTTAGTTTTTTAAACGGAAACCATAGTTGACTTAGACTTCATTAAAATCCCTATTTTGTAAGTTTTTCAACAGTATATAGTTTATAGAAGTAATTTTAGAAAATTACGGAATTACAGGTGAATTTGTTAGTTTTCACTTTAATAAGTAGGCGATGCACTACTTTAAAACAATGGAACACGAGTATATTATTGATAGTTAAAATGAATCATTATGAAAAGTATGTAATGTTGAAAATATTCATTCAGTGTGGATAAAATTCTGAAGAAGCAGAACATTTCCCAGAAAAGCATCAGCCTAATAAAAAGATATATGAGGTAAATAAACGTTAAAGACTCGAAAGCCTGCAACTCTAACCCTGCATTCAGAATTAAATACCAGAGTAGTTTTCATGCACAAAAAAAAACACTTGCCCCAGTAGTCCTTGCTGATGCAAAGATTCCAAGTCTGGCTCGTCGGGGCCTTTTCCTGTTGTTCGTATTGCTTCGCTGCTCTGCATGTGATACGATATGAGAGGTAGGGAACTGAGGGATCACTTGTCGATACGATAGCACTACAAATATGTTGACACTCAACGGAAGTCGGTAAGCAAGTTTGGAACTACACTACTTTTTCTCCCACGTGAATATCTACCCCCCTCCAGGAGGTTAAAGCACGTTGGTGGGAATTAAGCCATTCCAACCATGAGAATTGTCATGTTAGAATAATCCCAGACCACAAAGATAAGCCGATGCACTGAATATCCATGTGAACCACAACTTTATGTAGTTTTCATAGGCGTGGGCGTTACGATATTATCTGTTGGAAACTTTCCTATGCTGAGTTCTAAAAAATCCCTTAAACCTAAATCAATACACTAAATGTTGTAGCTTTATAAAATAAGGCATAACAAACCACTTTTGTAACGGTTTATTCTTGATATTTTAGGCTAAAAAGTAATTTAAATAATTTTTGGTCGTTTACCTGACCACGTCCAAAACTTTATGGTATAGCAAATCGTGAACAAGATGCATTAAATGTTTTGGCATGTATTGAAGCCAACTCGAATACATCTAGTAGAGAAATTGAATAAGATGTTGGTAGTTTCAAAACATTCGCTAAAAATTTTGAAACAATTTAAAGATTTGTTACGTTTATCGACGCAGCCACGTTGGGCGCCAAATTTATGCTACGTTGGCTCGTAGCCGTACGTAACACCAAGAAAATCAAAGAAATGACCGGGCTCAATTGGAGATTAGGGGGGGTTGTAGAAAGCAGACCAACATATAATGTACGCGGCCGTAAGGAGTTAGTAACAATACCTGCAATAAAAAAAAATAGAATAGTAAACCTGCAATAAAAAAAAAATTAGTCCTGCAAACCTGAAATAAAGAAAAAGCATAGCATGCTGATCGAGCATAGATTGTTCAGTACTTTATAGAATGTAAAAAAAAACTGTTTAGATAATCTATATAATATAACAACGGTAAAAGCAATACAAAAATTTTTAGTACAAAGTAAGGTAATATTGGGGAGTAGCAGAAACGTTTCCTCACACACCAATTAAACATAGATCAGACAAAATTTTAACAAAAGATAAATAGGTAAGCACAATTGATATGAGTCATCTAGTATTGTTGATTCTTCTTTTTATATATATATATATATATATATATAATATATATATATATATATATATATATATATATAATATATAAATATATATATATATATATATATATATATATAATATATATATAAAAGAAGAATCAACAATACTAGATGACTCATATCAATACCTATTATCTTTGTTAAAATTTTGTCTGATCTATGTTTATGTGTGTGATTCTGCTCTTATTCTGCTAAAAATTTTGTATTGCTTTACCGTGTTATAATATAGATTATCTAAACAGTTTTACATTCTATAAAGTACTGAACAATCTATCGATCAGGCATGCTTTATTCAGGTTCAGACTAAGATCTATGGTAAAGGTATCAGAAGCGACAAAGATATGGCAAAACAACGGATAGATATTTAAAGTAGTAACAAGTAGGAAATAGTTCAACTTACAAAAGGTCCTTCAGTAACGCTTCCTTGCAATTGAAGTGTGGGATTCACGATGTCCGGCACTAACGCAGCACTTCACCCTTGACTGTGAGGGTGTTGATAGAACCTATCACACGTTACCCTAATCACACCTACGTATTTCACTGGTGTTAGCAGCAGACATTATCACGCGACGGAACTATGTAGCATTGATAAATTTCTTGTTAATTCTATTTCCTGGGACAATAATTTCGAAATATTCTGTAGCACTAGTTTAATTTCAACTGGGACCAAATGTATATTATTTTCATAAACATCCAAAAAAACAGTGAGAAACTTCAACCAATACCTTTGTAAACCGGTAATCGGTTATATTTTGCAAATAACGAAATTTGCGCAAGCAATGATCTATTTTAGATACTTTGGGGTTGGAAAATTCAGTAACTACAGTATCAACTGTATTTGGATAATCCAAAGTATGCACTACTCTGATAAAAAAGAAAAGGACCGCGAAACTAGATCGCACACACCGTTTAAATATCAAGAGACAGAGCACCAACAAAAAAACCACAATGAGTAAAGCAAGTGTGTCACTAGAGTAAGTCCGTCAAAATGTTCCGTAGAACACGCGTGCAGGTCGAGTTTAACAAGTTCTACCACTTTTATTTCCAACAGAAACTCAACCGAAAAACAATTAGTAAGGCACGCGTAAGCAATAAAACCGTACGTCAAATGTCCTTAAAACACACGTGCGTCGACCAAACACGTTCGCCTATAAACCATACTACTTCAATTGGAATTAGCACTACACTTACTACAGTTAATATACAACTTTTATTTCACAAGAAAAACAACTAAAATCGTGTCGTGCTTGTTCATGAACAATTCGAAAATTCATACCGCATTAATTCTCACTATTTTCAAAGCAAAAAGGAAAACAGTATTTTTACCGTAATTAATATATAGGAACAGAGAACAAACTACAACTGCCCATCTGTTTATATCAACTCGTTGCTATTACAACTTCTTATCGTCTATTATCTAGACTTGTATATCCACATAAGGAACAAAATTTATATGAACGGCAAGACAAGAACGATGCAATCCACTCATTATAATACGACGCATTCGCCTAAGGAGTTAATAAATATAAAATATAGAAATAGTAGTTACCGAAATGTATTTACTAATTGGGAAAAAGCGTAAAATGTTAAGCCATTAAAAATGCACGTTGCAGATTCATATAAACCAACACCTTTTTCAAAACATTTTTGAAAAACGATTACAATTTTTTCTATGGTTTATTGATAGATGTGTTGCAATGCCTAATTTTTAGTAAAATAAAATTTCGACAGATGAAGCTCATATAAGTAGTGCTGGTATTTTCAATCATCACAATCATCATCACTGGGCAAATGAAAATTTACATGTTATGGTGCCTAGATGTGATCAGGACAGGTTTGGATTTAATGTTTGGTGTTGCTTAAAAGGAAATAAATTGCAGTATTGCATTTTTGAATTAATCATTGCTGCAGACCGATATTTAGAACTATTACGTATTGAGCTTGCTGACTTCTTGGATGATGTACCTCTAGCAGAATGAGTCCATCTTTTTCCGGCAAGATGGTGCTCTCGCACACAGAATGCAGTCGTCATTCATATTGCATGCTACTATAGGATCACACATAAAAACAAACACCGATTCGGCATCATAGCATCCTGCATACCCCAGTGCCCAATTTGTAGACATTTTATATTTAGGTTACCTAAACTCAAAAATGTATCAGTTTCATATTTTATCAATTCTGTCCTCTTCTGTTTTTTCTGTACTGTGATACACTTGCGATACATACAAGTATAAAAACAAAACACAACCTTCGTGATCTTACCTTTACTAATAATTTGCGTCCATATTCGTGCTGAGCAAGGAACTGAAATATTTTTGCACAAAATGCTAGTAAAAGTAGCCCTCGCCTAGTCTGAACAGTATAATAAGTTTCAAACTGAATGGGCCGCTTATTTTTACTTTCAAATAAATGTCGACGTGTTCTGTACACAACTGAACGGTCGCAACTTGGAACAGGAACAGAAAAATTACCATCCAATAACTCATTTCTTTTATATGGTTTCCTATAGCAGGCATTTTTTTTATAAAATGGACCTTGTGTATATTGAAATACCTTGTCTGTAATTTGGGCAAGAATTTTGGTAGTTTAATTTCATTTAATTTAGAACGAATTTCTTTAAGCTCGTGTGCATTTGCAAAACCATAAACAGCAGATTCCCAAGTTCCAACATTAAATGTACCATTTGGAGGATTCTTCATATTAATGCTTCTTGTTATAAACGATTCAACTGAATTTAAAGTACCTAAAATCCATAATATGCTATAAAAATGTATATAAAGTAAGCAACTGAGAAATTTCAATAAAAACTAAAGTAAAGAATGTGTACATTAAGTATATGCTATATTTTTGACGCCAACAAGAAATATATTTTGTTTAAAACAGTAACACATTACATTCCGCTATAAATAAATTAGATGTAAAAGAAAGTTTAATTTTGAGAGGACAAAATACATGGACACTGTCGTATAATTTATTTATATTTATTATTGTAATTGAAGAGATGTTTTTATTAGAATGTTTAAAAACTACAGTAGATCCAGATCCACACTAATGGCATTGGTTGTTGTTATTTTTGATGTTGACTAAAAAAGTTGATAAGATTTAAAGCCCAACAAAACAAGAGAAAATCTCAACAATATAATAAGTAATGCTACGATAATAAACATAAAAAATCGCATGCGTATCATGTAGGAGATTACGTTAGGATAGTGAATTCAGATGTTACTCCAAGCAGTAGTAAACAATTAATACCGAAATATAAACGACCTTATAAGGTAAAAGCTGTTATTGATAACGATCGGTATGTTTTAGAGGATATAGAAGGTATCCAAATAAGTCAAATTCCATTTGAAGGAGTTGCTGCCCCGTCTAGGATGAGACCTTGGGCAGAAAGTTGTTAAATATTTTATAATTATGTCCCTAAAATTTTGAGTTGTATTTGTGTGTTTAAGCAATGTTTTTAGGTTAATTATATCACATGAATTGTGTTTTCAAATAATACGTTATTTTGTAGAACATTTTGTAAATATAACATTATATATTGTAATAATACAGATAACCAGAATAAATACTTCAAGTTTGTACACTAATTATGTACTAGCTTAAGTTATAGTTGGTTGATCTCCATATTTATACTGGGTCTAATAACGATTGGAGACAATCGAGTAGTAAGGAAGTTCAAATTGTATTTAAATTCAAATTTATGGTGATTTACCGCTCTTTTGTTATTGTTGGGTAATACAGATGATTGTGTCACATGTTTTTTTTTCTTGTGGAAGACAGGTTGTCAGTTGAACTCACTTTTATCTTATGTTTTGAAGAGAAAGGTTTATGTTATTTAATTATGCATATCAAGTTTAATCTTTATTGAATTAAAGTTAACTGAGATTACGAAACAAATCACCGTTCAGGATATCCAGCGTTTAGTACAATATTATAATGAAATCTGAAAGGGAAAGTAAGTTGGTCAATAATTTAGTTGTAGTCGAAAAGTCGAACTGAACAATACGGATATGTATGGACCTACAAGAGTTTAACAAATGCATTAAAAGAGAGTTTTTTGAGTCTCCTAGAATTGATAGCATAACATCAAAATTAACAGGTACACAATACTTCTCAGTTTTTGATTTTGAAGATGTTATTTATCAAATACGATTCGATAGTGAATCTAGTGACCTAACTACCTTTTTCTACTCCTCTTGGTTGTTAAAATTCTTAAGACTCTCATTTGGGATAAATTTAGCACCAGAGTATTTTCAAAAGTTAATGTCGAAAATTTCAAATACATTGATGATAATATTGTTGTTTATTTTGATGATCGTTTAATCGCAACAAACACTAGAGAAACATGATAGAACAATAGAAAGGGTAGTTGATATAGCTAAAGAAAAAGGAATAAAATTCAACAAAAACAAGTTTCAATTTAGGGTTGATGAAGTCAAATATGTCGGCCAGGTTTTACAAAAGATGGCATGAGGTTTGACTAAGATAAAGTACAAGTGAACTTAGAGCATCTCGAACTAAAAAAGTACTACAAAATATGCTGAATTTAGTTAACTACGTGAGCAGGTGTATACTCAAATTAGGAGAAGTTGCTAGTCCAATCTGTGCGTTTCGTTGTGTTTTTTCCCTCAAAAAGGCTTCATTTTTTATTGTATTAGTCAGTTCAGGGAATTTTTAAACCCTGCACGGGGAATTCTTCAGTATTACTATGTTTAAAATAGGCGTTACGTTAAAACCACACAAAAATTTGGTTCTCATGTAAGTCCGTTCATTGGTTTATGATTTGTCGTTTTGGAAGCCACAAGCATTGAATTTCCCATGCTTAACTTGCAGCTGTGCCCACCAATTTACATTAGAACATTAACCTATCTTAGATGGAGATGATGGCTCATGGGAGCTCGTTGAAATAAGCAGACTACTAGTGGCCTTCGAGTGTAGACATGTTTTTGGTACAGTTGCAACACTTGGTGAACTGATCCCTTCCTTTTTGTTCCTTATTCCTCTACCGTTCTTCAAATATTGGTGATTTGTCGATAGTAGAGCTACCACCAACCAAACAAGGAGACTTCTGGATACCACCCAGAGATGAAAGTGCTTTGTCGATAGCAGAGCTATCGCCAACCAAACAGAGATACCTGGACGCCACCCGGAGATGAAAAATGCACTGGAATTAGGATAACCTTGGGGTAAATGTTAGCTTTAAAATTTGAGACCGATTTGACACCCCATAGAAATTTTATCCTGTGCAAATTTGAATATATATTTTATAATAATATTAGTATTTATGTAGTAAAAATTAACGCTATACTGGCACCCAACCATTTTAATAAATGTGGGCGTTTATAAAAAGTTGGCTTTTCATGCTTAGACTGATCTCAGCCTACATTAATTAGGTAATTTCATATTTGTTTTGTAATTAACATCTAACTAGAAAACATAAAAAATTATATGTTTAAACCTGAAAACAATACAATAATTTTGTTAAATCTTTTAATTATCCATTTTAATATTTCATCCCTGGTAATATTATCGATAACTTACAATTCCCAGGTTGGTAACACTGTAAAGATAATATTAAATATGACCGATATGTAATTTTGTTGTCTGAACCTAACAGAATTTTGGGTTATAAATACATTCTAGTTAATCTTAAACGGTTTTTTGATGTGTTAAATGAGTGATTTTTAAAAATATTTAAATAATTTTGTTGTGGTGAATTTTCCATTATATGGAACAGTTTTAGTTGTATCGAATTACCGGGAAATCTTTCCAATTTTGGATTAATTTATAATATCTAAGGTATGTAGTAATTATTATTTAATAACTTTAATCACTGTTTGAAATACTTATATACCCTAATTTATATTTATTTTTCTTGAAAAACTTATAATAAAAATGAACCAAACCTACAATTCCGGATTTTTGTGTTAATTATCCATATTTAAAAATGTTCCTTATAAATTTAAAACAATATCAGTAAATAAACATAATCAACTATTTTTACTAGTTATTACTTGGCGTATACGCTACCGAAAGACCTCGCTGGTTGTTTTCACCATCATCATGCAGAAGTGTTTGTCCTCCACGGAATGATCAATAACATGACCCAATGAAAGCAAGAAAGAGTTATTAGCTATTGGAGTAACCAAGGGCAGACGGGTCACTTTCCTTTTCTACTATATAATAAAAAAATTTGTCGTCGTTCCATGTTGTATGTTTTATGTCATGAATATGAGTAGTGAAAATAATAAAAGTAAGTTGATAGGAATTTTGAAGTTGGCTGGCCTCACGTTGTGACGCCAGTGTAACTATTTTTGCTAGGCCTTACGTTGGATGGGTGCCACTGAAACGACTTCTGTTTTACAAAAGACTGGAACGTCTTTTTTTTTCTATATTAAGGCGCTAGAGAACAAAGTCTTCCGACAAAGCTAGGGGTCTATTCCTGGGTAGAGCAATGAGAAGTGGGGGGGGGGGAAGTCGAATTCTGTTTGCAAACCAAAGTTAAGCTAAATCAAATAGGCGCCACCATGTCCTGAGATAATGACGATAATTGCAAAGCACAGTTCTAAGGGCGGACGTGGAAACCCAAAGAACAAATGATCGCCTTCGTTAACAAAAACCTGTCTTAACAAAATAAGACGCAGCTCCTGTGAGAAATTGCAATGGTTAAATAAATAAAAAAGTAGAACACCACTTGTGCCCTATAAACATATATAAAGAAATAATAAAAAAGTATTTCCAATATAAGTTTGGCATCAAATTATTACTCGGAAAAATTTTATCTTTATGTAATTATATTTGATCGCACTTGACCAAAATAAAAGTCTTAGATTTTGAACTAAATGTTTACTAAAAAAAACTCTTTTAAAATATCGGAACTTCTAACAAAAAATGGTCATAATCAACTACATCAAAATTACAGTTTTAACTTTCCTTTTTTTCTTTCATTAATCAACCGACTTTACTTTAAACATGAACTTGTTATACAAATTAAAGTGATAATGATTGGTAAGCATAACACAGTGAATTAAATTCTAACCTGGGCAGATCTTTTCAGGTAGATAACAAATTACTAGAACCTAACATAATGAGAATTTGAACTTTCAAATTTACGTCTAATAATCTATGTATAGAAAAGCTGATCACAAAAATAGGCATGTTTGTTTAAATTGCATTACAGCTGCTCAAAGCATTTGCTTTCAAGACAACATCTGTCAACTGTACAAAATAGAAAAATATGACGTCGAAAACACATGTTGAACTTATCGACGGTTCATATGGAACAAAGCATGTTACTTTAGAAAGCTAATTCAACAAAATTTCGTTTTACAGCTTGTAAAACCAGCTCAACAATTAATTGAAGTTTACACAATTTACGTGTACTAAACATAAAAGCAAGTTAACGTGTTCTAAACTTTGAAACACATGCAAAAAAAATCTTATAGCTAATTACGAACCAAAAACTGCATTAGCCGCTTCACAACAAACTGAGACGGGATTTCCGTAATTCAAGCAAAGTTAACAGCGTTTCTAATTTGAAACGACTCCATCCAAATTAACTTCTACAATTCCTTATCAGACAAATTTCTTATTAGGCAAAGTTTAAATCGACTGTTCCTAAATAACGGTAATTCTTTGGATCCTAGATGACGAATTATATTCGTTCCATTCTTATTCTTATTTTACGGGCCACGAACCTATAGGTAAAGAAGGTGTTACATACGAAATAGAATGGGTAGGCACACTATCAACTGAAGGAGATACTACAACAGACCGATCAAAATTCGTGGACTCTGTACTCTTATTGACTTTATCATATAACTCAGCTTCTAGGGTTAGTATGGTTGCTACGGTTTCGTTTCTGAACTTAATGGCTTCCTCTGAATTTATTGAAGGAATTTTCATACGCTTAACTCGACCAGAAAGGTGAATCAACCTTGAACAAGCTCTCCTAAAAATTGAATCTGACGAATCACCTTCAAATTTGGACAAAACATTTCGAACTGACTCAACTGAAACAGAAATCTCTTTACTTTCCGTTGCAAAATCTACTTCATAACTCGAAAGGTCAATCAGACAACCAGGCTTATCGACTTCTTTAGCTAATAGTCTACCTAAAATTTTTCTTTTCTCAAGAACTGGTCTCTCACTCACTACTCCTCTGATTCTCAGTTCATATTGCAGTTCCTCTTTAAGCAAACAAACAATTTGGAATTTTTCCGACATGATTGTGATAGTCTAATATTTTAATGAAATCAAATTGATAAATCTAAATGATTCGAGCCTTACGAAAATCGTAAAAACAAATTCAGGCAACTAACGGGTCAAAGTCAAAAAGCGAATTTGGTAAAAATAGATTTTTGCCAAAACAATATCAAATAAAATCTTTATTGGGTCAAAATAGAATTAAAGTTAAAAATAAATTTGACTAAGGTAATTAACTGGCTGAAAGAAGGTCAATGTCTCAACTAAACTTATGCCAAAACAAATTTCAAGAGCAATAGCAAATTTAAACAAACAAATTTTGAAACTAATAGCAAATTTAAACAACCAAATTTTGAAGCAAAATAAATTTTGAGCAAACAACTTTCGAGGCCCTACACGTTGCGGCGTCAGTGATATGAATTTTGAAGTTGGCTGGCCTCACGTTGTGACGCCAGTGTAACTATTTTTGCTAGGCCTTACGTTGGATGGGTGCCACTGAAACGACTTCTGTTTTACAAAAGACTGAAACGTCTTTTTTTTCTATATTAAGGCGCTAGAGAACAAAGTCTTCCGACAAAGCTAGGGTCTATTCCTGGGTAGAGCAATGAGAAGGGGGGGGGAGGAAGTCGAATTCTGTTTGCAAACCAAAGTTAAGCTAAATCAAATAGGCGCCACCATGTCCTGAGATAATGACGACAATTGCAAAGCACAGTTCTAAGGGCGGACGTGGAAACCCAAAGAACAAATGAAGCATAACACAGTGAATTAAATTCTAACCTGGGCAGATCTTTTCAGGTAGATAACAAATTACTAGAACCTAACATAATGAGAATTTGAACTTTCAAATTTACGTCTAATAATCTATGTATAGATAAAGCTGATCACAAAAATAGGCATGTTTGTTTAAATTGCATTACAGCTGCTCAAAGCATTTGCTTTCAAGACAACATCTGTCAACTGTACAAAATAGAAAAATATGACGTCGAAAACACATGTTGAACTTATCGACGGTTCATATGGAACAAAGCATGTTACTTTAGAAAGCTAATTCAACAAAATTTCGTTTTACAGCTTGTGAAACCAGCTCAACAATTAATTGAAGTTTACACAATTTACGTGTACTAAACATAAAAGCAAGTTAACGTGTTCTAAACTTTGAAACACATGCAAAAAAATCTTATAGTTAATTACGAACCAAAAACTGCATTAGCCGCTTCACAACAAACTGAGACAGGATTTCCGTTCTTCATGCAAAGTTAACAGCGTTTCTAATTTGAAACGACTCCATCCAAATTAACTTCTACAATTCCTTATCAGACAAATTTCTTATTAGGCAAAGTTTAAATCGACTGTTCCTAAATAACGGTAATTCTTTGGATCCTAGATGACGAATTATATTCGTTCCATTCTTATTCTTATTTTACGGGCCACGAACCTATAGGTAAAGAAGGTGTTACATACGAAATAGAATGGGTAGGCACACTATCAACTGAAGGAGATACTACAACAGACCGATCAAAATTCGTGGACTCTGTACTCTTATTGACTTTATCATATAACTCAGCTTCTAGGGTTAGTATGGTTGCTACGGTTTCGTTTCTGAACTTAATGGCTTCCTCTGAATTTATTGAAGGAATTTTCATACGCTTAACTCGACCAGAAAGGTGAATCAACCTTGAACAAGCTCTCCTAAAAATTGAATCTGACGAATCACCTTCAAATTTGGACAAAACATTTCGAACTGACTCAACTGAAACAGAAATCTCTTTACTTTCCGTTGCAAAATCTACTTCATAACTCGAAAGGTCAATCAGACAACCAGGCTTATCGACTTCTTTAGCTAATAGTCTACCTAAAATTTTTCTTTTCTCAAGAACTGGTCTCTCACTCACTACTCCTCTGATTCTCAGTTCATATTGCAGTTCCTCTTTAAGCAAACAAACAATTTGGAATTTTTCCGACATGATTGTGATAGTCTAATATTTTAATGAAATCAAATTGATAAATCTAAATGATTCAAGCCTTACGAAAATCGTAAAAACAAATTCAGGCAACTAACGGGTCAAAGTCAAAAAGCGAATTTGGTAAAAATAGATTTTTGCCAAAACAATATCAAATAAAATCTTTATTGGGTCAAAATAGAATTAAAGTTAAAAATAAATTTGACTAAGGTAATTAACTGGCTGAAAGAAGGTCAATGTCTCAACTAAACTTATGCCAAAACAAATTTCAAGAGCAATAGCAAATTTAAACAAACAAATTTTGAAACTAATAGCAAATTTAAACAACCAAATTTTGAAGCAAAATAAATTTTGAGCAAACAACTTTCGAGGCCCTACACGTTGCGGCGTCAGTGATATGAATTTTGAGGTTGGCTGGCCTCACGTTGTGACGCCAGTGTAACTATTTTGCTAGGCCTTACGTTGGATGGGTGCCACTGAAACGACTTCTGTTTTACAAAAGACTGAAACGTCTTTTTTTTCTATATTAAGGCGCTAGAGAACAAAGTCTTCCGACAAAGCTAGGGGTCTATTCCTGGGTAGAGCAATGAGAAGGGGGGGGGAGGAAGTCGAATTCTGTTTGCAAACCAAAGTTAAGCTAAATCAAATAGGCGCCACCATGTCCTGAGATAATGACGACAATTGCAAAGCACAGTTCTAAGGGCGGACGTGGAAACCCAAAGAACAAATGAAGCATAACACAGTGAATTAAATTCTAACCTGGGCAGATCTTTTCAGGTAGATAACAAATTACTAGAACCTAACATAATGAGAATTTGAACTTTCAAATTTACGTCTAATAATCTATGTATAGATAAAGCTGATCACAAAAATAGGCATGTTTGTTTAAATTGCATTACAGCTGCTCAAAGCATTTGCTTTCAAGACAACATCTGTCAACTGTACAAAATAGAAAAATATGACGTCGAAAACACATGTTGAACTTATCGACGGTTCATATGGAACAAAGCATGTTACTTTAGAAAGCTAATTCAACAAAATTTCGTTTTACAGCTTGTAAAACCAGCTCAACAATTAATTGAAGTTTACACAATTTACGTGTACTAAACATAAAAGCAAGTTAACGTGTTCTAAACTTTGAAACACATGCAAAAAAATCTTATAGTTAATTACGAACCAAAAACTGCATTAGCCGCTTCACAACAAACTGAGACAGGATTTCCGTTCTTCATGCAAAGTTAACAGCGTTTCTAATTTGAAACGACTCCATCCAAATTAACTTCTACAATTCCTTATCAGACAAATTTCTTATTAGGCAAAGTTTAAATCGACTGTTCCTAAATAACTGTAATTCTTTGGATCCTAGATGACGAATTATATTCGTTCCATTCTTAATTGTCGAATTATATTTGTTGCATTCCATGTTGTCGTTGTCGTGTTCTAAAGGTCGCGCTAAATAAATTACCTCAAATTACATTAGTTCGTATAATATATATTTTACCAACCGTTATTAGAAGATATCTCCACAATTAATAATTGATACGAAGGTTGCCGGCCTCTAGCCAAAAATACATCTTAACAAAGCTGATGCCCGTGGCCGACTGTTCATCGAAACCAGAGCCGAGCGGTCGCGCCGTCAGAGGGGGGAACACGAAACAATCAAATAGATATTTACTTGTAAATAGCTTTATGCGACACATATATTAATATAATTAGACCTCTAAGGAACAATGCACGCTTAGCGTGCTTAGCGTGTAATTCAATGCAATTAAATTACGACTGGGAAAATAAAATGTTGCAAAGTTTACGATGCAAGGGAAGAATACCACAGTATCGATAGAAGTAGGGGGTGAGCGAGGGAACCCTCATCTCCCATCAGCCGGACAGCACTCAGCACCTTCTCTAGGGAACCAGGCAGAAGCAGTGGATGCAACTAAAACAAAAAAAAATGCTCATTCAGTGGGAGAACAGGCTGATGTGCAGATGGTTACAATTGGAATGGATACTGATAAGAAGTTGGACTCTTTTATAAGAAAAGGCCTACAGAGATCCTCTAAAAGACAGAAGCACATCCTGGGCTGAAACGGACCATAGCACCATCATGAAGTGTCATGAAGGTAGGGACCTAGCCTCAAATGAAAAAACTAGGGATGCTAAACGCAAGAGAATTGAAATACCAGAACAAGCACAAATGAACAGATACTTTCAGAGGATGGAAGAAGAAGATAAGGCTCTCAAACAGATAACAAACAAAATAGATCAGCAACGGTTATGTTACAGATGTTAATTACGAAATTCCTACCACAAAAATGCAAATTAAAGTGGCTGTAAATAAGGCATATACGTATACCAACAAGTTACAGGACGTAACTGGGTTTGTTACAGAAATTATGAAAAAAGAAACACCAGCAAGGGAAGGAAAGCCTAAGTCTACAATAGATGTGGGAAAGCAAACAGGAAACAAACAGCTAGAGGAAAGGGAAACACATACCGGCAGAATTGAAAGTAGCCTAGGCATGCACCCAAGGGGAGAAGAAGTGCAAGAGCTGCTACAATTTAAACACACAAAAGAGACATGCAGGAACGCAAACAGCAAGTAAGCCGCAAGAGGAGAGGGAAGCAATTTTCGAAAGACTGATATTTATCACATGCGATATTTTACGATTTTCGCACGAAACGTCGAAGTTGGTATTCATCAAATTTCGCAAGAGATATTTATCACACAAACTGCAAAGATACCAAGTGATGTATTTTATCACATGAAAATTCACATATTGTGCATGATTACTATATTAAAATTGACTGACATAACACATAACCATACACTTTTCTCTATGCACATAACCAAAAAATTTGCTACTGTTTTTAGTCTATTTCGTGGATGTTTGACAAATAATTATAATAAATAACAATTATGGCAAAGTTTGATGAGGCGGCATTATTTGCTGTTTTGGAGGTGCTGCAAGAAGCTGAAACAGCTGCCGAAGTAACTAAAAGACAATTATATAAGCGTATACTATCTTTTGATTTAACTGAAAAAATGTTTGTGCGTATGTTTCGCTTAATAAAAAGTTGATTTCTGGGAATTTCATTCAGTTGCGTTGCTATTTTTTCCCATTCTTCGCAAGCGTTTTTTTGTAAAATTAGAGGAAAATTTACGGCTGCATAATTGTCCTCTGCTAGGTTGGGCATAATTAATGCAAGTAAACATTACGTTCATCCAATCTTCAATATTGCCCGACAAAGTACGATCTAACAGCTTCCTGAACCACGCAATTTCGTTCCGGTTGACTATTGGCTTTTATTATTATTCTATTTACGACATGCCTGACTTTATTCGATATTTAAAATATCCTATCACATCTTGTCAAGAATACCAAATTTCATAAAATCCATTTCGCATGCGATACTTTTGGGTGATAAATATCACTGATGATATATATCGAATAAAGTTGAGAATAGACCCCCAGATCTAAGTGGGCTAACAAAAGTTGACAGAACATAAATGGGCAGAGAAGGTATACAAAAAATATATAATTAAGATAGAGGAAGAAATGGTGAAGGAAGAGGGTAATCTGGACATAATATCTAGGAAAGACTACTGAAGAATGTACAATAGACTCGGGCAAAATGATAAGTGTCATAACACTAAACGGAATCATGGATGAGGTACATAAAATGCAAAGTTTAATTGAAATACACGTCTGCCTGATTGGGAAAGTATGACAAACGATGGAAAACTTGGTTAAGTTAAAAGGACATCTAGCAAAAGTGGTGTAAACAACCAAAAGAAAGAGGAAACAACACTATAATGCCTGGTTTCGAATAAAATATATGTAACACACACAAGAAAAATTCTAAAACATGTGAGCAGATACGCAGGCACAGAAGGAACAATTTATAGAAACCAGAAAACGAACGCCACAGAACAAGAGAGAGTGGTAACGAATCACAGCAAGACAAATAGAATTGATGACACAATCATACTAGAATTGATGCTATGCGTGTTGTATGTTGACATAACTCGAAGCTTTAAACGGGAAAAAGAAGGGATAACAGTGGATAGAATACACAAAACAAATAAGGAAAACATGGAGATAAAAATTAAAAGGAAAGACTAAAGAAATAGAACTGCATTTAAAGAAGCACTATCCATATCGTGATGACCGAATAACAAGAAAGATCTTGGAGTTCATTTTAGGACTAATCTCAAATTTGACATACAAATCAAATATATAGTATCAGCCGCTTATAAAATGCTAGGTTTATTACACGGAATAGTCAGCTATTTAACAATGCAACTACCACAAAATTGCTTTTTAACTCACTGGTACGATCAAAACTGGAATTTGCTATCACGGTGGGATCCGGGGACTACTTTACATTGAAATATGATAGAAACAGTACAGAATAAGCTTGTAAGGTATGTGCATTTTAAAAAGTTTCGTAGTTTTATAGTACACAACTCGTACAAAGATGCAAGAAAACTTTTAAATATAGACAGACTATCTGATCATCGTGTAGTAGCACAGCTCTGTTTCTTACATAAAATTCATAACACCAAAATCGACTCCCCACATATTCTAGCAAAAATTGGTTTCTCGGTCCCGGTACATTTTGGCAGATGCAAAAATCTCTTCTACTTTCCAAAATTTCGAACCGAATTGTGCAGCATTTCTCCACTTATAAAAATGTTAACTATATACAATAGTATTTCAACTAATAAAAGTCTTCCTATATTTTCTACATCACTCTTTCATTTAAAAAAAATAATTATGGCCGCATTAAATTGATGGGACACATGCACACTGTAACACCCAAAAACATTTTTAAATTAACCCTAATTTCAAACAAAATTTCTTGCCCATCACTGACAATTCTATCTAAAATGTAACTCATCACTGAACAGAATTAATATAGTTACCCAACCCTCGTTTGGTTTTGGGTGATAGTTGACAACTTAAAGTACCAAAACCTATCAACTGATATCTAACATTCTGTTGAATTTAGGAATTTTTGAATTAAGGCGCCAAAGGAAATGCTAGTTGGTTCTAGAAAATTTGAAACCGGAAGTGTGCAATAATATTTAATTTTCGCGATATCTATAAAAAATATTAACAGAAAGTAATTTAGAATATTGAAGAATAACTTATATTTAAATATAGGATAGTTTCCAAGTAGCAATGGTAATAATAAAAGTTAATTTAAGCAATTAACCTAAAAGCACATGTAGGGATGATTTAAGATTGTGAAATATGAAAGGTTTTTGATTGGCTAGACCAGTCACGTGACCGAAGGTATATAAATACGGAAAGTGGAAAATTAAAAAAGACGACACACAAAGCCACACAAAGATATAAAAAGACATACGAATTCAAATGTAAATAGCCCGGAGACTGTTACGTGTGACTGCTGCATGGCCGCCTAGCAGCATTGGTTATGTTCAAGTTTAAATTAACGCAATGTTTGGTTAATAAATCTGAGAATTGACTATGCTTATACTTGAAGAAATAGTGAATTCAAGGAGTTTATGGTGGACATAATACTAAATATTAATATTCGGAGATATACAAATATTAGCTCCATTCTATAAGATAAGGTAATAAGTTAAAATAGTCTAACCCCGAATGATCTTAATCGACAATATAGTTAGGCGCTTAAAGGAGAATTTAATAGTGATCAATTTAAATTTAATCAGAAAACTAAATGGTTAAGTCGTAAGTCGTTTAATGGTAGGAAGTGCAGTTTTACTAACTGCGAAGAAGATGATGACTCACCAGCAACATACAGTTCGCTGTTTGGTGATGGTGATGGGTTAAATAAAAATAAAGTTAGGAAGAAGAACCACCCCCATATTGTTCATTATTTGGGGATGGTGGAATTCAGGTTTTTGGAAGCTTGGTCCCAATCCAATTTGGTGAAGAAGTAGGAGAATATAAAGGGTTTCGAGCACAAAATTTATCAACACCCGTGTTAAGCACTATCAACCCTGGTGAGGATAAGTTACCTCGGAAGTACCGTAGGCACTGGAGCAACAGTGGGTATTTATACCCAGAACAGGTATTGAGTGAATCTATGAATAAATGATTCGAGAGAACGGACGTGTATAAGCATATGCATGCATACACGTGAGGATGCAGGTATGAACTGTTATATATTTATACATATGTTTTTATATGGATACGTTATTAAGTTGCTAGGTTAATGTTGGAATTTTTGGATATTATTATTAACGTTACCACTTAATATTATGAATTTTGTGTAGAATATCAAGAGTTCTTGGTTATGTTTAATTCGGGGCCAATTCAAGTATGTTTTTTAATTTATTGGGTAAAATACCAAGAAGGTAAAAGGTAATGTATATAGTTATATCACCATACCAAAGGTTATTAAATTCATTACTCGATATGAATGTTGAGATACATATATATGTTACAATTAGGTGTTCGTTGAAATACATTTAGGTACAAGGATTTTGTAAACTCTCGGGTAAGTTAACTCACCAGTGGCTATTTCAGAGTTCTATGCCTAACCACCCTGAGGAATGTCCATGTACTCTCAGCTGTAGAGGAGCCAAGGCGTTTGAGTGAAGTATAGTGAGTGCTGTTGGATCAGAAATAGTTGATAACCTTCTGGAGTAGGTGAGTGGACCCTTGTATTGAAATTTTGAACTGTAAGAATTGATATAGAGTTTGCATTTTATTATATATGTATTAGGTAACTCGTTACTTGTTTCTTTAAATGTAACCTTAAGACAAAGAAAGAGGGTGAAGTGTTACAACACGCACTTGCAACTCACACGTGCACGCATGCATGCACACACATGTTCATGTACGAGCGTATACATACACAGACACATATGCAGATTACACAAACATACACCCATACGTAATTTATAGAGCTTTAAAATATTAACAGGATTTCTTTTGTTTTATTTTTATTTCATTTTATTTTATTTTGATCTTTATTTTATTACAATTGTTATTTTACATTTATCGAATTAAACTTTAGTTTTAGTTGTAGAATAGCTTTAATATTAGTGGAAATATGTAATTAAGGATACCCCTGCTTATTTCCATAAATAAATAAATAAAAATAAATAATAAATAAAACTCTCGTGATCATGGACATAGACGATATAGCAAAGAAGGTAGAGGTGGAGGACCCACTGTGGAAAAAGCTGGACATGAACACCTGCCAGAGGGGCTTTTGCAAATAAAGCAAATAAAGCAAACACAAACAGACTTAAATACGCCTTCATCACCATACAGTCAGAGGAAGCCAGGAAACTACTGCCTAAAACGAAAGATGCTCTGGCTGGAATAGATGGAAGACAAAAAAGATAATGAACCTAGGATAATGCTTATCTGCTATAGGGTTGAACATATCACGAATAAGTGTGAAAACAAGCATGTGTTACAAATGCAAGGAAAATAGGCAAAAATGACCAAACCAAGAGTCGTGCTATCTATGCAAGATGCATGGACATAAGACCGAATTCGTGAAAGCCCGGAGTACAGAAAACGAGTACAAGAGCAAAAGAAGGAGAATGGGGGAAGAGAAGATCCTAGACAATAACCCTAAAAATATTACAAGTAAAGATAGACAGGAAAAAAGAGACAATGGACCTGATATACAAAACAGCTGAAGAAAACAGTGGTACTTGAAAAAAATTTGAACATTGCAATTTTGGCCAGGCAAGGAGTCAAAATGACAAATAAAGGAAAAGGTCCAAGCTGGGTATGGATAGAAACAATACCAGTCGTAATCTATGAATGATGTATCTCTCCAAATGCGAATGTTGATCATTTCGAAACTTTTATAAACCAGCTGATGGCTGATATGAAAAACATAGTAAAGGAATCATAGTCGGTGGAGTCTTTAAAACAGGTCCCGGGTTCAAATCCTGACACGGTCCGCTTGAAAAATGTTAGGCGAGCATTTTTCACAAAAATACACCCTCGTTCGGATGAGAGGTAAAATGGAGGTCCCGTGTGTGTGCTTGGAACAGCAAGGGTTCGGCAAAATTCAAAATTTCCGGGTAAAAAAACTCGCTTGTGGCCAATGTAGTACCTTCGGATAGAGCATTGAAAAATCAAATGTAGGGAGTCTTTAATACAAAGTCATACCCATGGGAGTCAAGATTCGATGTTAAAAGAGGACAAATAATGTCGGAATAACTATGGAAGGAACCAAGTAGTTCTCGACCAACGTAGCTCTCCAACGTTTACAAGAAAGGGCTACCAATCATATACAGACGTGACATTCTGCACAAAAAAGCCTAGAAAATTCAAAATTTGACAGTGATAGAAGCTACTACCAACACATTATGTTAGAAATAGAAGGAACGGCAGAATAAATTGCAAACATGTAATCAAAACCTGGAAGATGGTAAAAGAAAATACAAGTAAAATGACAAGAGCTAGGCAAACTACTTCGAAGCAAAAAAAGATAAAACAACCGACACAGAAGGATTAACAAAAGTAATAACGGCTGCCTACAACCGTCTTTACGAAGAAGGACATAAAAGGCAGACAACTGTATACTGGTGGACACCAGAAGCTGCGGAAAAGTGATGGGAGTGTATGCAAGCTAGAAGAAAAATTATCAATGAAAATAAAAAGGAAAAAAGCAACTTAACATCATGAAGAATATAAGCAGCGAAAAATTATACTGAAGAATGCTATTATAAATGCAAAACGAGAAACCTGGAAGGAACTCTTAAAAGAGGAGAAATTCGATATCTGGGATAAAGACTACCAGATAGTAGCGGAGAAAATCAAATCCGCACCACAAATAAGCGCATCCTTACATATGATTTTCCAATGCTCCACTCGAAGGTACTACATTGGCCAGGAAGCGAATCTTTTTTACCTGTAAAATTTGAAATTTTGCCAAACCCTTACTGTTCCAAGCAAGATAGGGATCTTTATCGTGCGAGACAACACACACACGGACCTCCATTCTACCTCTCATCCGAACGAGGGTGTATTTTTGTGAAAAATGCTCGCCTAACATTTTTCAAGCGGACCGTGTCGGGATTCAAACCCGCGACCTTGAGCGTAGTAGTCATACACATACCACTACGCTACGGAGCTGCCTGGAAATCTAGTACCCAAAATAAGACAAAGTAATGCCAGAAGGCGGTTCCAAGTCATCTATATATCATAAAAGAGTACGGGAGAAGATCGTTTTAGTTGGTGCGGTTTCGTAATCAGATAGAGATCCTGCAGTTGTAGATGAATGCTGTATGCTCCTGGAAGCACGGGCAAACCCTACATTAACCCTGCATCAATAACCATTTGGGGTGTCTTCTCACTGAAAATGCTTACATTCAAGTTTGGATTTGCAGTGGGGTTAAAGAAGATTTCTCTAAACCATCTTAAAAAACCAACAAATGAAAGTTGTCTAAACATATACCAGCTTCATCTAATTGAAAACCGTGCATACATATGTCACTTTCCTTTTACGTGAATGAGCAGCTCAGGTGCATTAGGCTTTGCGTTCCTTTTACAAAGTGTTTCAAACTCAGGAGCTGCTAATTTAAATTCCCCCTGCCCTCTCAAACGCCAACAATTTTGTTCGTGCTTCAAGCTCAAGAAGTGGTGCAACTGTCCTTAAACGAAAAAATACCAGTTCCTTTTACGAATAGCTCCGAACTGTTCCGGAGCTTCACACCCTGGTGGTGGTCTGAACAAAATGACAGCTTAAAATAAATATCTTGGTTAATACCTCGTTCTAGTTAAATTAAGATCTGGATAACCCAAAATTACAAAACAACTCCAAAATGTATCAATTTGAGAAGCAAACCATCAACATAATTTTTAACAGCAATAAATGTAATACGCACTGTGACCTTTACAGCATAGTCCTTCTAGAATTTTGCACGTTATAAAACAATTTGAATAAAAGTTCAAAAATGTGATTTTAAAAAATCATATAGCAGAATTTCTTGTGAACTTAAAAATTGCAGTGACAACTTTGATGCAACATATTGCAAATTGTGAGGAATGTGCCACTGCTGTTTAAAATACTTACCTTCAAAATTTTGTTCCATAAATATAACACCCATATCAGTTGCAATGCTGTCGAAACCACACGAATTAATTATATACACACCATTTTCTTTAGCTAATTCATGATATTTTAGTTGTATAAGCTCCATAAATTGTGGTTCACCAGTGACATCAATTTGATGTGTACCAGTTTCAATACACGCTTTAATAACAGGCTCACCATAAAATCGATATGGACCACAACAATTAATAACAACTCTAGCTGACGATGTCATATGTTTAAGTAAGTCATAATTATTTACATCTGCTATTATAATGGGAATATCGTTTAAATCAGCATCTCCGCCTAATTATAAAAAAAAGACAAACATAACTTGCCAAAAAAGAATTAACAGTGCCATACCAAGCTTATCTTGGCAATATGCAAGTGCATCTTTCAATTTTGCCTCTGAACGTCCTGCAACACCCCATGTCAAAGGCCTTTCCGCATTTAATTTAGTAAGATGGTAAAGAGCACGTATGCAATACTTTCCTGTAAAACCTGTAGCACCAAATAAAATTATATCTAATCGCTCACTCATTTTAATATTTTATAAAACTTTAAAGAAAAACTTCACATGCTTTATAACTGCTGATAATGTTGAAGGCTTGTTTGACCTTTGTACTATATACCCATAACAAATATAAAAACGCCATGACTTGTAAAAAGTTGAAAAATGGATATCAGCTTTTTACTTGTCCTTTGTTTTTCCTTGGTTAAGGTATACGTATTTTTATCCATGTTGGAGAATGATAACATAGGTAGCAATATTAAGGAATCTAAACCATGGTGCTACAAACCGTTATACAATACGTTTATGGTCTAAGATCTCTGAAATATGTACAAAATCAACTCGGAAGTGTTCAGGAAAATAGGAAAGCATTGCATATTCATAAATATAACAAAACAAGGTGAAAGGTTAAGCTTGTGTTTGGATAGAATTCGGCGATTAGTGTTAATTGTTAATAAAGTAAAAAATCTTCAACTTAAATTGTGTAGCGCCACGATCGTAGAAAACAGCATAGGTTAGGTTAGGTTATCTACGGCCACGATTTAATAATTCGTTGTAACATCCAATGGCTAATATGCGTTACTAAGATCACAGCATAGAGAACATACAGAACTCTTATTTATCTATGGATCACAGATTATATAAACATAAGAAACAAAACATTCATGATTCAAGCTAATATTGTTTGCAGCACCATCAAACGAGCTGTTACAGTACTAAGCCGATTAAGTTTCAATTTAAATCTACATCAACAGGCGACATCTATTGGAGTATAATAATATGAGGTGCATGAAATGAAGGTTTAGATATTGGATATGGTTCTATCCCATTAGTAGTAAATAAAATACTTCAAATCCAAATTGCAATTTACCATATTACTTTAATTGTATGCTATGCAGGTATAAATGCAACTAGTTTACAATTAATTGGCAATATTAGAACCTGCTTTTCAAGGGTATTTTCATAAACGAAACTATGTAACAGAGTAAATAAAATAGTATATTAGTCAACACATTTAAATTTCAAAGTAATTCAGAAGGACAAAAATACAGTTGTAAGAATGGGTGAAGTACAATGGTATTTTCTATCAAAGCTTACAGAATAGAAGTTTACAAATAATGTATTATAAATTAAACCTAATAATTACCACACTTAGATAATACAGTAGAGCGTCGTTTCTCCGCATTAGTTATTTATTTATTTCAATTATATCAATTTTACAAAAAAATATAGTATCGGATATGTCAATGAGAAAGAAACCGTTGAAGAATTAATATATACATATTTATGAAAGTAGGTTTACAAAGTAAAAAATGTTGCAAATAATTCACCATAATATTAAAACAACACAGGAGCAGACACTATTAAGTACGGAAATATAATTTTAGGTATCAGTATCCCGAATGAAACTCTTAATATCATTAATAAAATCTGAAGTATTATAAAAAGCTTTAGAAGTAAGATAGGTTTTTAAGATTGCTTTGAACTGCTTCAGATGCATTTTTAAGTTAAGGTGTAATGTATTATAAAATAGTATTCCATGGTAATTACAACCATATCTGCTCTTAGAAATTCTACGATATGGAACTGTCAGAAGATGTTTACCACGTGTGTTAAGGTCGTGAACATTACTATGTCTTTGAAGGTTCTGACTATTTTTGTGTACATAGATTAAGCAAGCCAATATAAAAATACATGGAAAAATAAGTATTTGAAGACCAATAAAGTTAGAGCGACAGTCCTCCCGATAACCAAGGTTCGCAATGACTCTTAATACACGTCTCTGAAGACTAAATACACGTGCACTTGCTGAAGCATGGCCCCAGGTAACGACTGCATACTGCATGTGACAATGGAAATAAACAAAATAAACAAATTTCAGCACATCTATAGAGAAATTTTTTAATGATTTAATAAAGTATATAGATTGACAGAGCTTTGTGCAAAGGTTATTGCAGTGAGCCTCCCATGGGAGTGTTGAATCTAAAGTTACTCCCAGAAACTGTATATTTCGTTCTTTATCGGGAGCACATGTTTTTAAGGAGAAAAAAATTTGTTCAGTTTTGTTGTGATTTAGAGCTAATTTATTGCTTAAGAACCAAATATTGGCTAATTTCAACGATTGTTCACTGTTATACAGTATATGGTCAATATTGTCACCACTATGGTATAGCGTAGTATCATCCGCATATAAGATTGTGTTTGCATTGTTGATAAAGGATGGAAGGTTATTGATAAAGCAGAGGAACAATATAGGGCCAAGGATTAACCCTTGTGGTACACCAGTTGGCACGTCAACCATATCAGAGTTTTCATTCATGAAGTAAACAAATTGTTTCCTGTTGCTTAGGTAAGATGATATCAATTTAACAGCATTTGGACTTGTTAAGAAGTTTTAATTTTTCTTGCAAAGCACAATGGTCAACATAATCAAATGCTTGGAAGAGATCGTAAAATTTTGCCAATAAAAACTCACATTTATCAAACGAATTAACTATGCCGTCAACAAGGGTGATTATTGCATCGGTAGTTGACTTTTTTCCCCTAAAACCAAATTGCATAGGGTGCAGTAAATTATTGACATCAAGATAACAAAGAAGTTGTTTAAGCAAAATTTTTTCAAAGGTTTTTGATATAACGGGGACAAGCGATATAGGACAATAATTCTCGGCATTGTTATAGGGCCCTTTTTTATGCACAGGAATAACTTTAGTTAATTTCAGTGTGTCCGGAAAAACAGAATGTTTAACAATAAGGTTAAAGAGTTTTGATAAAGGTACAATAATAATGTCACATGCAGCTTCAAACAAGGAGATGTCAAGACCATAAGAATCCCTAGCTTTAGTACTTTTCATGGACCGAATAATGTCCCTCATATAAGTAGAAGATATCTCATTAAAGTCAAAAGTAACAGTAATTTTATCATTAGTCACCAGGGTGCTACGTACATTGACGTAATATAAAAAAAATCAAGAAAAAGAAAGAGAAAGAAGAAAGTATGACCGGGCTCAGGCGGCGAGTGGGCGGGGTCTTATACCTATAGCTAAAGTAACAAAAAACCTTGAAATAAATAGAAAAAATATATATACTCACTCATTCACACTCACAAGAAAACATACAACGGAACCGAAAGAACTTATAATTAAAAACAAAATATATATACAAAAAACAGTACTCCCAAAACCCAACCCAAAAAAAAATCAATGCCACAATTTACATATTACATTATGAACACCCCTTAAACATCAAAAAAAATTACCCATGAAAATGGCGAGCTGTAGTTTTTAGGCAACTACCCCCCGACAGTACCTAGAGAAAAAAAGAGAAACAAACGCAACCCTAAAAACCACAGCTCTAAAATATCGTAAGTATAAACTTAAACTAAATTTACAAACATATAGTAGATTTTTAGAAATTTAGAAACAAATGGTAAGATAGTAACCAAAGAGCAGTAAATGCCAAAATAGTTCAATAATTTTAATCTATGATAATTAAATTTAGAAATGCCATCTTAGAATGGTAAAACCACAGGCGTTCTTGTTCCACGGTAAGAAGCGGATACAAAGAAAAAAAACAAGAAGGACTCACCCTCGAGTTCCTGACATCGGGGGGAAGGCTGTCGCTGGTCTGCCTCAGCGAACAGGCAAGCTTACGGCCAAGCGGAACGCATTGGACTTCGCAGTCCCCCAAAAGAAACGCAGCTCAAGGGATCAAAGTGTCCCCCGCAGGAAGCTAGAATAGTTACAAACAATAAATTAATTTAATGAAGCCGAAACGTATGGTTTTATATACAAACTCCATATACCCACCACGCTAAATACGGCGTGCCGGAAATTTACATACAAATAACGAACGAAGCCAACCAACTTGTTGTCTCGTTGATTATCGAACAGCCATTGAATCGTTACATTCGTTAAAGCACCAAAGCAAGGAAATAAACCAGGAAACCCTAATTTTATTAAAATAAATTCACCGAATTGTTTTAAAAAGGGAAAACACACTAGCATTTAAGTATTAAAATACTTGGAAAGTCGTCTATCTAATTAAGGCGTAAATTCCACGGGACGAACTTCTGAGAAAGGATATTTATTTTTCTAATGGAGCACAAAAATTTATCAACTGACATAGATAGGATATTTATCATTAATTACCATACAAATTTTAATATACGAAAGGGTTATTTTTAATTAACGAAATTAATTTTTGTGTTGAACGCCAAAGGAATTTAAGATAAAAATTATTGTATATACAATATTAATAATTTACGAAAATGAACGTAACAAGGGGACTACCTGATGCATTAAATTCAAGTGGAGTAGACATAGTCTACTTAGTCTTGACAATTTTATTGACCGAGTTAGAAAAAAAGACTTTTAAATCATTGGCACTTATATCGGTTGTGTGGGGATCCTGTGTTTTTGACCCTTTCCTCTGATTAATAAGTTTCCATTTGATACTATTGTTGTTACCGGATTTTTAAATAAAACTATCATAAGCCTTTGTTTTTGCCATGACCAAGGCTGATCTGTAATCATATTTTAGCTTGTTTACAAAAAGTTTTAGTTTACCATTATGTAAGGCTTTATACATGTTTGCAAAAAATAAGTAATTTTCACGCATATCGTTTAGTTTTGAGTTGAACCACTTTACCTCATGTTTAGATGAGACCAACTTAGTTTTGCATTTTTCAGGAAAATTAACCTTAACGGCTAGTTTAAGTATGTCCAGCTCAGAAAGAACCTCAGATGAAGTTTCGTCCATTAACCACAAACACATCTTCCACCTATCAACTTGACCAATTTCGCTCTATAAGGGAGTCCATTAATTTTTGATGGTTGATACCTCTGGAAAGAAAGTCGTTAGGGTTAGAGCTGCTTGGAACATGCATCCAAGACATATTGGAAGTGAGTCGTTAGGTGATAGCTATGCGATTACATACAAAAGTTTTGAGTAAATTAGGGTTCATCTTAAGCAAACCCAACGCTATAGTAGAATTTGACCATAGAAAACATTGTGATACAGATGGATTCAAAACCTTAAGCATTTTATTCATTAATTTCGAATGTAAAACAGCTCCACAAAGTTCTAATTTCAGAACAGTGACAGGGTTCAAAGGAGCAGCCCTTGATTTGGAGCAAAGCAGTCGAACACTAACATCACCATGAAGATTTCTTGATCAAAGATAAATGCATGCACCGCATCCATTCATAAATGCTTCGCAAAACTATGCCATTCTATTTCTGTGGGTTCCTTAAGAGACAATGACGAGGAATTTTCCAGTTATTTAAAACTACCAACTATTGGTAAGATGCGAGTCTGGCCTTTTTTATATTACTGGGAAGGTTGTTCTGGACAAAGCTGCTGTAAAAGGATTTTGACCACTATGATACAGAGATCAAATAAACCTAAAGTATCAAATACTTGTGATACTTCTGAAAGATAACTACATTTTCAAATAAGTTTATGAACAAAGAACAAAACAATTATGTACAGTACGATCACTGTTATCAAAAACACTAGTAATAGCTATATAATGAATAAAATGAGGTTTTGATAATCATATTTTGTACAAAAATTACCTTAATGCCTTATTAATTTGTTTGGCATTAGAAGGCAGTCATGAATCAACCAAACTTTCGAATGTAGGAATTTGCTACCCTCATTATGGTTGTAATTAAAAACCAATTCTAAATATAAATAATGGTTCCTGAATTACGAATTTAATATTTTCTAAAATACAACTTTGTAATAGTACTATGTAACATAATTTGCGAAGTATATTTACAAATGACATTAAATTTTACATGTCAACAGAGAGCTTATTGGGAATTTCTGATTCTCATTCACGTTTACTTCAGTAAACTAGTGACCTTATACCATCTCACTTGTTGTTAATGCATAAATCGATGTTGTTAATAAAGCTCCAATCACATTGTTGGAGGTACATATAGAAGTACAATTTGCCCAACGATGAGAAAGGTTGTATAACTTGTAATGAAGATGTATTGTTTCTTTTATGATTAAAAACAAACTGTGTTAGAAACCCATAATGGTCAGAAAGGCCTGTATCGATAGAACGACATTTTAAGTTTGTAATATTTGTAAAGATGTTATCCAAACAGTTATGTTTACGTGTTGCCCTCGTATTTATAGGATGTAAACCATAAGTTGCGTAGAAATCAATTAATTTTCGAACATCGTGTTCATTTGTTCCAAAATGTACATTAAAGTCGCCGCAAACATTCAAATTTGTGTAAATTAGGTTACCAAGCAATTTGAAGACGTAACAAATTTCACAGAAAAGTTTGATAGAACTACTGTTAGGTGATCTGTAAGACATGATTACAGTGAGATTAAGAGTTTTAAAATGAACACCTGACAATTCATCATGTCTTTCCATAGAAAATTTGGCAACTTTATCCAAGTTAGTTGCTTTATTAATTAGTTTTTCATTTACAAGAATTGCTACACCGGCCCAAGAGTGGTTTTGTCTAACAAAAAACGATAATGGGTATAAAGTGTTGATTTTTAAAGATTGCATTTCATTAAAGTTTAAGTTAATTTCATTAAGACATAATATATCACAGTTGACATTACCCGATAATAAAAATGCCTCTAAGTCCAGCATCTTATGTGTAACAGACTAAATGTTCAAACTAATGATGTTAAGAGTCAAGTCCCTAACAATACAATCATTATTATTATCCCCAGCTGGTGCAGCTGATAGGGACGGAGGGTTGTGCGGATAACGATTTTTGTGGATTATCGAACACACGTTTATTTAATGTAGGAAAACACGTACAGTACAAAGTTCTTTTTATTTTTTTTCCCACTACAAAATTCAGACTTAAAGAATACTGTAATACATATTCAATACAATACAGTATGTATGTAACTCTACCGTATCTAAACAAAAAAATAATCAGAAATTTTCTTTTGTACTAGGGTTGAGCGTCTTTTTTAGCCACTAAGTCTCTCATCCTCTTTAAGAGAAGAAGTTGTGTCGTGCAACTTTACGCTTGTTTTTCGTACCACAATAGTGCAGTTGCTAATGCAGTGAAGGCCTCTCCATGACTTAGTTTTCTTTCTTCTTCATCGTCTGAGTCTTAATTTTCTCCATCCTCACTCTCTTCTTGCACCGCAAAAGCAATTTCATCATCATTTAAAACCTGGAAGCCTGGGTCATTCTCACTTTTCAACCAGGCTTCAGCATATTCTCTGTCACAATCGAAAAATCCAGGAATTTGAGGAAATAACTCATCTGTAATCTCATTTAAGTCCTCCGCAGCAGTATCCAAATCACACTCGGCGTCTTCTCATCCCACCAATTTATTCCAAGCGTTTCGAAGATTCTGAGGTGATAAAGAGTTCCAAGCGTCCGCTATTATATAGCAGCAATCCTTAAGTTAATTTTTTAAAAAAAGAAATCACGCTTTCCTCATTATCTGTAGCCATCAGTGAACGGCGCAATACGTCTTTCTTGTACATTCGCTTTACTATCTCTATTGTTACATGCCGAAAATCGGCCTGTAAACATTTTTAATTTTAGTTTTGAATTTGTAAGTGAATTCGCGCCAATAATTTAAAAGACTTGTGCGTGCATTTCCGTCACTTTACATAGTTGCGTTGGCGCTCGAGATTGCGCAGACGCAGAGTGGAAAGAAAGTGGCGATTTCCGTCACGTCGGGACTAGTCAACCAAACGTCGAACCGAGTGGTTATCTGTGTGCCGTTATCTTGTCTTCTCTTTCAGATATATAGGTTTCCTGCCTTGTACCTGTTATCGTACCTTTACCTGTATTTCATTACCGTACCTCTACACAGAAGAGAGAAGGCAAATTTGAATTTGGTTTCGACGACCCACGCCCACAACGCCAACAACGCCCAACTAACGAGAGAGTAGCTGCAATGTTGTGAAGAGCTCCACAGTTTACGTGAGTACCTTTTGTCTTCTCCTATAATCAAAATAAACATTTTTTGTATGTGATATAGTAATTTAAAACATTAATATGACGTAACACCTTATTGCGCAACATTATGCATGTATTTATTATTGTTACCAACTGTCGTAGTGCCTCTCATAAATTACGCGCCGGGACTTTAAAAGTATACCTTAGAGTATAGACACTAAGTATAACACTATCGCCCCTTGATCCATTGGCTGAATGAGAGCGGTAACATTTGGAGGCAAATACCTTACCTCCAAATCTTTATCAACAGCATTTAAGAGTTCCAGATCTGGATGGGACGGCACCTTATCAAGTAAGAGGACCACCTTTCCAGTTTTTTCTCTTCCTTTCTGAATTTTTTGTCATTTCTATACGTCATAAAATAACTCTGTATTCATCCATGCATTGACTTGAAACTTGTAGCGCACAGGAACGGTCTTCATATCTTTAAAACATCATGGTTTTTTTATTTTCCTATCATGAGTAGAGGCAGACGATGTGTACCACTCGCATTCGCACAAACCATAACTGCCACTCGTTCCTTAACGACTTTGAAACCAGGAACAGCCATTTCTCGCTTTGATGCGAGTGACTTGCAAGGTAAAGACCTCCAGTTCAAACCTGTCTCGTCAGCGTTGTAGGTGTTTCGAGAGATAAATTTTCTTCCTTCAAATAATCCAAGAAAGTGATTTTGAATTTTTCAGCAGCAGTTGAATCATTAGACAAGCGTTCCTCTCACGAATACTGTGGCAGAATTTAAAATTCTTCAACCAATCAGTACTAGCCTTGAAGTCAAGAGAACCACTCAGTTTCTCATTAAATAGCAACACTTTCTCGCATAACAAAGGTCCAGAAATAGGGCCTCCCTTCTTTTTTGGATGAAACACAGATACACTGCTTCCTTTAACTTCTCATTCTGCGCTGATCTCGTAGTTTTCTCTTTTTTGAACCTTCTTCATTGTCCAACTTCGATGCATAATACAGAATTTCTTCTCTTCGCTTTTTAATATCATAAATGGTCCTTTTTCCAATCTTATAACATGCGACTAAAGCCTCAACACTTTCACCTTTGTCGTCTGTTAATAATCTCTATCTTTTTCTCAATTGATAGAACATTACGATTACGTTTAACTTGATTATTACTTGTAGAGGCCATAGCTACCAAAAAACTAAAATCAACCAAAAAACAACACAAAACTTAATTCACTACAAGACACTAATTTACTGTACAGTTGAGTCCACTTATAAGAGAGCAGTCGGCAAAAGTACGTATATAGAATAGAATAGAAAAGTTTATTAAATAATAAATTATAAACATAATAATTATTTAAACGTTACAATGTCAGCAAAGCTGATTTTCACAGAGTACCTCTGTACACCAATTATATGTGGTTCTGCCTTCCAATAATTCTAATTAACAATGCCTTTTTGAACTTGCTCTTAAATATAAATCAAAATATTTATTAAATATTATTGCAGCATGATATTCAAATGAACACTTGAACTTGGTTGTTTTATGGATTGGAATTGTTAATGTACTGTTGCTGTGTGATGTATATTAAATCTAATCCACAATAAAATAAATCATGGTAGATTTTTACTTTACCTATTGAGAATTCTTATGTAACTGTAACAAGCCCAGGGTAAGGTTAGGATGGAAATTGGCTTTTAGTAAAAGATAACTCTTAAGACTTTTAGCTAACTGAGTTTTTGATCCCGGGTCGCATGAGATTGGGTCAGTGGGTTTATTAAAGTTGGAAAAACAAGATAATGGACACCATCTAAATTTTTTATAAAGCAACTGACTAAATCAATTTGCTTAAAGGGAAAAATTGGAAACCTAGATTATCGCTAACCACTTTAAATACAAAGTTTGATTGTCACAAATATGTTACTTACATCTGGTCGTCTTCTTCACTGAACTAACGATGACTAGGGCGGCTCTGAAACATAAATACTTCCAACATAGATACCCTATATATCTTACGAACCAGTATAAGCATGAAATGTTTGTTTTAGTTTCAATTAGTTTTCACTGTATCGTGGTACACATTCATGTAAGTTTAACCTTTTAAATACCTAACAAACTTTGGAGAAGTTTAATGATTACTGAGTAATGAACTAAAGTCAAAAATAACTCTATATTCTCTTTTAAGATAAGTAATGAACATTTTAAATTATAGTGTACTTATTAAAAAATAAAATTCTTATAAATGTAGTTTCTTGAATTGGATATTTAACTTTTGGACATTTTTTTTTCATAATTAATAGTCTAGGGTAGCGCTACTAAGACTTTACAGTTCTTTAAAAAAATTTACTTAACTTTTGGCAAATATTATCAATTAATTAATTAATCTAAGTTCAAACTTCATTATACAGGACTTAGGCCCTATTAAATCAGCATGTTGGTGTCTTTAAATTGTGGTAAACAAGATAACTATTAAGCATGTAGCAAACAAATCATGATTATCTGTTTGCATATTTTACTATCGTCTATATACAACCGGTGAGGTACAATTTCCAAGGTTGAACACACCATTAATTACAAAAAATTGTACTCAATGTAACATTACATTTTAAAAGGATAATCTTTTAGCAAATTAATTAACAAAATTATTCGTGACGACCCTTAATGAATTGGATATAACAACATGAGGTAGTTACAAGCTTTCAAAAAGGAATTCATTACGTGCATAGATACGTAATGAACTTTGCAACGGCAGCCTTATTTTAGAAACTTAAACAGTCTTACCCATAGCGGCAATGACCTATAACCTTCAAATGACATGTCGTTCATCAACTAAACACGTCAGGTGTAGCTGCATAGCGGAAATCCAACATATTTGTCCAACAAAATTGCTTACGCATTTATATTTCAAACGAGTTCCATAAAATTTGCTTGAACCAAACCAAATTGAATATGATCAAAATAACCTAAAGTTGTATCGGAGTTACATTGAAGTTACATTGGAGTTACATCGGAGTTGCACTGTAATAAATTTCATAATTAATTTTAATATGATTACACATTCAAACAAACCGTCGCCAAGATGAGTTTGTACACTACACTTATATACAGGTTGTCATAGACAACTTTTAAAATACTGTGCCTTTATTACGGCGTCTCTGCCAAGAAAACTTAATTTCCCTCACCATCTTGAGTGTTTTTTTAAACACACCAAGTGACCTTTCTGTTCAACGAAAAAACGAAAAGTGACTATTTGTTACGAATCGTCGGAACAACTTGAAAATCTTAGATATTACAAAGAAGTAGGGGCACGCGAATAGGTTTGTATACATGTTATCAGTAATGACGACGTGATACGTAGTAGATTATAATTGTAATTGAAATTGTAGTGTGCCTTGAAGTTTGTTGGTTATTAAATATGCAAAATCGAATGAATCAATAATATAAACGGTGTTGAGTAAAGACTAACATAATAGACGCATAGCGGTAACGTCAACAGATAAATTTGCAGGAAAATTTAAATGTTACAGCTGCGAAGATTAAGGTTGTGATTAGAGCATCGTACATTTAAAATGTTACAGAAATAACTAGGCTGTTTATTCTTATAAATATTGAACAGAAAAATGGCAAAAGACAGCTCACATTGAAATTTTAGCTTAAGAATGTCCAAATTATTATATACAGAGGTCACATGTTCCCTATATGGCACATTAGATGAAAATCTTACACAACTGTTCTGTAAGATTTGTAACTTATTTTTATAGTCTTCTGAAAAATAACTAAAGTATACTGTGTTGCAGTAGTAAATACGACTTAGTACAAGACATTGACATAATTTCCACTTTGTTTATGGCGGAAGTGATATTTTATATCTGTAGAGCGACTTGAGTTTCAAGTATCCTACACTGCAAATTTTCTTTACATAGCTTTCAAAATTTAAATTTGTGTCATAAATTATACCTAAATTTTTAGTTTTCTGACTAAAATCTAATACACAATTCTCAAGGACAATATTTTCACTTTTAAATTGCTTGAATATTGTACAGTTGTAGGAAGATCCTATGCACTGGCAAACAGTTTTCCCAGGATTTAGGAGTAGTCCATTGGATAATGACCATTGATGCACTGCATTTAAATTAATGTTAAGCTCATTAACAATCCAATTAGCACTATAAGAATTACCTGACACATACAACTGTGTGTCATCAGCGCACATATGGATACCACAATTTTCGGTCACAATCGAGGAAAGATCTGCAGTAAAATTGCGAACAGCAGAGCCCCTAGTATACTTCCCTGAGGGACACCTTGAGTTACATACAATTCATTGGATGTATTGCCATTAAATTTCACTTTCTGTAGTCGTAATGATAAGTAGTTTTGTATCAATTGCAAAGCAGGCAGACTCCAACCATAGTATATTAGTTTAGCATTAAGTAATTTATGGTTTATTAAATCGAATGCTTTGCTATAGTGTGACATGCCGAAAATCGGCTATGTAAACATTTCTGTTTTTAGTCTAATTTGCGAGTGAATTCGCGCCAATATTTTAAAAGACTTGTGCGTGCATTTCCGTCACTTTAGATAGTTGCGTCGGCGCCCGAGATTGCGCAGACGCGGAGTGGGGAAGTAAGTGGTGATTTCCGTCATGTCATGGACTAGTCAACGAAACGTGGAACAGTGTGGTTATTTGTGTGCCTTTTATCTTGTCTTTTTTCTTTAAGGTAATGTAGGTTTCCTTTGTCGTATCTCTGCCCTGTATCGTTCCTCACCTTATTCCTGTCGTGCCTCTACACAAGAAGAGAGAAGACAAATCTAATTTGATTTCAACGGGGGGCAAAGGCCGAACCACGCCCAACGAATGCCACAATAGCTGCAGAGCTCCACAGATGACGTGAGTACATTTTGTCTTTTCTTATAATCAAAATAAACATTTTTTGCATGTGATACAGTAATTTGTAAGATAAATATGACGTAACACCTTATTGCGCAACATTATTCATGTATTTATTATGTTACCAACTGTCGTAGTGGCTCTTATAAATTACGCGCCGGGACTTTAAAAGTATACCTTTGAATAGAGAGCGTATAGTGTAATAATAGTCCAGATATACAGCTACAGTTACTTTTGATTCATCCATGTTTTTGATAATGTCATTTGTACTTTGCACAAAGTAGTTGCAGTGCTGTGTTTTGCACGAAACCCAGACTGGGTTTTAGGAAAAATATTGTTTGCATCAACATGTAAAATTTAACAATACACAAAATACTGTAACGCTTTTGATAATGCTGGTAAAACACTTATAGGCCTGAGTTCCTTATGGGTGGTAGCAATGGTTACCTTAGGTAAAGGTGTATTTATGGACTTTTTCCATATACTGGGCATAGTAGAACTTTCTAGAATGACATTAATAAGGTGAGTCAAAGCGTCAGCACAATAAGGAAGAATAAGTTTTATCATACGTAAGTTGATCCACACCTGTAGAAGTACATGTAACATCGTAGTTCATAGAATGTACATAAATTTACTTAAAGAAATTCGTGATTTTACTTTGAGTACGATTAATTAAAGCATTTTTACGATTATGTCATCGATGTCATAATATGAATTACGTCATTCTTGTGTCTCAAATTTGTATCACATACAAAGAAAAAGATAAAATGTACTCACATAAAATGTGGAGCTCTTCTTGCGGCAGGATCTCGGCGTTAGTTAGGCGTGAGTCGGCCTTCGCCCTCGTTGAAACCAAATTAATTTGTCTTCCCTCTTCTTTCTGTAGCGGTACGATAAAGGATCAACCAGGTGAAGAGGAACGATAATAGGTACGACAGAGGAAACCTACATTATCTGAAAAAGAAAGACAAAAAGACACAGATAAACTCACTGTTCGACCTCTCGTTCACTAGTCCCTGTCGTGACGAAAAATGCCCACTTCCTTCCGCACTCCGCGTCTGCGCATTCTCTGGCGCCGACGCAACTGTCTAAAGTGACGGAAATGCACGCACAAGTCTATTTTTTGAAATATTGGCGTGATTTCAGTCACATATTTTAAAACTAAAACCAGAAATGTTTACATAGCCGATTTTCGGCATGTAACAACCTACATCTTCTGGATCATGATAGTTTGAAATAATATGCACTGCTCTTGTGTCCTTCCATTTGATAATTAACAATCCTGAATCACTTGTGAACCACCAATATTCAACGCGCTTCATGGTTTTATCTGGCCGAAATATACGAAGGTATCGACGTGACATGTTTACCGTGCCTACAGCACCTTTTCAAATTCTTCATCAATGGAACGCTATTAAAATAATTATCGAACTATAGGATATGATTTTTTTCACGCAGAGAAGACGAAAGCTGATTGATGACGCGAGCGCCATGATTTTTTTCTGGGGCATTTGTCTTGCCCGTGTATAAATCAAATTTCCAACAATATCCAGATTTATCAGCAAGAACCCATATCTTGTAGCCTCGTTTTATTGGCTTTTTTGGCATATATTGCTTCAATGAGCTGCGTCCCTTGAATTTTATCATGGATTCATCGATAGCTATTTGTTTGTCGGGAACCAAGCGTTTTTCAAAATTTGCTGAGAAAACATCGATCATTGGACGTAATTTGAAAAACTTATCAAAATTAGGGGATGACCTTTTAGGCATAACAGAGTTGTCGTTTACATGTAAATGTGACAGTAGCCAACTAAATCGTCTTAGAGATATTAAGTTACTAATAAAGGGATCGTTGAGATCAGGTGCACTAGACCAATAATCTTTGTAGCTAGGAAAATGTTTGATACCCATAAGAAAAGTGATTCCCAAAAATGTTTTCATTTCTGTGGTAGTGGAAGAAATATAATTTTTGCCTAATAAATTTTTTTTTGTTCTGCATATCGATTGGTTTGAAACACCAAGTGTTCGATGAATTCCTCTGGTAGTAACTGTTAAAAAATTTTATACGACGTGATGTTTTCTATATTTCTGATAAAATCAGGTACACCAACACTATGTGTAAATGTTGGAGGTGGCATTGGCTTGAAGTTTTTCGCCCACGTTGGTGGTTTATATTCTTCTGCGACATTTGGACTGGAAACGGGAAGAAGATTTTGAATAATCCTATCTCCAAGAGTTGCTAGTGGTAGGTCAGATTCGGACTCTTCACTTGCAGAAAATGAAATGTCTTCGAGTTGACTTTCAACATTCACAGCATGCTCTTCGCCATCGGATGTCAGATTCATCTTCAGATTCTGATCCTGACGGTATTGGTACAGCAGATATATTCATGTTTGCAATTTCTTGATACAATTCATCAACTGACATATCCACCAGTCTAAATGGCAAACCATCTTGCCTCAATCGTGACTCTTCACTTGCAGAAAATGAAATGTCTTCGAGTTGACTTTCAACATTCACTGCATGCTCTTCGCCATCGGATGTCAGATTCATCTTCAGATTCTGATCCTGACGGTATTGGTACAGCAGATATATTCATGTTTGCAATTTCTTGATACAATTCATCAACTGACATATCCACCAGTCTAAATGGCAAACCATCTTGCCTCAATCGTGACATTTCCCTATAAAAACACATTATTTTAGAAATCTATAAATGGAGTGGTGGTGCATAATAAGTACCACTATAAATGCTTGTTTATCTTTAAATATAACAAAAAATGCAATAATACTTACCAATACCCAAAAATCTACCACTAAATTTAATATTTACAGCCAAAACTAAAACTTTTACAGAAAGTAAAGGTCTAGACACACGGGAGTAGTTAATAGCCATTAACTATAAATGGCCAATTGAGTGGTCTGTGTGTCAGGTATTCATAATCTTTAATGGCCATACAAACGCCATTACTCGGTAAATATGTTTCTCATTCTGTTATTATAATACTTATAATCATAGTGGTGGTGGCGGTAATGGTGGTAGTGGTGGTGGGGGTTGTAAGGCGGCTGTGTAATGTTTCAGAATTTTGGATTCCAAGTAACAAATCGACTTTTGACAATTGAGTTGAAATTATTTTGAATATGAATATTAAAGTATATTAAAGTTTCACTAAATTTCAATCTCCAAATATAGGAGATCGAAGAATTATCCAAATCATCAGTTACATTACAACCTTACAATTTTAAAAAGGCGAACTTTTAGTTAATGATAAAAATGTTGAAGAACATGGACTGGAGGGAACTTTAAACATGTATTGATACGGCTGAGGCTATGGTCAGTTCTACAATAAAATTTATTCCGTAATGCAAACATCTGTACCTAAAAATTTGATCATAAACAAAAAGCTTTCCGGCATAGATTAATTCAGAAATTATCGCTATTATAAAATTAAGAAATAAATTCCACAAAAATAAAAACCAGTCTGAATTTACTCAAATTAAAAAATTTAGAGATATAGTTAAACGAAGCATCAAGCAAGTATACAAGACTATCTTTTTCAAAGCATAGAAACTGAGATTATAACTGGAAATAGAGATTCCTTCTGGAGCTTGTAAAAAACTTGTTACGATATTCTGCGCAAACACGAAAGAAAACAGTAAGAGTAAGTAAAGAAATCGTTTATGCCGAATACCGCAACAAAATGGGGACAGAATGGTAGAATTGGGGCTAGCCCAAAAACCTCGTAGAGGGGCGTGGGTGAAACAGAAAGAACACATTGGAAACCTCTGTGAAACTATATTTTCAACTTACAATCTCGAAAGGTTATTTACAAAAACAAAGAATCCAATAATAAGAATATAAAATTGATAAGCAAATATAACATCTTATAATCTAGATACTTACTTAATGCTTCACCTTAAATATATACAAAAGAAAAGAAAACATAGTCTGTACTTCTTGGAAAAGAAATATACGTAAGTTATATATACATGCTGCATTGTGAAGTGCACCTCCTCAAGGAATATTGTAACATTAAACTTATACAACCTAACTTAAATTAATCAAGTGTCAACTACTTTTAAATTTATAAGTAAGTTGTTTACGTTTAAAAACAAAAGAAACAGTTAAAAACGGACTCTAACGAACTTTGATTAACTAATTTTTAACTTATAGAATGATTACATAGTCGTTCGTGCATTGTGTGTGTAAGTTTGATAACGTGGTGGTGCCAATTTATTGGATAATCATAAGTAATAACAGCAAATGAAAAGTCTATTCGTCATAGCAGCATCAAAAAATTACGAAAACAGATAATTGTACCTCGAGCTATCGGCTTCGTGTTGGTATCATCTTTGGACTGGGAAATGCGGCTACGTTTCTCCATTGGCTGGATGCTGGAACTACCAACTTTCATACTAGCACAGAAAGTATTTTTAGTAGCGTGACATTACAACATGTATCTTCGGTAAGAAGATGTTGTATTTAATCTTGTCTTTCAAAGCACGGTCTCTGTTTTATAAGGACAGAACCATATATGGGGGTAGGTATTTGGATTTCAAAGATATCGCCGAAGAATCAAATGTCCAAAATTCCCAGACAACAGCTGCTGAAATATAAACTGTAACAGCTTGCCAACAAGCAGATAATGCAATTATCAAAGAAATTTTAGACAAAAGAAAACAATCTTGTTACTTTGTAACATCTTAACAGCTGCAGAATAACAGTATACTTATAGATAACAAACCCATTGTACGCAGATGCAGGCAAGTAGTAAGTGACCTTATCTTTTAGAAGAAAGCCGTGCATGTACGTGCAGCATATACGTGCAGTCACTGCAGGTGGTAGGAGATATTGCAACTACTTTGTAATGTAACGTTTCCTAAGCAGCTGTTTGATTTTATACGGCAAAATTTTATAGAATAATTACTTGAGAAATTTTATTAAATAACACTAATTTTAAATGGTAGAAAATCGAGCTTGTTGAGAAATTTTAGGGTGTTTTAAATATGAATGCAGAAAAAATTATTTGCAGGGTTTTGAACGTAACAAACTGCAAAATGTATGAATATATCCATAGTGGCATAGTTTTATGTATTAAATTGAGGAGGTGATAGAGATTAATTCGCTAAACACAAAACCTATAAGGCATTTTATTCTTGGACCGCTTTTTAAATGTCTGACCTAGGTCAACTTAAGTAAAAATTTTAGGACTGCTGTTTAGTCATATGTTTATAAAAAATAACTTACCTATACTAGTGTTATACTGAGCCACATGAAATGATTTCACAATATGTGTTCAAAATAACCATTGTATCTCCAAGTTTGTGGTTGTATAAATTTCGATCATCATATTTTTAAATCAGAATTCTCTAAACTACTGCATGGTAAAATTATCTTTAATTATCTACAATCAATTACAATGTTACAACATTGCGTTTAAGTGAATTACCTAAACTGGTAGTGGAACACAAGTAACAAAATCAAACACGAAATATGATACACTTACAAATCATCATCATCATCATTAGGTCTTCAGTCCTGGGACTGGTTGGACGCGTACCATCATTGTTTCCTATTCTGAACTAACCTACAGATTTCCCTGAAATTTGCACAGTCTGCATCTATCACTATCTGATCTAGGTCTACATCTACCTCCTTTTTCTTACCTCTGCTTGTAATTTATCCCATACTATTCCCCAAAAATGCCTTAGAACGTATTCCACCCTTCTATTTCTCTTTTTCCCCAGATATCCTTGTTCCCTACTATTTCTATAACCTATTTGTTATTATCTTTGTCTGTCCATGCTATCGTCCTCATACATCTGAAGCACAGCATTTCAAAAGGCTGCTACCGTTTTTCTGTCTGTGTTTCAGACTGCCCGTATATCATCGGCATACTGTGCTGTGCTTCGCATATATGCTTTCAACAATTTTCTTCTTGTTCTATGTTTGTTGTCTTTCCTGATAGGCGCTGTTCTTTCTTGTTAGATGCAGTTCGGTCACCTTCTATTGTTTTACAGTTATATACGCTATTTCTCCGACCTTCAGTGGTTGTGAAGGGAGGTAAGCAGCCTGTGGCTGCCAAGTTCCTCCAACACTTAACCATTTACTGATTTAATATATTTTCCAATATATCTTTTTGCACAGTCAACATTAGTAGCAGATATTTTGCAACCAACAACTAGTTGTTTATACTAATCCTCAGATTTTTCTGCGCTTATTTTTTCGTCATTAGGTTTTCCGTCTCAAAACTGGTTGGACATGTAGCTGCACTTATGTATATTCTGAGCTAGCCTACATAGTTTCCTGAAATTCTCACACAGCATGTGTATACAGCTCGTTCTCCTTCTATTGTTGTTTAATTTTATGCCCTATTTCACCGAGATTCAGTGAAGGGGGTTAAGCAACCTGTGGCTTCCAAGATCCCCCAACACTTAGACATTTGCCGAAATAATGGTTTTCCAGTAAATCCTTTCACACATTTAACATTATTCGAGAATATTGCCCAACCAATTCTTGTAGTTACTTATAATAATCATCATGTTTAAGCACAGTTATTTTTTCGTCATTAGTTTATCCATCTTGGGATTGGTTGGATGTGTACCTCCATTGATTTCTATTCTGGGCTAGCCTACACATCGCCCTGAAACCCCTACATCTTTTACTATCTGTGTGCAGTAGTCTAACCTAGGTCTGCCTCTTCTTCTCTTTTTTCTTATCTCTGCTTCTAATATATTCCGCACTATTCCCTCATGCCGTAGTATGTGGCCTATCATCCTATCTCTCCTATTTTTTACCGTTTTCCACATATTTCTTGCTTCCCCTACAATTTTTAGTACCTCTTCGTTCTTAACTTTGTCTGTCCATGATATCTTCATCATACGTCTGTAGCACCACATTTCAAAGGCTTCTACCTTTTTCTTGTCCGCTTCTCCTACTGTCCAGGCTTCACCGCCCTACAGTGCTGTACTCCACACATATGTTTTAAGCAATCTTTTCCTTGTTTCTATGTTTGTGGTCTTTGAGCACAGTAGTTGCTTTTTCTTGTTAAATGTAGCACGACCTTGTGCTAATCTTTGTTTTATATTTTTTGTGCTTTTCCCATCTTGCGTTATTTGGCTTCCTAGATAGCAGAAATCTTTAACCTCTTGTAAGTTCGTGTTACTAACTTGTATTCTTGTTTTTGATTTATTTTTCCCACCTTTGCATACTAGAACTTTAGTTTTAGTTTTGTTAATTTTCATATCGTATCTCTCTGTTAGAACCATTTCCATTTCATTAAGAGATGCTTCTAACTCTTCCTTGCTAGACGCTAATACCGCTATATCATCTGCAAATCTAAGCATATCAATTTTTTGTCCTTGCATAGTAATTCCAAATGTCTTCCTGCATTTAACAGTATTCATTGCATCTTCAATGTACAAGTTAAAAATCAATGGGGATAGGGCACATCCCTGTCTCACCCCTTTCCTAATGTTTACTTCTCTATGTTCCTGCTCTAATTCTATTACTGCTATTTGCTCTTTGTATAACCTATGTACTATTCGTCTATCCCTATAACTCATTCCAATCTTTTTGAGTATTTCAAACATTTTTTCCAATTTACATTGTCGAATCCAATTGAAGGACTCCGTGCAAAAAGTCCATACGTGACATTTTGCTATTTTGAGACAATTGACGACAAAGATTTCGTTTCAGCTATGAAACCAAACCGCAAGTGATAAACCATTCAAGTTCAATTTTTTCTCATAGTATTAAGTACGTTATATATCAAATGGCAAATGGATTTATGTAAATCTTATGTAAGCCGGATAATTAATTGGTTTTTTAATTGCAATTAGGGACTTTTTACCAACAAAAGCTTAGTTTTTTCCGTAAAATTTATTTTAATTCTAACATAAGTTATTGAGATGTTCTGATACAGTTTAACGTTTATTAGGTTTATAGACCTTACAGAATAAATTATAAATTATATTGTTTACATAATAAAAATAATACAAATTCATTCAAATATTTCTGCGTCTGATTCTACATTGCTTTCTTTTGGATTTTCTTCACCATATTCATCTAATATATCGCAGAAGAGTCTGTTCTCGACTTTTTGAATGTGCAGTGCCAAAAATTGTACGTGTTGAAGTTTTCGGGTTAAATCTTCAAAAATGTTGTGTATGCAAGCGGTGGGTGTTTCTAGTCAGCAACACATCTTTGTCTCCCTGTTTTATACAGTTCAAAGTAACGATAGTCCCCTGACATTGTCTCTCTAATTTTTTGTTTAAATTGGAACGAAAACATTAAAAACCGATGCTTCGATATGCCAGGAATACTAGGTTTAATTCCATTAGCAAAAAATGTTTATAATCCAATATTTTGACAACTGGACATTCCCATTCAATTTGACTGTTTTTGGTTAGAAGGCTATGCTGTAGAAATATTATTCTTAATCTTCTTTGGGGATTAAACCACTCATTTTGAAAACAGATCCTAGGTCATGGATCGAAACGTTAATAAAGATAATTTTAAAAACTATGAGTGGTTTAATCCCCAAAGAAGATTAAGAAGAATACTAAACAAACCACAACAAACATACAGGGAGTATTTACAAGTCTGTAGAAATATTTACTTCAAAAGGTTTTTTAGGTCTGGCACTTTGAATCATATTAATATAATAGTCAGGGTTATCAATTTTCTCGCTTTTCAGCTTCCTTTTTTCGATTAATGCATAGCACCTATCTATTGGCATCATCGAATGACCAGGAATTGGACAGAAAATCGCAATATAACGAATCCAGGTATGTGAATAGAAAGCGATTTTTATTTTGGGAGAAACAGTTGTCACAAAAGATTATTAATTTTGTTTCTGACTTCCTATATTTTTTAATGTAGTAATCTAAAGATGTAATGACTTCGTTCGGGCCTTTATTGGCAAAATTTTCCGTGTAAAGGAACATGGAGGTGAAACAATATTATTTATCCCAAAATTGTGTAACCAAAATTGCCTTTTGTAATATTCCTCAGTAATGTTGGTAACTGGCAACAGAAAATTTTTTTGAAAATCAAAACAAATGACAAGCTCATCTTGATTTGAATTTCCTCGCTTTTCTTTAAGTTTGTCGAAAAAGGTTTGCGCTATACGAAGGTGCAACTCTTTCTGAATTTTGAGCTGACTTATTTTATTTTCGTCTTTCGCAAATGTTAGTGAATGTAGATCAGCCATAAATTTTGTGCATGTTGTGCATATATCTTTTTTGGGCTGTGCGAATGAATAGTTATAATCATTCACAAAAATCTTATAAAAATATCTATATTTCATTGGATGTTCAGGATATTTAGTACAATACCGTTTGTGGAAGGAGGTAACGGTCATGTCTGAGGAGAGGTATTTTTATATTTATTTTGACTTCAACTGTAGTGTGATTCCACCTAGGGAAGGTGTTTTAGGAATGAATTAACATTTTGAATTGTTTCTTCTGGGATTCTGTCCTGCCTATTAGTATGTTTACCTCGATAGTCTCTTACGTCTTCCACTTCAAAATTAAGAATTTTTTCTTTAATCTGTCCCTCTTGATACCATGTAAATGAAGAAACATTTTTTGGCAAACGTCTATTTTTTTAGTGTTCACTAATACGTTATATACGAAAACTTTTCGTTGTTGTTTATTTCTATTAACGTGTCTCTTAGCGCTTCCCAAAGAAACGCAATCTCGTAGATAAATATTTTGTTCATTGTGGTTCATGTTTTAAATGTTTTTTTGTAAATTTCCTCTAAAATATTTTCCTTGCACTTACAGCGACATGTTGGAATGTGTAACTGACGTCTTGCTAGGCGCCTTCAACCTTTTTCTTAGATCGACGCCATTGAGAAGGGTACGATTTTCTTTTTTTACCTGAATGTACTTCGATGTTTTAGGCAACTTCATTAACGGTTGACATTTGACCACTAGACTTAATGTTACTTAAATGTGTTGCATTTTTAATAACTTGGATAGAAGATTCGTCTTCATCCACACTATCATTACCGCTTGGCGGTAACCATTCATCCTCGCCAGCAGAGAATGACTGTACAAGGCATAATCATGTTATTTTAAGCGTTCTAGATTTGCTAAAAATTACTTACCAATAATACTTTCTTCGCTATCGGACATTACAAAACACACAAATTTATTTAATAACACTAATGTAATACACTTAGCCATCTGCCATTTAACAGCACTGCTACAACAAACAGCTGTTGCGTGTCGAACTTAGGGACTTTTCACACAGAAAACCGGGAATCCCGGCACATGGGGACATCTTGCACGGAAAATTAAGTAAATTTTAAATTTGCACAACCTAAAATAATGTACTTAAGAGACTTCTTAGAGGCAAACTAAGTATATCATTGGAAAGCTTGTGCTATTTCACGATAGATGGTGCAATTATCTCCAAATCGTGAAAATGTCACTTATGGACTTTTTGCACGGAGCCCTTCAATTACAAGCTATTTTATGAAAAAGTTCATTCAACTTAAAGTAGGTTATTATTATACTGCAAACAGCTGAATTGAAAAAAACGTAAAGACTACGGAGTCAAAAACCAAATACAGTCAACCAAATCAGAATAATGGAATATTATTTTTGTAACATCCGTATATTCAAAAAGAATTTTAAAATTATTTCGGTAGCAGTTAAAGTGCTCGAGTTATTTCATTTGGCAGTTAAAATGAACCCTATTTCATTAATTTAAGTTTGAAGATGGTCACAACTTGGTTGGTGGACTCTGAAGAATGATGTTATAATGTATTTAATTCGCAGCGTAGTTAACAGTGCAGTGGTTTTAAAACATTTTTGATACTTTTTTGTGTGTCCGTTTGTAGCTTAACCGTTTGTTTAGACTACAGGTTAATTAACAATTTTTGTTTGTCTTCCCGGTCTCTACACACCCTTTAAATTAATTAAAGACTAACAAAAATTGTTAATACACCTGTAGTCTGAAACATGTTTATTCTCCAGAACCCCTTTTAACTAAATACTTTTGATTTAAAATCATTTATAGTTCCATAAATTTTCGTTTGGTAAAATATTTAATCCTATAAATTGTAAAACAACCGGTATATTTTTGTCCCTCATAAACAAAGTTTCACTTTCGTAAAACCTTCAATTTACGATAAGTTTGTGTCCAAATTCAAATAAGGTTACTGTAGAAACCGCGCAGTTTATACAAGGTCATGCCTTATGTTGTTTGTTTCACTACGTGGCAATCCACCTACAACTTTCAAAACTAGTCAGTCGCTTCTTATCTGTCGTAGAGGAAGGATGTCTTTCCCATCTTCTATGTCAGGTGATTGGAGGATCGCATTAAGTTTGCGAACTGCTAAATTAATTTACGTAGAAAACTGGGGTGATGTAATCGAAGGTTCGTATATTTTTTATTTTAAGATCCTGTCTAATCTTCCCATTTTCTTGCAGCGCAGTTACCCAGAGTCGTATTATGTTAAACAGAGATATGCAAATTTACACGAAATTATACGAAGTCGTTTTGATCTATATTCAATTATAGCAAATTAATCTACACAATGAAACTTATAATCTTTACAATTAGTAAGGTAATAAACTTTTACAACTAGAAGGCATCTTGAAAATATGCTCAGCTTGTAAAAGATAGTTTATCATATCTACGTTGGCAATTATGCGTAGGCGTATCTAGATGGTGATTTGGGTACAACAAAATTCCCTCCTCACATTTTTTTGAAGTGAATTTCAATGTCCTTGGCTAGTACTGGTCTGAACACCGCTCTACCCTCGTCGTTAAAATACGAGATTGATGCAAAGAGGCCCTAATGGAATGTGGTTGTTAAGATGGTTCATCCGTACTTCGAGGTTTGCCACATTTCTTAATGTAAAAGCAGCTGGTGAGCGTTGGATTAAAAATCTTTTTTGTTATATAGGTCAGGCGATTTTACTTTAGAAGGTTATTTGAGAATGTCCTTTTAAATAAGCAAAGTTAAATTAAGGACTCAACGCATTAGATTTTAGGGTTGACCAAATTCTTAGTAGAAATTAACTAAATATTTAATCTGATCAACTTTTGATCATGTAATTTTTGTGTACCTTATTAATATAAAAAAGTCAAGTACTAGTGTAAATCGAAGATACCAGATCTGCTCTCTACGATATTAATAAAATGTCAATAAAATTTTATAAAGATCCAAATATTAATTAGGGGCGGTTCAGAAATTTAAATACCAATTAAAATTTATAACAATAATAGTTCAGTTATAATAGATGTATAAATTTTCGTGTTAATCTTTACTCTTGTTACCCTAAACGACACGAGGTATTCACGATTGAAAGTTATCTGTCATAAATTCTTTCTAAAAGGAGTTGAGTCTAGCAAGAAAATGCCATTCCTATTTTTAACAGTATTTAAGAACTAGAAGGTGTATAAAATTTAGGTCTGATACAGCTGCGAACAGAGGTATATTTTTTTAATATTTTTGATGTTATACAGGGACACAAATAGCGACCACTTTTTTTTAATTCTTTAACCTTTTCTTATAGGTACAAGGTTAGATGTGCTACAACAGAGCTTTTGTGTTCAGATGCGTTTGTACACGAAGTGGTTTCTACTTTTCCTATTAGAGTTTTCCCGTTAGAAATAAAATTTAACAAAGTAGTGGCGCCTTGATATTATATATTAATATATACCCCCCCCCCCCTGATAATCTCTTGAAACAACCGCGGAAGTTAGAGTTCCAAGTTAATCCGAAAGATTCCAAAGGTTGTAATTTTAAACAGATAAAATTACAGCTTTTTCGTAGCCTTGTGAATGTAGAGGCGAGTTGTACTATCTTGGCAACCACCCCAGGTTCAATGTTTCAACTTGTAATTTTTTAGTCCACCTAGATCAAAATTGGTTTAATTACAGTCAGACAGTTTGTGATACTGATCACGTTATAAGCTACAAACGGACACACAAAAAAAGTATCAAAAATATTTTAAAACCACTGCAATGTTAAACATGGATCAAATACATAATAACATCATCCTTTAGAGTTGACCAAACAAGTTGTGACCATCTGCAAATTTAAATTAGTAGAATAGAGTCCAGGGCAGCATTAGTTTTAGGTCATTCATTTAAAGAGGTTGTAAAACCGATAAGACAAACAAAAATTGTTAATAAACCTGGTGTCTAAAGCAAACAGTTTAGTTACAAAGGAACATACAAAGAAGTATTAAAATTGTTTTAAAACCACTGCAATGTTAACTAGGTCACAAATAGAATATACAATTACATCATGCTTTAAAGTTGAGCAATTAAGTTGGGACTTTCAGCAAATTTACGTTAGTGAAATAGAGAGCACTTTTACTGCCAACAAAATAACTCAATGTACTTTAGCTGCTGCTGAAAAAAGTTTAAATTTTTTTAAAATTTGCATATTTAGATAATAATCACAACAAAAAATAATATTCCATAATGCTGATGTGGTCGACTGTATTGGGTTCCTGACGCCGTATTTTGCGTTTGTTACAATTCAGCGTTTATGCAGAACACGATATCCTACTTTAAGTTAAATATAATTTTTAATTACATAGTTCATAACCGGTGTTAGATGTGTGTTTCATCTGTTTGATTTTGTTGTGTTCCGCTATGTGCTTAGGTAATACTTAAGTACACTTAAACGCAGTGTTGGGACTTAATTGTAATTGGATCCAAGTTATTGGAGTTTTTTGTCCCGTTATTAGCTTAATGAATTGTTTTTTAAAAATACAAAAACCCAAGAACTATATCAACCACGAACTTGATACAGATACAGTGGCAATTTCGAACACTTATTGTGAAATTATTTTATGTGCGTTATCTGATTCAGGATAGCATACATAAGTTGTTTATTAAAAAATATATGACGAAACAGCAGTGCTACAACTTTAACTTAAGTTGACCTAGGTCGGACATTTAAAATGCGGTACAAGAGTGAGAATAATTAAAATAGTAAGTTAGTAAATTAATTATTCGCAAGCCGGTAATTAGAAAAGTTGAAATTTAGTGATACGAGCATGTAATAAAGTATGGGGGGGTTCCGCTGCTGGGGTCGGTATGAAGATAGATTAAAAGTTAGTGGACGGAACACAACTTCAAGATGTAACATGCACTTATTCGTAGAAGAAAATTAAAGTGTGCAAACTTTTGTGTAACTTCACTTGTAAATATGGCAAAATATGTTATCCATTTTAAGAGATGAATTAAACCCTTAGCAAAATGAGCTGTTATGTATTGTTATTAACGGCACTTTCAAACACAAGACTTAGAATGTCTTGTATTTGAATACGAGAAACGGGGAAATGGAGTGATAATATTATTGACTGTTGTTTTAATTTTTTTCTTTATGATTTCTTTTATACCTAAATACCTGGTCAGTTTGATGTTAGGAAACTAGTTTTTTAGAAAAATATATTTGTATTCACATTGAAATTATGTAATCTCAATATAAGCTAAATATAGGTTGAATTTCATTTGAAATTATTTGTAAACTACGTAAACACAGACAAATTGTAGAACGCTATCCAGTCACCCCAGTGATAGAATCGTATTTGGGAAAGGCATTTTATTTAAAAAATTTCTTTGATATCACAAAAAGAATGTTTCTGAGCGATTGTAGGAAAAGGTAATGTATAATGGGATGCATTTAGGAAACCGAAAGCGAAGGATACATATTCAGAATAACAATTTTCAGTGTAGGGAAAATATCGAAAGGAATTGCTGAGACGACGGTTTGAAGCCCCTTAACTATTAGAGTAGAAAAACCTTTCAGGTTAAGAAAATATTGTAACATAGTTTGTTTGTATTTCAACCAAGGTTAAACGAGAGGGGGTTAGCCGACCCTGACGAGACGGGATCCCATCACAATTTTAAGGATGTATCGGTTAACTACAGTGGTGTGGGTGTGGGTTGCTATGGAGGAAATAATAAAAATACCAAAGAAGCATTTGAAATGGCTAGGTGGTGTCCACTCCATCTTGTAGTTTGTACTTTTTTTATTGTCACTTCATACCTCGCTCATGCATCCGTGGTTCTAACACCGGCTGGTTATTTCCTCTTGTAGAGATTTTCACCTACGATAACAGTTTATTCTATTTCTTCAATCTGTTGGTAGATTTCAGAATTAAAAAATCTATTAATATCTCGACGGCATCTTAGGTAAAGATTCACCATTTAAACGTTTTGTCCACATCGCAAAGTCAAAAGTGTGCCAGAAGCTGCAAAATTTAGTATCTATATAAATATTATCGTGGAAATCAAATTGGTGTTACTTTGCACTCGCACAAAATATAAATAAACTGTTTGATCTGATTGGCAACTGTTCTTACACCCATTCGATTAAGGAACCAAAAGAACGGCAATGAAATAACCTAAAACTACATTGCAGAATTTCTTTGAAAATGTTAGAATCCAGTTTCCAAATTAGATAGTTGTTATGTATCGTGAGAAAACCTATACACTGTTACATGCCTTATCTAACATAGACAAGTATTGTTAGACCCTGCATTTACTAAAATAATTATATCAAATTTAATATGTTAGTACTCCTTCAACGTTATGTAATGTATCTTCAAATTTATTACACGTAACAAAATTAACCTTTTGTTTGCAATTTTCTGGCAATTTGTATGTAGTTCCCCCAGAAAAATTTCATTATGTACCACATTTTGCATCAATTGCCTCATATCTAATAATTGCCATATATAAGATAATATAAAACTCGTAATTATTTACTGCTGACGTAAATCAAAATTTTGTACGACACGTAGTGTAAATTAGTATAGTTGTTACAGATTTTTATGGCGAGTCAATCAGTGCAATATCAAATACTACACATAGAAAAATAAAAGTTTGATAATTAAATACAATGTAATAATGAAGACAAACAATCTAGAATTCAAACGGAAAAAGCCGTTAAATGACCAGGTATAACAATGTATTTCAAAAACCGATACAAAGCAAACAAGGGGTGATTCAATTTAATAGAATCTAAAAGATTCATGCAACATATGGAATAATTATAGCTTGATTCGGTTTGAGTATTAATCCACAAGCAATATAAAATAAATTATTGGATTTATTGTTAAAATAAATACGCTTAATGTCTATGTAAGTTAAGATAAAATAGTTACTGCTTGTGTATATTTAGTAATAAATTAAGTGTAACCACGGCGTTAAGAAATATACTAGTGCAATAAATATTACACTAATTATTAGAAGTGACCTCTGTAGTAGCATCTCGATACATTACGAATTCTCTGTAAATAATTGTAAATAATCAGACTCGCACTGTACAATAAGAAAAACCAATTCAGAGAAAGTGTGAATTGTGTCACAGTTTAAATTTACAGTTACATTAATAACTTACTGTGAGGGTAACTTATCATTTTCTAATAGAACCATCATGGCTGAATAAACTGCAGTACTAGATGCCACACCATACGCAGGATTGAAGCCTTCAATGGATCCAAGAATGGTTTTATTAGGTTTCTCATTAAAGTTATAACCATCGTTCTCTATCTTTTTTGCATTAAAATCCCAACCTTGTCCTAGAAGTGTTAAGGTAAATTTTTCCTTATCCAATTTTTCTTCGTTTATGTTTTCAACTCTGGTGACATAACCATTGGAAAAGAAATCTGGAAACTGACAATTACTCGTTAAATAAATTTCTTTGTTTAAATTATTGCATACCTAAATTTGGCTATAGCGACAGTGTCTAAATGCTAGCCAAGATAAATCTTATAACTTAATTATTAATTCAACATTAGATGGCAGTTGTATAATTTGTGTAGTTTATGTCTGAATTGCGTGCCACTGAGTACAAGGAAACTAGGTGAGAATAGTAAAGGAAGAAAACAGGAGACATGATGAAGAGGCAATAAGAGGTGAGAACAATTAGATATAAATGGTAAAATTGTATTTAAGTGTGTGGTAATATTAGTTTTGGACATAGTTAAATTTGCGATAAGTTGTCATGTCAGTTTTGTTCCCTATAAATTTAATGCACGAGTTCAAACCACAACTTTTACTGTTTGTTATATTCAACTATAACGAGTAACTACTTTTCTGATTTAAATCAATTACGGTATTAAAGTCGGCATGTGCATAAAAGTATATTGGCAAGTTATGCAAAACGCTATTGGGGTAGTTTGAGGCAATATTTAGTAATTGTGAATTCTAAGTCGCCATTTATGTAAGAGTGTGTTCGAAAGTTTCAGTTTAATGGGTTAAAAATTGTGTTTGCAAGTTATGTAGGAGACAATAATTGGAAATATCTGATTAATCAGTTATAAATTAGTTGTTCTTCAATTTGGCACACAAAATTTAAATCTCGATTTCGACGTTAAAATGCATTTCTACGCAAAACGAGATACATATTCTTGTTCAGCTCGTAGAACTGAACAATTTGATGTATAACACTCCCTGATATCGAAAAGCCCTTATACTAAACTTTTTCCAAAATTTCAAAACGGTTAAGAGATATTATTAACGATTCGATTTGTACGACTGCTGGAGGGTATTTATTTCCGCTAAAGACGGATATACTTATACAACGCGTACCTTTGCTTCTAGAATAGCCCGTATATATTGTAGTAGCAATATTATAAATTCGTTACATTTAAGTAGTGTACGAGTGTCATTTTCGGATCATTTATGTTTGGAAATATGTTTTAACTTCCACACGAACTATTCTATATTGGAAGTTTGAGAACAGTTTGTTGAATGTACCGGAATTTGTAGAATCTGTGCAAACCTTTCTTACTGCTGAAGTCGAAAAGTTCTCGGAAGATTGTAACATTCTCATGAATTGGGATAGACTAAAAATCGGCATTAAGCAAATAGTTGTTCAATACGTGCTACAACAAAAACAAATGGAGAGAAAGCAACATGACCTTATTCGAAGCCAACTAGAACGATTGGGTACGGAGTATGGTATAACTATTCAAAACATTTACGAACAAATATCCGAATTAAAGGATGTATTTAAAAGGAAAGCTGAAATTGCTGCAGGTATTTCGAAATATCAGGATTGACATACGATCGACCGTCCAAACCTACGTTTAGCACATCGATCTTTTTCCTATCTGAAGGAACTTAATGTTAAAGAAAAAATTACAAATAATCCATTGGAAGTTTGTGTATATGCAAATGAGTATTTCGACAAGGTATATCGAGCTGAAGAAATACAAATAAATGATGCGTCCCCCATTTATCAAACATTGCCAAAATTAAATGAAACCGATAAATAAATGTTGGATACAGGAATGCCATTGGAGGACTTTACAGATGCAGTTAAAAGTTTCAATAAAAACAAGACCCCAGGTATTGATTGATTTTATTTAGAATTTTGGAATGAGCTTAAACACATTTATTATAAAACCTTCACCGAAGCATTATGACAGCAGCAACTGCCGCAGAATACGCAAATAGCCGTTATCAGACTAATTGGTAAGAATAATAGATATTTACTAGAAATTACAAATTGGCAACCAATTTTGATTTTGAATATGGATTATAAGATTTTAGCAAAGAATATTGCAAGGAGAGTTATGGACGTTATAGATACTTTGATTCATCCGGATCAATGCTAGTCTGAACCGAACAGATCACTCTTTGACATACTCCATTTACATAGAGACGTACTTACTTATGTAAAAAAGGCTGAGTTACCATTAGCAATTTTAAATCTCGATCGAAAAGGAGCCTTTGACAAGGTGCATCACGCATACCTATTTAAAGTGTTAAAAGTATTTGAATTTGGAGAAAATTTTATCAAACTTATTGAAACAATTTATACTAACCCAATTTCGCACATCAGAGTTGGAAATCTACTAACGACCGAAATAATACATTCCAGAGGTGTACGTCAGGGTTGTCGACTGTCTGGGCCACTTTTTGTTTTAACTTTGGAACCATTTTTGAATTATTGCCGTAACATGTTAGTTGGATTTTTACTTCCTTTTGGTACAAATGATAAATTAATAGTGAGTGCTTATGCAGACGACGTTTCCATATTTATTTTTAAAAAAACGAAATTGCACAATTCATAGAAGCACACGACATTTAGAGTGGCCAATCGGGGGCTGAATAAAATAATGATAAAACTATGGGCTTTTGGACAGGTGCTTGGAGAGGTCGGACTGACACATTGAATTTTACATGGTCTTCAGACAATATAAAGGTACTCGGTTTTGAAGTATCAGGAAATTTAGTAGAATATAAGACTAAAGCTTCTAGAATTTTATGTGAAAGAACTAATAATGCATTAGAAAAGTGGAATTTAAAAATGCCTCCACTGTCTATTGGAGGTAGAAAAATTGTTGTTAACCAGCATACAGCTCCAAAACTATGGCACTATTTACAAGTACTCCCATTTGATGAAACACAATTGGCGGCATTTCAAAAGAAATTTATTGATTACATTTAGAAAGGTAAACATTGGACTAAAGAAATGCATCTTCACTTACCTACAGAATATGGAGGATTGGGTTAATTCACGTAGGTACTAAAGAAAAATCTTTTCGATATTTTGTTACATTCCCGCGTCGCGTGTTCAGAGCCACTCACACAGTTGGCAACACTGGTACTATCCACGTTCACATTATTGCACAACAAAGATATTACGACATAATTATGTGTCAAATTGTATCACATGCTAAATTCGTTCACAATGATACAAGTTGCACCTTAAAAATGATAAAAAGTACTCACTTAAAAATATGGAACTCTTCACAATTTTGCGGATCATCTTTGCGCAGGGGCCATGCTAATTTCCTGGTATTTCGTTTTGGTGTGGGTTACGTCATGCCCTCGTTGAAACCAGATTTAACGTCTTCCTTCTTCTTCTGTTTGTAGGCAGGACGAAGGAATAAGGTGAAGGCAACGATAGAAGGTAGAGATATAGAGAAACCAAACGTTAAGAAAACAAAAAAAGATAAGGCAAAGATATTAAGCTCAAGTTATTATCAAAGATAATAGGTAAGATAAAGATATTGAGCTCAAGTTATTATCAAAGATAATAGGTAAGATAAAGATATTAAGATAAAACTATATAACAATAGGTGGATCCGAAACGTCCTAGCACGCTAAGGCACGCTACGACTACATACATTAAAGATATAGCGTAGAATTCCCCAGCTCACCAAGCCGTTTTGTCATCCATCCCAAAGATACAAGATAGAGTGGCTCCTTGAAGCCGTTATACAGGTAAGATAAGACACATAATAAGTTAATAAAATTACTAGACTCTTAATGAGAACTAGTACAATCATTTTCCTAATGAGTGCATCCACTACGATAAGAAAATCAGACAAGAGTTGAAACAACAACTTAAAAGTATCACTACAGATACCTTCACACAAAAAACCAACTGTTCCAAGGTAGTTTTTAGAAACGGTAACGCCATAAACACACAAGAATGCCTAACTATAAGCAGTTAAATACAAACACACTGTCCCAATATGCTAAAACAACCGAGAATTCGATAATAATATCAATAAAAAGTGATAGCACCTCACCACTAAGTTCAATAAAAAACAACAAAAAAATGTTTATATGTTCTGGTGACTTAATAGAAGGAGAAAACAAGTAATGATAAAGGATAAAGTGAGCGACTGTAATAATTCAGAAGAAAAACGCATGGAATAGAAACTCCTAGTTTTTTGCAACTGCGAATATGGACTATTTCTTACTATGGCATAGGCCGCGGCTCCTATGTGAGCCCAAAGAAAAAAGCATCCACTCAACATCAGCTAAAACCAATTATAAAAATTCAACGAGTTATTGCAACCAAAGTTATGCCAATCACCACAAAATTAAACAATGTAAGATAAATGCTAAAAACAAAATAATATGGTGTAGAAAAGGTGCGAGGATTAATTAAATGAAGCAACAAAGTTATACTGGGGAATCTAGATAATAAACAGATATGTGGCTAACAATAAGTTCAATGGGAAGTCAACAGGTAGCAAAAAGATAGCTAGTTTAAGGTAAATGAGCCAAACGTGTAGAAGGTAAATGCTATATAAGAAAAAAAATGGCTGAATAAAGTTAACTAATTCATAGCAGGGACAGAAACATTAGGTAAACCATTAAAGAAATGAAACGTGAAAAATTTTGGATGTACGCAAAGCTTGAGCGATTTTAAAGATATTTTCATCCCACCTAGTGTGGTCTGAATCGATATATGAAGAGATAGCGGTAATTAAGACTTGATTTACTGGTAACAAAATTATTGAAGAACAAGAAAAAATATATCTTACAATGCATATAATTGCTAGGGTGACAAGCCCTCCTTTGAGCTTCACCTAGACCAATAAAGAAAAACTTCAACATCATCCTCAAAAAATGATTCAAAAATTACTAGAGCGACAAACTTACCACGAGTCCCGTCTAGACTTATGTAATGCTGAGTAACCAACTCTTGATGAGTGTCGTCTAGACTAACATACTGCTGAGCGACCAACCACGATGACAAGTCTCGCCTAGACCAAATAGATCTTAAAATGCTGCGTTGCAATACCGATATAGATAAAAAATTTGTTATCAAAACAAAATCATGCTCATTACACAAAAGCAATATTCTAGCGATACGTCTGCAGAAAAAACAGTATATCAAATTATTAACGTATTACTTTTATATCGAGGAATTTATCAAACAACCATGTAACTAAAGGGGATAGCAAATGAACTTAAATATAGAACATTATCATCAACCTCACTATTGTAGTGTTTAATAAAGCAAATATAACGAAATCAAGTTTACTAGAGTGTTTTAGAAGGTATAGATATACTGAGATAAGAATTTAGTTAGTTACGTTAGCTGTATTAAAAGCAAAATTTTCTTTGAGAAAGCATTCATAACCTATAGTTAATTATTTAGATTGTAAGGAAACACTTTAGAATTATGGCCAACTAAGATAATATATGAGTTATCTAAACAACGGTTTTAATAAGTTAACCCAAAAAACAGGTTTCAATAAACTAAAGAAATTTCAGCTTTAAAATAATTATTTAACTAATTTAATGTCATTTTAAGGGAATTTTTAATCATACAGGTTTTTATCTATGGCTGGAATACTTACAGAAGGAATTATTTAATCCAAAGCACATGTTTAAAGTGAGGTTATGTAATTTGTTAAACAGACTGAAAGGTATATACTATAGTTTCATCCTAAATTAGGTTAGGTAATTATTTGAGAGAATTTAAATATAAATACACTGTTTTTATAAAAGAAAAATGCCAATTAACTAAGTTTAATATAACATATATAAGAGGTAAACAATCACTGTTCAAACATGGCCGACTAAATGCTTCAGATTGATATTTCAACTGCATTCAATGTCACGCCAACATAAAATAGAAGTTACCAAATGCAATGTTGCCAGATTATATTTCTTTTATTCAAAAGTCATTAAAAATTTTTAAAAATAATTTTTTATTATATTTAAGTGAAAAAACTCCCAATTTCTACAATGATATTCAAAACTAACCCTTATGAGATAAATGAGAGGTGAAGACAAATTTTCAATACAACGTTTAGGCGGCACTGTTACATTCCCGCGTCGCGTGTTCAGAGCCACTACCACAGTTGGCAACACTGGTACCATTCACGTTCACATTGCACAACAAAGATATTACGACATAATTATGTGTCAAATTGTATCACATGCCAAATTCGTTCACAATGATACAAGTTGCACCTTAAAAATATAAAAATTACTCACTTAAAAATGTGGAACTCTTCACAATTTTGCGGGTCATCCTTGCGCATGAGCCATGCTAATTTCCTGGTATCCCGTTTTGGTGTGGGTTACGTCATGCCCCGTTGAAACCAGATCTAACGTCTTCCCTATTCTTCTGTTTGTAGGCAGGACGAAGGAATAAGGTGAAAGCAACGATAGAAAGTAGAGATAAAGGGAAACCTACATCCTAAAAGAGAAAAGACAAAAAAGACACAAGCAAACGTCACCGTTCGACGTCTCGTTGGCTAATAATATCCTGTCGTGTCCAAACCGCGCACTTACGCCATCACTCCGCGTCTGCGCATTCTTTTGCGCCGACGCAACTGTCCGGGATGGCGGAAATTTAACAAGTTTATTTTAAAAATAATGGCGGGAATTTAGTCACATATTTAAAAATGTACAATGCCAATTTTGGCATGTAACAATTTTGGACACCCAATAATTACATGTCCAGATAAACATAAGTAGGCAGGAATGATAAGATTCTTGATTGCAGAAAGCAACCCCTACAACATAACTTGGTAATGACTGTTTTGTTTTGAAAATACAAAGTTGTCTTGTTCCCTAGAGCCATTTTTGCATACACTGTATAGAGCTTGGTCGAATCTAACATTAAATATTCAAAATTTCCCTAGGAACAAACAAGACGGGAGAAATTCCGACTACTTCAAGTCAGTTGATAGCACAGGACATTAAGCCTCCTTTGTTTAGTTCATTAGGGACACAACAAGGCTTCACAAAAATATGCGAGTTTATGTTAGGTGAAAATTGGATGACAATTCAGGAAATAAACCACAAACTTACTAAAGTTTCGGATTATATAAAAATATACTTTTAAACCATTATAATAGAATATTAAAACATTTTTAACAACAACATACAATTTTGAAAATGTGGAGCACTACAAAGAAAAACAAATTACAGTAAGATTCAAAGAAAAAGACATGGTGATTACAAAGAACTGTCGTAACCGGTTACAAAAGTGTTTAGTTCTGAAGCATTACAAAATTACATAAAACTTGAAAGGAAACTGGAGTGATGATGAGGTTATATAAACGTCATATTTTTCCACACCAAACTTGGGAAACGATTCGATAGTTGCATGGCGGTTTGCAAAAAATAGATTAGCAGACCCAAAATTCCTATACCATGCAGGTTTTTCCAATTATGAAGGATGTCCTTGGTGCAATAAAACAGGTGATGCATGGCACATAATTATAACATGTCCAGCACCAATGGTGTTATGGAAACTCGTTAATACACTATTGAAGAAGGTAATGCATGGAAAACACATCTACTTAAGGGAACTATACTGCAGCTTTAAAGGAAAATACCAAAAGCGCCATCTATTGGACAACGCTCGGCAAAATTAAAAACAACATTGAAACAAAACCCTATATTGAGCGCTACTTAGAGCGGAATAAATCAAAAGTTACCAATGAATTCGTTTGACACTTTAGAAATGGAACATTGCCAAAATTTAAAGAAATATGGTGCATCAGACGAACATTATGCTGGTTTGAAAACGAAACGTTAAACTTCAGTAACGACATAATTACTTAATAAGCTCAAATCATTTTACAATATTATATACAGTATTTGAATTTCTGTAAAGGGTAAATATGTAATTTTTCAGTTTTAATAAATATTAATAATAATAATAACACACACACACACACACACATGCACACGTATACGCACACACCCACTCCCACCCTCACATCCACCCATTTTACTACTACTACTTATATCTACCAGTAGCAGTAACTGTAAAATTGTTTAGTCAAATATTAACAGGAAGATTTAATAATGACACATTACTATAATCTTTCCATTTAAATTACCAGATCTGGTAGTTCAATTGGTAAGGATTTCAAATACAAATTGGAAGATTTCATTCAAATCCTGTCCATAGCCTTTATTTTCCTTCTTTCATGTACTCGCTAGAATTACAACATGACTAGGCATCTTAACTAATATCGTAATATTAAAAATCCACTTGCTTTATGCAATTACTTTTATATTTGTAGTATAAGATAATATGTAAATCAAAAAAATATAACCGATAGAACAATTATTATAGTTCATCATTGTATAGACTCTTAAATTATTCTTGTTGTCTATAATAGCCTGAAAATGTTCATCATCATCAAGAATAATTTTTTATGATTAAAAAAGAGCAACTTTAATAATCTTACCTTTAACAACAGCTTGCGACCAAATTCAAGATGAACTAGAATGCGAAAAATCCGTGCATAAAAAAATAATAAAAATAAACCCCAAGATGTTTGAATAATATAATAAGTTTGTAATTGAACGGGCCTCATATTTTTATACTCAAATAAATATTGGCGTGTTCGTAATACAACCGAACATTCACAACTAGGCAGATGCACCATATAACTTCCATTGATAAATTCATTTTTTCCATTCAATGTAGATCTGCAAAATCATCCACATAAAATGAACATTTAAGTTTATACTAATACCGTTTCTGTAACCTAGGTAAAAATTTTGGTAATCGTTTCTTATTTAATTCGGAACGAATTTCCTTAAGCTTATATGCACTCGCAAAACCATTAATTGCAGATTCCCAGGTTGGAAAATTAAACATTTCACTTGAATCACTTTTTTGTAGAAAAGATTCAACAGAATTCAATGTACCTGCAATTGATAATATGAAAATCGACTACTGATTTAAAGTTGCAATAAATTTATTTCGGCTTACAATTCCTAAAAGTTGTAAAAAGCATTTAAAAAATAGTTATAGTATTATAGTCGGGATCAAATAAACTATAATATAATATATGTTACTTGTACCTATACCAATTTCACGGTTATAAAATAGGGCTGCTATAGAAAGGTTGTAATGAAGATATAGCAAACGTGTGTCTGATTTTGGTTCATATAGTTTGTTTTGTGCGTTTAAAGATTAAGTACCAAACACAGTTTGTTTTGATAGTTAAGTTAGCTTTGTTTTGTTTTCATAGCGTTTTGTATTATCCTGAATCAATTGTATTGTTGAACAGTTCTTTTCAAAACTATTGCCATTTCATATTGTCCTTACAAATACTTCGTAATAAACAATTAAATCAATTAAATCAAGGTCTGTTTGTTCCATTTGAATCTGTAATGCAGGTAAGAACAAATGCTAGCTCAAGTTTAGTAGAACAGATGGTTTTAATTAGGTTGTTTTAAACATACCGCTGAAGCCTGTGGTATAGGACTCCAAACTCTCATTAGTATTAAAAAGAAGGTATACGAAGCACTTGAAGTAAACCAACCCCTACAATCGTTTAGTAAGAAACGAAAGTTCATCAAATCAAAATTTTGTGATGTAGACGATTTTGTTAAAAATTGTGTGATAAGAAAAATATACAACATGCATGCTAAACGTAATAAAGATAATATTAATTTGGAATATATTTTATAACCAATTTGTATTTTTTAGGACTTCTCGTAATGATAAAAACCCTACAAGAACTTGTTTTGTCTGGAGTATTTAGTTTTAGTGTAAGTAGTTTGAAAAGGCTTTCACCCACCATCGGTTTTTCATTTAAAAATGATGATTGCAGACGGGAATTATTGAATTGGAATATGTTGCTGCAGCACGAGTACAGATTACGAATTAAACAAACAAAAGGAATTATACGAGTCTGTTTTCTTAGACGAATCGTGAATTTTCAGTCAGGACTCAGCAAAAAAGAATTGTATTGGTAACACAAAACAAATATTAAGAAAAAGCCATTTGGTGAAAGAAGACGATTAGTTTCTGATTACTTGTTTTAAAGTCTTCTTTATTTTGTTAATATTTTAGGTTCATCATGCTGCATGCAGGAAATAAAGATGGATTTGTTGTGAATACATCTTTTCTACTAAATCACCAAACGCAGATTATCATAGTGATCATCATCATCATTGGGTCTTCAGTCCTGAAACTGGTTAGACGCGTACCATCATTGTTTCCTATTCTGAACTAAACTACAGATTTCCCCGAAATTTGCACAGTCTGCATCTATCACTATCTGATCTAGGTCTACCTCCACCTCTTTTTTCCTATCTCTGATTGTCATATAACCAATACTATTCCCCAAAAATGCCTTAGAACGTATTCTGCCCTTCTATTTCTCATATTTTTTCCCCAAAGATATCCTTGTTCCCTTACTGTTTCTATAACCTATTTGTTATTACCTTTGTCTGTCCATCCTCATACATCTGAAGCACAGCATTTCAAAGGCTGCTACTGTTCTTCTGTCTGCTTTTCAGACTGCTCGTATTTCGTAGGCATACTGTCTGTGCTGTGCTCCACACACACGCTTTCAACAATTTTTTTCTTGTTCTATGTTTGTTGTCTTTCATCATAGGCGCCGTTCTTTCTTGTGAGATGCAGTTCGGTCCCCTTCTATTATTTTACAATTATATACCATATTTCTCAGACATTCAATGGTTGCGAAGGGGGGTGCCAAGTTCCCCCAGCACTTGAACATTTACTGATTTAATATTTTTTCCAATATTATTATTATTATTATTATTATCAGGTCTTTATTCAACCAAAATTTACATGTATAAAAATAGTTTTTTACAAAAGATAATACATAAATCCCAGGGCGGGGTTCAGTAGCTACTAGAAAGTAGGTCCTGTTCTACCACCTAAACCCTGAACAATTATAATTAAATTGTAAGTAAGTGACAAAAGTAAAAGAAAACAAAAAAAAAGAAATTAAAGAGTATTTACATATATACCTGTATGTATATGTGGTCGGTATGTATGTATATAAGATCATTACATCCCATATGGTAATGGCTATTTATTTTAGTTTATTCTATTAAACTTAAAAAAACTTCTTTTTTGAATTTTAGAGGACTTAAATGCTTGTAGTTATTATTAATACTATTGTACACGGAGCAAATTTGAAATTTAAAACGAACGTTGATATTGTGTACATCAGACCTAAATTGAATTTTTCTATATAAATATAATGGGGCCCGACTAAGTAATATTTTGTGATAAAATACGGCAGCATGTAAAAATCGTCGTTGTTTCATGTCTAGCCAACTGATCTCTTTTAACTTATGTGAAATTCTTTGAAATTTTCTGATACCAAAAATCAAGCGCAGACAGGAGTTCTGAATTTTTTGTATTTTTACTTGTGTTTTTAAGTCCAAAAAGGGTCCATATACTGAATCACAAAAGGAGAAATGAGATAGGACTAATGATTCACAAAGCATGATCTTTGTTTTTATGGTTAAAATATGACGATTCTGATACAAATTTTTTAGTAATAAATAAGCTTTTTCGATACAATTATTAACGTGTAATCTAAATTTTAAATTGCTATCAAGAATTACACCTAAATTTCTTGCATGATCAGCAAATTTAAGATTATCATTATTAATCTTGAATTGTGGGTTAAAATTAATAAATTCTGTTCTATATTTCTTAGGACCAAATAAAAGTAATTCCGTTTTAGCCGGATTTAAGAATAATGCATGGTTTTGTGCTATTGAAGAAATATTTGACAAATCGTTGTTAAAATTGTTACAAGCCATTACACAGTCGGTGGGTAAAAAGGACAAATAAATTTGCATATCGTCAGCATAGAAGTGGTGCTTAGAGTATTGCAGAGCTTTATAAATATAACTAGTGTAAATAGTGTACAATAAGAGACCGAGTATGGAACCCTGGGGTACACCAGAGAGCAATGAAAGAGGGTTGGAAATATCGGCACCTATCTTAACCGACTGGGAACGGTCATGTAGATAAGATCGAAAAAAGTTGCAGGATATTTCATCTAGACCAATATATTTCAAAATTTTTAATAAAAGCAAATGGTCAATTTTCTCGAAGGCTTTAGTGAAATCGAGTAAGGCCAAAACAGTTAGTTTCCCTTCATCTGTTGCTCTCACTATGTCATCAACAATACATTTCAATGCGGATTCACAACTAAAGCCCTTTCTGAAACCCGATTGAGTTGGTGGAATAACATCATTATTTAACACATATTCCTGTAACTGATTATTAACAATTTTTTCAAGAATTTTTGATAAAACTGGCAATATACTGATGGGGCGCAGCATCTTATATTCTGTAACATTGCTTGACTTTGGGAGTGGTAATACCAATGCATGTTTCCAATTTTTAGGAAACACACCTTGCAAGAGACAGGTGTTAATTATATTTACTAAATAAGGAAATATGTGCGGGCAACAAAGTTTAATCATGATAATACTAAGGTTGTCGCTACCCTCGGCTTTGGTCTTTATTGAATACAAAATTTTTGTAACAACATCCGATGTTATTAAGCTAAACGAGAAAACAGAGTCTGTGAACTTATTTTTATAAAAATCCAGAGCCCGTTTATGGGTTCCAGAATTAATCTGGCTATTTTGTACGTAGTAGCTATTTAGTGCATTAACATCCCTTAAAACTTCTGGAATAGAAGTACATTTTGTATTCGATATATTAAAGGACTTCAAGGTTCTCCACATTGCAGAAGGAGATTCTTGAGATTTTAATTCTAGGTAAGCTTTTCGTTCTCTGAACAGCGAGTGTGGTTAAATTACGTAAATTTTATAATGAGCCCAATCCATAGGGTTTTGGGAACTCTTAAATTTTCTCAGAGCCTTATCCCTTGTGCATTGCATGCTTCTAAGAGCATCTGTTAGCCATGGCGCATAAGGTTTAGTTATCCTCCTCGTACAATAAGGAGCGTGAATGTCAAATATTTCGTTAAGCACACTTGTTAGTAGATACACCTTATCGTCGATATCTGCCTCTCTATATATATTGTGTAATGGAGCACTTAGTAAATCATTTAGAAGGGAGTCCACATTAATATTCTTCAGTAGGCGATAAGTTTTAAAGTTTTCAATTTTATGCTTAACGAACTTTAAAGAGCAGCTGACTAGATCATGATCAGAAATATTTACACCGACAACCTCAGTACTACAAATAACTTCCAAATTAGAAGAGAACATTAAGTCTAGCAAGCTATGCCTGCTTTTTGATATTCTGGTCGGCTTTGAGACCAATTGTACCAAATCAAAGTTCAGAGCTAAGTCCGCCATTTCCACAGTGAATTTATTGCAAAGATCTAAGAAATCAAAATTAAAGTCCCCACAGAGGAACATTGTACCTGCACATGGGGTTAACAAGGATAGGGTGGTTTCCAATTCATTTAAAAAATAAGAAGGATCATACACCTTAGATCTGTAGCAAACCCCAAGCACCACTTTTTGTTTATTTAATATAAAGAATAACCAGAGTTGTTCAATTGAGTTCAAAGTGACAAGTTCAATAGGTTTGAAAATATCCCTAATATAAACTGCAACACCCCCAACCCAACCATTTCTATCACAACGTAATAATGTGTAATCAGGTATGTTAACATTTTCGGATTTTATTGAATTTGATAACCATGTCTCTGTTAGGCAGAGGATATCAATTTCGAGGTTTAAGATAATGTCCCTAACTTGAACAAAATGGGGATGTAAAGACCTTACGTTCAGAAGTGACCATTTCATAAGATTAGCATTCATTAGTAGCTAAACATAAAGTACGATTAGCAATTTAACATAGCAGTACCACAAGAAGGTAATCGAATCAAAATTTTAAACAGGTATTTTGTCTCATATTCGTTTTATCATATACCGTCTCCTTATATCTTTTCGCACAGTCAACATTAGTTGCAGATATTTCACAACAAACAACTAGTTGTTTATAATAATCATCAGATTTATTGCGCTTATTTTTTTGTCATTGGGTTTCCCGTCTCAAAACTGGTTGGACACGTACCTGCACTTATTTATTTTCTAAACTAACCTACATAGTTCCCTGAAATTCTCACACAGCAATACAGCTCGGTTCCCCTTATATTGTTTTCTAATATTATGCCCTATTTCAATGAGATTTATTGAAAGGGTTAAGCAACCTGTGGCTGCCAAGATCCCCCAACACTTAGACATTTGCCGAAATAATAGTTTTCCAGTAAATGCTTTCACGCAATTATCATTATTCGAAAATATTGCCCATCCAATGCTTGTAGTTGGTTATAATAAATATCATGTTTAAGTGCAGTTACTTTCTTCGTCATTAATTTATCCATCTTGGGACTGGTTGGATGCGTACCTCCATTGATTTCTATTCTGAGCTAGACTACACATTTCCCTGAAACTCCTACAGCCTACATCTTTGACTATCTGTGTGCAGTAGTCTAACCTAGGTCTACCTCTTCTTCTCTTTTTTCCTATCTCTGCTTCTAGTATATTCCGCACTATTCCCTCATGCCGTAGTATGTGGCCTATCATCCTATCTCTCCTATTTTTTACAGCTTTCCACATATTTCTTTCTTCCCCTACCATTTTTAGTACCTCTTCGTTCTTAACTTTGTCTGTCCACGATATCTTCATCAATCGCTTGTACCACCACATTTGAAAGACTTCTACCTTTTTCTTGTCTGCTTCTCCTACTGTCCAGGCTTCACAGCCGTACAGTGCTGTGCCCCATACATGTTTTAAGCAATCTTTTCCTTGTTTCTATGTTTGTTGTCTTTGAACACAGTAGTTGCTTTTTCTTGTTAACTGTAGCACGACCTTGTGCTAATCTTTGTTTTATATCTTTTGTGCTTTTCCCATCTTGCGTTATTTGGCTTCCTAGGTAGCAGAAATCCTTAACTTCTTGTAAGTTCGTGTTACATATTTGTATTCTTGTTTTTGATTTATTTTTCCCTCCTTTTCATACTAGTACTTTAGTTTTACTTTTGTTAATTTTCATACTGTATCTCTCTATTAGAATCGTTTCCATTTCATTGAGAGCAGCTTCTAATTCTTCCTTGCTAGATGCTAATACCGCTATATCATCTGCAAATCTAAGCATATCAATTTTTTGTCCCTGCATAGTAATTTCAAATGTCTTCCTGCATTTGACAGTATTCATTGCCTCTTCAATGTACAAGTTAAAAATTAATGGGGATAGGGAACATCCCTGTATCACCCCTTTCCTGATGTTTACTTCTCTAGGTTCCTGCTCTAATTCTATTACTCCTGTTTGCTCTTTGTATAAGCTATGTACTATCCGTCTATCCCTATAACTCATTCCAATCTTTTTGAGTATTTCGAACATTTTTTTCCATTTTACATTGTCAAATGCTTTTTCCAGATCTACAAACCCTATATACACGCTTTCCCCTTTTTCTATTGTTTTCTCCATTATCACCCTCAGAGCTAAAATAGCATCCCGTGTTCCCCTGTTTCGCCTAAACCCAAATTAATCTTCTCCATTCGTCTTTGTACAATTCTAGTTAATATTTTTGATACGTGTGCTGTCAAATTTATTGTTCGAAAATTTTCACATCTATCGGCGCTTCTTTTTTTTGGTATAGTTACTATGATGTTAAGTTTGAAATCTTTGGATATCTCGCCTGTCTCATACATATAGCTTACAAGTCGGAAGAGACGTTCTGTTACTGCTTAACCAGCAGCTTTTAATGTTTCTGCTTGCACCTTATCTGTACCCGGCGCCTTACCATTTTTCAGACCCTTTAATGCTAATTCAAATTTATCTCTAAGTATAGGATATCCCAAGTCATCATTTTCAATGTCTGATTCCTTTTCTAATGTAGTTAGTTCTTCTCCTGCATATAAATTCCCTATATATTCTTGCCAACTACCCACTTTCTCTACATTTTCTATAACGACATTTCCTCCCGCGGCCCTTATATTTTTGCTATACGGTTTTATATCCCTAAAATTGATTCTAGTTACTTTGTATGCTTCATCTGTCTTTCCTACTTCCATCTTAGTTTGTACCTGTTTGCACTTTTCATCAATCCATTGTTCGTTAGCTTTCCTGCATTTGCAAATAATTTCCCATTTTATGGCTTTATATCTCTGTTTTCCTGTTTCGTCTGATTTATTTTTGTATTTTCGTTTTTCTTCTATTAAATTCAGGATATCATTTGTTATCCATGGTTTCTTATTTTCTTTTTGTGTATACCCCAGAATATCTCTGGCCGCCATGTCGAGGCTGGATTTAATGTTATTTCATTCTGTTTCTACTTCCTTAGTATCGGATATTTTCCCGATATCTTTGAGCAATTCATTTGACCTTTTTGCAAATCTTTCTTGAATATCTTTCTCTTTTAGTTTCTGTAGGTCCAAGTGCCTTTTTCAGTTTCTTTTTTTCAAAATTTTAAATTTAAGTGCGGCCTTCATAATTACGATGTTGTGGTCAGTGTCTATATCTGCTTCTGGGTAGCTTCTACAGTCTTTTACTTGATTCCCAAACCGTTGTCTAACAAGAATGTAATCTATTTGATATCTTCCTATATCTCCTGGCATCTTCCACGTATATCGTCTTCTTGCATGATGTTGAAATAATGTGTTTGTAATGATTAAATTGTTCTTGTCACAAAATTCTACCAGCCTATTTCCTCTGTCGTTTCTAGTGCCTAAACCAAATAAACCTACTATCGCTCCTTCCCTACCCTCACCTACCACTGCATTAAAATCCCCCGTAAATATTAAATTTTCATGTCCTTTTACGTGTCTTAATATGTCTTCGATATCTTTGTAGATTGCTTCTACCTCTTCGTCACTGTAGCTAGAGGTGGGCATGTATACTTGTATTATTACTGTGTTTACCGGTTTAGATTCTAATCTAACCATGAGTACTCTTTCGTTCTTTTGTAAGTAATTTTCTACACAGTATCCTATCTTTTTCCGCATAACTATCCCCACACCCAAATTTCCCTCATCTGCTCCTGTATGAATTACCCTGAAGTCTACACTTCAAAAATCCCCCGCCTCTGGCCACCGAACTTCACTGATCCCTACTATGTCTAGTGATAACCTATTCATTTCGATTTTTAGGTTTTCTAGCTTACCCACTTGCTTCATAGTTCTAACATTCCACGCTCCGACTCGCAAAATGTTCCCGACTCTTATTCTTAACTTTCCGATCGCATCCTCCGAAGTAGTCCCCTCCCGGAGATCCGAATGGGGGACTATTTTAACTCCGGAATCTTTTACCCCAGAGAATGCCATCATTTTATTATAAATACTCCCTGTTATTTATATTGTTATTACTTATTTTGACAACGATCCTAGGTCTTGGATCGAAACGTAAATAAAGTTGATTTTAAAAAATATAAGTGGTTTAATTCCCAAAGAAAATTAAGAAGAATTTTATTATAATTTAGGTACACTGTGTACTTGGGAGGTAATGTGGTGGTTTCCCGTTGCCTTCTACATCGCGGTAGTGTGTCTTAGAATGCCATACCGACCCCTATGGTCTCTGCCAATCTAAGTACCGAAAGAGCCGCTGCCCTCTTTGATGGACCTATCTTCGTCTGGTTTCTCACTAACGACCCTACTACTTTGGTTGGACCTGTAGTTTGGTTCTTTAGCTCACTATAACACGCAAGCCATTTCACCTGTTCCAGTAATCTAGAACTTCGGCAAGGTGCAGGTCCATTCGAAATGGTATCATAGTGATATGAATTCCCAACTGTTCACAAAGTGGTTTCAAGAAAGTTTAACATTTTTTTTAGAAATTATTTTGTTTGAAAGAAACGTCATCATCATCATCATCATCATTAGGTCTTCAGTCCTAGGAACTGGTTGGACGCGTACCCTCGTTGTTTCCTATTCTGAACTAACCTACAGATTTCCCTGAAATTTGCACAGTCTGCATCTATCACTAACTGTGACGTTCCTTACCTGTTTACTTGGAACTATCGTTGAGGCAAGAGACTCTTGTTTGTGGGCGCCTTATTAAAAATTAAAAGTTCCATCCATGTGAAACCATTTAATTATAAATTCAATAAGTAGTGGGTTCGATCCCGTAGTATAAAAACAGTGAAATTATTCTTACAAAATGTAACTAAATATTAATAAATATTAATAATAAATTAATAATAAATATTAATAAACAGAAATACATCGACATAAACAACTTAATTTAATACCACGATACACGCAAAACCGTGCAGCTTCGAGTATGTACACCTATCTTTCACCACACTCTAGGCGACACTGACTTGTTAAACACATCCGCTTAGCGCACACATTCCCCTAGCCGCAACAGGTAACACTTAGATCCTTGCACTCTTAAGACTAACACAACCATCCACTTAACATAAAATACTTATAATTAAATTAAGGCAGGCCTGTAACATAACTGTGTGCGAAAGTCTGATCTCGGTCTATCTCTACCTCTCTTTTCCTATCTCTGCTTGTAGTATATCCCGTACTATTCCCCAGAAATGCCTTAGAATGTATCCTGTCCTTCTATTTCTCCTATTTTTTTCATTTTCCACTGATATCTTTATTCCTCTACTATTGCTACAACCTACTTGTTATTAACTTTGTCTGTCCATGCTACCATCCTCATACATCTGAAGCACAACATTCCAGAAGGCTTCTATCTCTTTCTATCTACGTTTCCTACTGCTCCTATTTCATAGATGTACTGTGCTGTGCTCCACACTATGCTTTGAACAGTTTTCCTCTTATATCTATGTTCGCTGTATTTGAACATAGCTGATGTTCTTTCCTGTTTAAATGCAGTTCGGTCACCTTCTTTTGTTTTACAGTTATATATCCTTTTCCCCTGATATTCAGTGGTATGTGAAGGGGGGCAAACAGCCTTTGGCTGACAAGTACCCCCAGCACTTGAACCTTTGTCGAATTAATAGTTTTTCCAATTTATCCTTTTGCAAAATCAACATTAGTTGAAAATATTTCACAACCAACACCTGTAGTTGTTTATAATAATAATCAGATTTAAGAACAAATATTTTCGTCATTGAGTTTTACATCTTGAAACTGGTCGGACTTGAACCTCAGATTATTTATGTTCTGAGCTAGCCTACACTGTTCCCTGAAATTCTCACAACAGCCTATATACAACTCAATTCCCTTCTATTGTTTTCTAATTATATGCCCTATTTCACCGAGATTAAGTGGTATGTTGTTACGTGCCGAAAATTTCGGCCGTAAACATTAATATAGTTTTAATATGCGGGAATTTCGCGCCATAAATTAAAAGACTTGTTGCGCGTATTTCCGTCAATTCAGAAGTGCGTTGCGCGAATTTCGCGCCGACGCGTGTGGACAAAGAAAAGTGGGGAATTTCCGGAAAGACGCACGAGGACTTGCCTTCGAAACGTGAACAGGAGTGTTGTGACTTATCGTATCTTTTGATTATGTAGATTCCCTTGCCTTTTTTGATTATCGTTCCTCAACCCGTTCCTTTTCGTACCTCTACATAGGAAGAAGAGATTAATTTGGATGCAACCTGGTAGAAGATCCACGACCCGAGAAAAAGCCGTGAGCAGCCCAGACCCGAGAAATATGAACAGAGCCCCGAGCGCCATCATGAAATAATCCTCAAGGAAGCCACGAGCTGCCATCAAGAAGTAATTCCGCAGGAAGCTTTGCCTATTCACGTAAGTACCCCGCGGGGATGTTTATATAATTTAATTAATTAGAAAACGTGTTGCAATAATTTGCATATTGTGTGACGCCATCGAAATTTGAGCGTCGATTTTCACATTAGGTAATATCGTTACCAACTGTCTTTTGTGTCGCATATATCGCGTCGACGGGATTGTATTAATGGCTCCTTCAACGTGGTTAGGTTGTATAATGATTTGTTTTATGCTTTATAATGTATTAATTAACAATATCTATAGCTTTTTCATTTAAAAAATATATATATAATTATCATTATTTTTATTATCTATTACTCATAAAAATTTATTGTGGTACCTCTGAAGTTATTATAGAGCTACCTAAGATGACATGACAGCTATTATGATGATTTAATATAAACCGCCATATTGACTATTGAAATTTATGCTATATATTTTTTTTAATAATGTATTGTAGTCCAATTAATTTTCCTGTAACTTTAAAAGTGGTGTCCTTCCTAACTTGAATTGTCTTAAATGTGTGATTGGTTTGTTTTTGAAATGAAATTAAAGTGTTTTCCTTCAGTAATGTATACAGTATAATACAACCTCACTTACATACATGTTTGCATCATATAATTTTGAATGTAAGTATTTCTAAATATAAGTAAATAGCTTATTTTCTATCCACTATCAGAAAGAAGAACAAAAAATCTTTTAAAATTGCTGTAAAATGTAGTTAGAATAATCCCTTTACTTTTGAAATTTCGTTAGCCTATCTTAAGCTGTTTTTGAGATAAATTTTAAAAGCTACCGTTTATTTAACACATATAATGTATCTTTCTATAATTTTGAGTGTCTTTTTATAACCTAAATAATCAATTATAAATTACAATTACCTACATAAAAAAAATTCCATCTCGAAATATAGATTTTCTAATTAACTGAGCTTTTAATATATGTTCTAAAACGTTATTTTAACCTAATCTTGTTGTATTTGTTTTCTTAAACACTATCTTGCTTTGATATCGTTTTAAAAGTGTTTTTTAGTAATCTAAATATTTAGCTATGATTTACAAATTATTTTTAAAGAAAACTTTGTGTTTGAAAACAGTTACCGTAATCATTTGAGCTTTTAGTATATGTTCTAAAACGTTAGAGTAACGGAATCTTATTGTATTTGTTTTCTTGAATACCATCTTGCCCTGATACCGTTTAAAAAGTGTTCCCTTAGTAATTTAAACAGTTGTAACCTACAAATGCCTTTTTAAAGAAGATTTTACCTTCAAATACATTTAACGTAACCAATTGAAGTTTGGTATACCATTTATCTTGTGAAATACTATAGTATCGTAAATTTCGTATATTTTGTTGTCTCAAACATCTCAAAATGAATATTATTCACCTTAAGTCTTTGGAGCTAATTTACGAAATCGAGTGTAGAAATATTAAACCCGCATCTACTCAAAATAGTTACCGTAATCAATTGAGTTTTTAGTATATGTTCTAAAACGTTATAGTAACGTAATTTTGATGTATTTCTTTCATTAAACACTATCTTGCCCTGGTACCATTCTAAAAGTGTTCCCTTAGTAATTTAAATAGTTGTAACCTACAAATGCCTTTTTAAAAAAGATTTTGCCTTCAAATACAGCTAACGTAATCAATTGAGTTTTAGTATACCTTTTATCTTGCGAAATATTATAGTATCTTAAATTTCTTAAATTTTATTGTCTCAAATACTATCTTAAAATGAATATTATTCATCTCAAGTCATCCGAACTGATTTACGAAATCCAATGTAGAAATATTAAACCCGCATCTCAGAACGACAGACGATTCCAACTTAAAGCTATATTAGCGCAAGAAGCTAAAGGGTAACCTATTTCGAAAGTAATCGTTTCTGATTTACCTCAAAATGTCTGAAATTAAACAATCCCTTGAAGATATAACTAAATATAATATAAATATAACTGAAATCGAATTAAAACGTGTTGTTTCCCGCATAATTCACCTTAAGCAAAGAATAGACTTGTTGTGTTTATTTGACAATAAACAAGCGAACCAAGCTAAACAAACTTTCCTATCGGATATTTTGTTACTTGAAGGAATAGTTCTCGATAGACTAAATCCAAATGCAGACACTGATATATCTCTACCTTTATCAAATCTCGCAATTTCTCAAGCTCATCATTGGGGAAATCCATACCTGTTTATAAATGGGGTTTAACTTTTCAGAGTTTTGACCCCAAATCTCTTAATGTTTTTTCTTGACAGAATTAACGATTTCAGAATCTCACGCAAATGTACCGACCAGGATTTATTTCTTTCAGCGGGAGAATTATTCTCTGATTCCGCGTTAATCTGATATCGTAACATTAGAGCTCAGATTTCTACCTGGGAGGAATTAGTTACGTGTTTAAAACGGGACTAATTACCGCATGGTTATATTACCGACCTTTGGAATGAGATACGAAATCGAACCCAAGGACCTGACGAAAATGTAATTTCCTTAATTACCTCAATAGAAGCTTTATATAGTAGACTTGATAATAAACCATCAGAATTTGAAATTATCGATCAGTTGCGTAGGAATTTAAATCCATATTCTTCCGAACGTCTAGCGTTACAACACATCTCTTCTTTACCTCAATTCAAAGATTTATGTCGTTCGCTCCAAGAAGTAAAGTTGAGGGTGGATAAATACCGTCCTCCTCCAGAAAAACAATCTGTCCATTTAGAACCTGATTTAGCGTGTCAAGTTCAATCTTCTCACAAAGTATCTAGCCTTAATATTCCTTATACCTCGACAAATAACTCACTTACCTGTTGGAATTGCAAGAAAAGTGGACATAATTACAACATTTGCACATACCCCAAAAATATTTTTTGTTATGGCTGTGGTCGTGCTAATATCTATAAATCTAACTGTACGAATTGTAATTCTAACGTATCGGGAAACTTCCGTCGAGATATTCCTACCCAGGGCGTGAATATCTCAAGGAATCAAAATCGTCCTCAACACCAACCATTCAACGGACCCAGACGTCAATAAATTTAAAGCATAAAACTACCTCTAACGCTGTACCTTTATTAAATTTATCTAACAATAATATCGCTACTTTGAATTTACAAAATGCCTTGCCTTCATTAAAAGAATTATGTTATACTACCCCGTCAGAATGGTCTAGTTGGCTACAAACCGTTAATTCCTTTTACCATAAAAAGTCTGCTGCCTTACAACTTGTTAAAAAACCTTTCGATATTCGCCCACATTTACCCATCTCGATTGGTTCCTTAAATGTAATAGCTTTACTGGACACAGGTTCCTCATGCTCCCTTATAAACAACGAAGGTCTACAACAATTATCTAAACAAAATATTAAAATTCAAATTGCTCCCGAAAAAACTTCCATAAATTTAGCTGACGATAATCAAATATATGTAACGGGTTCCCTTAAATGGAAAATTCGAGTAGAATCACTTGAACGTAAAGTTCCGTTTTTGATAGTACCGACATTAACTTATCCATTCCTACTAGGTGTAGATTTTTGTAAACTTTTTAATTTATCGCTTTATTTCCAAGATTTTTCTTGGCAAACTTCCCTTAAAACAAATTCCTGTGCATCTGCAGGAATATCTAATAAAATTTCTCTTACCGATTACCAAAATGTAATTCGTAACTCTACAATCGACAAATTTCATAAACTTAATACCTCTGAACTTGGTTGAGTTACTACTGCAACACATGTTATCTCTACAAGTGATGCCCTCCCTTTTAAGCAACGTCAATATCCGTTATCGCCTGCATTACAAAAGCATTTGCATTCCGAAATAGATAAAATGTTAGAATCTGGTGTTATCTCTCCCTCAAATTCACCATGGACGTCTCCTGTGTTATTAGTTCGCAAGAAAAATGACGAATGGCGTGTTTGTTTTGAAGGCAGAAAGCTGAATTCTGTAACTGTCTCTGACGCTTACTTTCTACCTAGAACTGACTCAATTTTAAGCCGGCTTCGAAACGCAAAATTTATCTCATCTATCGATCTTACACAAGCTTTTTATCAGATACCCCTCGACTTACCTTCCCGTCCTAAAACTGCTTTTTGTGTTCCAGGCCGAGGTCTTTTCAAATATAATTTTTTGACATTTGGTCTCTGTAATGCACCACAAACCTTACCACGTACTATGGATCAAACGTTAGGTCCTATCTTACATCAGGAACGTGCCTTTGTATTTCTACATGATATTTTAGTTATCTCAAGTTCCTTTGACAAACATATCGCCACATTAAATGAAGTTGCAGAACGCCTAAATGCAGCAGGTTTTAAGATAAATTGGGAGAAATGTCAATTTTGTTGTTCGTCCCTTACATTTCTTGGTTTTATTATCGATGGAACTGGTCTACGAGCAGATCCTGCTAAAGTCGACGCTATTACTAAATTCAAAACACCAAAAACTGTTACCGAAATCAAACGTTTAATTGGAATGATTAGTTATTATCGCATCTTTCTACCCAATCTTTCAACTATATCTGCACCAATTACCGCTTTAATTAAAAATAAAAGAAGTCCCAAACTATCGGGTGGAATTTAGAATCTCAACAGGCTTTCGAACAAATTAAAACGTTAATCACTTTAGCACCTATCTTAATCTCGCCCAATTTCGATGAAAAATTTTATATACAAACCGATGCCTCACTTACTGGTTTAGGTGCAATGTTGTTCCAGGTGAGCAATGGTTTAGAACATCCAATTGCTTATGCAAGACGTGCCTTAACTTCTGCTGAACAGAAATACTCAGATACCGAACGTAAACTATTGGGAGTTATCTTGGCATTGAAAAATTTAGAGGATATGTTGAAGGTACACATTTTACTGTAATTACTGATTGTGCAGCTCTCACATGGTTAAATAACTTAAAACAACCCGCAGGTCGTTTGGCAAGATGGAACTTGCGTATCTCTTAATTTACCTTTGATGTTAGGCATAGGCCTGGCAAATTAAATATCGTACCTGATGCCTTATCTCATGATGTCGTTTCTCTTAACCTTCCAAATCTAATTCCTGATACTTGGTATCTTAATATGATTAAAAAAGTTTCTGAAAATCCCGATAAATTTCCTACCTTTCGTGTATGATTCGGGTATGATATCTAACATCCCCGAATGGAAACTCGTTGTCCCTACCGCTAACCGCAGTGAAGTGCTTAAATTATGTCATGATGATCCCATAGCTGCCCATCTTGGTGTTACAAAAACTCTCGCTAAAATATCTAAATTATATTATTGGCCCACACTAAAACAATCTGTCTGTCGTTATATTAGGAACTGTAAAATTTGTGGTTCTCATAAGAGCTCACAAGACGCTCGTCCTGGTTTAATGGGTAACTTTAAACGTGTATCTTATCCCTTTCAATTAATATCGCTTGACTTATTAGGACCTCTCCCCCGATCGAAAAAAGGTAACCAATATCTTTTAGTTGTCACCGATTGGTTTTCTAAATTTGTTATGGTGCAACCCCTACGTAAAGCTACTTCTGCTGCTATAATTAAATTTCTAGAGCAAAATGTATTTCTTATCTTCGGTGTTCCTCAGATTATTCTTTGTGACAATGGGGCACAATTTATCTCTAAAGATTTTCAAAATTTCGTTAAAAGTTACAAAGTACAAAAAATTTGGTTTAACGCAAAATACCATCCCCAAGTAAACCCTACCGAAAGAGTAAATAGAGTTTTAATTACCGCTATCTCTTCCTATATTGATTCAGACCACACTATATGGGATGAAAATATTTTTAAAATTGCTCAAGCTTTGCGTACATCTAAACACGAAGCAACCCAATTCACTCCGTTATTTCTTGTTTTTGGAAGATATACCCCAATTGATGGGAGTTATTATGGTTTAGTTCCTGACGATACTAACGTAATTGAATTTGACGATAAAGTACGCTAGGACAAACACCAACAATCATTACCTTCTATCTTTAACGACGTTAGAAAAAATTTGTTAAAAGCTTACGAAAAGAGCAAGGACCACTATAACTTACGTAAACGAAATATTTTCTTCGCCTTGGGCGAACAAGTTTGGAAAAGGAATTATGTCTTATCGAATGCATCTAAGAAATTTTCTTCAAAATTAGCCCCTAAATTCATTCTTTGTAAGGTCACCCGTGTCGTTAGTCCACTTATCTACGAACTTCAAGATATTGAAGGAAAACGTCCAGGCAGGTGGAATATTAAAGACCGTAAGCCATTCTCTGCTGACCCAAATACTACTTAAGTTTTTCACGTTCCATTCCCCTCACGATTTACCTAATATCTTTTGTTCTCACCATCAATTAGTATCTTTAATTACTTATTCCTTCTCTTATACACCTATCTTTTATACATTTAATTTATTTACCTTATACTTTTTGCGTTTGGTTGACTTTTCCCTGAACTTACCGTTACGTATATATCGCTTTATTCTCTAGATTCCCCAGTATACCTCTGTCGCTTCATTTAATTAATCCTCGAACTTTTCCTACAATAGAGTATTTGGTTTTTAGTATTTATCTTACATCGTTTAATTGTGTGGTAATTGTCATAGGCGTCGCCGTGGATCAATGTAGTAAGCGTAAGACTACGGATCCTAAGGTCCCGGGTTCAAATCCCGACACGGCCGACTGCTTGAAAAATGACAGGTGAGCATTTTTCACAAAAATTACGCCCTCGTTCGGATGAGAGGTTAAATGGAGGTCCCGTGTGTGAGTGTTGTCACGCACGTTAAAGATCCCTACCTTGCCTGGAACGGCAAGGGTTCGGCAAAATTCTAAATTTCCAGGCAACAAAAAACTCGCCTCCTGGCCAATGTAGTACCTACAGGTGGAGCATTGGAAATGTAAATGAACGGTAATTGTCATAACTTTGGTTGTAATAACTCATTGAATTTTTATGATTGGGTTGAGCTGATGTTAGAGTGGATGTTTTCTTCTTTGGGCTCACATACGAGCCGCGGCCTATGCCATTGTAAGAAATAGTTCATATTCGCAGTTGCAAAAAAACTAGGACTTTCTATTCCATGTGTTTTTCCTCTGAATTATTACAGTCGCCCACATTATACTATATCATTATTTGTTTCTTTTCCTACTAAATCACCATTACTTATAAACATTTTTTCCCCTTGTTTTTTATTGAACTTCGTGGTGAGGCGCTATCGCTTCTTATGGATATCTTATTAAATTCTCGGTTGTTTTAGCATATTGGGACAGTGTGTCTGTATTTAACTGCTTATAATTAGGCATCTTTGTGTGTTTAGGGCGTTACCGTTTCAAAAATTACCTTGCACCAGTTGGTTTTTTGTGTGAATGTATCTGTAGTGATACTTTTAAGTTGCTGTGTCAACTTTTGTCTAATTTTCTTACCGTAGTGGATGCATTCGTTAGGAAAATGATTGTACTAGTTCTCTTAAGAGTCTAGTGAATTTTTTAACTTATGATATACCTTAACTTGTCGGATTAATATCGCAGGTAGTCCTTCAGACCGATCTGTGTTTTAATAGAGACAATTCTCTACCTTCTCTCGGACGCTTGTCCAAAAACTCTACTTTTTCGTATCCTGCTGTCTCCGTTTCTGCCTTATCTTTCCTTCGGTAGAGCTGTTCTCGTCCCGGAACACCCGTCTACCACATAAGAGTGATTTTCCCTCACTCTGGGCTACTGACTACATTGGCTAGTTGAGTAGTGCTTTGCTATCCACCTTTTCTGTCTCTTTAGCTCAATGCGAGCCCTTCCTCTATTTTTTCTACCTGGAAGTGCCTCTTATGCATTCCAAATACTTACCTCCCTCTTTCTACCGTTCCTATTTCTAATGCCTTTTCATTTCCATCAGTCACTGTGTAGTTGCGCGGAGGGTTTTCACAGACACCCGCACCACGTCTCTGGGAATCTTTCGTGGGGTCATACGGTGCCGCTGTCAGCGCATATGGGCGCTAACAGTGAAGGTATGTATGAGTGTGTGAGTGCATGTGTATATATATATATATGTCGTTATATATCGTGTGGATGTCGGGTGATTATATCACTTTAGTTTAATATGGTTATCTTACCTATTACCGTTAATAATAAGTTTAGTTTAATATCGCGTTATCTTACCTAGTATCTCTAATAATGACTTAAGCTCAATATCGTTATCTTATCTATTATCTTCGATAACAACTTGAGATCTTGTTTTATCTTTGTATCTTCCTAACGTTTGGTATTTATGACCAGACGTTGTAACCTTCCAGTCGACACTTCTGTGTCAGCCTTCTATTTATATAATATTTCTAAATTCAATTGTCTGCTGATAGCATTGTTCTGCTATCTACATCGTTGTTACCTTTGCGCTTCATTCGTGTTAACCTTCATAATTATAAGTTATTGCCGTATACTCAAATTTATGTTACTTATCTGCATTGGAAATTACAAATATGATAATAAGCTGAACTTTGCTTTCGTCCTTGTGGATAAGAGGCATTCTTATTTTGATCGTTGTTGGTGAAAGTTGGATTCTGCCGATATAAACGTATTGATTACGGATTTAGGTAGTACCGACAAATAATTATTGGAGTTTGGCAATTTTGGTTTTATGGTTTTAGAATACCTTTTGCAAGCTTCGATTTTCACTTGTAGTGGATTTAAATTCATCATCACCGTTCATAATTGGTGCAGATGTTCGTTATTGAAATCTAAATATTGTAACGTCCTGTTATCTCTAAATCAGTTAGTGCACATTTAATTGACCCACTTACGTGGGTCCTCCTTCTTCTTCTTCTTTTTCCTCCCTACGCCTTGTCATTGTGTTTCTTTGGCGTATGCTCCTCATTCTGTTTATGCTCATGCCTCCTTTATCTCAAGAACGTTGTCGCACTATCAACTTTATTATTTCTCATTTATTGGCGTTGCCGATCAGCTGTCGTTACTCTGGGTTACCATTCCAGCAGCCTAGGACTTCGACGATCTTTGATGTGAGATAACTACGTACAGAAGCTAATCCTTGAGTAAGATTATTCCACGTATTTATTGTTCGTTGTTAGTGTTTGTGCTTATTTTGTGTCATTGTGGTATTATTATTTTCTCTTAAGAGTACTTAATTTTAATAATTTGAGCTATTGCTGTTCTTTGAAAGTACATCTACTTCATTGAAAAGTCTGTATTACTGATGTACAAAATTTAATATTTAAAACAAATTTTTAGTATATTTCTAGGCACCCTCTTTACGGCCTAGAGTGATTTATTAAGATTATTAATGAAATATTTCAACAGTACGTTAAGGTATCTAATATTTACACTATTGTTAGAGATTGCTCCCACGAGGTGCTTATTTGAAATTGAGGTTAGAACACCTAGCACTTAATTTATGGTGCATTTTACGTACTACTACATGCTTTCTTGGCCAAGGGTATATGAGTACGTGAGTAATAAATAACTTTAAAGTGAGTGAGAAATTAAAAGTTCTTCCCTGATATGCACTCGTGCGGGGTTCCTTAGGGTAATATTTACTAATTTTGTACTTTCTATTCTTGTGTTAATCATAATTGATGTAATATTGAAATTCAACTGGTATTTGGAATTTTTGTTATTAATTGTTTTTTTGTGTTCCGATGCGATATTAAAGATAGTTATTTTGTGAAGTTGCGTGTTTTATATTTATGATCTGGAAGGGGGTTCCTTCGAAGTCTGTTGGAACTAGGACTTTAGGTTTCATACGCTCCTTAATTGTTATCAGTTCCTGGCGCCTTGGCATTCCCTGTCCAGGCTCTGATTCAATACTAACCCTTATTATTTAATCTGTGCAGTACATTTTCTGATCTACCCTGAATTAGAGTCTCACCCTGACTAAGCCGGAGCAAAAGTTGTCACCACCCCAACCCAAAAGCCGCTACCTAAGCACTTTTCTAGTGGCCGTCAACTTGACTTAAATTTTCCGTGACAACGTGGGAATTATTTTTCTTGAATATTAAGTGAAAAAGCTAACCTGATGGTAGAAATGTAATTTGTTAGGTTAGCAATGTAAGGATTTAGTAAGGCGGTACTTTGGTAAATTTGTTGATTCACAACCATATCATGGACAAGTTTTGATGTGTATTGTTTATTAAACCAGAGTACCAGTAACTAAAATTTGCTAGAGTGTAGAGTAAATCACTCTTTTGAACATTTTTAAATTTGGGCACTTTTTTGCCAACAAAGATGCAGTTTAGATGCAATGCTCATGTGCGTCTGCATGTAGGAAACTCTAATGTTAGTTTTAGTTTTAGTATATAGGTTAGGCGACTTGTCGCATTTGTTTTAGTTTAAGTAGTGTTTCATGCTCCCCGACAAATTTGTGCTGTCGATTATAACTGCGCCACATAAAGACTCGTGTGTGCACCATTCCGTTTCCTGGTAATTCGGAAGACTTGTTATGTGTCAAAAAACCAGGTGGCGCCTCAAATAAACATTTTGTAGGATTTAAGTTAGGGTTTATGTAGGGTAGTTAGGATTTAGATTTTAAGATGAAACTGTACTAAGAGTCTTTTTCCTTTTTTAAGTTTTTTCTTTTATGGCTTTGTCGCGATTGTTACGTGCCGAAAATTTCGGCCGTAAACATTCATATAGTTTTAATATGCGGGAATTTCGCGCCATAAATTTAAAAAAACTTGTTGTGCGTATTTCCGTCAATTCAGAAGTGCGTTGCGCGACTTTCGCGCCGACGCATGTGGACAAAGAAAAGTGGAGAATTTCCGGAAAGACGCGCGAGGACTTGCCTTCGAAACGTGAACAGGAGTGTTGTGACTTATCGTATCTTTTGATTATGTAGATTCCCTTGTCTTTTTTGATTATCGTTCCTCAACCCGTTCCTTATCGTACCTCTACATAGGAAGAAGAGATTAATTTGGATGCAACCTGGTAAAAGATCCACGAACCGAGAAAAAGCCGTGAGCAGCCCATAGACCCGAGAAATATGAACGGAGCCCCGAGCGCCATCATGATATAATCCTGAAGGAAGCCACGAGCCGCCATCAGGAAGTAATTCCGAAGAAAGCTTTGCCTATTCACGTAAGTACCCCGCGGGGGTGTTTATATAATTTAATTAATTGGAAAACGTGTTGCAATAATTTGCATATTGTGTGACGCCATCGAAATTTGAGCGTCGATTTTCACATTAGGTAATATCGTTACCAACTGTCTTTTGTGTCGCATATATCGCGTCGACGGGATTGTATTAATGTGAAGGGAGTTAAGCAGCATGTGGCTGCCAAGGATCCCCCAACACTTAGACATTTGCCGTATTAATAGTTTTCAAGTAAATCCTTTTGCACAACTAACATTAGGTGAGAGTAATGCAAAACCAATATCTGTAGTTGTTTATAATAATCATCATGTTTAAGTACAGTTATTATTTTTGTCATTAGTTTTTCCGTCTTGCAACTGGTTGGAAGCATACCTTCATTGATTTCTATTCTGAGCTAGCCTACACATTTCCTGAAATTCTCACAGCCTACATCTTTCACTATCTGTGTGCAGTAGTCTAACCTAGGTCTACTTCTACTTTTCTTTTTTCCTATCTCTGCTTCTAATATATTCCGCACTATTCCCTCATGTCTTAGTATGTAGCCTATCATCCTATCTCTCCTATTTTTTACTGTTTTCCACATACTTCTTTCTTCCCCTACCAGTTCTAATATCTCTTTGTTCTTAACTTTGTCTGTCCGTGGTATCTTCATCATACCTCTGTAGCACCACATTTCAAAGGCTTCTACCTTTTTCTTGTCTGCTTCTCCTACTGTCCAGGCTTCACAGCCATACAGTGCTGTGCTCCACACATATGTTTTAAGCAATCTTTTCCTTGTTTCTATGTTTGTTGTCTTTGAACACAATAGTTGCTTTTTCTTGTTAAATGTAGCACGAACTTGTGCTAATCTATGTTTTATATCTTTTGTGCTTTTCCCATCTTGCGTTATTTGACTTCCTAGGAAGCAGAAATCCTTAACCTATTGCACGTTCTCGTTACCTATTTGTATTCTTGTTTTTGATTTATTTTCCCCTCTTTTGCATACTAGAATTTTAGTTTTATTTTTGTTAATTTTCATACCGTATCTCTTTGTTAGAACTGTTTCCATTTTGTAACGGGCATTTTTCGTACCTTAATATTTTACGCTCCCTTTCTGTTAGCGTACTTAAAAATACATCGTTTCTTTGGGATCGCTGTTTGTATAAAGGAAATACTGCAGAATATTTTAGAATTGTATGCAATTTAACTCGCGTGTATTAATTTTAAAAGATAGATAAATTGAAGATTAATTCTCATTAATAAATAAATTCCAACTTATCGAAAACGACAAACAGCCTGTAATTAATTGTTAGATACGATTGTGACATTCACGTTTTAGATGTTCCTTATGTTATTAGCGAGGTATTTAATAGTCGATAAGCGGTTATAATAACGACGAGTTGAGGAGTCTGTTCTTTGTTCCTGTTTAATAAATACGTTAAAAGTGCTGTTCCTTTTTGCTTTAAAAATAGTGAGAATTAATGCGGGATTAATTCTCGAACGGTTCATGAACAAACGCGGCACGATTCTAGTTGTTTTTCTTGTGAAATAAAAGGTGTATTTTAACTGTAGAATGTGTTTACTCGACCGCACGGGTTTTAAGGTCATTGACAGACGGTTTTATTGCTTACGCGTTACTTTACTAATTGTTTTTGTTGTTGTTTTGTCTTTTGATATAAAAACTGTGTGTGCGATCTAGTTCGCGGTCTTTCTTATCAGAGTTGTGCATACTTTGGATTATCCAAATACAGTGGATACTGTAGTTTCTGAATTTTCTAACCCCAACGAATCTAAAATAGATCGTTGTTTGCGCAAATTTTCGTTATTCAAAAGCATTAGCTTTTCCTTTGTTACCATAGGTAGCAAATAAAACGCTTCACGTTACTGTTAGTTTAATGCATTACGTCGTGCCTTGAAAGCCCGTGACTCTAAATTTTTATTACTATTTTTCTTTACAATTTGTGTTACAAAATCTTTCAAAATTATTGTCTCAGGAAATAGAATTAACAAGAGATTTATCGATGTTACGTAGTTCCACAAGCATGATAATTTCTGCTGCTAACACCAGTGAAATACGTAGGCGTGATTAGTGTAAAGTGTGAGAAATTCCATCCACACCCTCACAGTCAAGGGTGCAGTGCTTCGTTAGTGCAGGACATCGGGAATCCCACATTCAATTGCGAGGAAGCGTTGCTGAAGGACTATTTGTAAGTTGAACTATTTCCTACTTGTTTTCACTTTAAATACCTGTCCGTTGCTTCGCCATACCGTTGGCGTTCTGATACCTTTTACCATAGACTTGCATGCTATTTTAAATAAAAGAAGAAAAAAAATACTACTGGACTACTCATATTAATTGTGTTTACCTATTTATATTTTGTTAAAAGTTTGTCTGCTTTATGTCTAATTGGTGTGTGAGGAAACGTTTCTGCTACTCCCCAATATTACATCACTTTGTACTAAAGATTTGTTATATTGCTTTTAACGTTGTTATATTATATAGTTTATCTAAACAGTTTCTTTTATTTACATTCTACCAAGTAATGAATAACTTAGACGTTTCATTGCTGCTATGCTTATTCTTTTTTTTTCAGGTTTGCTTAACTATTTTTCTTACAGGTATTATCATTAACTCGTTACAGCCTCGTTACAACATGATATGTTGGTCTGCTTTCTACGACCCCCCCTACTCTCCGATTGAGCACGGTCATTTCTTCTTTGATTTTCTTTGTGTTACGCACGAATTACGTAACGTAACAATTTCATTAAGAGCAGCTTCTAACTCTTCTTTGCTAGATGCTAATACTGCAATATCTTCTGCAAATCTAAGCATACTAATCTTTTGTCACTGCATATTAATTCCAAATGTCTTCCTGCATTTGACAGTATTCATTGCCTCTTCTATGTACAAGTTAAAAATTAATAGGGATAAGGCACACCCCTGTCTCACCCCTTTCCTAATATTTACTTCTCTACTTTCTTGCTCTAATTCTATTACCGTTGTTTGCTCTTTGTATAAGCAATGTACTATTCGTCTAGCCCTAAAACTCATTCCAATCTTTGTGAGTATTTCAAACTTTTTTCCATTTTACATTATCGAATGCTTTTTCCAGATCTACAAACCCCATATATATGCTTACCCCCTTCTCTATTGTTTTCTCCAATCACCCTCAGAGCTAAAATAGCCTCCCGTGTCCCCCTGTTTCGCCTAAACCCAATTTGATCTTCTCCCAGTATTTCTTCAGCTCTTTTTCCTTTCGTCTTTGTACAATTCTAGTTAATATTTTTGATACGTGTGCTGTCAAACTTTTAGTTCGAAAATTTTCACATCTATCGGTGCCTCTTTTTTTTTTGGTATAGTTACTATGATGTTAAGTTTGAAATCTTTGGATATCTCGCCTGTCTCATACATATAGCTTACAAGTCGGAAGAGACGTTCTGTTACTGCTTGTCCAGTGGCTTTTAGAGTTTCTGCTTGCACCTTATCTGTACCCGGCGCCTTACCATTTTTCAGACTCTTTAATGCTAATTCAAACTCATCTCTAAGTATAGGATATCCCAGGTCATCATTTTCAATGTTTGATTCCTGTTCTAATACTGTTAGTTCCTCTCCTGAATATAAATTCCCTATATGTGCCTGTCATCTAGCTACTTTCTCTACATTTTGTATAATGACGTTTCCTCCCGCATCCCTTATATTTTTGCTATATGGTTTTATATCCCTAAAATTCATTCTAATTAATTTGTATACTTCGTCTGGCTTTACTATTTCCATCTTAGTTTGTACCTCGTTGCACTTTTCATCAATTCATTGTTCTTTAGCTTTCCTGCATTTGCAAATAATTTCCTATTTTATAGCTTTCTATCTCTGTTTTCCTGTTTCGTCTGATCTATTTTTGTATTTTCGTCTTTCTTCTATTAAATTCAGGATATCCTTTGTTATCCATGGTTTCTTATTTTCTTTTTATGTATCCCCCTGAATATCTCTGGCCGCCATGTTTAGGCTGGATTTAATGTTATTCCATTCTGTTTCTACTTCCTTAGTATCAGAAATTTTCCCAATAGCTTTCAGCAATTTATTTGAATTTTTTTCAAATCTTTCGTGGATATCTTTATCTTTTAGCTTCTCAAAGTCAAAGTGCCTTTTTCCGTTCCTCTTTTTCAAATTTTTAAATTTAAGTGCGGCCTTCATAATTACGATGTTGTGGTCAGTGTCTATATCTGCTTCTGGGTAGCTTCTACCGTCTTTTACTTTATTTCTAAACCGTTGTCTAACAATAATGTGATCTATTTGATATCTTCCTATATCTCCCGGCATCTTCCACATGTATCGTCTTCTAGCATGATGTTGAAATAATGTATTTGTGATGGTTAAGTTGTTCTTGTCGTAAAATTCTACCAGCCTATTTCCCCTGTCATTTCTCGTGCCTAAACCAAATAAACCTACTATCGCTCCTTCCCCACTCTCACCTACCACTGCATTAAAATCCCCCGTAATTATTAAATTTACATGTCCTCTTACGTATCTTAGTATGTCTTCGATATCTTTCTAGATCGCCTCTACCTCTTCCTCACTGTAGCTAGAGGTGGGCATGTATACTTGTATTATTACTGTATTTACTGGTTTAGATTCAAATCTAACCATAAGTACTCTTTCGTTCTTTTGTAAGTAGTTTTCTACACGTTGTCCTATTTTTTTTCGCGTAACTATCCCCACACCCGAATATCCTTCCTATGATCCTGTATGAATTACCCTGAAGTCTCCTCTCCAAAATCCCCCGCTTCTGGCCACCGAACTTCACTGATCCCTACTATGTCTAGCACTAACCTATCCATTTCGAGTTTCAGGTTCTCTAGCTTACCTACTTGTTTCATACTTCTGACATTCCACGCTCCGACTCGCAGAATGTTCACGGATCTTTTTCTATTCTTTTGGATCACATCCCTCGAAGTAGTCCCCTCCCAGAGATCCAAATGGGGGACTATTTTACCTCAGATATTTTTTCCCCAGAGGATGCCATCATCTTTAACAATTTCTGTAGTGTGTCCCAAATTGGATGTATTAAATGGGTAAGTTAGTTGTTATTAAAGATACAATAAAACTGTGTGCGCAGTCATGTGCCAACTTTTTGAGATCAATTCAATGGTGAAATCACAAATGAGCGATCTTCTTTTGTTTTCGAGTTATAGCCAAAAATTGATATTTTTAACAATTCTATTAATTCGTATAACTCGTTTGGTTGCAAAAATATCCAAAAATACTGTAATAGTTTTTTATACGGTTTTTTACGTAGAATACAGTGGCATACGCAAATATTTAACATTTATAATACTTTTGAGGTTATAATATAAACTTGCATTTTTTTAAATGGAAACCACAATTGGTTGTCACTTTATTTAAAAGCTATTTTTGACAGCTTTCCAAAAATATATAGTTTAGTATAATTATTTTTTCAAATGGCCGATTTATTCCATGTTTTTGGTATAATAAAATAATTTATTGTATTGGTAATTTATAGTTGGCCGCGAAACAAAAGGTAAACACAAAATAAGAGTTTATTATTGTACCACACCACTCTAAACAACAAAGTTTGAAAGCTAGAAGAATACAATATCATAACTACATATATTACAAAAATTAATATAACTACATCTTAAATTGAAAATTATACTTTCCTATCCACATTTAAACAGTCTATAATCCATATATGGATACACAAATACACACATACTCACACACCTCATACCCTCACAAACACACACACACACACACACAAGCACGCGCCCACGCATGCACACACAACCACACACACCCTCACCTACACACACCCTCATACATAATATATATAAAACACTAGAACACAGATGGGAATACTACAATAGTTTTATTTACTGATAATTCAGAGATATTGTTCAAACTGGCCTCCATTCTCTCTTAAACAAAGTTCGCATCGTTTTATTAAAGACTTAATACAATTTAACAAATAAACCGCCTTAACTTTACGAAATGCTGCTTCAATTGAATTCCTCAACTCTTCAATACTATGGTTCTGGGTTTTATAGATTTCCTCTTTCAAAAAATTTCACAAGAAATAGTCCAATATCGACAAGTCAGGAGATCTAGGCGGCCACTAAACAGGTCCAAACATACCCATCCATTTATTGAGATATTCTCTATTTAAATAATCACGAGTAATTATAACGGTGTGCGGGGGTGCACCATCTTGTTGGAACCACACTTTTTGTCTTTTTTCGAGAGGCATGTCCTCCAGTAATTCGTGCAAGTTGGTATACAAAATTTCAATATAGCGACAAGCTGAATGATTGTTTTCAAAAATATGGTATTGAAATTTGCCATCAACAATGTAGCAACAAATATTCAAACCATAACGGCTTTGTTGACGCCTCGTATGTTTGATAGGAATTTCCATTCGACCAGCAAGTGCTTCATCAGACCATATAATGTTATTTCCAAAATTGTTAGTAGCAGAACATTTACGGGGATACCATTGACAAAATCGCCTTCTTTTTTGAAAATCGTCGGGAAACAAACTATGTATAATTTTATTTTTATAGGGTCGATATTTATTACGCTTCAATATTCTTGAAGCTGCTGATTTAGAAACACCTATTTCCCTTTCAATTTTCCTACATGATGTTCTTGGGTTTGTTTCCACACATGCTATGGTTGAAACAGAAGTTTGCTCTTAGTTAAAAACTGCATACTGTTTCGTCTAGGTTTTTCAAAGCAGCCAAACTGTTGTAAATTACTATCTATCCTTTTAAACATGTTAATATTAGGTTGTTGTCTTTCAGGGTATCTGTATTATTTACAAACGACATAGTAATATTATTTGCTATTAGTTACACAATTACCTGTTAAAATATAAAGTTTTTACTGATAGAGGAATTCTCGCAGACTCAATAAATGCAACTAGCATATCGTATTTTTCGTAATTTTGCAAATTTTGCCATTTAGTAACAGACTGATGCTTCACTTACAAACTAACAATACAATTTATTGCATGTGCAATAGATATGATTGAAGCTCGTTGACGTTTGTTATACAAACAATTGTCGTTTTTTGTTTACCTTTTGTTTCGCGTCCAACTATTTATTACCAATATAATAAATTATTTTATTATACCAAAAACATGGAATAATTCGGCCATTTGAAAAGATAATTATATTAAACTATATATTTTTGAAAAGCTGTCAAAAAGAGATTTTAAATAAAGTGACAACCAATTGTTTCCATTTAGAAAAATGCAAGTTTATATTATAACCTCAAAAGTATTATAAATATTAAATATTTGCGTACGCCACTGTATTCTACGTAAAAAACCGTATAAAAAACTATTACAGTATTTTTGGATATTTTTGCAACCAAACGAGTTATACGAATTAATAGAATTGTTAAAAATATAAATTTTTGGCTATAACTCGAAAACAAAAGAAGATCGCTCATTTGTGATTTCACCATTGAATTGATCTCAAAAAGTTGACCTTCTGCCCTCTTTCGGGGACCTGTCTTAGTCTGGTCCCTCACTAAAGACCCCCACTAATTTGGTTAAACCTATAGTTTGGCTCTGTAGCTTATTGAAATGCGCAAGCCATTCTACTGTATAAATGCTTTGTGATATTGCTGTGTTTGATTTCATTTTGAAAACTCCGTCAATTCCGTTGAGCTGGGCAGGCAAAGTTAAAAAGAAAGGTAAGTGAATAACTTCAAGTTTTACAAATTGCTGTATCTGTATCACAACACTCTTTTAGTGAAGTTCCCAAAGTGAGGCCATTTTCATATCACTCTTTCAGTGACGCTCAATGCGGGGCTTGTCACAGCACTCTTTTAGTGGCTCCCAACGTGCACGCACGTGTGCGCTTGTGTGTGTATATATTATTGCTATGCCAAAGCCTTCTATTGGTTGTCACTAAATTAGTGCCGTAATACAGGTACAGCAAATTGTAAAATTTGAAATTACTGACTTACCTTTCTTTCCAACTTTACTTTGCCTGGCTAGCTCAACAGTAGTATTGAAATTTACAAAATGAAATCAAACACAACAATATCATAAAGCATATATACAGTCAAGAATATTTTCTCTCATACAGAAGAATATAGAACATTTACAGCATAGTTTCTTTCAAACATAAAATTATTACTAACAAGTACTTAATTATCAAAATGTTCCTCACCTAATGTTGGTTACAATTTACAGATCTAAAATCTCTTCTGTTGTGGATAGTTTACCTGGCTTTTATTCCCACACTTGTAAGGTTGTTTGGCCAAAAAATCCTTGACAGATAGTCTATTTAAAAAGTCAGAGGGTATTGAAATCCGACCACAAACTTTCTGGTAAATATCCTTACAAAAAAATATTATGTGATTACGACATTCTACCTTAAATTCGAATAACAAAGACTCAAATATCAGTTACACATAAAATCTAAAATTAGTACTTGTGAAATCCACAAAGCGCTTGTCCAATTCGTAATTAACATTTTCATTCGTTCTTGGATTACCACATGGTCAGCATTTTCTCTATGTACTCCGACCCAACTATTCATATCACCTAATAGAACCACGCGGTCATTCGTTTCACGTTTGCCTAATACATTTTCCAACTCCTGTCAAAACTGCTCATACTCCCTATCGTCATTCACCGGAGCATAACATGTTATTAAAAAGACCTTTCTAAAGTCCACTTTCATTCTAACCCACAAGATGTGTGGGGAAACCAATTCATATTGTTTCATGTATGCTTTTGCTTTGTAACGGGCAGTTTTGTTATAGTTTAACATTTTACGCTATACGCAATTTATAAATACTGTTAGGATTTAGTATTTTTCTTATGTAGCATCTGTACATTCCTGAAAGCATTGCTGATTTATTTGTACCGTTAGGTAAAAACAAGCTTTAGAACCCTTACTCAAGGGTCGACGAGTTCGGTTTTACATTCCATCGGAGTAAGATGTACGGTTTACTGTATTGCAACTTTTTTTACTCAATATAATGTTTAATAGCTAACTTGTGTTTCATTAATTATTCAAGCAATCTACAGTCCGCTATAATTATTCAATTTTATCGAACCAGCTGGAGTGTTACTCCACATTTGGTCACTTCCGGCCACATTATAAAATTAGTATTACGTGTAATTCAACAAGCAATACTAAATCAACTCAACTATCTGAAGTCGCCGCTTGGCTCAGAAAATTATTCGAAGCTTAATTCGCACGGGGATTAAGTACATTAATCGAATCGAGAAAGCTACTGCACGCTTGATTGGTTCGACAAAACATTATTTGTGTTGTGTTTGGCGATTAAGAAAATGCTACTTATGTGCTACCACTGCTCAAATACAAAGAAGAACGCACGCACAAGACAAAGGAAACTGTAAGTCCGTTCCATTTGATACATATCCTTTGCATGCAATAATATCAATTATTCCGTTAGTCACATACAATAAAATCTTAATTTATGTTTGCATGATTTATTTTGCCAACTGTATCGATTTTTTCAGTCGACATACTTCATTGCAAACGGAAAATATTTCTTCTGTTCGTAATTGTGTAGGTTCGCAAGAAATCTATAAAAAGATTCTTGCATCCCTTATTTCTTACGCCGCCTTTGGGTCTGGCGCTTTAAACTACCGTTACCTGTCGAAGAACACAAGGGTTCGTTTACTTCTTAGCATTCTATAATAACATCGTAAATAAATATTGTAACCATGTCTCAAGAAACTGAGGAACTTAAGTATTTAATTAAAAACCGTGGTCTAATTAAATCAAAGGCTACCAGATTTCACAATTGGGTCGAAAGCACTTCCGACTCTAAAGGGTTAGGCAATTACAATCGCGTCTTGAGAAATTTGAATTGTGTTTCTCGGAATTTGAATCTATTCAAATTCAGATTGAACTATCCGATGATTCAAATTTGGAGCAACATTTGGAGTATAGGGATGCGTTTGAAAACTTATATCATGCGACCGTTGCTAAGGCTCGCGAAGCACTAACAAAAGCTACATCGCCTATTATTACCGGTAATCGTTCTGCATTACAAAGCAACGAAGAAGCAAATGTGTCCCACATAAATGTTCGATTGCCGCAAATCAATTTGGAGTCATTTTCAGGCTCCTATGACACATTTTTAAGTTTCTTTGATTCATTCAAATCACTGATCCATGACAACCACGTACTAACACAGCAACAAAAATTCTATTATTTAAAAAATAGCCTCAAGGGGGAGGCACAAAATTTAATAGCAAATCTTGAAGTAACGGACTTGAATTATTTGGTTGCCCTAAAAACATTGAAGGAGCGCTACGAAAACAAACGCATAATCATAAACACTCACTTAAGAAATCTATTTGAGATATCACCTATTTCTAGGGAGTCGCACGTGCTATTGCGAAAATTGATTGATACATTTCAAGTTAATTTAAGGTGTTTAAAAACTCTAGATCAACCAGTTGATAACTGGGATACAATTCTCATCTATCTAATTGCCAATAAATTAGATAATGCTACGCAAAGAATGGGAAGCTTCTGTTACGGGAAGCACACCACCCAATATGTCTCAATTCTTAGATTTTTTGAATAATAGACGTCAACTATTAGAAACTCTGGATCATAAAAGCTCGTACATTTCAACCAAAAATGAAACTAAGCAAATGTCTCACATCGCCACTAATTTTAACTCTACCTGTGCTATGTGTCAGGGCAATCATTTCATATTTCATTGTAAAAAGTTTCTGGGACTGAAACCCCACGAGAGATGCGCAGAAGTCAAAAGACTCCACTTATGCACCAACTGCTTAAAGGCAGGTCACTTCAGCAATACGTGCACATCGCGTTCTTGCCGTCGCTGCGACAAAATGCACAATACATCATTACACATTGACAATCATTCAAGCCCCGGCAGTAAACAAGCTTACAACCAACGAAGAGGACAGGGACAATCAAATAGTGATAAACACAACACGGATCCCTCCCAAAATATAGTGCAAAACATGTCGACACACAGTACAGTTGTTGACAACAATAAAGAAAACGCTGCAACGGGCAGCACCATTGCTCATTGTGCAAACACAAATAATTCTTTAACTTTGTTACAAACAGCAATGATTTATATTTTTGACTCAAACAACGAGTTAGTTGAAGCAAGATGCTTGCTAGATTCAGGCAGTATGTTAAATTTCATCACCCGTGATTTGGTAAGAAAACTGAACTTACAGGAAAGCGCGCATAAACACGACAATAAATGGAATTAATAACCTGAATGTCACCATAAATTCAAAACGAATGCTACAATCCAATCCAAAACCAATTCGTTCAAATCAACTGCTTCATTTATAATCATTGACGTCATTACAGGTAATATTCCAACTCAATCGTTTGATCATAACCTAACCATACCACACGGTATTACGTTAGCAGATCCATGTTTTAACAACTCCAGAGAAATCGATATTCTATTAGGTTCTGGAATATTTTTCAATCTGTTGTCTGTCGGACAGATAAAATTAGGTAGAGGTCAGCCTATATTACAAAAATCTAAGTTAGGGTATCTCATATCAGGCCCAATTGCTTCACAATCTCTTAGACGTGCTACTAGTGCGAATAGTTGTCTTCTTACCACCGCTGCCGCACAGCAATTAAGCTCACAACTGCAAGGGTTTTGGGAAGTGGAGCAATACACTCAATCACATAACTTCACAAAGGAGGAGCAACAATGTGAAGATCATTTTAAGCAAAATCATTCTATCGACGACAATGGCAATTTCATAGTGAAATTACCCTTAAAGGGCAATTACCAGAACATTGGCAATAACTTATTTAATGCTACTAAAAGGTTATACTGGATCGAGCGAAAGCTGTCAAAAAACGAGTACTTAAAGGATATGTACCATGATTTCATGAAGGAGTATGAAAACTTAGGTCATATGACAAAACTTTCCCACGAAGTCGTTAATTCTGATTCCCAATCATTAGTCTATTATATTCCTCATCATTATGTTACAAAGGAATCAAGCACCACAACTAAACTCCGAGTTGTCTTTGATGCCAGTTGTAGGTCCCAATGCGAATCATCCCTTAATGATGTGTTGATGGTAGGTCCTAACATTCAGGATGATCTCCTTTCGATACTTCTCAGGTTTAGAATTCATAATTACATTATTACCGCCGATGTGCAAAAAATGTATAGATGTGTTCTCGTGCATCCTGAACATCGAGACCTGCAACGAATTGTATGGCGTTTCGATAGCAATAAGACTATCGATCATTATCAGCTAAATACTGTGACATACGGTACTGCTAGCGCTTCATTTTAGCAACACGCGTCCTCCATCAAATAAGCCACAATAATAAAACTAAATTTCCGCTGGCTTCTCAAGTAATTAAAAACGATTTCTACGTAGATGACCTCATCACAGGAGGCAACGACATTCAAACAATTATTTCATTAAAGAACAATATTTCACACATTCTATCTTCAGTAGGTTTTCATCTCCGTAAATGGAATTCAAATGCGAGACAAATAATCACAAGTGAAGCTGATGTTGACACAATCGACAGGGCATTTTACATTTCAAGCAGTGCGGACCAAAAAATTCTGGGAATTTCTTGGAATTCCGATAGGGACGTTTTGTATTACAAGGTCAGCTTCGACGAATCCACCAACAAAATCACCAAAAGGCTTGTTCTATCCGAAATTTCGAAGTTGTTTGATCCTTTAGGACTTTTAGGGCCCGTTATAATCAACGCTAAGATTTTGATGCAACGGCTTTGGCAGTTAGAAGTAGGCTGGGATAGAATCTTACCTATTGACATTCAAACACAATGGCTAAAATTTAGGATCAATTGGCAAGTCTAAACGAGTTTCAGGTTACACGTCACGCTTGTCTTAAGGATCGACATGTTTTAGAAATACATGGTTTCTGTGACGCAAGCACTCTCGCATACGGCGCTGTTATTTATATCAAGTCGCGTAGTTCATCAGGCACAATTTCTGTGAGTTTACTTTGCGCCAAGTCACGTGTTGCTCCATTAAAAACGATCACCGTACCAAAATTGGAACTTTGCGGTGCACTTTTACTTTCACAGCTGATAAAGAAGGTTTCCACTAACCTAAGTGTTGAACCTTCGAATGTATTTTGCTGGTCAGACTCCACGATTGCTCTTGCTTGGATAAAATCTGAACCCAGTCTTTATAAAATATTTGTTGCTAATCGCGTGTCACAAATTCAGGATCTAATAAATCAAGAACGTTGGCATCATGTCTCATCAGAGAACAATCCTGCCGACATTATATCACGGGTCTTAACGCAACCCAGTTAATTCAGTCACAGCTCTGGTGGTATGGTCCATCATTCTTACATCGAGACATCGAACAGTGGCCTGAAAAACCTCATTTAACTAGCACTGAATTAGAGAAAAACTCTGATGCCAAATTCGCTTTACACACTACATTGACGCTTATAATTAACTTTGATATCTTTGAAAGATTTTCGTCAATTAAACGGTTACAAAGGGTTACTGCGTACTGTCTAAGATTTGCAAATAATCTAAGATCTGAAAGGGTAATTGGTGAACTCAGTACAACTGAAAATGAAGCAGCCTTACTAGTCCTCATTAAATTAGTACAGTTGTCAGCATTTCCTCAAGAAATATTCGCGTTAAGGGGAGGCAAACCAGTTTCACCCAAAAGCAAACTCCTATCGTTATCTCCAATTTTGGACGATAATGGAGTTATTCGTGTTGGCGGTAGATTAAAAAATTCCGACTTAAGTTTTGAGCAAGCTCATCAAATAGTCTTGCCCGACAACCACAATTTCACTCGGTTGTTAATACGTCAAGCCCACTTAGAGAACTTACATGCTGGGACACAATTATTACTTGCTACAATTCGACAAAAATTCTGGCCCTGAATGGGAAAAGGCCATACGTAGCGTGCTTCGTAAATGTATAACGTGCTTCGGAGTGCTCCATTTCAATCCATTCCGAAAATGGGCGATTTACCAGAGGCTAGAGTAACCCCTGCCAGGCCCTTCAATCGCTGCGGTGTAGATTATTGTGGTCCTATTTTATCAAGGATGGTAAATTAAGAAATCGAAAAATAATCAAGGCATACATTTGCATCTTCGTGTGTTTTAGCACGAAGCTGTTCACATAGAGGTGGTCAGCGACCTTGCAGCAGACAGCTTCTTAAATGCATTTAAAAGATTTATATGTAGTCGTGCTTTCTGTCAGCATCTATTTTGTGATAATGCTACCAATTTTGTTGGTGCCAGGAATCGCTTAGACCTAATTGCGAAATCGTTTTATGATAGTCTCAACCATGAAAATTTTAAATCATATACTATCAACCATAAAATCACTTTTCATTTTAACCCTACCAGGAGTCCTCATTTTGCAGGATTATGCGAACGTATGGTTCGCTCATTCAAAACTCATTTCATTAGAGTGATCGGGAACACTGCCCTTACTTATGAATCCTTGAATACAGTCACCACCCAAATTGAAGCAGTACTTAATTCCCGTCCTATATGCCCAATCTCCAACGATCCACTTGACTTTCTCCCACTAACACCAGGACATTTTCTAATCGGCGATGCGTTAAATTCAATTCCTCAAGAAAATGTTATGTCGTTGCCGAGTAATCGCTTGCGTCATTATGAACAACTACAGCGGATGGTGCAACATTTCTGGAAGCGCTGGTCTTTCGAATATTTACACCAGCTTCAACAGCGTACAAAATGGAAAACAGGCAACAACCATTCACCAGCGATAGGTGATTTGATTTTATTGAACGAAGACAACACTGCCCCCCTGCAGTGGAAATTAGACGAGTAACAGAAGTACACCCTGGTCAAGATGGAACAATACGTGTTGTGTCTGTTAAAACTAGTGCAGGTCATTTCAAACGTGCTGTGGCTAAGGTCTGTGCTCTACCTGTGGACGAATAATGTTCATGAACAATATTGTATTCTTCCGTTGTAGCTTATTGTAATATCACATTGTATTTTATGTTGAACGCATGGCATTCAAAGCCGGCGGTATGTTAGGATTTAGTATTTTTCTTATGTAGCATCTGTACATTCCTGAAAGCATTGCTGATTTATTTGTACCGTTAGGTAAAAACAAGCTTTAGAACCCTTACTCAAGGGTCGACGAGTTCGGTTTTACATTCCATCGGAGTAAGATGTACGGTTTACTGTATTGCAACTTTTTACTCAATATAATGTTTAATAGCTAACTTGTGTTTCATTAATTATTCAAGCAATCTACAGTCCGCTATAATTATTCAATTTTATCGAACCAGCTGGAGTGTTACTCCACAAATACATTGCTACAAATTACTAGTTCTATATTTGATATATATTAACTCGTGTGTAGTAATTTAAAGATAGATAAATTGAAAATTATAAACCGATTATAATTAATTATAAATTGCATCGTCCTTGTCTTGTGGTAAATATAAATTTTGTTGCTTATGTGAATATACGGGTCTAGATAAGAGGCGATAAACGGTTGGAATAACGACGAATTGAATAAACAGATGAGGAGTCGTAGTTCGTGCTTGGTTGCTATATATTAATTACGTGGAAAAGACTGCTTCTTTTTGCTTTCACGAGAGTCGAGTTTTGTTCTTGGTTCCGATATGGTTTACGGAACATTGACTTAGTGATTACGCGTTGCTTTACTAACTGTGTTTTTGTTGATTTTCTGTTGGAAATAAAAGTTGTTGTTTTGTTCTTGATTCCGATATACTAAGTAGGTTAAGAATACTGTTTCCTCTTTGCTTTGACTAGTGAGAATTAATGCGGGTTTTAATTTTCGTATTGTTCATGTACGAGCACGGCATGTTTTTTTGTTGAGTTTCTGTTGGAAATTAAAGTGATGGAACTTGTTAAACTCGACCTGCACGCGTGTTTTACGGAACATGTGACGGACGTACTTTAGTGATACACGTGCTTTACCCATTATGGTTCTTTTTAGTTGTTTTGTCTTTTGATGTTTAAACTGTATGTGCGATCTAGTCTAGTGTCCCTTTGTTTTATCAGATTAGTGCATACTATGGATTATTTAAATACAGTGGATACTGTAGTTTCTGAATTTTCTAACCACAACGAATCTATAATAGATCGTTGTTTGTGCAAATTTTCGTTATTCAAAAGCATTAGATTCTTTTTGTTACCATAGGTAGCAAATAAAACACCTCGCGTTACTGCTAGTTTAATGCATTACATCGTACCTTGAAAGCGTGATTCTAAATTGTTATTACCATTTTCTTTTTACGATTTGTGTTACAAAAGATTTCGAAATTATTGTCTCAGGAAATAGAGTTAACAAGAATTTATCAATGCTACACAGTTCCATCAGCATGATAATGTCTGCTGCTAACACCAGTGAAATACATAGGTGTGATGAGTTAACGTGCAATAAGTTCCATCAACACCCTCACAGTCAAGGGTGCAGTGCTTCGTTAGTGTAGGACATCGTGAATCCCCCACTCCAATTACAAGGAAGCGTTACTGAAGGACTTTCTGTAAGTTGAACTATTTCCTACTTAGTATTACTTTAAATATCTACCCGTTGTTTTTGCCATATCTTCGTCGTTCTGATACCTTTTTCAATAGACTTGCATGCTATTTTAAAACATAAGAAAAAAAAAGAAAGAAAGGACAATCAATACTACTGAATTACTCATACCAATTGTGTCTTATCTATTTATCTTTTGTTAACATTTTGTCTGATTTATGTTTAATTGGTGTGTGAGGAAACGTTTCTGCTACTCCCCAATATTGTCCCACTTTGTACTAAAAATTTGTATATTGCTTTTACCGTTGTTATATTATAGAGATTATCCAAACAGTTCTTTTTTTTTATATTCTACAAGGTACTGAATAATTTTAGACTTATCATTGCTGCTATGCTTATTCTTTTTTTTTTCAGGTTTGCTTAACTATTTTTCTTGCAGGTATTGTCACTAATTTCTTACAGCCGCGTACAGCATATGTTGGTCTGCTTTCTACGACCCCCCCCTACTCTCCGATTGAGCCCGGTCATTTTTTCTCTGATTTTCTTTTGGTTAGGCACGGCTACGAGCCAACGTAACATAACTTTGGCGCCCAACGTGGCTGCCACGACGAAAAAAAAACGTAACAGCTTGTTCATTCAAAATTAAATCAACGCCTTTCGCCTCCGGGCCACAAACCCAACAATCCATCATCTAATTCAACAACATCTTTCCCTTTCCACTTTGTTTTACTCACACACAGGACATCCATACGTCTTTTTTTCATTTCATTTATAATTTCATACTCTTTACCGTACACTCTCCTACTATTCCAAGTACCAAATCTCCATTCCTCATTCATGCAGTCGTTATCTGATGGACCAGATATTTTCCGTCTCAGTCGCCCAGCATGACTTTGATGGTCCGTGGCTTTCAAAAAGATCTTGTTAGTACTGTTAATTAGGTTGAACCAGGTTACCAGCCTAGATTGCAACTGTGCCGTTGTAGCTTTCCCTACTAACGGTAATGACACCTAACCGTTCAGTGTTAGCATGTTTAGCATCTCTGCAACAATTCCCAATCCTCCACATACACCTAACGTCTTTCAATACAAGCTAAAACTTCCCCTTCTACGGGAGTTACCTTGTAAGCCAGCAGAAAGTTGCCCGTGCAACGACCACTAGGAAGTACATGCTGTGCACTGACAGACATCAAGCGCAAATTATGTTTGAATAACTTCAAAATCATTTAGTAGAACGTAATTGTGAACTTAGAAATTGCAGTTAGAATCCAACAAAATTTATCGTAATATCATGTTAAATACATAATTGCTGGTATACAACACTTACCTTCAAAATTTTGTTCCAAAAATATAACACCCATATCAGTTGCAATGCTCTCGAAACCACATGAATTAATTATATAGATTCTCTTTTGTTTGGCTGCTTCATTATATTTTAATTGCATCCATTCCATAAACTCAGGTTCGCCACAAACATCAATCTGATGAGTACCAGTTTCAATGCATGCTTTTATAACAGGCTCTCCATAAAATCGATATGGACCGCAACAATTAATAACCACTTTAGCAAGACCTGTCATATTTCGAAGTGATTTAAAATTATTTATATCAGCTATTACAACAGGAATATCACTTAAATTCACATCATTTCCTATTAAAAATATATATACTAATATGGAAGTAAAATATAATCTTACCAAGTTTCTTTCCACAGTGTTTTAGTGCTTCCTTTAGTTTTGTTTCTGAACGTCCTGCAATACCCCAAGTCAGAGGTTTTTTATTTCTTGCAGATATTTTAGTAAGTTGATAGAGAGCGGATATGCAATATTTTCCAGTGAAACCAGAAGCACCAAATAAAATTACATCCAATACCTTGATCATTCTGATGATCTATATAACTAAAAATGGATTAGTTTATATGTTATCATCTTTTTCCTATTATCACAATTACTTAACTTTGAACCCAAACCACATTCAGACACAGATAAAAATAGGACTACTGTTTATTAAAAACAAAGTAAACATTTATCATTTAGTTAATATTAACCATATTCAGAACATTTTATATTTGTTCTTTAGTTTATACATTAAAGGTCTTAATATATAGAGTTGTCTTAAGTGCTTGTAGCACGGGCAACTTTCTCCTGGCTTACAAGGTAACCCCTTGGAAGGAGAAGTTTTAGCTTGTATTGAAAAACGCCAGGCACACCTAAAGGACTGGGAAAGCTTCATTGTGTGATGACTTGTAACAAAACTAGCCGCATATAAAAATAGAAAAACCACTTAGTATTCCTTTTTTTATAAATTGAAATTTAACTAATTTGAATATGTAAATGATATGCCAGATTTCACATACCATGATTAAAATATCAAATGTATTTACAAATCCTGTTTGAGTAATTCAAGCCTAAAAACTTGTCATATTATTTTATAACGTTATTGAATATCAATTTTATAAACTTGTTGTGATTAAAATATTTATCTCTCGATAACAAAATAAACGGTTTGATGTTGGCAATTTTCTTGTGTCTTGTAATTTAGGAAGCACATATATTAAAACATTTTTTGCTGAGGAAGACGTGTAATTGATTGAGACATGATCTACCCTATATTTTGTCAAAATATATTTATTCAAGAATTTATGTAAAAAAAATTAGAATTAACAAACATGAAAGGGTTTTCTGTATCTGCCCTTCTAAATTAATCAATATTTGTTAGATACAGTGGCGTCCAACTTAAGATTACATTTTCTTTAATTCGACTAAGAAAATTCAGCCCTGCCCTATCTCTAACTCTTTCTTGGGGTAGTAGCCAAATTAGTCAAAGGAATACAATTTTTAGCCTTTCCAACTTCTAAGTATAAAACTTTATATCTTTAAAGTGTGAAACTGAGTAGCAATTGTAAAACTGTAGTAATTTGAAAGCATAAGAAGTTTAACCCTGGGAATTATTCCCTCACACCCTCAACATTGGAAAAACCATTCTAAAAATGTTCCAAACAAATGGAATATTGCATTTTAAAATGTTAAATTTTATATTTCGTTGCTGGTACAATTTTTACCCTACACTACCAAAATAAAAAACAACCTCCAAAAATGTCCGGACCATGTAACAAATCATTTCTGAAAATCCAAATGTCAAATTTTCCTTTCTGGTAGAATTTTTGGTCGGGATTAACCTTACGCTAAAATTATATGCCCCAAGTTTCAAAAAAAGTTTAAGGTTGCGGACATATCAATTCTGAAAATCTATAGACCTCGATTTCATTTCAAGTAAAATACTTACCCTGAAATTAATCCTACACTGTTTAAAATCAGAAGATCTAATACCGGGAATGTGTCAGGCATGCAACTTGTACTCTTTAAAAATTCAACAGCTTAGATTTCATTTTTGACAGAATTTTTACCATGAGATTAACTCTACACTGTATACTCAGATATTCCAATCCTAAAAATGTTGTACCGCATGGGCGTAACGGAAATAAAAACCGGATACAAAAAGAGGACAATTAACCTTGAATGGACAGATATACCCTGTATCGTTTGTTTTTATACATAGCAGTGTCCATTAAGCAAAATATTTCAATAAATCGTGTTCTATTAAAATCGTAAACTTAAAAACCACAAAAGCATCGTTTTATCTCTGTTAAATACATATTAGAATGGAACTTAGGTTCATAAATTATTTTAAACCACAAAAAGGGCAAATGAAATATTTTGTTTTAGTAAATTTTTATAGTGGAATCATAGCACTTTAAGAAAGCATTAGAATTATGAAGTAAATAACGATGAATCCATTTATATGCATCTCATATTTGTTACATGCCAAAATTGGCATTTTACAGTTTTAAATATGTGACTGAATTCGCGCCAATATTTTAAAAAATAAACTTTTTCATTTCCGCCATCCCGGACAGTTGTGTCGGCGCAAAAGTATGCGCAGGCGTGGAGTGATGGGGTAAGTGCGCGGTTTCCGACACGACGGGGATTAGCGAACGAGACGTCGAACAGTGACGCGTGCCTGTTTCTTTTTTGTCTTTTCTCTTGGAATGTAGGTTCCTCTATCGTACCTCTACCTTCTATCGTTCCCTACCTTATTCCTTCGCTCTACCTATGAACGAGGAATAAGGAAGACGTAAAATCTGGTTTCTACTAGGGCATAACCCAACCCACGCCCAACAACGCCCAAATAACACCCAGACGAAGATGAGTATGGCCCCTGCGCAAGGATGAACGCAAAATCGTGAAGTTCCACATTTTTAAGTGAGTACATTTTATCTTTTCAAGGTGCATCTTGTATCACTATAAACATATTTAGCATGTGATACATTTTGGCAAATTATGACGTAATATCTTGTTGTGCAATATTGTGTACGTGGTTAGTATGTGTTGCCAACTTGGGTAGTGGCACATAACAGTCGCGCGGTACTATAACAGTGGCGCCTGAACGTTTTGTTGAAAATTTGTCCTCACCTCTTGTGTATCTTATAAGGTGTTAGTTTTGAATATAATTGTAGCAATTGGGTTTTTGTTCACTCAAATAATAATAAAAAATAATTTTTAAATTTTTTATAGTTTTTAAATAAAGAAATATAATCTGGCAACATTGCACTTGGCAACATCAATCTTATGTTGATATGACATTGAATGCAGCTGAAATGTCAATCTGAGCATTTGGCCAGCCATGTTTGATTAGAGTTTGTTTATCTCCCATATAACTTATTTCTAACTGAATTAATTGGATTTTTCCTTATAAAAACAGTGTATTTATATTCTAAATTCTCTCAAATAATTACTTAATCTAATTTAGGATGAAACTAAAGCATATACCTTTCAAATGTGTTTAGTAAATTACATAACCTCACTTTAACCATGTGCTTTGGATTAATAATTCTTTCTGTAACTATTTTTAGCCATAAATAGCTTTATTTGACATTCATAATGACTAAAAAAAGGAAAAATCCCTTAAAATGACACTAAGTTTAGTCAAATAATTATTCTAAACCTCAAATTTCTTTTATTTATTAAAATGTTTTTAGCTTAAATTTTACCTATCTATTAGATTATCTTACTTTACTATGATTCTAAAGTGTTCCCTTATAATCTAAATAATTAACTATAAGTTAAAAATTTCTCCATAAAAAAAATTTTGCTTTTAAACACAGCTAACGCAATTAACTGAGTTCTTAGTATATCTATACCTTCTAAAACACTATAGTAAACTTCATTTCGTTATATCTGCTCTCTTAAACACTACAATAATGAGGTTGTTGATGTTTTGTATTTAAGCTCATTTATGATCCAAATTCCTCGATATAAAAGCAATATTTTATTAATTTGGAATACTGTTTTTCTATACATGTATTGTTAAAGTATTGTCTTGTGTAGCAAGCAAAACTTTGTTTTGATAGCACATTTTTTTTATAGATATATTGATATTGCAACGCAGCATTTTAAAATCTATTTGGTCTAGGCAAGACTTGTCGTCGAAGTTGGTCGCTCAGCAGTATGTTAGTCTAGACGAGACTCATGAAGGGTTGGTCTCTCAGCATTACATAAGTCTAGACGAGACTCGGGGTAAGTTTGTCGCTCTAGTAATTTGTGAATCACTTTTTGAAAATGATGTTGAAGTTTTTCTTTATTAGTCTAGGGAAGCTCAAAGGAGGGCTTGGCACCATAGCAATTATATGCGTTGTAAGATTTTTTTTTTGTTCTTCAATAATTTTCTTATGAGTAAATCAAGTCTTAATTACCGCTATCTCTTCATATATCGTTTTAGACGACGCTAGGGGGAATGAAAATATCTTTAAAATCGCTTAAGCTTTGCGTACATCAAAAATTTTTCACGTTTCATTTCTTTAACGGTTAACCTAATGCTTCTGTCCCTGCTATGAGTTAGTTAACTTTATTTAGCCATTTCTTTTCTTATACAGCACTTACCTTCTACACGTTTAGCTTATTTACCTTAAAATAGCTATCTTTTGGGTAGTGGCACATAACAGTTGCACGGGACTATAACATATTTTGGGAAAGTTTTTACAAATTTTAGTTAAATAAATTGAACTCAATGTTTAATAGGCGCCATACAAAGAAAACCCCCTACACACTGTAAAAACCCACATGTGAGTACGATAAATTCACAATTATAAGGTTGCAGATATAATTTAATCATTTCAATACAATTCAATGTATTCGTTTATATTATTGAAAACTGAAAGAAACATGAACGTTAACATAAGTAAATCATATGATACCACAAGTACGTCCATAAACCCAATAAACTGTACCATGACAAAAAACCCTAACTGAACATAAAAAAGAGAGAGGAATATAATGACAATAATAACATCCAACAGAAAAAATTAATGAAATATCAGCAAACTGTTAATTAAAAACCGTCAAAATGTAGACACGCAAGGATAGTTAGGAAGTCAGTAAGGGGTTGCAAGTTAAAGGGTGAAAACAAACAGTTTTAAGATAAAAATATAGATTTTCCTTAGGGAAAAACATGATGTGCAACTGCATTTATTTGAACTTACACCTGCACGAGCAAGGTATAGGGTTTCAATTCACAAATTCGTATAATTATCGTCGTTACGACTGGGCAAAAAGGGATTAGGACTTGGAGAGTTCACCCTTCCCTTAATTTAGAATTTTGTGGTGCGTTGAGTTAAGAAGGCTGCAATAGGTGGATAACCCAAGTAATTGTCACAAGAACGACTGCTGTACTTGAATGTACTGGAACTAATGAGTAACGCTATGAGCTTCTGATAACTTTTTAAAAATGTATATGTGAATGTGAATGTAAGTGTTTGGTATTTATGCAGTAGGAAATTAACATGAAAGTGATTGTTTTGTTGAAGCATGATTTTGCAATGACGAGTGGTAGTTAAATTTAAGCATAATGTCATTATTTTAAATAACTAAAAAATATGTAATATTGATTTTACATTATTTTGGAATGGACAGCGAAAGGATGGATCAAAAAGTTGATATTTAACTGTTTTCCATGTTGGTTAATAAAAACATTTCCAGAAATTAGGATATATAAATGTCATGTAGTCTAATATGGGAAATGGAAAAATTTGCAGTGATATTAGGAATATTGATAGACTAGATTTAAGGTCTTCTTGGAATATTTTAAAAATACCTTGTCAGAATTGAGGTTAAAAATTTTGTTTCTTTAAGGAAAGCATATTCGTATTTTTGTTCAAATTATTTTATGTTAATAAAGCTTAAGCACAGGTTGAATTTTATTTGAATTTATTTAAAAATTAGGTAAACGGACACATTTGTAAAGAATATTCAGCTGTCTCAGTGATGAAATCTCAGCTGGATAGGGCATTTTATTTTTCAATTTCATGTAATGTGACCAAAAAGGATGTTAAGATACTTCAGAGAAAGGTAACGTATAATGTGATCGAATTAATAAAAGCAGAAGCATAAGAGAGCTATGCGATGTAGGGATATCAGAAGGAACTGCTGTGACAGAAGATTTGGCATCCCTCAATTATGACAAGAGAAAAAGCCTATCAGGGAAAGTGATTTTGCAACTTAGCTTGGTTGCATTTCAGTCATGTTTATTATTTTTTGTTTCAAATTGTTCTATTTTCTTCTGTAAAAACTCACTGCTACACCACTGCAGTTAGCCAAGGTACCCTTATATTGTTAGGGTTCCCTGCCCCTTCAAGGCGAATCAAAATTAATTAACGCAGCGCTCATTCTATCTGTAACAATGTTCCGCCATACAAGTGTTACTATTTCCAAAAATCAAAAACATAGTCTCTATTTCAGTTAGAAATTTTATCCTAGGTTATTCCTTCATTCTCTAAAATCAAAAACCTGCTCTAACAAAGTTCATAGCATATGACAGCATTTCTTAAAGGCTAACAGTATAACTTTCATTTCCGATGGAAGTTTTATTCAAAGGTCAATTCTTAAACATTTCTTCAAAATCTATAATCAAGTTCCTACTCCAAAAACTGTTTCAAGTATGTGGCATATCGTTTTCTAAAAGACAAAGGCCTAAAGTTCATTTCTGGCGATAGTTTGACCCAGGAATAAACTCTACATCACTAAATGTAGAAGCTTATACCTTGAAAATATTCAAATATGTGACGTACTGTTACAGTCCCCGCGTACGTATTCAGCGCCACTGCTACAGTTGGCAACACTGATACGATCCACGTTTCACAATATTGCACAATAATGACATAATTACGTGTCAAATTGTATCACATACCAAACACGTTTACAATGATACAATTTGCACTTTAAAATGTAAATAAAGCAAAGTACTTACTTAAAACGCGCCTTGCAGTTAATCACAGAGCATCTCCTTGTTGTTGTAGGGTGGGTTGCGTCACGCCATTGTTGAATCCAAATTTCATCTCTTTCATCGTTCGTAGGTAAGACAACAAGGATATGGGTAAAGGTACTCGAAGGTAAAGATACAAGGAACCTACATCCTAAAAAAGACAAAAAACGCGACACAGGTAGACGTTACCGTTCGACGTCTCGTGCTAATAATAATCATGTCGTGTCGCAAAACCGTGCACTTCCCCATCACTCCGCGCCTGCACATTCTTTTGCGCAAACGCAACTGTCCAAAATGACGGAAATGAACAAGTCTATTTTAAAATAGTGACGGGAATTTAGTCACATATTTAAAAATGTAGGAAGCCAATTTTGGCATGTAACAGTACTCTTTCTCATACACCTAAGGATCCACATTTCATTTATAGTAGAATTTTTAGCCTGGGATCAAACAATTATCTCAAAAAGTTTACAAGTATGACATACATCACTTTAAGGGCTAGCTCTAATTTTCGATAAAATATTTAGCTTGTAGTAAAACTATGCGACTTTGGATTCAATGTAAGTCAATGGACTAAAAACAACGCGACTGCGTTGGTTTGTAGGTCAATATACTAAAAACAGCGTGACGTGGATTCAATGTAGGTTGACGGACTAAAAAAGTGTGTTACTTTTAACTCAAAGTAGGTCAGCAAAATTGCTGATAGAGCATAATGTTGCTAATGGCTTGGACTAAAAACGCTGTTATTTTGAACTCAAAGTGGATCAGCCAAACTGCTGGTGGTGCATAATTTTGCTAACCGTTTTGTTAGCAATACATCAGACTAAAAACAGCATTACTTTGAACTCAACATACATCAGCCAAATTGCTGATGGCGCATAATTTTGCTAACCGCTTTGTTAGCAATACAGCCGACTAAAAACAGCATTACTTTGAACTCACGATAGATCGGTAAAACTGCTGGTGGTGCATAATTTTACTAACCTCGTGGTTTGCAGTACATCCTCTACAGACACTGTGAACCAACATCAAGAAAATATTTTGAATGTATTTGATCAAATTCCAGGATGCACTATTCAACACACTATTTATAATAAACGATAACGAGTTCAATTGAGCCTAGAACAAATTGATTTTTGTTTAAACATTTGCCTTAGTTTCTTTTTCTAACAAAAGCACTTTTACACTTAGTTGTTTGAAATTATTAAGAAAATGAGTCTGCTTTAATAGATGTTTAAAAGATTTCTCAAGCTTCCCACCAAAAACAAATACAAACGAGCATGTGCCATATATTGCTTCGATTTTTAGCTTCTTAGACATTAAATTAATAGGAATGGATAACTTACTGACAACCTTTTAGCAATACTAATTTCCAACTTCTGTTAATATAAAATTAAAATCCAGACTTATTTAGATTTATTACAAAGTATGAAACTATGAACTAAGCACTTTATTGGAGTGCGAATTCGCAACGTTAGTAAATATTTTACAAATGCAGCACAAGTGACGATCCTACTAGAGAAAACATAAGTTCAATGACGTTCCTAAAATTAAAGTTAAATTACCTGAATATTAATCAGGCTTCTAGGTAATTGCGATGTAATTTATTACAACAAAACTGGAACAATCGCATTTACATTGATTGTGAAAACACCAATATAAGACTATTATACAAGTGTTTTCAATACAAGTTCATATAAATATTATTAAACAAAAAGAAACAAGCAATATATGCCACTAAATTACTATATAAATTCTTAACAATCACAAAAACGTACTGAGAGTACATTTATCAATTCATGCAATTAATAAAAATGTTCATTCATTTACAATTTTTCCAGGTTATAGTTTCTGAGATTTTCATAAATACTTGACGAGTGATTTTTGCCTGCAGATAACTTGAACACCATTAAAAGCCTTTATCTTCTGTGACTTCAAAAGAAACTAGTTGTTCTCAACATGCTTATGCTCAACATGAAGTTGTCAATTTAATGGAACCAAGGTGTTCCTAAAATTAAAAGCAACCAACCTAGTAGGGTGTTATCCAAACATAATTAACTACTTCCACTCAATTCGATACCTATCCGTCAAGCTTAACTAACCTACTCAAGTTACGTGTTGTTTCTTTGGATGTTAGTTATGAAGTATTCTATAAAAAAATTGACCGCTCCACTAACAATTCGGAATACCTGCGAAAAAATTCAGACAGAGGAATTAAGCCTGCCAATTGAAATTACTTGTGTTGTTTTTTCTATCTAATATGTGTGTAAAATTAACTTACAGAAAGATTTACTAAATCCAAATAAAGGGATCTTTTATTTTCTTTATCAGCACAAATTATTATGTGAACGTCTTCGCGCCAAGACTATGAAGTCATAGGCGCGTCAGTGTAATACATTATTAATCAAAACAAATTAATCATAAAACTAATAATTTTAAAACACAAAATTACGTTGGCTGATGTCACTTCCAACTTTAAAACCGTCATAATGAATTCGACAACCTTTGAATATGAACAATATAAGATACTGAAATAATTCTTTCTTAGATCAAGAATGCATGAATCCTAAAAATTATTTGCTCAAAGGAAATAACCCAACCCTATTTATGGAATTTACTAATACAAAAGTTAATAAAATAAGATGTGATTATAAACATTTGAAAGGAAGGTCACAATATTTTAATTGTTCCTGTAAAAGAGAAGCAAAGTCTCAAATAGTAATTGCACTAAAAGAGAAATTTTTGCTTTGCTTTAGTAATTTATAACAATCTTAATTTTTATTGCGACGAGCTACTTCTACAAGATTAAACCTCTGGATTTAGTTTCCTAAACTCATATTGTACAATTTACTTCGGTTGAAATTTAAAGTTTACAAATACATAAATCATCCATAACTAGACACACTTTTTGACTCCATATCTTGATAACCTCTACATTTTTCAGTTGTGCTATCAAAATAGCCCCAACACTAATTTAAATTAAAAGACGCTCAACAAAATTACTTAGTTAGACAAGCATCCTCCCCCCCCTTATTCTTGGTAATAGCAGTTACAGATAAAAGTACATTAGTACCAGGCATGGTTCTATGGAGGGCGCAGTATTGTACAAATAAGGAACTTAGATTAAATAACTTATTTTTTACTCCTTTCAATTTGAATGACTACAACTATAATGGTCCTATTAATAGACTGGTCAGATTGGGCAATGCATGTAAATTGGACTTCTTTAACCCTTTCACTGCTCTAACTGTACATATACGCAATAGCGATAAAGTGCTCCAAACGTATATTTACGCAAATGTTAAAAAATATACACACAGCTATAAACTGCTTTCAACGTATTTGTATGATTAACTCCCTCTACTAACCCCACTAATACTAGTACTCAAATTGGTCTTGACATATCTTTATGTGTAGGAATGTGAGTGCTTGTGTAGTTGTTCTCGAATGTGATATCCCTGCTTAGTTGAGTACTGTTTTACATATATTTTATGTCTACATTATGACGAGAAGACGTTCAAGAGGATTACCTGAAGCAGAAATGGCTAAGATTTTGAAAAATAGCGACTTCAAATACGACAATCTTCTGCCGTTCTTCATGTGTTGCTGGTATTTTTAACAAAATAATTTGTTATTTTTTTGTATTCCTATTTAAGAATGTAAGTTTCTTTAAGTTACTCTTGTGTTGTATATGTTTACTTATGTATAATAAACACACACTGTATAATAACAACACTTATTTTTTAACTACAGTGTCTATTTTTTATCACTGTTTTGTAACGTTCACTGCTCCAGACGTATAAATACACAGAACATCAGCAATTGGTGCATATGAGAAGTATTCGTGTAAGATAAATGCTCAGTGAAAAGGTTAATCTTCCACTAAAACTGTTTAAAGTGAAATTAAAATGTTCATTGAAGCAATATTCAAATTAGTAAATGTTTGGCATCTGTAGTCTATATTTTTACGATTTAGTTGGTTTTTATAACATTTTTCAATTTGTTCAACAGGAAATTTTTTTTTTATTTAAATTTTTTCTATTAAACATAACTAATTCTCTATTAGTTTTTTATTAATCTGCTGTTGACTACTGTGAAGATGTTGCATGCACCACGACGCAAACAGGACACTAAAGATGAAGGGCGTTAGTTGTTGCTACCAGATAAACATAAAACGAGTCTGCATTTGAAGATACAAAAATTATCCTTTAATATATGGACGTTGTTTTTCTTTTAGATGAATCACAATTAACATATAATTTCATGATGGAAATTTTCCGTAATTTGAACAATCATAAATAAATACTTCCTTTATACATTCGAATGTGCTCATTTGAAAGTGCTTTATCGCAAGTGTATTCTTAGTGCTTTTGCTGGAATGATAGAAATATTTTTTGATAAGTTAATAGTTTCACTTACCATGAATGGAATAAAAACTACACGTCCGATTTAGCATTTATTGCCAGACCAATGGCAGGAGCCTGTCTTGGAACCAATCCATAAATTCAACTGCTATACGTAAGTTGGAGGCCAAAAGGGACATGAGTAACATCCTCTCCGCAATAAGAAAATACCAATTCCTCGTAAACGCTGTCTAACAGGTTGTCGAAAAAAGAAATTAATGCTCGCTATTGATGCATTCAAATACTACATTGGAAAAACAAGGTTACAAGAAACTTTGGTCAGGGGATAATCTATTTATGGAATAGTTGTTTGATAAAACGAGGGTCAACTTTGTTTCTGAAAAACATATTGGAAATTATTCTGCATAAACATTGTGCGATTATTTCAAAAGAAAGTGTAGGTAAAATAAATCTTACGTTTTTATAATATGTAGGATTTATTATTTAAGAAATACGATTGCCAAAATGTTTTATTAGGAAATGGGATTCATAAACGCGAAGAATACCATTTAATGATCTCAAATTGCCCATGGAAATTTTAAATCATTGCAATAGTTACATCAACAATATGTATTATTAAATTTTAACCTATATCTATACATACTTACTAAACCATAATTTTCTAACTTTAACTTCATTTTTATTATTAGATTGCTGCAGACTAAAACAAAATCTTAGTTTATAAAACCGAACTGACCTTTAAAATCCACGAAACTCGTCATCTGAACTTTCTTCTTCTTCATCATCATTGTCCTCTTCATATATAAGATGGTATTCACTGCCATTGAGAGCGTTACTTGTGCCGCACTTCCTGAAAGATTTAACAATAATATATTCTCTCACTCTAGACCACAACCTTTTTATCCACTGACACACTTGCTTGACTGTAGGTCATTTTAAAGCTCCCTTCGGCGTGAATCCATGTTGGGTTTCATACATCATCTAGTTGTTCCATCCTCTCTCATATACAGTTTAAATGGTTTATTTATCAAAACGTCATGAGCTTGCAATTGTGAAGTAAGTCCTCGTGGAATAACAGCAAGCTCTGCATTTTTCCTATTTCAATTTCTCTTTCACAGAATTTTTCAAATGACTATTAAACTGATCTAGCACAAGAAGAGAACTCTTTTCAATACAGCACCTACCCTTGTGTTCCACATTCTGTTAATCCATAATTTCATATCACCTCATCCACCCAACCCTTGTCATATAGATAAACAACAACACCTGGCAGTATTCCACAAGAATTTGGCATTGCGTTGCACTTGAAAATGATCACTGGATGAAGTTTAGTATCATCAGCACAACACGAAAGGACAACAGTGTAGCGCATTTTTCAGTTCAGTTGTTTGTATAGTTACAATTTTAGCACCTTTCATGGCAACATTTGCCTTTGTTGCAAAATACGCAATATTCAAAATTTTTTATAATTTTGATAGCAAAAATTACCTGCATTTATGTAGTTTGAAATTATTTTATAAGTTTCTGTATACACTGGTTTTTCTCAAGTAATTTTAGTAAATAGATATACAAAATATTCACTAATTTTAAGAAGTTCCAACAAAATGCACCAAAGAATCATTCAACAATTGTTTGTTTATATTTATGACAATGTATGCAATTTGATCTGGCAAAATTTAGAATATGTCAAACTATTATTCGAAATTCAAATTATTAAACAAAAACCAAGAAATACAATTATTATATTCACGTATTGTGTTAAGATTGTCATTATTATAGTTTACATTGACCAAAAATAACATTTTTTTATATAAAAGTCACACTAGGACCTACGAATAAACTAATAGAATTTCAGTTAGTTCAGTGCTTTTAGCAACGACAAACACTCTAAAAACTTTACAGAAGCTGGGCTTTTACATTTAGTAATATGGCTATTTCAGCTATTAAAGTAGGACAAATAAAAAAATCCAAAAGCACTCATCCTACTCAATTAGACAAATTATCAATAAAGGTCGGTGACATCACTGTTCACAATAATATTTGTAATGATTCACACAGGGGTCAAGAAACCATAAATGTCATAAAGTTAATGCATTCACACATACTGAAGACATTGAACCATAAGAAAGCTTTCGACACACAAGGTGTGAGAATAGAATTTTTAAATGGGAGAACTTGGAATATAACAATTAAATTCAAAAGCGAAGATAAGAACAAAATGATGATTTAGTGGCAATGGATGTGTGTAGACCAAGGGCCAACGATGGGTGGCCGATAGCAAATTGTTTTGAGCTTTGCTGGATGATATGACAGAAAGATCAAGAATCAGGTTAAGCATAGAATTTAAAGCGCATTGGTGGTGTATCAAAAGGGTGATAAGTGAGTTTTCACTCTGCAACTAAATGTTGGAAATTAAAACCATGAAATGGGGATTTAACATGCTGCAAAAGTAAACAGATGAATCGGTGGAGTAGCCTGGAAATCTTTATGTTATTGAACTGTGAGTACTGTTTTGAGCTTTTCAGGTTTTTATTTTGGTTAGCGCTTGATAAATATGTCTATGTGTACTTGTAAATATAAGTGGTAATTGGTTCGTAGGGCGACGGAGTGAGTTTTGTTTACACCTAAACTTAATATTATTGAAAAGGTATCCTGAAACTTTTGAAAAGCTAAGAAAAATGTGGGTGTTATGTGAAACATAAACTTTAACTGTGAATGTAATTTGTGTTTAAATTTATTTGTGTAAAGTTAGTATTTTTTTAACGGACATTGGAATGGCAAAAGCAGAAGTTGGAATTGTACTGTGTAATTCTAAGTATTGTTGTTAGGAGAATTTCCAAGTAAATGGGATTTAAAAATGTCGTATAAAGTCATTTAGAAAACTAGGACAATGGAATGGTAGTATTGAATACGAACAAATGTTTTTTAAGGAAGTCTGTTAATAATATGTGGCCAGTAGAGGTAGATTAAGTTTGTTTTTTTAAGGTCAATGTAGATACAATTATATTTTCAAAATTTACTGTTAATAGAGTTTAAACCTACATGGGTTTTTATTTGAAATTACTCATAAGATAAGTAAGGGTGAACATAGTGAAAGGATATCCAAATACCCCAGTGATGAAGTCATATTTTGGTAAAAAGCTAATGAGTATATTTAAAGTATGGTAGATAAAGATGGAGAATCATGAGGTAAGATTTAGGAAAGCAAAGCACGGAGATCTATTCGGAATAACCGTGTTCCAAATAGCAATAAAATATTGAGGAAATTGCTGGTTCAACAGTTTGGTGCCCTTAATTTTGACATCTAGTAAAACCTTTAAAAGTCAGCGGTACTTGTAAAACAGTTTTGTATTTCAGCTATTTTAGATTTTATAATTTTTCCCCTGGTTCTGAATGGACCTGCCCTTGAAGAAGTTCTAGATTACTAGAACGGGTGGAATGGCTTGCGTGTTCCAATGAGCTAAGGAGTCGAACCAACTGGTGTGGCCTTTAGTGAGGAACCAGACTAAGACAGGTCCCCGAAAGAGTGCAGTAGCTGCTTTGGTACTTAGAGTGGCAGAGACCATAGAGGTCGGTATGACATTCTAAGACACACTACTGCGATGTGCAAGGCAGTGCAAAACCCCCATATTACCTTCCAAGTACACAGTGTACTTAAATTGTATTTAAGATGATGGCATCCTCTGGGGTAAAAAATTCCAGATTAAAATAGTGCCCCAATTGGATCTGCGGGAGAGGACTACTTCGAAGGATGTGATCGGAAAGTATAAAGGAAGAGCCGGGAATATCCTGCAAGTTAGAGCATGAAATGTCAGAAGTATGAAGCAAGTAAGCTATAGAACTTGAAAGTTGAAATGGATAGGTTAGCATAAGATATAGTAGGGATCAGCGAAGTTCGCTGGCCAGAGGCGGCGGAGGTAGATGTAGATCAGATAGTGATGGATACAGACTGTGCAAATTTCAGGGAAATGTGTAGGTTAGTTGAGAATAGGAAACAATGAGGGTACGCGTCTAACCAGTTCCAGGACTGAAGACCTAATGATGATGAGGGTATTATTTAGAAAACAATAGAGGGGAACTGAGCTGTAACTAACAAGAAAGAGTGGCGGTTATGTTCGAAGACAATAAGCCTTTTGGAGTGTGGTGGTTCAGATGTATGATGATGATAACATTGACGGACAAAGTTAATAACAAAGAGGTTTTACAAGTAATAGCGGAAGAAAGATATTTATGGAAAACATAAAATAGGAGAGATAGGATGATAGGCCACATACTAAGACATAAGGGAATAGTGTGGGATATATTACAAGCAGAGATAGAAAAAACTAGAGGTAAAATTATACCCGGTTCGAACTATTGCACGCAGATAGTGAAAGATGTAGACGGTGGGAATTTCAGGGAAATGGATAGGTTATCTTAGAATAGGCAACAATGGAGGTATGTGTCTAACCAGTTCCAGGATTGAGAACCTGATGATGATGATTTTTTCCCTTCAAAAACCACTCCCGCGCCATTGTAGAAAGCCTTAAAACTGTTAAGGGGTTCCTGCCCTTCCAGGCAAATCAAAATACTTAACATAATTTTGACTCATAACATGCACTGCGCTCGTTAATGTCAATTTATGATACACAATGGCCTAATAATTTTGACTTCGGATTATGTTAAGTTTTGTTAGCAAATAATACCACAAATGATACTATAATAACATTCGATGTACCGAAGGAAATATTAAAAATGAATTTAAAAATATGCTTTTGATATATGACTTAATAATGAACGTAACAACCTATATTGTTTATGTTTAAGAATTTTTTACGATACAAACGAATTCGCACAAACAAAATTTTTAAGCAGATCTCGGTAAATTGTTTTATACTATTGGAGAAATATACACATAATACTACATTTAAAAGTCTGACTTTCCTGTATCTTGCGTTTCAGAGCATTACCGAAGGTTCATATTTTTCTTTAACCCGATGTTATATGCACAAATAGCAGTGTAAACGTTATACACACTATCGGGATTTCCTTTCTGGCCGATCTCATACATTTTTATTTTTCTCATCAATATAACATCTTTGAAATGTTTTTTGTTTTACTAATATCAGATATAGTTATTTTAGTCGTAATTTATTATAAATATATTTGTAAGTAATAATACATAGTTAAAACCATAACATAGTACGTAACCCTACAACTAAAAAAGAAAGGTCCATTGCACATAGGCGGTTGCACCTCTTTTGGCTTCACATTAAGAGATTTTTAAACCCAGTATCGGAAAGTTTTTCTTTCTCATCCTAAATTTATGCTTTTATGTGAAGTTCCACGATTATTAGTTTCCCACACATTCCAGGATATTAACCTACGAGTTGTGAATGTAAACAGCAAAGTTGCATTCCCAGGCTATAAAAATGCAGCTGTGTTTAGCAGTGGGAGCACGAAAAACTGATGGGGGACTAAGCTTCTTAAAGGAGAGTACTTGATTATCAACATTTGACGAGGACAGACGTGTGCAGTTAAGTTCGGCAAAGTGATACCATTTCCTTTGTCAGTACCTTTCTATATCTAAAACTACCTGTGCTTCGTCTTGCTAAATCGGTACCACATCAGGAATAAACAACAAGAACTCACTAGTCTATGACTTGGACCTAAGAAACAAGAAACCGACTTGGCTTTAGAAAAAACCAGGTAAGCTCCCAAGTTGTTTTTATTAATTTGTGTACTTTAATCGTGACGGTTACTCATGCAATATAATTTATAGCCATAATCTTTATTACGTCACGATCATGCAAGATTAATCGATTCCGGGAAGTTAAATTTCATTGAATTTGTACAAAAAGTACTGCATATATGACAAGGTGTATTAAAATATAATAAGTTGTTACGTTCATTTTCCTAGCTATTCTTTAAATAATTAGAGAATACATTACCACTATCCGAATTTGTCACGTTCACCTTCTATTTCAAAATAATTCAGTATTCTTTTAAATAAACATATTTCACGTTACTTAGTCATTTTATTTTTCATAGGGATTCAAGTACTTGATGGTACCCTGTTTGTTTGTTTTGTCGTTTCATTTTGGTTAGAGCTATTATTTACATATCTATGGCCGTGTATCATAGATCTCCACAGAGGTTAAAGGTCAAGTTGACCAGAAGATATCCCCTTTCTTCATCTTGGTTGGAGAAAGTGGACAGATAATTTCCCTTTGGATTTCTGCAGGAAAAAATACACAAACTCGTGTTAGAAATGAAAATCAATTTGAGAATATTCTAACTATGCCACTGGAAAAAGAATGAGAAATTCAGACATCCCTTCCAAGAAGCAAGAACCGGCTAAAAAAATAATTTCTGTATGAGGGTGATGATAAAGTTTAATAAATTACAGGTCAAAAATATTCATAGAAATTTGTTTTGTCATTTTAAGACAGCAATCTCAACTGTCTAAGAGACTTCGCTTCTTGAAAAATCGATCAGATTATTTTTCTTGGTACATAAAGTCTTTGTTCCATACTAATGTTGGCCATAAGATGAGCAGACTCGGTAAGAAAAGAACGAAATCAGTAATGGAATGCTCATCTGACATACAGTAACAAAGGAATGGAAAGAAAGAAAACAAATGCAACGCCAACATCGTCGGAGATTGGGGAGGTCTAAAAAACGAAACAACAGGACACCAAATTTGCCATTTTTAGAACCTCTGTACCTAAAACAATAATTTAACACAAAACACATGTAAAGATATAAGTCAAATAAGTAACTTCTATGAATTTAAATACCAAACAATATTAAATTGCTGGTTTAAAGATGAGCACCTGAATACTTCACTCCTCACGTAGTAATATTAAATATTAAACAATCAAACCAAAGGGCGTTTTGGTAAATAAAAGAACTACGCCATTATACACCCTTTAAATATTGCTAACAACAGTAAGTAGCATTTAACAATTGTCAAACTAATTAATTACAATTACACAAGGTTATCGCTCAATAACATGAATTCAGATTGCATCAATTGAACTTGATGCTACATGAAACATAACCACAAGCATAAAACAATTTAATTTCTAAATACATCAATAAGCCTGTATAACCATACATAAATTTTACCTAATTACTTACTAGGTTGACGTAGGCGAGCTTGTCCCAACTAGAGCGTACTAAAACATAAAAACAAAAACATATTTACAAAAGTGCACTTAAGCACAATTAACCAACCAACACCAACAATTAATCACAAAACAACTAAGGATAATTATTAAAAGTCTATCTACTATTGCAAAATAAAATATCTAACTAAGAGTGTACATTAAAATTCGAGCTGAAAACATTAAAATTTTTGCTTTACATTGGTCTGATTGCCAACAAATTATATCATACAACAGTACTTCTCTCCTCAATTTATAATTATATGGGCGTTGCACAAGGGTAAAATCTAAGAACTTTATTGTTTATTATCTTAATAATGATCTTATCAAAATTATTGATTGCAAAAGCCTGTGTTATGTAGATGACCTAAAAATATATAGTAAAGTAAAATCAACACGCGACTGCTTTAAACTCCAACATATTGACAAAATACATGAATGGTGTCTAGAAAATAAACTTTTTTAAACGCAAGCAAGAGTAGAGTTGTAACTTTTACAAAAATATCCTTCCACAATATGACTATAAAATTCAGAATGAAATTTTAAATAGAGTATCTACTATAAAGGATTTGGGCATTGCCTTTGGCATTAGACTAACTTTTGAGAGTCACATTTCCATACAGCAACTCGTACATATGACCTAAACAAGAATATGGCTGTTTAATATGGAACCCTTGTTATGTTAAGCAATTGCTAGAGGTTAAACAGGTACAAAAAACTTCCTAAAGTAATTGTATTTTAAGAGAAATGGAGTATATTCAGCTACAGGTATGGATTTACACTACTTCAGGAAACAAACTTTACCAGTCTGGAAAAATGGAAGAAATTCACAGCAATAAATTTCCTGTTCAACATGTCACAATAAAATTGACTGCTTAGAAATTCTCCAACATCTTCAATTCCACATACCTAAAGTTGAAACTAGTTCAAACAAAACTTTATATTGTTCCCGTGCTAATAGACCATTCCAACATGACGTCATTGACGTGCCGGCTAAGTTTGCTGGTGGGCAACCACCTCCAGCATTCCAGCATATATTACATTAAATGAATAACGTAGTTTTGTAATTTTTTACACAAACATTTTAATGCAATACTCAAGACAAACTCTACAAAGCACGTGATTAAATAGCAAATAAGCATGTGCGCCCGCCAGCAGATGTGACAGGAGCTGTCACAATCATCTATTCTGGAATAGTCTATGCAAATGTGCTAATAAAATCTCTGATCCATTTCATGTGCAGTTTATATAATAGAATATCGCAATAATGTGACATTTTCAATGATGGCAAAACTAAAATTATTGAAGCTGTCAAAAATCATATATAAACTTTTATAATTATGTGCGTTTAGAATTATGTACTTTACTCACGCATTTAACTTAACTTGTATTTTATGTATGTATTTCTCATCCTGTTGACCACATTTATATAATTCCATATAATTATCTCAAATTCAACGTTGTGTATAATTAGTTTATGTAGTATATAGTATGATTACCTACTATTTGTCCTGTAAATGGGCGTTCCTGTTAGACAATAAAGCTGAAATAAATAAATAAATAGTAATTTCTATAAAAAGAACACCACTCTTCAATTACCTACCAGTCACGTAAAAAAAGAAAGCATGTTTATCGCCATAAGGACTTTGTAACTGCCCTATTAGGTTTATATTGTTGTCATAGAAGAACATGTAAACCAATTTTTGAAAATATAGTGACAAATATTCAAAGAATGATTTCCAATTTTATTAGAAACAGCAATATTCAGGGAATTCTTGACTATGAAACACATGTCTAGATAAGGAACCAGCAAGTATAACATATTAAATGCGGATTCGTAAATTGAATAAAAGGACTAGCAAAGTTGGTTGTCTGAGCTCCTACAAACTTAAAATAATGAAGGTGTAGCGAACCCGTATATTTAAATAAGTAGAAATTGAAATGATCTTTAAATCAAGGAGGCAAGAAACTTTACAAGTACAAAATTGAACGCAACAAATAGGTAATAAGTAACTTAAATTAGTAGTAAACTTACAACTTGTAGGTAACATTCAACATGTTTTAGAGTTAAAAAGATAAAAAAGCATTTACGCCACTGAGAAAAATCAATAACTATATGAAACAAATTGAACGATGCGAATTTAATGAATTCAAAATAATGCTACATGTTGGTTTGCAACATATAAAAACAATAAATTAGAACTCGAAGCTTTCAGGAAACTACAGTATTCAATCTGGCTCGACGAAGTTAACTTCAACTGCTATAAATGGTGAGAAAATGGACTTAATTACGAATAATTAAATAACATCGTTCAAGCTTATCTGAATTTGTTTGATAGGGCATACTTGGTGATCAAAACCAAACCGACAAAATTTTCCGAAGTGCATGCTAAAGCATGTTACACAAACATCCGAACAATTTGTAGAAGAACCGACTATAATAAAATAATGCTGTTAAGTTAAAAAAAATATGGTTAGATTTTGTATAATATATTTTTTTGTTGCTCTTTTAATTACACTTTTATAGCATTAAACTTATTTTTTATTTGCAATTGTAAAAAAGGCACAGCCATCTTATGAATTTGGGACAAAAATCCAACAACAGTCTTAGCAACCCAACAGATATTCTATATAATTTGAATAAAATCTGCAACTTTAAAAAATTCTATAATTCACCAAATAGCACACAAAGCAATTAATGATCGTTATTAGAAACAATAATAAATAATTAATTGAACACATACATACATATCTGAATTAAAAAAAATATATTAGCAGGAGCCTATACATAAGTAAGATATTAAGTCTGTGTAGCATTCTGTTTCAAGTCAATAACTTCAGCAACCGTATCGCGAACTTTGCTTTTCTCAAGTCCAATCAATTGTATCTTTTCCATTTGTTCTGTTACAAATGTAACTTTACGTTTAAAATAATCTCTAGCACTAGCAATATCATTTTCAACATAATATCCTGTTCCGATATCTATGAGAACATGGTTGGAGTCAGCTAATTTTCCAGGCACATACATCTAAGGATGCATTAAGGTATATAATTATAAAAACTCTGTATATGAAAAACATAAAGAAGTTTAATCAAAAGCTAAAACTTTTGTCGATAATATTGTATGAACTCATTAATAAACTGTATTTAATTACATAAAACACAACAATTTTGCTAGGACAATAAAGATTAGATGGGAAAGAAAAGATTAGTAAATTTGAATAGAGACCAAAGATATGGATGCACTCTATATAATACATTTCACAAATAATTAATGTTAATTAAGCAGGATATTTTAATACTTTTGTATTAGAAAAAATTTTTTAATTAAGGCAGTTAGTATAATTGAAACAATAAAAATAAATTTTCCTTAAAATATATTGGTACAATTTAATACAACATTGAAATAATGCGCATTAATCATTAAATAGAATAAACATGGCAACTATAACCCCTACTGACATAAAATGTCATACATAATACAATGCAATAAATATCTAAAAATAAGAATGTTAAATAAGTATAGCAGTGCATTGTGCCATAAACGCAAACTACGAAAGCAGAAAGTTATTTATGGTAAAATACATATTAGGAAGAAACTCAAATTCATACATTATTTTGAATCTACAAATAGGGAAAACAGATTTCAATGTTATGCATTTATACATAAAATTAAGAAAGCTTTTGTAAAACGTTTATTAGAAATAATTCCATTTAATAATACACCAAAACAATAACAGCTATATTTTACAATGTAGTAATTACTTAAAATCTACACGTTTGTTAGAAAAATTCACGAATATCAGACTGCAAGTTCTTCATACCCTATCAACTGAGATATATATTTTGTGACATCATGGTCGGGACTGCAGCGAACATCTCATTTGCAAAGCTAGTGTTGTGTTTAGGTTACCATTGGAAATGCTTTACTACTAAGTGTTGAAGTGTTTGAAGGTAGGTTACTGATAGAAATGTTTTACTACTAAGAAGAAAATGTAAAAGGGTACATTAACGAAATTTAAGTACTGAATTTAAGTTACCGTTAGAAAGTAGAGTTGATGGTAAGTGCAGGAAGGTGCAGGTGATGCCGAATGTTTTTTGGTTATACATGTAAGAAAACAATGTCTCAAACACAGTTTCAGTACATGTGCAGAAGTATGAAAGTAGGGTTGCGGTTATGTGCATATGCAGAATGCTTTTTAGTTAAACTGTTGTTACACAATTCCCAAAAACACATGGTTTGGAAGCATGTTTATTGATACAACGGCTAAGTTAAAAGCACTTCTAAAGTTGATGTGTGTTTATTAGATAACGTTCTGTCAAGTGTATTGTGAAAACTTGGAATGTCAACGATGTTGTGCTCCCAAAATGTAATCTCTACATATATCTGTCAATGCACTTTAGTGGTATCTGTGAACTTAACACGACAATCTTGCGGGAAAATCCTTTTAACGCCTCCAGAATCCTTCTATTTGGTTTGTATATACACCAGTAATAGGGACAATAAAGTTTTGGTGGTGGTTTACGGATTGGTGTATGTACTGTCCTACCTATGCCACCCAAGTTGTTAAGGTTTGTATGTGCTTTCCACTAGTCTGTCCAAATTGTGGAACTCGGCAGCACGTGCGTTTTAATTATTGGAATTAAGATGGCCGCTGAACGATTTGCAACATTTCTGTTGCAGTAGTTTTCGGGAACATACATCTCGGAAGTATTGATAACTCTGGATCGTGTACTAAGGTTCAGTATGTGTGCAGCAACACCTGATAAAGGTTTATAGCACTATAGCCACAGCAGTCTACAGATGGTTAAAACAGACAAGTATGCGTCTTCAAAAAAGGTTGTTGTCGCCAAGTTGATGGAGGAATGACAACAGGGACAACAAAGCCGGTAGCCTAATGTGATGTATTAACCTCCAACCACAATAATCTATATTTAAGTTATCCATTATTCTTTTGTTGAGAGTACTTATGGTAATTTATAATTAATTAAATGATTTAATAAAGAAGGTACAGCGCACAAGCACTCTTATCTTGAGATGTCCGTCGCCATCTAGTTAGTTCGTAAAACAGTATGAAATGCGCCGATAGCGAACAAATATGTAAGAAGTTTGTCGTGCGTGGTATGCCATTAATGTTGATCAAACAATTAATTACTTTCTCTTTCGCCAAGATTTACGATATGATGACACGGGCATAAAACTAGGGAAATTAACCTAACAAACACGTACATACATTATAGTGGCAATGAGCTCAAAAGAGCGAGAAACAATAAAATCGTAACCGAAATATTGTTAACATAAACTACTACGTATACTGATAAATTATCTTATTTAAACCGGAAACGTTTAAATCCACGAAATAAATGCAGTAAGGTGTATTTACATTCAAAGGAAGCGTGTAATAGCAGGAAACGTGTTAAATTCAAGCCGTAAATGCAGTAAGGTGTATTTACATTCGAAACAAGTATGTAAACATGGCAGAAGAGTCCATTATTTAACAGGTGGTTCGGTAAAAAATACAATATGGCAGGCATTATCGGTGGTATCGGAAAGTTCGATAGTACGAAAGAATCATGGTCTTCATATATTGAAAGATTTAAACATTTTGTGGAATGTAACGAAATAAAGACAGATAAAAGAGTTTGCACTTATTATCGGTAATTGGTGTAAAAACATATAATTTACTAAAAAATTTGTTTACCCCAGAAAAACCAAGCACAAAAACTTTTAAGGAAATAGTAAAAATGGTAGAAAATTATCTGTATCCAAAGCCTTCATTTATAGCTGAAAGAAACAAATTCAGTTTACGTAATCAACTAGATCATGAAACATTAGGAGAATATATCATACAGTTAAAACAACTTTCAACACACTGAGATTTTCATGACAAATTGGCAGATTATCTACGGGACAGATTAGTAAGCGTCTACATAGTGAAGCAATAAAAAAGCGATTACTCAGCGAACAAGACTTAACTTATGAAAAAGCAGTTCAAATGGCTACATCCATAAAAACAGCTGATAAAGACGCAGCAGCTTTAATGCATAGCAGAGGTGTAATAAAATTCACCACCTTTCTCGTGGTAGCATTTACAGACTTGAAAAAAGTAACCTTTTTTCTTGTAAACCAAAAAGAGACAAGAAAGTGTCTAGGGGTGGTAGAGAAGTACAGTGTTTTTGTTGTGGTAAAGTAGGCTACAAGACTAGTGCTTGCAAATTTCGCAATTATACGTGCCATTACTGTGCAAAAAAAGAATACTTGGAAAATGTTTGTAAGTCAAAATTGAGAAATAACGATATGGGTAAGTCATATTTTGATGATTTTAACAGCCCAGGTAGTTCTACTAACATGAGAAACGTTTAACATCATAATAATAATCAACGGGTGCAGTACCCTAACATTAAGAATCATTTTATAGAAGATTCTAGGGGTAATTCTAGTACTACTACTAATAACAAGGAGATTTTTGATTTGTCAGGCTTGTTTATGTTACAAAATATAGAGCCAACACCAAACGGGTATCGACGAAGCTCTACAAACAAATCACGAGTGGAACCAATAATTAGAAATTTAATGGTTGAAAATAAGATTGTTCCTTTTGAAATTGACAGTGGAGCTTGTGTTTCTGTTATCTTCAAAAAAATATTATGAATAAAATTTCTGTGAAATACAATTGCAACCTACTAAGCTTATATTAAGTTCTTATACTAATGATAAAATTAAGCCAATTAGGCAACTTGTGGTCAAAGTAACTCATGAGTCAAATGTAAAAGTATTAGATTTGTATGTAGTTAGTAATGGGGCTAACCCGCTCCTACAGAGAGATTGGATTCAAGAGTTAGACTTAACAATAAATATTCCAAAAAATAATTTAAGTGAAATGGGTTCAGAATATCAAGGTAAAAATTTGTCATCTGCAAATGATTTAGTTAACGAATTTTCTAAAGTGTTTAGTGATGATTTAGGGACTTATGTAGGAGAATCTGTTACATTGGAACTTAAGGAAAATATAACGCCTAAATATTTTAAACCCAGACCCATGCCATTCACTTTAAAAGAAAAGGTTGAACCCGAGTTAGACCGATTAGTAAAAAAAATAATAACACCGGTTACTACCAATGAATGGGATACACCAGTGGTGCCAGTTTTAAAATCCGATGGGAAACTTAGACTCAGTGGAGACTTATAAGGTATCCGTATCTTAAAATCGATAGACATCCAATTCCCAGAATCCAAGACTTATTAAATGCGCTAGAAAAAGGGAAAACATTTTCAAAAATTGATTTGTCGCAATCTTATACTCAAGTAAAGTTAAGTGAAGAATCAAAACAATATTGTACGATAAGTACATCAAAAGGGCTGTTTATATATAACAGAGTTCCATATGGCATAGCCTCTGCACCAGGGATTTTGCAGAAACTTATGGAACAAATCCTTACCAACATTCCGGGAGTGGTATGTTTCTTAGACGACATATTAATCACTGGTCCAAACAGTAGAGAACACGTCAGCATTAAGGGAAGTATGTATAGATTACATAAAAATGGGTTAACAGTTTGTAAAAGTAAATGTCACTTTTTTTTAATCTATTGAATATATGGGATTCGTTCTTTGCAAGGAAGGGCTAAGTACCGCACCGTCTAAGGTAGAAACAGTGCTTAAAGCGCCCTCTCCTATGAATGTTACTCAGTTGAAGGTATTCCTAGGACTAGTTAACTATTATTCAAAATTTTTACCACACCTCACTACTATTGCTACTCCAATGTACACACTTTTGCAAAAAGATGCTCAGTTTGAATAGAACTTAGCATGTAAAAATTTGTTTAGGGTAATTAAACAAAAATTAGTGTCCGCATCAATTCTGGCTTATTACGACCCAGAATTACCTTTACATTTAACCACAGATAGTTCAGCTTATGGTATAGGCTGTGTACTAAGTCAAATTCAGAGAGATGGTTCATAGAAACCTATCTGTTTTGCTTCTAGATCTTTATCAAAAAGTGAACAAGCATATTCTGTAATTGATAAAGAAGCTCTAGCTATAATCTTTGGTGTCAAATGTTTTAACCAATATCTCTTTGCAAAAAAATTTGTGATATAAACGGATCATAAACCACTTCTGTCTATTTTCGGACCGAAGAAGGGTTTATCAGCTTATGCCGCAAGCAGGCTACAGCAATATGCACTGTTCTTGTCTGGATACTACTTTGATATAAAATATATTAAGTCTCAAGCAAACTATACTGTTAATTGTTTATCCAGATTACCATTAACAATGAATGAAGCCATAACAAAAGGGGATGAAATTAATTATGTGAGTACATATTTAAAAATTTTTCAAGACTATGAAATACCAATAAATTAACGATGTTAAAAAAGAGACACACAAAGATGCGGAGTTAAGTAAAGTATTAAAATATGTTACCTTAGATTGGCCAATCAATGTAGACTTGGGTCTAGAAGGGTACAGTCGAAAGCAAAATGATATAACTGTTGAACAGGGTATATTAATGTGGAGACATAGAATTATTATATCAAAATCCCTAAAAAGGGCAGTCTTGAAAGAAATTAATTGTGGACATGTAGGGGTAGTTAAAATGAAATCGATGACACGATCATACTTTTGGTAGCCGTCCATCGATAAAAATATTGAAAATCTTGCTAGGAGTTGCTCAATATGCCTTACCGAAAAGAATAACCATGGGAAAAGTCACTTACATGTGTGGGAATATCCAAAAAAGCCGTGGCAGATATATTTCGATTTTCTAGGGCCATTTCATTCAAAATTATATTTAATTGTTATTGATGCACATAGCAAATGGCTAAAGGTGGAGGAGGCACCATCAACCTCAGCAAAACACACCATTGATAAATTTAGACCAATGTTTGCTAGATTTGGGTTGCCGGAGCACACCGTATCCGACAACGGGCCTCCATATAACTCATTTGAGTTAGGACAATTTTTAAAATCAAATGGTGTTAAACATACTTTTAGTCCACCCTATCATCCGTCTACTAACGGTCAGGCCGATAATTTGGTGAAAACGGTAAAAAGAAGACTAAAATTTGCAATATTAAGTGGAGACTGTATAGAGGTAGCATTGTGGAATTGTCTATTAGCATATTTATTTATTTATTTAGTACTTAACAGGTATACTTATACCCTATTACAAAGTACATATATTAACAGGAATGTTATTAAATTCAAAACATGCTATAAAATTTGTAATAATCTAGTTTTTAAGTCATTATAGCTAATATTAAAAATATCACACTCGTTTTGAACCAAATTGTATACCATACACATTCTATATAACGGAGAATTTAAGTGGTAATTGTTGTAAGCAAGATGTGTGATATAAAAAGTATTTGTACTTCTTGTGGTATAAGAAGGTACATTGAAATTAATTCTAGCCAAGAAGCTAGGATCGTTGACACTATTGTGAAGCATCTTGTTACGTGTAGCTTTCCAGTTTTGAAGTTATTCTGTGTTTTCGGTAAAATCTTATCCGGTTCTCGAGGTTAATTTCCAACTCGTTTTAATTCTTTGTCAATTTCTATTTCTGAATGGGTCGATTATCTTATCTAGCAGGTGTAGTGTGCATGAAGTCGATATTCATTGTTTGTTTGAAGCTTGTAAAAGAGTAAAGTGAACGCTCTTGGTTTTGTTGTGTAATTTTATAAGTGCGTATTGAGCATTTGTTTTAGCATCTCCTTGGGGAGGATCTGTAATTATACAACAGAAGTTAGTGGCGTTTGTCCACTTCCGTTTGTGGAATTTATTTGCGTCTCCGACTCTTCGCTTTTGCGATAAGGCCGTCCAACGTACGTAATTATTTAGGTACAGTATTGGTATTCTAATTATTTTTCTCTCATTTTAGTGGCCTTCTTCTTCGGTTTTATGTACCATCTTTTAGTACTACCTGCTTTAGACTGCCGTCGGTACTACTTTTAGTAGTATCTTTAGTTTTCGCCTTCGATCACCGTTCCTGCCTGTTCATTGCTTTTGTTTACAAATTTAAATTGGCTGTTCTGGAAGGAAGCACTAGTCGCCCCGCCGATTATCGAGCCCAGAGCTGTGTTGCTACTACTAAGAGTACTCAGAACACCTGGATCTCGAAGGTCGTATACCTATTTACTTTAATACCTGTTTTTTTGGTATCGCCTCAACAACCAATTTAAACTACGTTATCAGCTAAATTTATTTACGTTTTAATTATTACAAAATCCAGTTTTATCACAACGAAAGTTATATTTTTACATTTTTGGAAATTAGAAGTAACGTTTCATAAATTCTTTTGCTTTCCCCTCGGTGTGTACATGTTTAATCACTATTCAGGCGAACTATTGTGTGTACTTTTTCTTTAGATACCGAAGTTTTGTAGTAACAATTGTGACCTACAGTGTGTTTATACATTTTTTTGTGATCTGCTTTACTATTAATTTCACCAGATTTATATGGTATGTATTTTGCCTTATTTTTCAGGTTTATTTTTATGCTACGATATTTTGTTTTGTAAAAGATCCATCAATGAACGCCATATATTTATAAATTTTAGAGATTATTTATCTCCGCGCCTTTATATAACGGATGAGCGGCATGCCTTTCGTCGCGTTTTAAGTTGCGTTAGTTACAACTTCATTCGCCTATCTTGCGGTAGCCCGTGTATGTACCGAACCGTTCGTGGGTCTCCACGCACCACTTTATTTTCTCTTGTTTTCCTGTTAGTACTGCACCACCTTAGGTGCCTTATTTACACAATATTCTTATTTTAAGATAAGCATCATTTTCACCAGTTTTGGTCAATATTCCCCCATTTGTATACCGTACTTTATATATGCTTTTTTTGTGCATTGTGTCACCTGTATTTGTGCCAAGTAAATATTATACGTGTTCCTTGATTATTATTTTTATTATTGTTTTGAGTTAGCGCGTGACGATTGTGCCGCTTTGTGCTGCTTGGATATGGTATTTGGGAACTTGTGTATGAGTTGGAACCTTTGAGTCACGGTTCTATATTTTCTTTGTGGCAAGACTCTGGCGCCCTTACTCTTTGAGCTTCGCCATTCTGGTCCTTAGTCGAAGCCGTCAGTCCACGACCTCCTGGCTGAGCAAGCCACCCTTCCCTTCTGCCATCGTTACAACAGGGACCAATTACCTATCGTTCTATTTCTGGTTTACCATCAGCGGTGACAATCTATACACGATATAATATACTCTTCTTCGTCTTTTTAGTCGCAGGAGTTTATATTTTTCACACAACCATCTTCTTGATATTTGTGCATCATAAAAACTGTGTTCTTTGTAATGCATATAGCACACTACTTTATTTTGCACTTTTTCTATAGAATATATATGGCAGTGATAGTATGGACTCCATATTAACAATGCATATTCAAGTACACTTCTTACTAGTGCTAAGAATAGATATTTTATACAATTTATATTAGTAAAATCTTTTGTGTTTCTTGCAATAAATCCATAAGTTTTTAAGGCTTTACTTGTGATGAAACCGATGTGAGAACAAAATGTCAATTTATTATTAAATACAACTCCCAAGTCACGTACTTGACAGGTTCGTCCTAATATCACGTTTTGCATATGTTACAAATTAAATATGTTGTACAATTTCTTTGATTAGTTGTATATTATTTACTGTTTCTACTTGATCATGATTGGTTGATTAGTATTATACACTGTTTAAGTTTAGTTAACTAGTTTACGTACAAGTGCATCGCTCAAACGTAGTATTTGCTTTCCTTTGTGAAAGACTGCATCGTCTCAATTCATTCCACTTCACTTAATGTACTCTCGCGCAACAAACATGTAGCCGCTAACAGTTCTCGCTGTTTAATTTATAAAGTATGTTCAGTTGTCAATCATGTAACCATTCACAGTCTATATCTACAGTTTACATGCAAATAAATGCATTAATTACATCTCAAATTTAATTTCATCAGCGAAGATTTGTCTAAGCTTATTAAATTATTGATGAGCCGTCATCCTTCCAAACATATGGTGACCCATCGACGTGATACTTCACAACCATCTGATAATTTGGTAATCTAACTACGCATCGTAGCAAGAATCTAATTTGGTAATGATTGGTCTTTTAATTGCAATGTCCTTTTGAAATCTGCATTGGTTACAACGTTTACTAGCATAAGTAAAATTTTCATCCCTAAAATCAGTTTTAGCAAGAAACACTTGCTATAAATTCGCATGTATGAGTGCAAGAAAATGCGCTTTACACCAAACGAAACAAGCAAAGCGAGATAGACGTCTCGCGCTACTCACATCATTTTAGAATTTAGAGTCGATGTCATTGGAATGCTCTTGCAACATTCTAACCGTAAATGTATTAAAGTAGTTTAAACGAGGCAATCTTTATGTAAATAATGCGCTGTTGATTTCAAACAGCCACCAAGTAAGTGTGTACATTTCGTATCCTATTTTTGTATTATTCCTTTGTATATAACTGTGTTATTTATGTACAAAGCCTGATATAGTCTAGAGTATAACTGTTATAGTCCCACGCGCGCGTGTTCAGAGCCACTACAACAGTTGGCAACACATACTATACTAACCTCGTACATAATATTGCACAACAAGATATTACGTCATAATTGCGTCTCAAATTGTATCACATACCAAAAATGTTTACAGTGATACAAGATGCGCCTTAAAGAAAAAGATAAAATGTACTCAAAAATGTGGAACTTCACGATTTTGTGGTCATCCCTGCGCAGGGGCCATGCTGATCTTCGTCTGGGTGTTGTTGGGCGCGGGTTGGGATACGCCGTTGTTGAAGCCAGATTTTACGTCTTCCCTCTTCTTCGTTCGTAGGTAGAGCGAAGGAATGAGGTAGGGAACGATACAAGGTAGAGATACGATAGAAGAACATACATTCCAAGAGAAAACACAAAAAAGACACAGGCACACGTCACTGTTCGACGTCTTGTTGGCTAATAATCGTTGTGTCGAAAACCGCACACTTATTCCTCACTCCACGTCTGCGCATTCTCTTGTGCCGACGCAACTGTCCGAAGTGATGGAAATGAACAAGTCTATTTTTAAAATATTGGCGCAAATTCAGTCACATATTTAAAACTTAAACCAAAAATGATACATAGCCGATTTTCGGCATGTAACGAGCCTTTTGTCTTAGTACTTTTAAATGTTATTTAAAATAAAGTACCCGCACACATATTGATCTGTATTTGTGCACAAGCCTATTAAATATTTTCTATCTATAAAATTAAATTGTCAAAATTTATTTGCCAATTTCACAAAACAGACAGTTTTAGAAATCTTATTTTTATACTCAATATTTCTTTCAAGGTTAACTTATACTGTCTAGCTTATTTTAATTCTGAAATAAGGTCATGAAGCAATTAGTATGTACCCCTGCTATTATCAAAGGTAAGTTAATGCGCTTTATAAATCATTTAAATGCGCTCAAGGTAGTGTATGATGGCGACCATAAAACAGTTTCCAAAGAGCAAATCCTAGAATTACAAAGGCAACGCAGTAACGCCATATCCTTTCTAACGGAATATGAATCAGTTCATGCGAGTATCATTCAGGCAGCCAATGTTGCAGCAATTTCGGAAGCTGATCAAGATTATGAAGAATTTGAAAGTTCTTATTTCTCTGCTCTTTCAAAAAGAGAGCATCTAATCAAAAAATTAACTGGGGTTCTCAAAGAAGTTCACCAGAAGTCTCGAGCCGTAGTTCGCCAAATCAATATTCTTACTTTTTCAGGTAGTCTCGAGACGTGGACTGAATATAAAACCATATTCTCCAGTCTCCTCGATCAAAATAGCAACATCAGTGCTACGCATAAGCTTCACTACCTTAAGAGTAGCCTCAAGGGAGCCGTGGCGGAGGTCCTAAGGTCATTAAAGTTTACTCCTGACAACTACGAAATAGCTTTCCAAACTTTGATCTCCAGATATGATCAACCCAAATTGTTAATTCGCAACCATCTAAAGGCCATTCTACGCTTTGAATCTCTCTCTAAGGAATCTGTTTCCAGTCTCAGAGAAGTAAACGATTCACTGTTCAAACATTAACAGCACTTCGATCATTTGCCAACTCAGAGCAACTGTTCGAAACATTTATTATTCATATTGTCTCGGGTAAATTGGACCCAACTACTTCCCGTCTGTGGGAAACCATTCGTAATAAATCTCTTTCGGATTTGCCCACCTTAGAAGAATTTAAAGCCTTTCTAAAGAAGTAAGCCAATCTGTTAGTCTGGAGACAAAGCAGGCTAAGGTGGTCCCAGAGAAGCCTAAGCCTCATTCAAAACCTTTAGTCAGCAGTAGTTCTTCATGTTCTCTTTGTAAAAGAGATCATTACCTTTTTAAGTGTGAAAACTTTCTCCAGTTAAGCCCTAAAGACAGGAAGGTTAAGGAGTTAAAAGTGTGTTTTAACTGCCTAGGCAAGGGACATATGTTATCCCAATGCTCATCAAAGTATATTTGCAGATGGTGGAAGGTCAAACACCATTCTACATTTCATATTAATTCCTCTGCATCAGCGCAATCAGTACAACCAGGGTCGGTAACTTCCACATCCCAAACCCCTCTTGCACAAGCGCCCACCGTATCAGTTTTTTGCTCAAACACTGTCAGGGTTTTACTTCCAACAGTAAATTGCAGGATCCTTGATTCTTGTGGTAATTCTCACTCCGTTCGTGTATTGCTCGACTCTGGCAGTCAATCAAACTTTTTTCGTTCTGACTTGTGCGACAAGCTAGGTCTACCTACTCAAGAAGTAAACATTTCAGTATCGAGATTGAGTGGCTCTCTTTCTCATATTCGTTCTCATTGTAAGTTAGAACTTTGTGCTCATCAGTCATCTTACAAGATTTCGTTATCGTGTCTCGTACTAGACGAAATCACGGGAAATATTCCTTCGTTTCATGTCAACTCTTCAACAACAAGGTTCTCTCTTCAGAAGAAAACTCTTGTGAGCTTCATTTTGTTAAAAATACGAAGCGGACCCAGAAAGGTAGATTCCTTGTCTCTCTTCTGTTCAAACAATCGCTAGCAGTGTTGGGTGACAGTTTTGCCACCGCACAAAGGCACTTTCTAGCTCTGGAGCGATGTTTTCAGGAAAACACTGACCTTTCCACTTGTTATGCTTCATTTATGCGGGAATATTTGGATCTAGATCACATGTCTCCATCCACTTCAAATCATACCAATGTTTCTTATTATATGCCTCATCATGGCATCTTAAGGGAAGATTCTCTTACCACCAAGCTTCACGTGGTGTTCAATGGTTCTCAAGCAACCACAACAGGCCAGTCTCTCAACACCATACAAATGGTAGGTCCTACAATCCAGCAGGATCTCTTTTCGATCCTAATTCGTTTTCGAAAATATGCTTATGCCATAGCAATTGATATTGAGAAGTTGTATCGGCAAGTTCAAGTTGTGCCTAGTCACAGACCTCTGCAAAGAAAATTGTGGCATTTTTCTTCTGTAGATCAAATTCAATCATATGATTTGAACACCGTTACCTACGGCACAGCTTGTGCTTCATTTCTAGCTATTCGATGCCTTTTTCAGTTGCGTATTGACCTGGAAATCTCCCAGCCACAAATTTCAAAAATCATCAAAGGGGACTTCTATGTGGACGATCTGTTGACTGGATCGGACAACATAGACGAAGTCCAAACAATTTGTGCTCAATTGTCAAATGCCTTGGCATCAGGTTGTTTCAATCTCAGAAAATGGATCTCCAATGCACCAGCAGTACTAGTACACATCCCTAAAGCTGACACACCCGGGTGTTCATGAGTTTAGCTCTCGTGAGCACACCACCACTTTAGGTCTCATTTGGTCTTTTGCTACAGATCCCTTTATGTATTCAATTTCACATCCAGATTCATTCAGTAGAAAAATTACGAAAAGATTAACACTCTCTGAAATTTCTCATATTTTTGACCCTATTGGCCTTCTATAACCTTGCACATCAGGTGCAAAAATCATCCTACATCAATTGTGGTTAGAAAAGGTGTCTTGGGATGATCCCATTCCGACTAACATTTATTCCAGATGGATTTCTTATCGTAACGATCTCGAGGGTTTTAATGACCTGAAAATAGCTCGTCTTGTTTTATGTTCAACTTCGATTAACATTCAGCTTCACGATTTTTGTGACGCTTCTCTTAATGCTTATGGGTCATGTATATTTCTCCATTCCGTTTATGCAAACGGTAACGTCCAAGTTCACTTGCTTTGTACAAAGGCAAGAGTTGCTCCTTTAAGACCCATAACCATACCAAAGCTCAAACTTTGTGGTGCGCTGCTTCTTACTAAGCTTGCAGAACAAGCCCTGAAGTCTTTGGATCTACAAATTTCATCATTCATCTACTGGTGCAATTCCACAATTGTTTTGGGATGGCTTAAAAACAGTCCCAATTTGCTAAACATTTTTGTCTGTAATTGTGTTGCCGAAAGCCAAGGACTGGCTCCGGATGCTACAAGGCGACATGTTCCTACAAAATCTAACCTGGCAGATTTGTTGTCTTGGGGAACTTCTATTCAAACCTTAAAGGAATCTAATCTTTGGTGGTTCGGTCCATCATGGTTGGCCAAAAATGTATCTCACTGGTCTACTTCTAGGGCATCTGCTTCAGAGCTCCCAGAGCTCAAAACAGTATCTGGTTGTCTTCTAGTTACCGACTTTTCCCTATTTAAAGAGTTCTCAAGTCTTACTCGTCTTGAAAGGGTCTTATCTTATTGTCTGTGTTTCTATCATAATTGTTTGTGTCCTAATGGTGAACGTCTCTTAGGCCCTTGAACACCAAAAGAACTAAACAAATCTTTATTAGTGAGAGTTAAACTCGCTCAGGCTGAATCATTTGCCAATGAGTTCAAGCTGCTCTCCCAAAATAAACCCTTACAGAGTGCTTCATCTCTGCTAAGCGTTAATCCTTTCTTAGATTCTACAAGAATAATTCGTGTTGGAGGTAGATTGAAAAATTCTCAATTTTCCTTTGACAAAAAACATCCGATTCTTCTGTCAGCAAAGCATCTGTTATCAAAACTCATTGTCGAGCGTGAGCATATTCGGTTGTTGCACGCTGGTTCTCAGCTATTACTTTCTTCTCTACGTGGCAAATTTTAAATTACTTCCGGCCGCAGTCTTACAAAACAAATCGTCTGTGAAAGGCTTCAGAGCTCATCCGAAACTAACTCAGCCAATTATGGGTGATTTGCCTGCATCTCGAGTTGAACAATCGCACCCATTTTGTTACCGGTATCAATTTTGCTGGTCCAGTTCTCATCAAAAACCAAAAAGGTCGTGGATGCAAGGTCTGAAAGTGTTACATATGTTTATATGTTTGCTTCTCAACCAAGGCCGTTCATCTTGAACTGGTGACAGACCTGTCTACAGAAGGTTTTTTATTTTCATTCGGAAGATTTGTATTTCGTCGTGCTAGACCTCTTCGCGTCTACTTCGATAATGGTAAAAATTTTGTTCGTGCAAGCTCAGAGTTGGATGAGCTGGGCAAATTTCTACAAAGTCAATCTGTTAATGCCTTTTAATAGTTTAATTTATTATACATATAAATTGCATATTAGTTGTAGAAATTATTAAGTACCGCCTTGACTTGTACATAAGTAACCCCCATCATTCACAGTCCAATACGAACCAATCCGAACTTTATTCCCTTTGGTTCCTGCCGTAACGTTATAAAAGAGTCGGTCTCGAGCTTTGTGCGCAACACGCCGCGTGTTACAGACTACCATTCAAAACCTACATGAAGGTAACAATTCGCCCAAGTGCGTGTCGTTTTTCGTTGTGAACAATAGCATCGGCATTAAAACATTAGTGCTTATCAACCTATCAACCTATAGATCTACAGTCCACATACAAAAATCGAAGATATCCACAGCAGATCTTTAGAAGCATACCGGCGTGATTGTAAGTATTAACCAGTGTACGTTATTTCTTTTTAATCTGCACGGCATACTGTACATTTATTGATCCTTCAGCGCGGAAGTGTTATTAGTTTAATTGACATTTGTACACGTTGTTGGTTTTTCGTTTGAACATTATTATAGTTATCGGACATTTTAATATATAACATTAGCAAAACAGACAAGTTTCGTTTACGCGTGAATTTATATATCATTAAAAGCGTATTTACGGCAATTGGACGCTCATTCATTCATCATAAAATTCCATTCCTATAAGTTCTTAACAAAGAATTATGGTCAAGGTGGTACAATTTTCAAATTTACCTTAAATTTCGTTTAGCAGACAAATAGTTTAGACATTAACATTCCTAAAGCTCAGCAAGCAGAAAAACCACTTTGGGTTCTTTTGTATTGGAAAGGCAAGTTATTAACTCAATACACATGCAGGTATAGAGGTTTAATCCTGCAAACACACAAATTGTTAAGTACATCTCTCTCACACTCGCATATTGTGAAAGATATTCGTTTATTTTCACATATAAAAGTTGGTTGGCTAGCCATATTTCTAGCAAGTGGTTGATTGTTACAAAGGGTACAATTTCGAAAAAAAAGGTCATTGAAATTGAGTTAGTTTAAGGTGAACTCTGGTTATACATTTCTTAGGTTCATTAGTTAAATATTAAACCATGTCTAAATTAAGCTTTGATAGACTTTTAATTGATGCAAGTTATGTTGCGGAGAGGTTAGTTTCATATTCTAACACATTAACAAAGCTTGAAAAATCAGGAGAACATTTAATCACTGTTAAAATTATGTTAGAAAACGCAATCGAAATCTCACAGGAATTTAATAACAATTATAAGACTACACCGTTAGAGAAAAGAAGTGATGCTGAATTAGATCAATTGAATTCGTTTCGTTCAGAGATAGATCAGCACTTAATAGCAATTAAAGTTATAAACGCGATTTTCAAGCTCGTTTTGGAAACGCAAGTTTGTCTCAACAATCTAATGCATAATCGGTTTTCACGGTAATATTAAATTGCCAAAAATTAATTTGCCTCGTTTTTCAGGGTGTATAAAAAATTGGAGTAGGTTTCGAAGTGAATTTTATAATTTGATTTATTCAAATTCAAGTTTAAATAATTGCGAAAAATTCATTTTTACTCGATTCGTTGGATGAAGATTCCAAAATTGTATTAGACATTTATCTGTAACAAATGACACATTTGAGATAGCATATAACATTTTGATCGAAAGATATGAATCTCGTCGTCTTATCGTCAATAATTATTGGTCAGCCTTGGAGAATGCACCTAAGGCTAAAGCAAACTCGTCAGTAGAACTTAGGGATTTGGTCAATTGCTTTGTTGAAAATTTTGCAGGTTTACATCAAACAAACATAGATCTTTTAGATTTTGTGAAATTTAATTTGTTATCCAAAAATTAGATTCACAGTTTCTAAAACATTTGAATTAGAAAATACGGAGGAAATTCGACGATGATCAATTGAAAGCTTACATCGAAAAACATTTCAAGGCTTTAGAAGTGAGTAACATGGTTGTGTCGGCATCAGACAAACAAGTTAAATTGGAACAAAGGCTCCCTAACAAAATAATTAGTAATAATTTGGAAAAGCGTCGTCCTTTTTACTCAAGCAGCCATACATCTCGTACATCGTTAGGAACAACCTCACCTAGTGAAAAGTGTTTATTGTGTGATACTTCTCATGCATTATTTCAGTGTCAGAAATTTTTGGAAAGATCGCCGCAAGAGCGATATGAGGTTGTAAAGCAGAAAAATCTTTGCTTAAATTGTCTTCGTAATACACATTTGGCTAATAACTGTACATCAAGATCAACTTGTCGTAAATGTAACAAACTTCATAACACATTGTTACATTTTGACAAACCTTTTGTTGAACAGAAAAAAGTTGTATCGTCATCAGTGAATCAGTGTGCTACTACTTCTAGTACAAGTACTTTGTTTACATCTCGTACTTCTAATGCAGTTACTTTGTTGGCTACAGTACAAATAGCAGTGTGTGATGGGTTTGGCAAAGCGCAAATAGTTCGAGCATTATTAGATGGGGGAAGTATGGAAAGCTTCATCACAGAATCATGTCGTAAAAGACTTGCATTAAACAAATCAAAGGTCGCAATGAAAGTAGAAGGTTTAGGACTCTCATCGTCGTATATTTCTAGTGCATTATCGTGCAAAATCAGGCCTAAAGGCAAACTATACCCTCAATATGATGTAGATGTGTTCGTATTACCAGATATTTGCAATAAAATACCTTCATCACCTTTAAGATCAAAAGTATGGCCACATACAACAGATTTGGAATTGGCAGATTTTCATTTTGATAAACCTGGCCCTATTGACATGCTCTTGGGAGCAGACATCGTTGCTCATATTGTATTAAATGGAATTCGCAAGGGTCATAGAAATGAACCTGTTGCCATTAACACAACGTTTGGGTGGATTCTGACAGGAAAAGTCGTATCTCCTGTTGCTTCGTGCATATCATTATGTGCTGTTATCCAACCATTAGAATCAAATATTCGTAGATTTTGCGAGTTGGAAAACATCCCCGATTCAAACAAGTTGTCTCCCGATGAAATAGCTTGTGAAAAACATTTTATTGAAAACTATTCAAGAGATAAAGATGGTCGTTTTATTGTTTCATTGCCCTTCAAAGGTATCGAACCACATTTCGTTAATTCACGTGAAGTTGCACTTCGCAGATTTATGTCTTTGGAACGTCGTTTAGAAAAACACCCTAATTTATATGAGTTATATAGAACTTTTATGCACGATTATCTAGACAGTGGCCACATGACAGTCATTTCGCCTAAGGTTGTTGATTCGTCTGATTCATCCGTGTATTATATACCTCATCATTCTGTCGTCAAACCTGAGAGTATTACCACAAAACTCCGTGTTGTGTTTGATGCTTCAGCATCAACCCCTAGTGGAAATTCGTTAAATGACCATTTATTGGCTGGTTCTCCTCTTCAGAAGGATATTATGGCATTATTGCTACATTTTCGTTCGCACGCTGTAGTTTTGACAGCAGATATTAAACAAATGTACAGGCAAATATTACTCTCTCAAAATCATTGTGACTATCAGAGAATACTTTGGCGATTTCATTCATCAGAACCACTTTTGGATTATCGTTTAAATACAGTAACTTATGGAGTTACTTCAGCCCCGTTTTTAGCACTGCGAGTTATCCAAGAACTTTCTCATTTGGAAAAATCTCGTTTTCCGCTCGCATCAAAAGTTTTATCGTCGGACACATACGTGGATGATTTGCTTACTGGGTGTCAGTCTGTCGATGAAGCAAAACGTCTTATTGTCGAACTCAATCAACTTTGCAAATCTGGAGGTTTTGTTCTACGCAAATGGAATAGCAACATTGCTACAGTGTTGGAAGATTTACCAAAGGAATTGTGTTATCAGCAAGCATTTGCATTTGAAGACACTACTAACATTTCACAAAAATTTTAGGCTTACAATGGCAACCCTCATTAGATGAGTTTGATTTTGTGTTAATGTCGTTGACCGTCCCTGCACAAAGAGGAACATGGTTTCAGAAATCGCACGTATTTTTGATCCACTTGGTTTATTATCGCCCGTGGTATTTTATGCAAAACATATTATTCAACATTTATGGATTTTAGGCATCGGATGGGACGACAGTCCACCTATAAATATTGCTTCAAAATGGAACACTTACGCAAACAATTGCTTGAGTTGCCCAAAATAAAAATCCCTCACTGGGTTATTTCGAGAAATATAATAAGTTACAAATACATGCATTTTGTGATGCCTCGAAGCAGGTTATGCTGCTGCAATTTACTGTTGTTCTGATGATCATGGCAATATTAAAGTATCATTGGTATGTGCAAAGTCCAAGGTTGCACCTACAAATCGCATATCGTTACCCAGATTGGAGCTGTGTGCTGCAGTTCTGTTATCAAACTTGGTAAAATTTGTTAAAACTAATTATGAAGGTCGTTTATCGCTTGATGACATTTTGCATGGTCAGATTCCACAGTTACATTATCATGGATTCGCTCGTCATCCTACAACTGGAAAACTTTTGTGAGCAATCGCATCTCGCACATTCAAGAACGAGTTTCGCCTTCATCATGGTTTCACATTAAATCACAAGAAAATCCTGCGGATTGTGCATCGCGTGGACTTTTTGCTTCTGAATTGATTAATCATCGATAATGGTGGTCAGGTCCGCCATGGTTGAAACTCCCAGAGGATCACTGGCCATTGAACACCGAACCTACTCATATTAGTTCGTCACATATAGAGATTGAAAGGCGTACAATGTCGTTGAATGTCGACGTTTTAGACAATTTTTTGGATTTGCTATTAACAAAATTGTCAGATCTACAAAAGGTCCTGAGAATAATTACATATGTTTGTCACTTTATTCACAATTTGAAAGTTCCCAAGAAATCTCGTTTGAAATTGGTGGAAAATATATCAATATCTCAACAGCAGGATGCACTTCATTTGTTAATCAAAAGAATGCAAACAGAAACTTTTGATCAAGATATACAAAATATTCGTGCTGGTAAATTCTGTATTAAACAACTTCGTTATCTCAGTCCTTTCCTTGACAGTCGCGGTTTGTTGAGGGTGGGCGGTCGACTGAGAAATTCCGATTTGCCTTACGATGCAAAATTTCCTATTTTGATTCCACGTTCACACCGTTTAACAGAACTTATCATTTTCGATTGTCATAAGAAATATTTACACCCAGGTGTTCGGACTACACATTTTTTATTGGTTCAGAATTTTTGGATATTGTCTGCAAGGCGTGCTATTCAAAGTTGTTTAAAATCTTGCATTCGTTGTTTTTGCACAAAACCTGTGGCATTTACTCCTCCCATGGGTGACCTCCCTGTTGCTAGAGTCACTCCTGGCAAGGCATTCTTACACACGGGTGTGGATTACGGTGGTCCATTCTCCATCACAATGAGTCGTGTTAGAGGCTCAAGGTCATTAAAAGCTTACATATGTTTGTTCATTTGTTTTAGTACTAAGGCTATACATTTGGAATTAGCTTCCAGCTTATCAAAAGAATCATTTATCGCAGCATTACGTCGTTTCATCGCACGCAGAGGCAGATGCGCATAACTCCATAGCGATTGTGGCACCAATTTTGTTGGTGCGGCAAACGAATTATCGCAACTGATGCAGCAATCAGCAGAATCCGAAGGCATCAAGTTTGTTTTTAATCCTCCATCTTCTCCTCACTTTGGCGGTTTGTGGGAAGCTGGTATTAAGTCCGTAAAATCTCACTTGAAAAGGTCAATTGGAGATCAAATGTTGTCCTATGAGGAATTTCTTACCGTTTTAGTACAAATCGAATCAATTTTAAATTCTAGACCACTCTGTCAATCAAGTAGTAACCCAACCGATTTTTCCTACTTGACTCCCAGTCACTTTCTCAACGTCGAACCGGTATCCGTCATACCGGACCCAAACCTCATTGATACCAAGTTGTCATATCTTTACCGTTGGCAACTTATCCAACGCCTACAGCAATCGTTTTGGAAAAGATGGCACCTTGAGTATTTGCATACATTGCAACAAAAGGTGAAATGGTGTTCAACCAAGTCATTAGCCAAAGTTGGAATGTTAGTCTTTATAAAAGATGATCAGGCGCCTCCATTATCTTGGCACTTAGGTCGAATCGAGGAACTGTACCCAGGTACTGACGGGGTTTCTCGTGTCGCTTTAGTAAGAACGACTAGCGGTCTCATCAAGCGATCTGTAGTCAAACTTTGTCCTCTTCCCTTGGAAGACAACTTGTAATTTATTGTATTGGTTATATATAGTTTTATTAGATAGTTACATATTCATTTGATTTTTGTTCATTGATAGAAAATAAGTGTTTTACTCTTATTGTGGTGGGCGGTATGTTAATGCCTTTTAATAGTTTAATTTATTATACATATAAATTGCATATTAGTTGTAGAAATTATTAAGTACCGCCTTGACTTGTACATAAGTAACCCCCATCATTCACGGTCCAATACGAACCAATCCGAACTTTATTCCCTTTGGTTCCTGCCGTAACGTTATAAAAGAGTCGGTCTCGAGCTTTGTGCGCAACACGCCGTGTGTTACAGACGACCATTCAAAACCTACATGAAGGTAACAATTCGCCCAAGTGCGTGTCGTTTTTCGTTGTGAACAATAGCATCGGCATTAAAACATTAGTGCTTATCAACCTATCAACCTATAGATCTACAGTCCACATACAAAAATCGAAGATATTCACAGCAGATCTTTAGAAGCATACCGGCGTGATTGTAAGTATTAACCAGTGTACGTTATTTCTTTTTAATCTGCACGGCATACTGTACACAATCTGTTACGATTCCGGAAGAAATTGTGTCCGAAGGAATCACATGGCCTTCGTGCCTGCCCATAGCCCCCACTTTGGAGGATTATGGGAGGTAGGAATAAAGTCCTGCAAGTATCATTTGAAACGCACAATAGGTAAATGTATTTTAACTTACGAAGAATTAAGTACCTTCTTAACACAGGTTGAAGCTATTTTAAATTCTAGACCCTTGAGTCCCATTTCCTGTGATCCAAATGACCTACAACCTCTCACTCCGTCACACTTCTTGATTGGCAGGTTGTTAACTTCAATATCAGATCCAGATGTATCTGATCTTAGTGAATCGAGTTTATCTATATTTCAAAAAATCCAACAAATGAATCAACATTTATGGAAATGCTAGAGTTTTGAGTACATCTCGAACTTCAACAATGCCAGAAATGGAAAACAACAGTCAGATCTCCAGCAAGGCACCCTCGTCTTGATCAAGGAAGAAAATGCGCCTCCTCTGAACTGGAAGTTGGGGAGAATTTTTCAATGGTTTCCTGGCTCCGATAACGTGAATTGTGTGGTTCTGTGCGTACTGATTCAGGTACAGTGTGCCGATCTTCTAAACTCTGTCCACTGCCGGTGGAACCACAAGTGCATGAGTGGTTTGTGTTCAACATCATTCGAAAGCCCATGGGCTTCTTGTCTCTTTTTAAGTGATTTGTCAATGACACTTAAATTGTAAATTTATTTTCTAACAAATTTCCAATTTGCCAGGGGGTACGTTAGAAATTAAATATGTTGTATAATTTTTTTGATTAGTTGTATATTATTTACTGTTTCTACTTGATCATGATTGGTTGATTAGTATTATACACTGTTTAATTTTAGTTAACTAGTTTACGTACAAGCGCATCGTTCAAACATAGTATTTGCTTTCCTTTGTGAAGGACTGCATCGTCTCAATTCATTTCACCTCACTTCTTAATGTACTCTCGCGCAACAAACATGTAGCCGCTAACAGTTCTCGCTGTTTAATTTATAAAGTATGTTCAGTTGTCAATCATGTAACAATTCACAGTCTATATCTACAGTTTACGTGCAAATAAATGCATTAATTATTTCTCGAATTAAATTTCATCAGCGAAGGTTTGTCTAAGCTTATTAAATTATTGATGAGCCGCCATCATTCCAAACAGCATACTATATTCAAAGATGATTGGTTCCCTGTTACGTGCATATGATACTACAACACATTTATCAATGTTGTAGTGCAATTCATTGTCCTTGCTCCAGGTGACTATTTTGTCAAAATCTTCTTGTACCTTAACGCAATCTGTGATGTTATTAATTTTCTGATATATCTGGAGATCATCTGCAAACAATAGGCATTTTACATTTTCCATTGATTGAGTAATGTCGTTTATAAATACAACAAAAAACAAAGGGCCGAGGTTAGAGCCTTGCGGTACCCCAGATGTGGGTACAAACGGTAGTGAGAAAAATCCTTTTATAGTAACCTTATGCTTTCTCTCACCTAAGTAAGAAGCTATGAAATTGACAAGATTAGGGTGGAATCCAAATTCAACTTTTAAGCTTACTGATGAGTATTTCATGCAATACATTGTCAAATGCTTTGGCAAAATCTGTATAGAAATTACGTGCATGTAACTACAAACGAAACACCAGCGTGGCTTATGTTAAATAGAAACCTGAGAACAAAACGATCTAATCAGACCAAACCTATCACAGACCATATAACAAAATCAGGAAAAGCAAGTTAAAATGTATAGAGGGTCCAAAACTCAATACTTAGAGGTAGGACAACTTGTGTTAGCTATGAATTACCGGGACAATTCTAAATGGGTAGAGGAACCATTTTAAAAATCTTAAGTCCAGTTTCATACTCATCGAAACAAGTAATGGAACTTTGTGGAAATGTCACATCGACCAATTAATTGGCATGCAAAGTGAGTTAGATAACAATATTAGGGAACCGATAAATCCTGTAGATTTATTGTTACCTAATTCAAAAGAAACGGTAAATGAGCAACCGGTTAATGCTGAGAAACCAGCCAGCAGACCTCAATCTCCTAAAATTACATCTACCATAGGGAGAGTACAAAAACAAACACCAGAGCGCCGTTATCGGGCATGGGAAAGAAAACCTGTGGAAAGACTGAATTTATAAATAAAGAAAAGGATAACATAACAAGTCATAAGTTACGTTTTCCTTACGATTATCAATAATGTTTAAATTGTTTCAGGCCCTTATTAAAATTAGGGATTGTTACCGACTTGTTTTTATTTTAGTATCAAACTGCGTTAATCAATAGTTGAAAGTAAGGGTGGAGGAATTGTGATGTATTAATCTCCACACAATAATCTATATGTAAGTTATCCATTATTCTTTTGTTGAAAGTACTTATTATCAATTTACAATTAATTAAATGATTTAATAAAAAAGGTACAGCACACGAGCACTCCTTATATTGAGATGTCCATTGCTGTCTATAGTTAGTTCGAAAACAGTATGAAGTGCGCCGATAGCGAACGAACACGTAAGAAGTGGTCATGCATGGTATGCCATTAGTGTTGTTCAAACAATTCATTATTTTCTCTTTCACCAAGATTTACGATACGATGACGCGGGCATAAAACTAGGAAAATTAACCTAACAAACATGTAAATACATTAAACCTAAATAGGCAGATAAGTCCAGCAGACAGTAGCATGTTCTAATCACTGCATCTATGATTGCGCTGTATAAAGCCATCTCATTTTAAATTCGCTACAATAATGGTTTCATCATGACGAAAATATTCATATATATCAGGATCGCCGATAACTTGCATAATGCACCGACACACGATTCGCGAATATAACGTTCGGTAATTTATTTGTCTTGGGAAAGATAGCTCTAACAGTTAATACGTAAATGAATAAAGAAAGTAACTACAACATAAAGTTTACTAGCAGAACAAATACTACAACGCGAATTATCACATTTGACATTCAATTACTCTGTAGCTGGTCTTATGTGCATGGTTGTTGTAGTTTGTGGGCATGACGGTACAATAATAATTCTACTGATTTATTCTTTTATAGAAAACTATACAAAACGTGCAAAATCTCCAAAAATTGCATCATTTAAAGGTCGTTTTGTTATTCTAAACTTTAAAAGCATTGCCCGTGATTATACACAGTCACCGCCGAATAGGTCTTATTTTACAATTGGATCACATGGATTATATATTAGCATTCAATTAACCTGTTAGACATTTGTATTTCTATAATATGGGAACCTTACTTAAAACTAAAGATTTAAACTGTAATTAAAGGATACAGAGCCAGTCAAGGGAACTAATATCTCTTTTCCAGTTGCTTCAGGTGTAAACTTTTCTAAACATTCACCGGAATTTACAAATTTTGTTTGAGCCATCTTTAGTGATTGAAGAGACTCTTGAAATATTGAAAGTTCCTGTAAATACATTTTGAAGAAAAATAATTAGAGGTTATGTTACTAACCTGATCTAATTGTTGTTTAAGTTGAGTTAATTGTGGTAGAGATAATTTTGTTAAATCTATTTGTTGGGCGTATGGATCTGTATTAGGTTTAGACATTTTTAAATTTCTTTAATAAAACAGTGGAGTTAAATTAAAAAACACTTGGCATTTTCAGATTTACGCTAACTAATGTACCAACAACGGTAAGTTTAGTGAGAATGTGAATCTAATCGTTGATTAAAGTATTACTTAAACCATGATAAAATAACATAATAAAATAAAGCATATTAATTGTTATATTTTGTAAGTTTGCAATCTTATTACCTTAATCGTATACGTTTCTATTTCAAATTCAAACTGCGTATTATAGCCGGCAATGATACTACTGCATAAAGTCGTTAAAAATTTCAAAGTTAATTTTGCAACCCTTATCTTTTTCGTAATTTTTTTTGTTAAACACGTATACATTATGTACATGCAAATGTATATTGCGTTTGCGTATCCAAAAGTAATATAATTTTAATCTGTGTCTTAATTAGCCCCAAGTACAATTAATTTTATCTGACCACTCTTGTAATTTTAACAATTGATGTTTATTATGGACCTATAGTTATGTTAAAAATATTTTGCTTAAGAGGGCACAGTACATAAGGCCAGTGTAGCATTTTAGCAAGCTGTTGTTTGATTACTATCACACAAATATTTTCAATTTGAAAAGCCCTATTTGTAAAATGAAATTTAACTAGTACAATTAAATTTTAAGCAATTTTGAATAGTCCCCGGGGGAGTTACTGAAATATTCAATTCTATAATTATTTAGATTAAAACATTATCAGTACGTGCTTGTAGCATTTTTCTAAAACCATGATTATTTTGTGGAAACCACTTTTTAACACTGCATTATTACGCGGGTGCTTCACTCTATTGCACACACACACACACACACACACACACACACACACACACACACACACACACACACACACACACACACACACACACACACACACACACACAAACACACAACGTAATGATTAACGTTGCTACTGATTTCACTTCCACACAACTGCGTGTTTTTGTAAGCATAACTAAACAGTGCATTGAAAGCCGTGGAATCGCTCATTAGGCTCGAAGTGCCATGTCTGACTTTGTCATATTTCTCAGCTTTGATAACAGTTTATGTACTTTGTTTCCAGATATTTTTGTCGTATTGGAATACGACCTTGTTTTCAACCAATGCCTGTCGAATGGGCTCGTTTATACGTCGCTGTTGTAAAAACAAACGTCTGTATTATTCTTGTTATATATTTTAATGTTATTATCCCACAAGATTCTTTTTTTTTCAGAATGTGTGGTCTGTAGTTGTCGACATTGGGAGCTAATAAAAGTTATTGTAAACCGTAGGTGGTTTTAAACGAGTCCCATGCCGGGCTTCGATAAAAGTGCTGTGGTCTGAAAATACCCGACGTGCGACGTTAATAAAAGATGGACTGAAGTGGTTAAACAGAAGTATTGCCCTATCTATTTTTGCTAGCTCAATTTAAATCAAACCCCTACAATTAGGCATAAACCTTATTAATGATACGTTTTTTAATAAGCAACCCTTCAAATAACTATTACTACCTCCACAACAGCTTTTCTCTAACAAACAATATCATACATCTAATGTTAAAAAAATACTTTCATATAAATATTAAAATTTAAAAATAGAGTCCGAAATTTTCCACCGCGACTTTGTTTTACAAACAATATCTTAAATCAAACAAAAAATACTATTTCTGAGAAATCGCTCACTAAATTAGAGTTCAAAGTCTCTTTTATAATCAGAATGAACACATTTCAATCATTAAATTTATTCACTGGTAACTCATAATTAATCTTATTATGTACAAAGGTAGTCAAGATAAGATAGATAACACAATGTCTACCCTTTAAAATCGGATATAAACTTATCTGCTTAGTTAGGTCTAATAATTTTTTTATTTAATGACAAACCTGACCGACGGGGCCTACCATCTTTTTTCAAATCGAATCAACAACGTGTACACACTCTACTCTAATTTCAAATATTAGCACACAAAATACTCTTATCCTAGAACTTAAATAATAAATATAAATGTCCTTTTTAAAATTTTAGAATAATGTGACTTATTTTACCGTGTACATTATGCTAGTCGTTTTTGTTGCCTCTGGCTGGCCCGTAATCATCCACCTTTATCCAAATCATTTAAATTAAAAATTTTTTTTATTAAATACTATTGCATTCCAAATCCATATACGCTTATATTCAAATTAAAACCTTATCTTGCAGTAGTCAATTGTTGTTTATTCATTTTACGTACTTCCAATTAATCTCTTTCACTTCTGTATGTTTAAAACACTTTTCCGTAACTAATAAAATAAAATAATTTAAACTACTAAATTGTAGTATTTTACTGCGTGATATATTATCACTAGTTCGACGACATAGTGACATTTTAATGAGTATTCAACGCTTGCTTATCAACTAAACTTCGATTGGGTTTTATAAACGCGAGCTCTCGTGATGTCAGCATTTTGAACAATCTAGCTAACTCTAGACGTTTCTGTTCTCATTCTCTTATGTCAGTATTGAAAATCTTAATTTATGATGCAAACTTTAGAAATTATTTATTCTAATAGCCTGGAGTTACTAATTAGTTCTATTTACCTACGCATTATCTTATCTTGAATGTTTATGGATTTGACTTTCTTGTCTTAATTGGATGTGCGTTTACATTTCTTATTTGATCAATCACCCTTTAAATTATTCTATTATCTTAGAAATTCAATGAACACGTTTTCAAGTTATTTTTTAATTGAAATACACCGTCTTAGTTTCTTTGAATATTGATTAATATTTTAAATGAATGCATCTAAATACCAACGCAATTAAATATTATGGGCGCTCGTTATATAACACGAAATTCAATGCGCTTTTCCACTATAACATTAGAATATTTGAACACGATATTACGTTAAACACGAATACCTTTTATAGCGCGTTTGTTTACGCGGCTTTGTAAAATCTTTTGAAAACACGATCAATTGAAATATTTTATAATAATTGCTTATTTATACGTTATGAACAAAAACTCCTTTTTTCAATCAAACGCGCTACGCCATGAAAACGAATATTTACATAATTCGAGCTTTTCTAAAATTTCTTACATTTTTCTTAATCTGCTCAGGTTTGCGGCGTCGTATCTTTACAAAACAATGTTAGATAACCTCTAATCACATTTAACGCAAAAACCTATGAAAAATGACAACCCAAAAGTGAAGAAAACGGAAATATTAAAAATTCCCAATATTTTATTGTTCTACCCTGTATGAATATAAGCTTATTGATTTGCCATAAAAATGCAAAACAATTGCGAGCTTTAATTATTTATGTAATAAACTTTCTCGTGTGTAGGTATAAAAACAAAGCATATTTCCGTGTGTAGATTTTAATAAGATACATTCTTATTAAAAATACCTTAAAACGCTTTTAAAAATGCTAACTTATTTAAATACAAATCAATCATTAAGAAAGCAAAACGAAGTACATTTTCCGTGCAGACCGAAAAGAAGTCGCATGTAATTTCAATTGCATAAAATAATTACCTCGTGTGTGTATATAACATTTAAATTCATTTTAAGAATTTTTTTAGAATTAGCAAGGCGAATGCGTCACGTTACTATAAGTCAATTATTTCGCATAAATCAATAAACTCCCCAAATTCGAGAAACTCGCGCTAACATTAAAATGCAATAAAATAGATAAAAATGTTTTTAACAGCTGTCCATAGTACAATAAGAGAGTAGGAGACGGCAATAACTTTGTACATTAGAAAATGATAGACTGTTCGTTTTACGATGAACATAAAACACAGCTTGACATAATTAGAGCGTTAAAACCTTGAAATTCTGCTAAATTCTTACATCAGCGATGACTAATGAATCGAGAAAAATGTAGAAAATGACGTATAGAGATAATTTTTGTATATAAACCGGAACTTAATTAGAAGGATTCATTCGCGATTCGTAATTATTTCCTAAACCAATCACTATGTAAACTTTCAATTTACGAGATCGACCATATAAGTTTGAGTAAAGTATTCGGCATACATACAGTATTTGAGATTTAGCATGTACCTTTGAGTAAAGAATTAACTCTTCAAATGTTCGAAATAAAGCAAATACGTTTTGAATTATTTGTAATCAATCTCATCGACGTTCCACAATTAACAATAAAGACGTACTTTGCAAACAGATGTTCTAACATTAAATGGAGATTTAAGATGATATGGATAATATTATACATTGAAATTTTAACGTCTATTTAAAATAAAACCAGGAATGATTTATTACCGTAGATGGTATTGGAAATAAGAATTGGATAAGCGCTCTTTGACAATAGCCATAAGTATAAAACTTTGGATTTTTTGTTTGTTGATTGATAAGAATATTTCAATATTTTGTAATTTAAACTAGAAAAGTCTACCTTTTTTGTAAAGGGAATAGTTTGCATCAAATTTTGAGATCAGTGGTTTGTTGCATCTTAACGTTTAAAAAATTATCTGTGAAGAATTATTCGCCAATCACATTTCACGAACGTTGTAATAAAAGATAGACAAATTATTCACGCATAAGCTAAAAGAGATTTTGTACAGAATGCAAGCAATAATGAAAGTAAAATACGACAATTAATTCCATTGCATTTCGTTGTTTGCTTGAAAAGACAAAATGTACTTTAAAACATCCCGCGTGTAATGCAACCAGACACACGGCCAAGCAAATCAGTTGCCTAACTTTTTTGAAAAGAATATAGGTTTGTATTATTATCCATCTATGCTACAAATATACCAAGAATTACTTAATTAGCAGACCGATTCTATTACCCATAAAACTTAAGCAAGCTCGAACGCCTGCAAATAACAAAATAAAATTTCACATGAAACGAGCCAGAAAACAACCCAATTAAATTATTTGATGGGCGAAAAATTTTAACAAGAACCTAGTGTTTGCTACTTTCAACGAGTAACTATTGAACATAACACACCCGTATTTCAAGGAATTGCTAAGACGCGCTTTTAGGTGTTTAACGATTTCAAAAAAATTATTAATTGTTTTAGGATATATTCCACGTACTTAGGGACATTTTTATACAAGACGGTTCAATACGTATTTGTTAAGTTTTGTATTATTTGAGAATAACATAAAAAGGGTTTAGATTAGCGTTTTAATTAAGGTAGTTGCAATTTAATGCTGAATCGTTCTATTTAAAAAAATTGCCACAACAATGTTAACATACGAAATGCATATTTTGTATTTCCATTATTAAAATTGTCGGTACAATATAACTGCTTTTTATACGTAATTGTGAGTCGTGCGGGTCCTTACTTCATTGTTCTTTCTGCCTGTCTAATCCGTGCGATTTTGCTCTTGCAAATTTGGCAAGCCCAGTGTGTGACTCACCCCACTCTACGCCGCTTTTAGATAGCACGGCAAAATTCTTTCGATTCCCGCTTTTGTTTGTTGCGGCACTCGGTGTGGACTACTGTTATTTGGCTTAATGTACTTTACTTTTCTTTTGTCAACACGGATTACCATAACAAAATGTTCACAAATAAAATATAGAAAAATGAAAATTTTTACATAAAAAATATAAAGGTCAATCTCAACTTACACCAAAAATACTTTTAGGCTGCACTTATAGCGTCTAACTATACTCATACAACCCTTTTCACTTTTTAAAAAAATATCCCCCTTTTCACAATACGTGTAAATTGCCCTTTGTTGTACAAATAATAATTTTTCTAAATGAAAACCAAGAGATTCGTGTTTAAGTTGATCATACATAAAAGTTACCATCTTTCACAATAAAAATTATATTTCAAAGCACTATGCAAATTGCAGGTTCACTATCTTTACAGGTTCTTTTATAATAACTCACAAAGCTTAATAAATATACTAACCTTTGTTCTCTGGTGCCTTGAAATAACACCAGATTCGTCAACCCTCCAATACTTTAAACTCCAGCAATGCAAATAAGAGTCTCTTCTTCATATAAATTACTATCAAACTTGCTTTACGACGTGATTGTTTAACTTGAATTAGATTATACAAGACTTTCACTAGCACTAAGCTGAGAAAGCTAATCAAGGAATAGAATAAAATTAAGTCGAATAGATTCGAATTTAATCGTATTGAATGGAAAGGATTCGAATTGAAGTCAATTTTTTCAAAATTGTCAAATTCAACTAATTGCAGACACTTTATAATAATTAAACTTGTAATAATTTTTATTAATCACTGCATTATTTTTAAATAACATCGTTTGTCAACAGAACAACAAAATAAATCCTTCAGACTACACGTGTCCTATTTATAACTTAAATCCCAATTAAAATCCATAACATGGTTTAGAAAATTTTTTATCCACAAAGGGTATCAGCTCTACTAAAAATCATGTAGCACTGTTTCTATTCACAATAAAGCAGTTTGGTGTAGCTTACTGAACAATGTGAAAATCGACTTTATTGATCAAACACAAAATTCGACCATTCAAACTATCTGACCAAATGCTTCTTCATAAATAGAATATTAAAGTACTTCATCTATTCACATGTTAATGAAATCATAATCATCACCATTAGGTCTTCAGTCCTGGAAATGGTTAGATGTGTATGTTCATTGTTTTCTATTCTGAACTAACCTACACATTTCCCTGAAATTTGCACAGTCTGCATCTATCACTATCTGATCTAGGTCTACATCTACCTCTTTTTTCTATATTTGCTTGTAATATATCCCATAATATTCCCCAAAAGTGCCTTAAAAGTATTCTGTCCTTCTACTTCACCTATTTTTTTCCACAGATATTTGTATGTCCCTACTATTTCTATAACCTATTTGTCTTTGTCTGTCCATGCTATCATCCTCATACATCTGAAGCACAACATTCCAAAAGGCTGGTACCGTTTTTCTGTCTGCTTTTCTTACTTCCCGTATTTCATATGTATACTGTGCTGTGCTCCACACATATGCTTTTAACAGTTTTCTTCTTGTTTCTGTTTGTTGTCTTTAATCATAGCAGTTGTTCTTTCTTGTTAGATGCAGTTTGGTCCCCTTATATTGTTTTACAATTATATACCCTATTTTTCCGACATTCAGTGGTTGTGAAGGACGGTAAGTTGTCTGTAAGCTGTCAAGTTCCACCAGCACTTAAACATTTGCCAATTTAATATTTTTTCCAATATATATTTTCGCCACAGTCAACATTAGTTGTAGATATTTCACAACCAACATTCCCATTACTTTTGTTTTCCTACCCCCGACCTGTTAATTTTGCTGGGGGGGGATTTGTTACGTTTATTTTCAACATAATTAATAATAAACACGCTCTCGAATAAATTGTTCAACTCAAATCCCTTTTGTTTTTAAAACGAAAAGTTATTCGATAAATTAAATAGTCTATGCCTAGTGTTAGGTATCCGGTAATCTCTTAAATTCTTCAACAGCATCCTGTTTACAATAAGTACGCTTGCTACAAATTTTCATTTTGAACTTATTTATTTCGAAACGACAAGTTTATGCTACAATTAAATAGTTTATATCCTGTTTTAGGTACCTGTTATCTTGGTATACATTACAACCGCACATAATGTTTTTCTCTATTGTTCCAATGTAAAGCCTTGTTAAAAAATGTCGTGCACTATTCGATATAACCCAGGTTTTCCAGTTTAAATCGCGCTTCGATAAGCGAGGGTTTGCAGTTCGAGTTATTGGAACCATTATTGAATTTGCTTCAACAGCTTGTGCGTCGAAATCTTTTCTACATTCTTCGTCACCGTATTTAAAAAGCAATGCATGTTTGTTTTTTTCTGTTCGACAACTAGGTGTCTTGCATGGATTGGCGAGTTTCCCCTGCGCGTACCCATTCTAATCAGATTATCCTTTTAGCTTTTTCTTGCTGGAGGCCAAATGAGTTCTTTCTTTGTGTAGGCCCACCTGTTTGTTGCAGTGGACCAACTGCTGTAGTTACGATAGCAGGGAGAATGGATTCTGAGCGCTTCTGTGTTGACTCACCCCCAACAACTGGCAAGCTAAGTATCCGGACACCTACACGTATGCAACTCGTATTCTTTTGTGTGTGTCAATGGCATACTCCGTATCAATGTTTGGTGTAGTTACGTGACATTGTAGAACTATTATTCGTTGCTGCTAGGCGATATTATCGCTCTACAGGTGCGAGGTACCTTTGTTAAAAATGTTGGGCAGACATATGCTTCCTCTATTATACTGATTGGTTTATTTTACAAACGGTACTATGTACGATTTAAAAGAAGTCTGACAAAAGTTCTCACACGTTAATTCTTTCCTACTAATTGGTTATTTTATAAAAAGTATTAGATGAAATTTTAAAAACGCTTGACAAAAGCTCTCACGGGTTTATTTACTACTGATTAATTTTATTTTGTGTAAATATGAGATACGTACTTCGTATCTAGATTCCTAAATTGTCTGTACAATATAATTGTGTGCTGTGAAATAATAACACAATTTATTTTCTTTTTGTTTGTTTGTACAGAATCCTTTATTTATTTTTATGTGTTAATAGACAATCGTCGGCAACGTGCTTTTTTTTTTTGTTTTCTTGGTATGTAGGCGAATCCCCCCAATCTCCGCGGTTGGTAGTTAGCCTGGTATTAACTTTTCTTCCTGCTACGTCTAGGTATGTAGCAATTTCAATAAATTTACAAGAAAGTTACATGCAAGTATATTTCAAAACTATCAAATTTCATCTGAAACAGTTGCAAAATTAGCAACAAAATCATAATTTTCTCTAATCTGCCCAAAGAACAGCAGTATATTTCACATTTATGAATTTTCGAAAATTGATATTTATAACAGAATTTATATCTCACTGATCAATGTAAAAATAGTAGAATAACTAAACACCTCAATCGTACAAATTTCCTTGAAAATTATGATACAACAACCTTTAACTTATATTACAGCAATATTCTTTAAATAATTGTAAAAGTTTTACTACAAATTCACATTTTCGAACTAATCTTCTTCTGGCGGAATGCCTAACTCTTCATCTGACCATTTAGATGGATCGGGATATTCAAACTCCCCCTATAAAAATGTTATTTATTATGGATTTTGATATCATAACAAACATTAATATGTAGGCTGTTCGATATGTATTGCTTTATGGCTAGTTTTTCTGTCATATGCAATTCCTGTGCAAGGATTGGACATTTTTGATAATAGTCATGTTTAAAACATTAGGTCCATTTGTGATTTGTTATGTTTTATTTGCTTACTGAAAAATCGATTTACAATGACTCACAGAGCACCTGAGTTTTGCATCACTGAAGACAATTGTGAATATGACCGATGAGTTCAAAGAATTTTTTTCCAAAATCAGCTGTTACACTAGAAAACATCAATACTGTGAGTGCAGCGATAAAGATCGGCATATGATAAATCATGAGAATCCGGCATTCTTAGGCATGAACATGACTACCGAACATAAAATACAAAAAAGATTGACTGTGTAGGATCTTGCATAATTGGATAACAGTACAAAGAGGCTTGTGTGGAATGATCATATGTATAAAAAATAAAACAGTAGATTAAATGAAGGATGTAGCATTGTTGCAACTGACAAATTTGGTATTTATTAGTATGAGGTCTAAATAATATGCCAATAAGTTTTCTGGTTCTTCCAAAATCAAGCAAGCAGTTTGTAATAGGTATATGCAAGAAAACGATGTTTCTTCTGAGAAAATGGCTCTTAAAAAATCCTAAAATGGTAGTGTGTGTCCATGAAAATATAAGTTAATGGACGTTAACTCAAACAACTGAATATTTATATGCCATATGGCACGGATTAAGCATCAGTATAAAGAACCCCATGCTCACGGGGTATTCAACACCAAAAACGCAGAGTATGTGGAGATACCACATTCTAAACATTGAGTTTTTAAGATACAGGTTTAAATACCTGCCAAAGATGTATAAATCTTCACGAAAAGTAATTTGAAAAACAGATACGTTTCTAATGATAGTGTTTCTAATAATGGTCACGATACATATCGAGCAATCTGAAAAAGCTTACGGTAATATGCTCATATTCAGTCCATAAATGCCACAAAACCCACCACCACATAAATCCTTGAACAGCCTCGGCAACGTAAATTATATTCTTGCTAACTGGAGGCCCAGCTCTGCGGTAAGACCAGCTACAAGATTTTTAAATTACATAATGTATAACCTAAAAATACTTACACATGAGAATTTCTAACACTTTGCTTACATAAACTGGTACTACCCGATATTAATTTTGCGGTCTTAAATATCGGTAATCCACGTGAAATCAACATTTTTATAATTGGATAGAATATAAAATATTAAATTTTTATTTTTGTCCAATTGTCATTTTAAATAATGGCAGTTTATATTATACCGAAGAAGTAACCGGAACTTCATGCTAAATGTGTTGTTTTTATAGAGTTGAAATTTTGATATCACTTTGCTTGTGGAACTAACCAGTAAAGTAATTGGCCGTTCAAGTTCTCTATGTAATTTTCCTGCAAGGATTTAACACAATTCTTTCTAAAAAGTTTGACACGTTGAACAAATTAATCTATGCGATGCTGGCTTATAAATTTGTAAAGGTAGCCTAGCTATAGTTCTTAATTCACTTAACAAATATTTAGTTTCTTTTACGATTAATACACCTTTTTGAACTAAATATATTATGATAATTGTTATGCAAAGTCCATTTCTAGTAATTTATGTTTATAAACATTCAAGTACTTTAAGGCAATGCTGCTTGCGAACTTCCTGATAATCATGGACTCACGGTTTCCCGCGTTTCATTCTATTGCGCAATCGTATATTATAACATGATTACGCGGCAAATTGTATCAAATACCAAACACGTTTAAAAGTGATACAATGATCAAATTTACAAAATAAATGAAAGCAATGTAATCACTTTTTAACGTGTTAGGTATTTGATACAATTTGCCGTGTAATCATGTTATAATATACGATTGCGCAATAGTATGAAATGCGGGAAACCGTAAAAGTGGCGCCCAACGTAGAGCAATCTCGTGTGGATAACATCACGCCAGTGTTGAGTCCAAATTCTTATTTGTCCATCCTGTTTTGTTCGTTCGTAGGTAGGGCGGGAAGGATACGGGTAGAGGTACACGAAGATAAGATAAAAGGAAACCTACATCCTAAAAAAAAGAGAAAAGGCACACCACGACATAAGTAGCTGTTCCCGGCTTCAGGCCTCGTAGTCTAATGGCGTCGTATCACACCGCGCACTTGCGCATTCTTTTACGCAAACGCAACTGTCCGGAATGACGGTTTATTTGAAAATATTCGCGGAAACTTACTCACATATTTCAAAAAATGTACATTGCCAAATTTGGAATGTAAAAGGACACGGTTATGATGGGAAAAATGAAACAATAAAACAAATATACATATATGTTATAACACATAAAAATGAACGAAGAAGGATAAATAACAATAATTAAAGAAGATAGTCCTGTACTACGTCAGTATTCCCGCCGAAAGGGCGTGGGAACACCATAACAATTTTGCAGCTGCTCCTACTAGATGCTGTGATATAGAATGGTGCAGAGAAAAAAAATACAAAAATAGACAATCAAATTACAAAGAGCTGCGTTAAAATACACACATTGAAAGGCGTTCATCTTTCGTTTGTTACAATTGGTAGGGCACCAAACCATCGTCATATCAGCAAATCCCATTTTCGAAGTTCTCGGTTGTCCCAAGTTTGTCTTCTTTACCTTCCTCTTACTTACCTATCTCCTTGACTAAAACTTTCCCCCTTTTTAATTAAGAAAGAGTTTTTTATAACTGTTACCACGGTGGTCGGTGGGTTACCTCTTACAACTTTAGTGCTTTCACTATTCTTGTAAATAAAACTCAACGCCTCAACAACACTTGAAACGCCACAAAAACATACCAAACAATAGACGACTCACCACATCCATCCATACGAGACGTCGCACCGCTACAAGGCACACGACAAACCATTAAAAAACGACCACGCCGACTACTATATGTGTGATATAACATCAGACAAGCACTCCGGACCGGAACTAGTTGGCTAAATAAAAAAACAACTAGGACACAACACGAGATTCAGACCACTAGGTGGAAAAATAGACACCTAGAACACTCGCACGACAAATGATACAGACAAGACAACAGAAACCACTTGGTTAACGCTGACTACGAGACGTGCCCTGAGAGGGCAGGATCAACCAGGATATTAACGACACTTAGTGTTTATTACATGCAATAAAAACACATCAGTTCCTCATTCATGTCTTGTAAACAGAAATATAAACTTTTGACCTACGGCTGGCTAAGTGTATGATTACATTCTTGAAATGTTAAATTGAAAAATATTAGGATTGTACCACAAAAAATTTCCTAATTTAGTCCAGATTTTATTATGCTTTTTGGATGTACAAAGTTTTGCTTTAATATCAACTATAGGGATTTTTTTTAATTAAAAAGAGAAAGCTTTATTTTTCCATCATTAATACTGTAGTATAAATTAGGTAATAACGAATAAAATTGCGAATTATGGCAAAGAACCTATAATTTACTGATGTACTCCGTCGAATCAGCCTCTTCACATGCATTTTCTGACGTCCGAAAAAATGTGCGGTTATTGTCTAATCAATGAAACGTTTTATGATTTGTGGAACAACGACGAGTTCATGTGGAATCGCGTAACATGGAACGATTCTATATCGAACTACCTTACCGTATCGACGTTTACATTTTTAGTGCGATTGATATTTGCAGTAAAGGTTACTTTAAAATTCCCCACCTCTCCATTTTACCATAATGTATTTTGTGTTTCCTAATGTTGTAGGTTTTAACAACCTTCTTTACTTTACATGTGATTTTCCAATGCTCCACCCGAAGGTACTACATTGGCCAGGAAGCGAGTTTTTTTACCTAGAAAATTTAGAATTTTGCCGAACCCTTGCTGTTCCAAGCAAGGTAGGGATCTTTGACGTGCGTGACAACACTCACACACGGGACCTCCATTTTACCTCTCATCCGAACGAGGGTGTATTTTTGTGAAAAATTCTCGCCTAACATTTTTCAAGAACCTTCTTTACTGTAAATAATCTGAAAAAGCACCGTTCAAACCTAACGAAGAACCCGTTGTACATTTAAACGCCAGCGTCGATTCCCGTTTTAATGTGCTAATTAAGTAAAGTTTTGTGGGCATAAAATCTTCCCTTTTTTGCTAATACACGCAGTCAATCGTCTTTCTCTCATCTCTGTACTGGAACTGGAACTATTAAAACGCTATTATCTAACTTTTATGGTTTTTCTGATAGTAGCGCTTCTTTAAATTGGAACGTCTATTCATTGATTTAAGATAATTAGCTTATTTAGTAGCATTTAGAATATTTCTAGTAAAATGACACATATGATTTATCACTTTTGAATTCTCTCGAATAGAAATGCCGTATTTTCTTATTTAATAATATAAACATTCGAAAATTCTGGAACTAATTCGAATTAACTTCTTTGAAAGAAAGCTATTCTTTATTTAAACTCATAAAGTGGTATTTTCAACGAGAACGAATACATTATTTTTGCTTTAAATGGTATATCTACACACGGAAAATCATCTAGTATTTTAAAGGTGCATGGGACTTGTTTTGTGTCTGCAATAAGTATCTACACACGGATTTTAATTACATAATTAATGAATGCTTTGTCTTATGCTTCATAAATGCAATAAGATTTGTTTTACGGTATATGAAACGTATTCTATCGAATATTTACATGGGAATCTTATTTCCTGTGCTAATGGAGCACGCTTATGCGTGTATACAGGATGGAAAAATTTAATATAGGAAAATGTTTATTTTTCTTCGTTTTTCTTCTCCTTGGGTGGTTTTTTCTTGGAATTAGGTGTTCAATGACCTCTCTTATTTTCATTATCACATCAATATATATATCATGTTCTTTGTGTCTTTCTAACAGAATGGCAAATATTAACGCTTTGGTCTTATCTAGCATATCTACCATATTACCCTAAAACAACCACTAAGGACTGGTTAAGGAACATTCGTCTATCGACTTCTCATATACATATTTAATTAAAGCCAAACTATGCTTTAACTTGACCTACTTTTGGTCCCAGTAGTAAAGCAATAAAATTTCTTATTACCTTCAATTATTTGAATTAGAATCTTAATTAAATCCTTTCTACTTGCATACTTTGTTACCAAATCCAAACCTGCGGGTTTTTTTTTTTATAAAAATTATGTTTTGCTTTTAAATGCTTGTATACCTATGACGTATGATAGCAGTATTGGGTACTGCCAATAAAATAATTTTGTTTAATTTATATTAAAAGATTATTTTTCTTTCTTTAAACAGCCTTGAAGATAACTTTCTAGGAGATTGTACTGTAACCGACCTAAAGGCTAACCCAAACGCCCTCTATCAACGGCACACCGAGCTTCATGATCTAACATCTAGTGTCAGTGGCTCGATGACTCCTACGTTGTGTTGTTATCATGTATCCCAAATTCACACTGGGAAGATGGCGTTAAGGCGGGAAGGTTTGAAATAGAATTATAGAATTGACCTAACTTGACTTTTAATCAATATAATAACCACTAAATAGGTCATTCGCATGAAAGTATAGAAAAATAACATTTAAAGCAAACAGTGCCGTACTCAACCTGGGCGATTGGGGAAAGAACACGGCAAGGAAACCCCAAACTGCCCTCACACTTCCAACTGCATTTGGCACATCTCAACAAGGACGGGTAACGTACAAGTACCCAGATCACCGACATTGAATTTGACGGGATGTTAACTGTTACCCAGACATACCACACATTGCAACTGAAGAAACGTTAGTGTAAACCAGCTAGTCTTTTCTGGTAGGTACTGAGGTCGGCTAGGGTAACGTACGGGTAACGTACAAGCACCCAGATCACCGACATTGAATTTGACGGGATGTCAACTGTTACCCAGACATACCACACATGACAACTGAAGAAACGTTAGTGTAAACCAGCTAGTTTTTTCTGGTAGGTACTGAGGTCGGCTAGGTCGATACTACCGAGCTATAGTTGAAGAGGGAGACACCAGGAAGATGACCTGCACCTTGACTACCAATGTTCCTCCCCGCACGGACATAAAATGTTAGTAATATTTAACAAGGCTCGAGCACTCGCGCCTACATACATGCATTAACAGTTTCCAACTCGTGTTGCAAAATATTTCACAAAGGCTAGCTGACTTCCTATTATTTGCAAGAGTACAACTACAAGTACATTGACAAGACGACATGAATCGCTGAAATGAACTTATGGTATGATTGCGCATAGTTAAAAAGGCGCTTATTATTGAATAGACTATCTCCAACATAGTCATAAAGGCAAACGCGAAGGCACGAGGTGGTCGGCCATACCAGAGGTTCAATTTAATTACACCACAACAATTATCACAAACGTTAAATACTAATTAATTATATAGAAACATCGGCTACATAATAGGATAAACAGACAACAACAATATAATGAAGTTTAAACCGAGATATGAGCGATGCAGTGGTATATGTGATTAATATGCTGAAATAAAACGATTATACATGATAAAAATGTCAAATGAAACAAAAATATCAAACATTATTAAATATGTTGGCAACAAATACATACCCAATACATACCCAAGATTTAGGCGCTAAATGTTTGTATAAATTTATGCTAGTTAAATATATTAAATCTAGTAAGTAAACGTTAAAAATTATTCATTATGATTGCATCGGTTAAAACGTACTTTTAAAAGTTAAACATATCGTGGCATTACAAGTTACAAACAAACAATGTACACAACAACGTTGTGGTTTATTCGATTACTATCTTAAAACCAAAACAAATATAACATAGCGATAGAATACTGCTCATTTTCAAACTTGCCTAATAATTTGATTCAATATATCTAGGGGATGATGTTGGTACTAATTGCTCGTATAATCACAGTAAGGGTACATTTACTATTGATTCGGTAACAGGTGCAATGTAATTTGAGTTACAACTCTGTATTAAATCCTAAATAAACATTATTTCAAATAAACATATATTAGTTTTACCAAGTTTTAGATACTAAATAGACAATTCAGATAAATAAATATTAGTTTTCAGTTGTTAAACCAAACCACACTCCTTTATACATAAAACATATTCAATAAAATAGTAAATTCACCTGAAATTACATATTAAACAATCCACATCAAATTCTAAGTCAAAAGCAACAAGTAACCCGTACATATATTTCCTTCAATGGTTAAGTAACTTATGGTTTTACACTAAGTACCAACATCACACTCGAAACGAGGCTGGAATTACCAGATGTAATTAGATTACCTTAAATAACAACTACATTATCAACATAAAACATTACCTTTAATAAAAACCGCCAAGTGAAATCTTCCAACCGTCCATCTTGAAATCTAAAAACAAAGTCCTTTAACCTTGTCGACTAGCTCGATCGTCCCTACACATGCGCCCCCTTATAATGTAAATTCTGACGTAACAGAATGCGTTTAGAAACCTGCAAGTGGTTAATGAGCTATTCTAACAAATACCTTCAAACATCGAAATGTACACTATAATATTTACAATAATTATCAACCAATGAGAAATCGACTTAGAAGCACTACGAATCACTACAAGGTGTGATTTATCATATACCGCCTGCCCTCAGTTCAAATAATACTCTGTTATTTGACTAATATTGGATTATCGCTTCACGATTATCTCCCTTGAGGTATATTTTACTTATTACTTGTCATTTATAGTTCGTTATTTTGTGTTGTTTATAACCTTGGCATTAGATTTCTTGTTGAACTATTATTTTCTTGCATCCATATGAAGAAGTTCCTCTTTGTTAGTAAAATGATAATATTATTATCTGGATATTTGATAATGCTGAAGATGATGCTCTTTTGTGTCAAGCTTGCTGGTTTACGACGTTCTTATTGCTTTGCTCCATTTATTTACAAGTTAAAATATCAATATGAGTTTATTATACATTAACATTAAAGACATGATATACGCAGTACATATTTATGTCATTGTGTGAGTAATTAAATTGCAAATGTCTTTAGTTCTTGGACTCAAAGCACTTTAATTTGTAAATTTACGGAATGTGTTTTTATGTTAAAGAATTGGATATAAGGCTTTACAACAAAGACCTGGATCTGGTGTAGTTTTGGTGACCATGTCCGTGGTTAGAAGTGACCCTGGCGTTACGATGATTGTACTCGAATTTCTGTATCTTTGATATCTTGCGGTTAGTGGGTGGAGAGGATGGCGTGCCTCCTGATTTGGTAAAAATTAAAGCGGGCTGATGGCGGATTGTTCCTAGTTTTGGAGTGCTTCTAGGCGTCACGTGCTCTAGAAGGGATCCTGATGGTCATGATAGCTTTGGGGTGGATCGGTATAAGTTATGGCGGATTCTGTTGTAAGAGTTCACTTCATTCTATCCCGTTAGATTTAGTGGTCACAATGAGATTATCCAAAAAGAAACCTTTAGTGCAGAAGGAGCTGGTGATTTACGTCTTGCACTATTTCTAAGTTCTCTCTAAGGAATTTGACAGTTTTCTTTTAGAGAGAACACCAAGAAAAGTAACTCCTTTGTATTGTATATTTTTATTTCTAGAGCCTTAAAAGCTATAATTGGTTTAATGGTTTAATGAAACAAAAAATTTAGGTAATAGTAAACAGTACATAATTGCATGTACTTATGTGTTTTATTTTATTTCAAATCTATAAATTTACATATTTATATAAAGGTTAGATACGAACATATTAAAAAAACACTGGTTCAATTTTTAGTTGGCACCTTAATAGATATGGTCTTGACTTCGGTATACTCTTTTAGACACTCCTCCCCTCTGCAAAACCAATGTTTAAATTTATTACAAACTTAAAAGCATAACTTACAGTTCTCGTCCAGTTCCAGATTGCTTAAATCCTCCAAACGGAGCCTGTGGTGTTACGACATCATAACAGTTCACCCTATAATCAAAAAAAGTTCATTATTGGCGACGTTCAAGGTTTAGGTTTCATATAAACTCTTCACATTTATAAATTATAAACATTGTTTTTATAATTTAATTCTAAACACGTGTAGCGCGTCAGCGTTACGTTAAACAAACTGGTAAAAAAAAGAACGTTAATTTTAAACGGACAAAATTAATATTGATGCGCCGTGTATATTCTGATTTCATGTTTATTAGGTTTGCCATTTCAATAAATTTTTAATTCTATTAAAGACAATCTAAATCATAAACTTAAAAACACAAAAGAATAGTTTTATTTCCGTGTAGTACATGTTTGAATGTAACTCAGGTCCATAAATTACTCCAAAAACCGCAAAAACTAGATACATTTCAATATTACGTATTTTTCCATTTGTAATTATAGTTAAAATTAATCTTAATTATCGCATAGGATGTACCTTGCAAGCCAATTCTCCTCTGTCGTGTACATAATATAGTTTATGGGTTTTAGCGCGATTAACGTTCAAGTACTTTGTGTTGGGGTGTGCCGCGATAGTTGTGGAAAGTACCGGTACCGCAGCTATGGTGCTTTAAAAATATTAACGTTTGCGTTCCTCGTGCTACTGCCGCCGCTTAAATTTGAAGTATTACCGATATGAAGGTTCCGCTTATATCAACTTTGCTTATATTTACACATCCACTATATTCACCATTTGTGGTTATCGAAGTTGACGCAAGACACGTATTATGAAGTCGCACATAAAAATGTAAACATGAATAATTATCCAAGTAGTTGGGCAAACAAAGTAAATTTTTGTAGTATGTCATTTTGAGAAAGCTTTTAGAATAATTTCAAAGTAAATAATAGTAGAATTATTAATATGCATGTTCCGAACAATAAATATCCCAAATGTATAAGCTTTTTTAAAAATTTTAGTAAAATGACGCAGAATGAATGTTACATCGACACACGTGTAATTATAATACAAAGTAAAGGCTAGACAATATCATAAACATATTCGTAAAGTGTAGTTAAATAGATAGAAATAGCTGATGATCTAGTAAAATCCACAGATATTAGGTTACAAATCAAATATTATCATAAAATACACTTTTACAATGTTGAATCTAAAGTTCCTGTAACCTGTTTAACATGTTTTACAAAATGTAAGACGATGTTACACAATGTTACTTTTGGCTGAACTTGAGATCTTTTAGGATGAAGGGATCTCCTAAAAAAGATGAAAACTCAACTATCTTCCGACTATGCTGGGGTATATTCCTCGGGTAGAGCTTATGAGGAGTGATCGTGATTCTTATGACAAAACATTATTTACTTGCCAACTATCAAACTATAGGGAGTCACGGTTTTTTCACGTGTTTCAAAACAAGCTCAATAGAAAGACTATACAACGACACCCATCTAAAGCAAAGAAAGTGGAGGGAATGCAAATAGTTAGACACCTGACGGAGAAGAATTAATTAATTATTTACAATCATAAATGTAAACATGTGAGGGTGATCGTTAAGAGGTTAGTCGAGTAAACCCCTTTGGCTATCAATAAACAGGCGGGCGTTAACCTGGTACGGTCAGCAGATTTTCGACAGAGTCGAACAACACTAATAGATTGGGACGGATTGATTCTATAGCAACAAAGATTGAAAATAGGAAACCAGATGGAAAATTAGTTCAATCCTGGCTGCATAGAATTCTTTATCCATCTGTTCAGCTACATATTGAAAAAATACAACGCCCACTATTACTTAATGTATAGTATTAAGTTATTATAGATATATAATCTGAATATTGCAAGTTTAATTGAAAATTTGAGACGTGTTGTAGATTATTATAGTTGAATTATCAAGGTTACGGTTAATTGAATATGAACTGATTTATACAATTTCGCAATTTTGCGTATGTATTTGTTTACATAAATATAATTATGTCGCTAATATATACATTGATTTAGGTGAATTTAAAATTTTGTGTGTATACCCGTTTACAGGAAAAATAAGATGATTCTGTGGTAAAATAGATATAGGTGACGCACTAAGCTGAAACTTGTTATTGTCTTTGTTTAAATTATGGTGTAGCATATTGTAAGAATTCCATTTCACAAGGAGGTCGATGTATTTAAGAATTCCCAGGAATAGTCGTCCATTGGATTCTCACTAGACTAGACTAAACTAGACCAGTTGGCGCTCATATTCTCTGACAGGTTAAAAGTTTTTCAAGGTGTGTTATTGGTAACGTAATTTGAAATTGCGTTGTTACATTTTTTGATTTTTGTTCCATTTCTTTTATTTTTTCTATAGCGACACACCCCCGCACTATTGTAGTTACCCGGTGCATTCTTAATTTGTTACGGAATTTCCGTCCTCTTTCACCAATTTCAAATTTAATAATTAATGTCCCGGAACAAATTTAGAGTTACCATCTTATTGGGTTTACCAGCATAAGTTTTTAACTATTCTGTTCGACAAACAGGAAGATAACATTTGATATGTGTAGCCGTGTGGTCTCGCTCACCTGTTCTAATTCAAAAACAAAGTAGTTTGTCTGAAACAGCTTTTACGTTAACATAATAAGCAGTGAATCGTGCGGGTTAAATCTAAATTTATGTTGAGAAAGTTAATTTCTATTGTTAAGAATTTCGTTCTTAGTTATGGAAAGATCGGTGCTATTCATATTTATTTTCTCTTAAAAATTACGACTGATTTTGAAATGGAACGGTTGGCATTTTTATTAATCTCCCTTTATTCGTACAAGTATGTTTCGAAGCCAGTCCAAGTGTGTGATTTATAACTTCAGGTGATAAAAACGCATACATTAAACCTCTTACCCTTTTTGATGTCAAAAGTTTTATTGTATTAATTAAATCTAGGGGTTTTCCAATCCTAAATTGGAGGGTGTATTTCCAATTATAATTTAGCTAGTATAAATAGGTTACGACGCCTTATAAATGTGATTATGATTTCCATGCTGTGCTTTTGGACTTTTGGAAATAATTTTATTATGTTTATTATATATTCGTTAGAATGGACATTTTTCTACACTTCAAAGAATGTGCGTCATTGCTTCAACCAATGGGAACGGCGATATAGTGGAGGGGTTTTTATAAGTTCGTGTAAACGGACACTATCATCGTGGACTTTTTTACCGAACAGACAAAGTGACCAGTCAGTGCGATTAATGAAGTGAAGTACCTGGAATTCCTACCTCTATCTTAACATCGTTTTCTTCCATAATGTTGTAGGTATCAACAACAATTTCGCTGCAATCTGCGTTATATAGGCCATTCACCAAGGAGGACCGTGACGTACATTCAGAGGAACACTATTCGTATACGAGAATGCAGTATTTAGTTCTACTTTGAGTATCTATATTGCATGCACACAGTTTTGCGTTAATATTTGGTACAAGGATATTTTTGAGCTTTATTTTCTCAACATTATTACTGTAAGTATAAATTATGTGACTACGCATAAAACTGCGGTTTCCAGTTCTCGCGTATTGTAGAGGAATAACTTACATTTTGTACGTATTCTGTCGCATTTTCTAAAGTTAAAAGGAATGTGTGGTTACTGCACTAACCAATGAAAACGTTAGACGGTTGGCGGCGTAACAACGAGTTCACGAGAAGGAAGCGTTTTAGCAAAGATTTGATATTCAACTATCGCACTGTATCAACGTGTACGTTTTAGCGCGTGTTAAGTACAGAGAGGTGTACACGTGATTCCCTACATTCCTTTTAATTACCTTAATCATTTTAATATCGTCTGTACCGTAAAGTGGTAGATTCAACAGCCCACTTCACGGCAGCAAATTGAGAAGAAAAGCAAGCACCCGGACCTCACGACGACTTATTAAACATTAATATACTAGCATAGATCTACTTTAAATTACGACTATTACTTAAAGGTAAACAGTTTTTAATTTATTTGTAATTTGTCTTTTCTACTGTATTTGAATTTGGGTAATGTTGAGCTTTCTGCTGGATCATTTTTGGTACTAAATGTTTATCTCTGTTATTTTACCATAATAATATTAATGAAGGTAAGCAATTTTCTTAATGTATACTATTATCTTGAAAATATATGTAATATTATTAGTCCTCTGCACGACAACGCAAAAATTGTATTATTTTTAAACCTGTAATTTTGACGAGTAATAATTTGGCGCCAACAACGTGGTTTTTATTTATAACGCACTGATTGTTTATCTATAATAGTCTATCTCAGACTTCTTCTTTTCAAAGGTTAAATATTAAAAAATATATTTAAAAAAGATTTATTTCGTCTTGATATATGTAAATTGTCGATATTACCATTTATCTTTATGCGAACTTAAAATGGTGACCGTCATGTTAAGTTAAATATTTATACTAATTAATTTACTATAAATCTACCACTTTATTTCTTACCAAACAGATCCAGATTTAACAGCCTGAGCAAACACCAATGCTGTTTCAATATTCGAGGTAATTACCCCTGAAGCCAAACCATATTTAGTATCGTTGGCTCTTTCAATAACTTCATCGAGTGTATCGAACTTAAAAATGCACTGAACTGGACCAAAAATCTAAAAAAAAGTAACTTAGAAAATATTTCAGCAAAAAAATATTACATGGTTAAGTTAATTGACGAATCCCGACTATAGTCGGAAATAAGATTAATACCAGATTATGTATTTTTGGAAACGTAAAACCAGCGGATTTGGAGGAATATAAATTGTAATGTATATAATGCAGTTACCTAAATTACCAATAATTGTAATATTTCCTTATAAAAATAATATGTCATTGGTTATAAATAAAAACTTTTAAAAATTATTATTATAAAAGGGATACGGCAAGTCAAAGTGTGTGTCACGATTGACATGGGCGAAAAACCACGCATCATCGACCTAGTTATAGCATGAGAAAAAATTCCTATCTTTTATACCACAATGTTATATGCACAAATATTTGCTAATTCAGTTCGGCTCTTGTTGATTATGTATTACGAGGAAGTTGATGTTGGGCGGGGGGGTGTTCATACTGATTACTGTTTTGGATTTGGTTTGGAGCAGAGCAGTAAATGAGCAGTAAATTAGGGGTGTATCAGGTACAGTACAAGGGATTAGATTAAAGTGGCGAAGTTGACTTCGAAAGTTGCCGTGTTCGGTCAGAAATTGGACAGTAGGTCTACTGGAAAGAGGGATGTGTACTGGGATGTCAATGGTAGAGGGGAAAATTTCATGATTTTATCTGTCTGAGAATGAAAGGGGTCATAGTTCATTTTTTTCCAATGCTCCACCCGAATGTACCACATTGGCCAATAAGCGATTTTTTTTACCTGGAAATTTTGAATTTTGCTGAGCCCTTTCTGTTCCACGCAAGGTAGCGATCTTTAACGTGCGTGACAACACACACGGAACCTACATTTGACCTCTCATCCGAACGAGCACGTATGTTTTTTGAAAGATACTCGCCTAACATTTCTCAAGTGGACTATGTCGGAATTCGAACCCGGGACCCACACTACGCCACTTAACTGCCAAAATTTCTGCTAGCAGTATAGGAGGGGATGGAGAATGCGGCACTTGACCTCCGTGATGGGTAAAGTGCGATAGTCATCGTACAATGAGCGACAATGGAAGGCAAAGGTTAACACATTAGGGATGTTTAGGTATAACAGAGAGTTAATGATAAGATTCCAAAGGGTGGAAGAAAGACGCGTGTCTTGAAGACAACCTTGAGTCAGAATTTTGGTGGAAATGTAGTAATTCGTGGTGAAGTCAGCTGTGCGAGGGTATAAATATGATTTTATGATCAGGAATAGGTTTGAGAGGAAGTTAGCAAGTTTTAAGTGATTGAGGAGGTTAGGCCACCAGAGTAGGTCGAAAGAGGAACGGAAATCTATTAGAAGAGCAACGATATACTTATAATGAGAAGATCCAACAGGTAGATAAGTTGCTTTGCGCTATAGCCTTTGCGGAATACATGTTGGTTTGGAAATAGGATGGCGTGCGCTTCAATGTGGGAATTCAATTTAAGGAGAATTATGTTTTATAGTTTTCCATGGGTTGGGTGTAGAATTATAGGCCTATAGAAAGTGGGATTGCCAGGCGGTTTATTAGGTTTCAGGATGAGGGAGATGAAAGCTGATTTGGAGGAAATTCCGGTTATTAAACATTTCCGAAAAAGGATGAGGGTAGGTTTTCATATTAGATGCTAGGATTTTTGTAGGATAAAGTTGATGATTTCGTCTGGGCCTGGGGGGTTTGTTTAGGTTGAGCTTGAAAACTGGTGTGTCTAAGGTTGCTGCATTGACTTCGGTATCGGGATCATTATCAGAAAGAGTTTGGGAGTTGTGGAGCAGATAGGACAGTGGAGTCCAATATGGTCGTCAATATGGTATCAGAAGTTGGACACTGTGTTCGTGGGTGTGGTTAGGAATATGGGCGGTAATGTTTTGATAAGTCTTTTCCATGGGTCAGTGCAGTTGTCGTCTATGATGGATAGGTAGTGTAGTTTTTCGTTGTCTTTATAAGTTCTTTGAATTGTCTTCCTTCTTTCCTGCAGCTGGCGGTTAATGTTTATTAGAAATGGGTCAGTTGAAGTTTGTTTCGCTCATTGTGCTCTATGTCGGACGAATGTGAGTCAACCTCTTGCTGTGTTGATATGATGCGTTCACAAGGGTAAAGCTTGTGGAGTGCATTCTTTATATGAGATTATCATCATATACATTTATTTCTAACTATACAGAGGCCTAAGACTAACTTAGCTGTACATTACTAAGTAATAGGCGGTTTCTGTGGCTTTTTGGTTCGGTCTACGGTTAGGGCTTGGCGCCCTATCTTGTGTCACTGCGAGCTTTGTTCGATGGTATGATGGGTGTGCTGATGGTGAGTGTATACAGGTGTGCATGTGTAGGTCTTGTGTTTGAAGGTCATTGCTAGGGTGTGTAGATGTGTATATAGTGTTGTTTTCAGTGTGCTTACCTTACATGTGATTTTCCAATGCTCCACCCGAAAGTATTACATTGGCCAGGGAGCGAGGTTTTTTTAAACCTGGAAAATTTTGAATTTTGCCGAACCCTTGCTGTTCCAAGCAAGGTAGGGATCTTTAACGTGTATGACAACACTCACACACGGGACCTCCATTTTACCTCTCATCCGAACGAAGGTGTATTTTTGTGAAAAATGCTCGCCTAACATTTTGCAAGCGAACCGTGTCGGAATTTAAACCAGGGACCTTGGACGTAGTAGTCACACGCATACCAACCACGCCACGAAGCCGCCCTCAGTATGCTTACCCTACATTTGATTTTCCAATGCTCCACCCGAAATTACTACATTGGCCAGGAAGTGAGTTTTTTTACCTGAAAATTTTGAATTTTGCCGAACCCTTGCTGTTACAAGCAAGGTAGGGATCTTTAACGTGCATAAAAACACACACACGAGACCTCCATTTTTACCTCTCATCCGAACAAGGGAGTTTTTTTGTAAAAATGCTCGTCTAACATTTTTCAAGCGGACTGTGTCGAGATTTGTACCCTGGGCCTTGACAGTGTGCTTACCTTACATGTGATTTTCCAATGCTCCACCCGAAGGTACTACATTGGCCAGGAAGCGAGTTTTTTTACCTAGAAAATTTAGAATTTTGCCGAACCCTTGCTGTTCCAAGAAAGGTAGGGAGTTTTAGCGTGTGTGACAACACTCACACAGGGGACCTCCATTTTACCTCTCATCCGAACGAGGGTGTATTTTTGTGAAAAATGCTTGCCTAACATTTTTCAAGCGGACCGTGTCGGGATTTGAACTCGAAACAGTGTGCTTATCGCAGGATTTGGATAGGGGGGTTGTTTAATAAAATGTCGAGAAAAAAATTTGTTGGTTTATTGTGGGAAATTGGTTACGAGGAAGTTGAGGTTGGATAGGCGTCATTAATTTAAGGTGTGATTGTTGAAGTAGGTTGAGGAGACTTGAATAAATGAGATGTTATGGAATTTCTGAGGTCTGCTCGTCGCATGGGCAATTGAGAGATGGAATTAAATCTAATTGATGGAGTTTAGCACTGAAGGAAACGTGTCCGGCAGGGCATTGGAAGGTTGATGGATTGGAGTGCGCTATGTGTGACGGAATATCTGTGATGTTGGGGTAGGTGTCATGTGTAAATCTACTTGTGAGAGGGTTCGGAATTCTTGCCAGATCGGTGAATTAAGGATTTGATCTCTGTTCTGCGAAGTGTACCATGATCATCGGGATACAGTGTTGAGTCGTGTAAGAATATGGGCCTGCTTTGTTTACGGTTTCGGATTTGAATACATGAGTGGAGAGTTATTTCTATAGGCGGGACGTGTGGGAGTGTTTGGAATGCGGATGTGGAAGCTATTCTACATGCTCGGAAATGGTAGAAGAGTGGTCGTATAATTCGGTCGAGCTTGTGTCTTAGGAAGGGTGGGGTGAGTGGGAACCAGAAGTCTGTAGCATATTGTTACGTGCCAAATTGGCCCTTAAACATGTCTTAGGTTAATTTTGATGTGCGGAAGTTTCGCGCCATAAATTCAAAAGACTCGGTACGCGTATTTCCGTTACGTCACAGTGCGTTTGCGCCAGATCGCGCGACGCGAGTCGAGTAGAGAAGGTGGGGTTTTCCTGTGCTCTCTGTAACGTAGCTTTTTGGCCTGAACCTTCAAGGAGTGTGGACGTGTAGGTATCGTATCGTGCCTTATCTTTATCTATGTAGATTTCCTTGCTTGCTTATCTGTTTGTCGCCCTTATACCTGATATTCCTGTCCATTCCCTGTAGGAGACAATTTGTAGCCTTGGTCTAACCGTCTTCCACGCCGGAGCAGCCCACGACCCTAGACGAGCCGGATGTCCATGCTCCGCCAACAGCACCGGAGCAGTCACCATCTTTAATCACTTCGGGATGGAGCCCTGATGGACTTTGATAGAGGACAACTTTAGCTCAACCCCGCAGGACGTTCGGATTTCTGATGTAAGTACTCCATTGTTTAATTTGTTCGCTGATATAACCTATTGGCTTAAATTTATATATTTTTACGATAATTGCGTAATTTAATTTGTGCATTGGTGACGTCATTGTCAGATGGGCGCGCCAAATCTGTATAAAGGTTAGCGTTACCAACCGCCCGTGACGTCGATTATTCCGCGCTTGCGCGATGTATTTATGAACTTTTTAACTGTAAGAATTGCGTGTTTAAAACGTAAGAATATCTAATTATAGGAAGAACAATTTGATTGAGGGTTACTCTACGTGCGGTGTTGGTGAGATGTACGGATTTTGGAAGTGAATGCTGGAGGTTGTGTATAATGATTTTGGTGTATGTGCTGTTACGTGCCAAAAAATTTTTGGCACTAGACATTTTTAAATAATTGTTAATATGAGAGGATTTCGCGCCATAAATTTAAAAAAACTTGTTGCACGTATTTCCGTCACTTCAGAAGTGCGTTGCGCGAGACTTCGCATCGACGCGTGTGGACGAGGAAAAAAGTGGGGAATATCCGGAAGACGCTTAGGGACTTGCCTTGGAACGTGAATAAGAGTGGTTGGTCTTTGGTACCTTATCGTGCCTTTTTTTGTGTCATGTAGATTCCTTTTGCCTTTATTTTTGATTGTCGTTCCCTAAACCAGTTTCCTGTCGTTCCCTGCATACATAGAAAGAAGAGTTGGAATCTGGAAGCAACCTGGTAGAAAACCCACGATCCGAGAAATAACGAGTCCACGGAGCCCCGCAGCCGCCATCATAAAATAATCCTAAGGGAAGCCACAAGATGCCATCAGGAAGAAATTCTGAACGAAGCTTCACCTATTCACGTAAGTACCCCCTAGGGGCTGTTTAAAATTGGTATACTTCGTAAATTACGTGCCATAATTTGCATATTGTGTGACGTCATTGGCAATTGGCGCGCTAATTTCCACATCATGTAATATCGTTACCAACTGTCTTTTGTGTCGCTTGTGCGGCGTTTACGGTAATGTAATAGTGCGAAGTTTTGTCAAATAGGTGTCAGTTTTGAGACATGTGTCTAAGTGCGGTCCTAGGTACTGGGCTGTTTTAGAGAAGGTGATTGGGGCGTGTAGGATGTGGACCTTTGGAATGCATCGCAGGTCAAGGAATCCTTTGAATTTGGAAGAGACAGTGGTTGTTTGATTAGGACGGACAAAGTTTCGACGAAATGCATAAGGAGGGCAGCAGTGGATTCAATGTAGGCACGGGAGTTGCCATTAGGAAATGCCACATCATTGACATAGGCAAAGGCTGATGTATTGAGGATATTAAGTTCTAGGAGAGGATTTATACCGAGGTTTCATAGGGTGAGGAAAGGCGAGATCCTTGAGAGCGGCCTTGTGACAAGGACTTGGAGGCTATGAAGAAGTTGAAGGAAAATGTGTCAGTTCGGGATGTAAGAAAGAATTTAACAATATAGTTGAGGTTTTTGGGAAGTTGGCTGTACATAATTGGTTTAGGAGATTCGGTCACCAAAAGACGTCAAAAACGGATTGAAAATCAAGAAAAAGGGCTATTACATACTTAGTGGGTGAGGATTGGACGGTTGAAATTAAGAAGTGGATGGTGTGTTCAGCACTGTGTCCCTGACGGAACCTGTGCTGGTTGGGAGAGAGAACGGAATGATTATCAATGTGGGAACTAAGTTTGAGAAGGATTATTTGTTCAAAGTGCTTTCCTGGTAGAAATAGGAGCGCAATCGGTCTGTATGATTTAGAGTCTTCGGGTGGTTTATTGCTGCTCACATCGTCTGTTCTGTTCCATAAGAGGCAATGGAATGATGTATCGTGTGGAGTTGTAAAAACACGGTTGCCGAGATGCGCCGCGCACGCGCCGTCGCTGCTGTTAGTTAAACGCGACACCATGTGTTCTACGCCAAAAGAACTACATTGGTAATACGCCGTGTCGGCTGCCGCTAGCTGCGCCTACGCGTCGTATGTTGGTTTGTCTGGCCTTAGCTTAAAACATTCTGATACTAGAATGCCAAAACTGAAACATTATTTTTGATAACCTATAAGTAAACCAAAATAAAATTGTAATACGTACCTCCTGTTTTGCAATAGTCATATTATCGGCAACATTCGAGAAAACAGTAGGTTTAATAAAATACCCTACGCTACCATGACGTTCCCCTCCTGTTTCGAGTTTTGCTCCTTCTTTTTTTCCAGTTTCAATAAGCCCTAAGATTTTTTCAAACATTTCTTGATCAACCTATTGTAATGTTCTCCATATAGCATATTTTTAAAAATCAAATACCTACTTGAGGTCCTTGTTCTACACCATCTTTGAATGGATCTCCAACAACTCTTTGATTTGCTTTTTCAGTTGCCTTTTTGACAAAGGCATCGTAAATACCAGCTTGAACGTATGTACGAGAACCTGCACAACAGTTTTGGCCGTGATTTGCAAAGCATGCTAAGTGCGCTATTCCAACGGCATCATCCACTAAAAATCACAAATGTGCAAAATATGTAAAGGAAAACGAATACTTACAATCTGCGTCGTTGAAAATTACAAGAGGACTTTTGCCGCCCAATTCCAATGTGACACGTTTCAAATTTGTTTTTGCAGCAGTTTCCATTATTATGTGACCTACCTAAAAATAAATCATTAACTGTGGACATTAATATAGGTAGATAATAGACAAAAATATAAGATAATAAAAAGTCCCAGTACAATGTAAATTTCGTGACCGTCACAGTTCATTAATAAGTACATATAACAACAAACAAATAAAAATGTTAAATTACAGTAAAAATATATGGATACATTAAATTAAAATAAACTTCTGATGTCGTTGATAGGTCAGCCAGTGTGGGAGAGGAACCAGAACTCTTGCCGGGGTGCAGCAAGGAATGATGTATAAAGAATTTAATTCCAGTTTTAGGGTGTTACGCTTTATTTTAAAAAGCTGTAACCTTTATTGTACTAATTTATTTAGGGACTTTTTTAGAACTCTGCATGTGGAAATTCCCAACAGACAAATACCGTAACACCAACGCCTTTGAAAACCACTTCAAGTTGTAGTTCACGCGGATATTGAGACTTTCTGCTTACCTTTGGGGTCTGGTATTATGCTAAGATAACAATTGTCACGGTTGGAGCGGCGGTGTTCCCATCCACGTGCGTCAGAGTTCTTCAACCTCTGCTGAAGATAGCATAACTCCAGACTTACTAACTGACTTCCGTTGCCGATGTGTTTTAGTGCTTCGAACTTATCGATAGTATCGACTAGTCGTTCCCACCTTCCCTAAATTCCGTATATCGTATTGACACGCGGAGCAGCAAAGCAGTACTAGCGAGAGCAACACCAAGCAGCCGGAAACAACGACGGATCCCGCTGTAAGGACCAGAATCTACGCATCAGTAGAAGACTACTGGGGTAAGTGACATTTGTGCATACTATATACCTCTGGTATTTTACATCTGAATGCGAGGGTCAAGATTATAAGAGATGGTATGGTATTCGTAAGGGAGTGAAGTTCAGTCATGTAGGGAGAGGGTTTGATTTTTCTTAAGGTTACAGGTTTGAATGCAGAAATTAAGGGTTAGTTCAATAAGGGGATTTGGTAAGGTATAGAGTGCAAAGGTAGAAACTGTTGTGTATACTCGTGAATAGTAAAAAAGGAAAAGTCTAATGACCTTGCTAAGTTTGCGTCTTGCAGAGCAACGAGTTAGAGAGAACCAGGAGTCAATGGCGTATCGATTTTGGGGATTATAATTTGATGAAGAATAAATCTACGTATGTGATTAGTAAGATGGACTGATTTAGAAAGTGAGTGAGGGAGATTTTGAAGAATAATCTTTGTTTTGGGTGTTGGATTTGAGGTAAGTGTCAATATGGAGGTCCAAGTGTAATGTTGACGAGGAGAAGGTGAGGGGAGTGTTCAGGATGTGGACTTTGGGGCTACGTTGGAGATTCAAGAAACCTTTGAAGAGGAGCATGTTGTATTTGGTGGGGAAAGCGTTTGCTTATTAAGGCAAGAACATGATTCAACAATTTGATGTGTTAATTATGTACGCGACGCGCTATATAAATTTTTAATCCACGTAGGCGATGACAACAGGGAGTGTGTTGATTTGATTTATTTGAAGGAGCGTTAGTAAATAGTTTGAAGGTATGGATGTGGAGATACAGGTCCTCTCTGACCCTCCTGCTTGTGTATGTTTAACTCACGTCCACTCTCATACGTAAAGTTCAAGCTTGCTCATCTGAAAGGTTGATTTTTAACTTACTTTAGTTCGGGCTTGCGTTTAACAAATAGAAATAAATAAACCTTGGTCACACTACAATAAAAAAAAAAATGCTAAACACATACACACATCAAAACAAAATATAAACTGCGATATTGTAGCTTATGTATACAAAAAACAAGTTCAACGATGTTGACTTACCTCAGTTGATCCAGTAAAAGCAACTTTGTCAATTTCATGATGTCCAGTAATAGCAGCGCCAGCTGTCGGTCCAAAACCAGGAACTACGTTTACGACCCCATCCGGAAAACCAGCTTCTTTAGTTAAAGCAGCAAGAACCAGAGCTGTAAGGGGTGTCTGTTCCGCAGGCTTAAGTACTGCCGTACAGCCAGCTGTTAGAGCAGGTGCAAGTTTCCAAATTGCCATGACCAGTGGATAGTTCCATGGAATAATTTGTCCTACCACGCCCACGGGTTCGCATCTAGTTAATGTAAGATAGTTTCCATCTGTGAAAAATGTTGAGTTGTAATAATTATAGAAGTACTTAAAAAGTATTACCTGTAGGAATAGTTTTACCATGGATTTTGTCAGCGTAACCGGCGTAATATCTAAGTACGCCTACTGCAAAACTAACATCGAACAAGGAATCCGTGTAAGGTTTTCCATTGTCAATTGTTTCAAGTGATGCTAGGTATTCGGCATTTTGTTCAAGCAAATCGGCAAGCTAAAATTAAAACGTTACCAAAAATTATAATAACAAACGCTTTGTGGCAACAGAGTTTTTATAGTAGAATTGCCGACACATCTGTTTCATGTCATACTTATAATTAAGGAAAAATTTGCATGTAAACCTTGAAGTGATCCGTAGTGTTTCTAAGTTGATTTCTCATTGGTTGATAATTATTGCAAATATTATAGTGTACATTTCGATATTTGAAGGTATGTGTTAGAATAGCTCAGTAACCACTTGCATGTTTCTGAACGCATTCCGTGACGTCAGAATTCACATTATAAGGAACGCATGTGTACGGACGATCGATCTAGTCGACAAGGAAAAACGACTTTGTTTTTAGATTTCAAGATGGCAGGTTGAAAGACTTCAATTGGCGGGGTTTTTTTATTAACGGTAATGTTTTATGTTGATAATTAGTTGCTATTTAAGGTAAGTTGATAACATCTTGTAATTCCAGCTTTGTTTTGAATGTGATGTTGGTACTTATTGCAAAACCGTTATTTATGTAAACATTGAAGGAAATATTTTTATGATTACCTGTTGCTTTTGTTTCTGAATTTGCCAGTTGTTTTACTTATCGGGTGTAATACGTAATTTTCAGGTGGATTTACGATTTTATTTAATATGTTTATGTATAAATGAGTGTTGTTTGGTTATCGACCGAAAACTAATATTTATTTTTTTGGAATAATGTTCATTTAGTATTTAATACAGAGTTCGAATTTCCATTGCGTTGCACTTATTGCAGCATCAATAGTAAATGTATCCTTACTGTGATTTTACGAGCAATTAGTACCATCATCCCTTAGATATATTGAATCAAATTATTAGGCAAGTTTGAATATGAACAGTATTATATTTCTATGTTATATTTGTTTTGGTTTTAAGATAGAAATTGAATTAACCACAACGTTGTTGTGTACATTTTTTGTTTGTAATTTGAAATGCCACGATGTGTTTAATTTTTTAAAAGGTACGTTTCAACCGATGCAATCATAATGAATAATTTTTAACATTTGCTTACTAGATTTAATATATTTAACTAACATGTACTTATACAACGATTTAGCGCCTGATGCTGGGCTTGTTTTTATGCTGTAGAATTTTGGATATGTATTTGCTGCCAACATATGTTATATTTGTTTGATATTTGTGATTCATTTAACATTTTTATTATGTGTAATTGTTTTATTTCAGCATATTAACCACATATTCAACTGCACTGCCCACATCTTGGTTAAACTTAATTAGATGTTTGTTGTTTTTGTATATTCTATAATCTAGCCAATGTTCCTATATAATTAACTAGTATTTAACGTTTGTGGATAATTGTTGTGATGTAATTAAATTGAACGTATGATATGATCGACCATCTCGTGCTTTCGCGTTTGCATTTATGACTGTTGAAGATAGTCTTTTCAATAACTAGCGCCTTTTAACTATTGCACAATCATGCCATAAGTTCACTTCAGCGATTTATGTTGTCTTGCCAATGTACTTATAGTGTACCCTTTTGCAAATAATAGGAAGTCGGCTAGCCTTTGTGAAATATTTTGTAACACGGGCTGGAAACTGTTAATGCATGTATGTGGGCGCGAGTATTCGAGCCTTGTCGAATATTACTAACATTTTATATCCGTGCGAGGAGCAACATCGATAGTTAAGGTGCAGGTCATCTTCCTGGTGTCCCTCCTGTTCAACTTTAGCTGGGTAGTATTGGCCTTGCCGACCTCAGTACCTACCAGAAAAGACTAGCTGGTTTACACTAATGTTTCTTCAGTTGACATGTGTGGTATGTCTGGGTAAGAGTTGACATTCCGTAAAATTCAATGTTGGTGATCTGGGTACTTGTACGTTACCTGTCCTTGTCGAGATGTGCCAAATGCAGTTGGAAGTGTGAGGGCAGTTTGGGGTTTTCTCTGCCGTGCTCTTTCCCCAATCGCCCAGGTTGAATACGGCACTATTTGTCATTTTTCTACGCTTTCATGCGAATGACCTATTTAGTGGTTATTGTTTTGATTATAAGTCAATTAGGTAAATTCTGTAGTTTTATTTCAAACCTTCTCGCCATAACGCCATCTTCCCAGTGTGAATTTGGGTGACATTATAACAACACACCGTAGGAGCCACTGCCACTAGATGTTAGATCATGGAGCACGGTGAGCCGGAAATCATTTCAAACGCCAAGTTCTCATAATTCAAGTTCTTACAAAATATCTTTCAAAATATTGTAACGGGCTACTACTACCGCGTTTCTTTAATTTAAAACAAGTTATAACAAAGGTCTTTATTACTCACTGTTCACAAGTCTAATTAACAGTATATGCCTTATTTATAGATGTTTTCAGTCCACTTAACAATGAAGCACTATTACACTAATGAATTTACAAGCACTAATTTCTTCTTATTCTAACTTCTTTACCATAGGTCCATTAACAACACTAACACAACTATTTGTTTATACACTTCTATTTATTTATGTATACTACAAGCTGCATGTACATTAGACACAGCATATAACATTTATGTATACTTCTAAAAGCTCAAACTACTATTACTTTACAACGTTATAATTTATATTAGACATTCTAGTATAGACTGGCTCTTGCATTTCTTAGCGGTCTTATATATACTCAGATTTAAAGACATGACTCATCTTCTGGTAATTACGAGAAGCTTCCCGGTCTGGCGAGAATGAACAGTGCTGGCGGCGTTTTGTGTGTTTGATTGCTAGAAGCATTCTAGAATCATGGAGACTATGCAGACCCTACAACGCTTGTGAGTTTGACGGGTTGCCTAATAGTAGCTCGCAACAATATGGTATTAAAATGGCCTGACCGTGGAATCAGTCTACATATATTCTGGGCTTTCCAGTTCTAACCTCAAATTCAAACTGTTTCTACACATAGGTGGACACTTTTTAAATTTACATTACTCAAAACTGTTTTATCTAACTTTAAAAATTTTATGCAACTAGTGGAATCATTAAAAATAATAACGAAGAAAATAGAGTGGGCTTCTTGAAATTCTTTAATTTTATATTCTTAGAACGCTGTGGAAATACTATAGGATTTTAACGATTTATGGGGTTTTTGAAGAACCTTTTGTGAGGCAACGTGACGTCGTTTATGACTAATATTAAATGCAAAGTCATTCACAGATAGGAAACAGATGGCAAACACTTACGTGAAGATCGTACCTTTTCTTAAATGTCTAACGCGTGGTGAATTCTGTAGTGAGAATTGGCCACGGTGATGACTTTGCCGTAAGATAGATGTTGGCTACAGAAGCCATAAATCACACACCGAAAATAACAACGTGCTAACACCTTTACGGTAAAGTAATAACATCCCAGACAATATGGAGCCCGCGTTATTCGCGGCCCGTCGGAAGTATTCGGCGTACAATAAACATCACTTCAGTAGTAAGCAACTTCAGTTACCTACATGTGCGTGGACAATTCATACTGCCCACAAGAACAGCATCCAGGTTATTTTCAAATAAGACTCATAATCGCAAAGGATTATGAGAAAGGATGCATGTTGCAACTAACTAGTGGAACAAACTTACATTCAATGGAATTTAACTAAGGACAAACAAGGACAAGGACAATAACAAATTATTGAGAGGATAAAGCGCATAATTAAATCAGGGGACCCTTTAAGAATCCTGCAGCTGTTTTAAAGATGGCTAAACGAGGAACACCATCAGTTCCAGGGCACAAATTTGCAATACGAGCGGGTTCCCAATTAAAAGGAAGGAAACTGTCCTTTATAAGGACAAGGGTACCTATATTAATTGGTACTAGGCGTTTGAGCTTAAGCGAACTACTACATGTAAACAACGTAAACAACGTAAACAACGTAAACAACGTAAACAACGGAAACAACGCAAACAACTGTAACATACTGTTTTAATAAGCTCTAATAGTTCTAGTATTCCTAAAAATAGTTAGTTTCTAGTTTAATTTTAGCATGCTAATTATTAGAATTGTAGCGGCTGCAGGATCACCCAAGTAGCTTCTCAGCGAAGTTCCCAGAAAGATCTAATCCAAGAGTTAATCAATTTTTCTAAAGGCACTTACTTTAAGGGCACTAAACATGTCAAATTAGTCCATATCTATGATTAGATGTCAATCATGCTTTAGGATCCTATTTATGTCAGGGTGGTCTGAAGCAATTTTTCAATTAGCTGAGCACTCAACTAAAATCAATTCTGAGAGCTACGGTTGTGGTTATCTTAGGCATTGACAGTTTTAATTAAAATTAAAGATTTACGACCGGCGCATCCTAAGCCGAGTAAGAGCGTCAAGAAAGGGTTATTTTCAATTAACCAAAATGTATATAAGGAGGCCAGCCGGTGGGAATCGGGGTTGTTTATTTCCAGACGCGTTAAAGGTTAAAGCTAACGGTTACTAGTGATGTGTTTATTTCTCTGCAGTCAAGTGCGGGCCGTTATGTTTTAAGTTATTTATTTCTCTGAGTAAGTAATTAGTATATGTGATATTACTATGAACTCAAGGCTGTGTTATGCAGCATAAGTCAGTTATTTGTTTAAAACAGTATTTGTCGACTTCCATAAAATACAATTCCGGGTGAATGCCCAGTTCAAGTAAATTGATCCGTTTTATTATTGCTTTGGAGACCGCATCGTTTTAGAAGGGTCTTCTATTATATTGTGTTTCGACGGTGTCAGAGGTCGTTAATCACTAATCCACGAGACTACCTGAGAATGCAAAGCTCAGGCCCGAAGTCAAGTTACGGTACTATTTGACCCTTGAGAAGGTCGTATTTTTCATGGTGTAGATGACCCCGTGGTTAAAAGGGTCGTCGCACTATGCAAGTTAATTAGACTAGGGTAGCATTAATAAATTTTTGTTATTGGGGTGTGTACACCTAGAACTGTATCTATTCAAAATATGTTTGTTAGTTAAGTTTAGTTAAGTTGTGTTTGTGCTAGCCGGAGACTATAAGTGACTTATTTTCTGTTCTGCCATTTTGGTTCATCGCCCACGAACAAAGTGCGACGAGAGCTATTACCGCGATTGGTCCATGGGCCGTTTAATTCCCATGGTGGCGCCCTTTTGTACATAAGGTTATTTACTTTATATTTTGTTATGCATATGTAATTAGTTGAAGTTTTAGTTAGTAGCTCGTTCAATAAAACAATCAATTTTCGTCTCAGTGTGTTTGTTTAATGAACCCCCCCTTCACCGACTGCTGCAGCTTGCGAGGCAACGTCCCGAAACGTGAGGGTACGATGGTGTTAGAGGTCCTGTTATTTATTATTTATTGTTAATTGGATACCCTCATGCGGTAGGTAAATATTAAAATAACACTGGCGCATTAACGTGGTTAAAATTGTAATTATGGTAAACAACACACGGACGAATTTTTAGATTGTTTTGTTTTTATTTAGTGTTAGGCAGAATTACAGTTTAATATTAGTGATTTAGGAACAAGTTTCGTTATTGTTGGCTTTTACCTTTTAGTTAGTCATGTATGTGGTAGAAGCTTTAAGAAGCGATGAGCTTAGTTATGAACTTTTAATTAGGAACGTTGAACCAACAAAGTTAAGTGTGTTAGAAAAGCGAAAATTATTGCGTAGAAAACTCATTGTTGAGAAAGTCGACAGTAATGTTTTTCTAAGTATGAGAAAATTGAAATCGTTCAAAAGGACGAAATTGAATTATTAAAACTTAAGATTTTTGAATTAGAAAACTGTTTAAATTCTTTTACCATTCTTCCTAAAAGGACAGAATATATTAAACTTAACACGAGATTAATGCATGTAACACAGAGACTAAATTATGTCAATTTCGATATTGAATTTTAGAAGTACACAAAGAACTGCATTCCAAATGCATTAGAGCTTTTGAGATTTTAGAACAGGTAAACGGGGAAAATGAGATTAACGATAACCCTCTTTATTGTTCGGCTAGCGGTAATAAAAATCCTACAATAACACCAACAGCAGAGGGTTCATGCCCTGGAGCATCAGCGGTTTCTTCCATTAATACCCCATCGGTCTCGATTTCTAGTAATGATTTAGGTACGCTAATTAAGTCCTTGAATAAAACAACGACATCAGTCCCGATCCACAAGTGGGGATTACAATTTTCGGGTGAATCTGATTCTATATCGGTTTTAGATTTTATTCAACGCGTCAAAGAACTGCAAGTTGCAAGAAAAGTTTCGTCAGATGACCTTTTCGAAGGGGCTATTGATCTTTTCACCAGTTCAGCACTGGATTGGTATAGAGCAACGCGGTGTACAGTAAATTCATGGGAACAATTAATTTTAAATTGAAACAAGATTTTCTTTCAGCCGATTATGCAGAGAATCTTTTAATGTTAATTAAATCCAGACGGCAAGGCGCCGATGAATCACCTACCATTTATATTTCAAAGATGGTAAATTTATTTTCTCAATTAGAAGAGTCCATTTCAATCAGGGAACAAATAAAAATTATTAAAAGAAATTTACAGACTTTTATGCCACGCAACTGGCGTTAATTGAAGTGACTGACATTTCCCATTTGATTTCTAGTTGTAAGCTTTTAGAAGACATTAAGCCTACACATTTTATTAAACAGGAACATTCGGATTCTGCCAACGTACCAGTTATCTTAGAACGTCAAGTTCGACAGAGTTCATTTTCTAATAATAATTTACCACGGTCCGGCGTTTCGAATTATTTTAAAAACACAGCAAAATTTTCGACTATTTGTTTCAACTGTAAAGACGAGGTCACTCGTTTCATACTTGTCCGGAGAAACGCGGAATATTTTGTTATTCTTGTGGGCAGTTGGAAGTTACGTCCACAAATTGTCCAAACTGCTCAAATAATTCAAAAACTAAGGACAGGAAAGCGCGTAGTCAGCCGTTGCTTTTCTTCGTTTAATAATATTGCTGCTGACAAAAGACGTGGTCGGATTGGTTAGTAAAGTTAAGAATTTTGTAAATCATCTAAGGTTTTTCAAATTTTTATAAAGTAAAAGATGATACAAGACCTTATATTAATATCGAGATATTTAAGGAAACTTATACTGCACTGTTGGATTCCGGCGCGAATACCTCTATTTTAGGCAGACATGGTTTGTGTTTATTGGATAAATATAAGTTAGAATTAATTAAAAATGTAAAACGTCTATATTAACAACCGCGGATGGCACTGCACAATCAATTTTAGGTTCAATTAATTTGCCCTTGACTATAAACGGGGTTACTCGGTCTTTAAATGTTTTAGTTTCCGACTCAATAGAGTGTACCCTAACGTTAGGGATTGATTTTTGTCAATTATTTGAATTGAAAGTAGATTTTCAAAAATGAATTTTATGCTCATTCTGCGGAAACGAATAAATTAAATTTCATTAAAGTCATGGCCGATTTAAATGAAGACCAGCAATTTGAATTAAACAAGGTTATTTCTTTATTTCAATCCCTGGATCGTCCTACCTTAGGCCGAACCACTAAAATTTCACATCATATTACAACGGAAGACGTTGAACCAATTAAACAAAGGTATTACCCATTATCACCGGCGATGCTGGAACATGCTAATAAAGAAATTGATGCAATGCTTGAACAAGGCATTATTAGCCCAAGCAATAGCCCGTGGAACTCCCCATGCTATTAGTAAAGAAAAAGCAAAAGGTGAATTTCGTGTATGTTTTGACGCTAAACGATTAAATTCAATTACAAAAAGACGCGTATCCCATTCCGTTTGTAAATGACATTCTTGATAGATTACGCAATGCGAAATATCTCAGTTCAATCGATTTAAAAAGCTTTCTGGCAATTGCCCTTGAGTGACGAAAGCAAGGAAAAACAGCCTTTACTGTCCCAAGGCGCGGATTATTTCAATATAATGTAATGCCGATGGGTTTGGCCAATGCTCCAGGCACATTACAGAGGCTCATGGACTCTATTTTTGATTTTCATTATCCCAATCAGTATTTGTTTATTTAGATGATATAATTATTATTTCAAGCACATTTAAGGAGCATATTAGAATTTTGAACGAAGTGTATGAGAAGTTGAAAGGCGCTAATTTAACAATTAACAGTTCAAAATGTGAGTTTTGTAAACCAGAGTTACAATATCTGGGATATATTGTGAATAAAGATGGTCTCCGAACTGACCCAGCAAAATTGACGCAATTGTAAATTTTCCTCAACCCAAGACAGCCACTGAAATAAAACGTTTCACCGGTATGTGTTCTTGGTATAGGCGTTTTGTTTTGGATTTTGCCACAATTATAGCACCTATTAATGATTTACTAAAGGGAAAGAGAAAATCGCAAGCGATTAAATGGACGGACGAGGCTCTTATTTCGTTTGAAAAATTAAAGATGTTCTTACAAAGGCTCCTATTTTAAGGAGTCCTGACTTTTCGAAAGTTTTTCTTTACAATGTGACGCCTCAAATTACGGCGTAGGTTGTGTTTTAACTCAGGGAGAAGGAGACGAAGAACATGTAATTGCTTATGCTTCTCGCAGTTTAAATTCAGCAGAGAAAATTATTCAGTCACAGAACGGGAACTTTTGGCGGTGTGTTTTGCTATTCAAAATTCCGACCATATATTGAAGGAACTCATTTTAAGGTCATTACGGACCATCATTCTTTAATTTGGCTCCACAACTTAAAAGATCCTGCGGGACGTTTAGCTAGATGGAGTGTGAAACTCCAACAATTTGATTTCGAAGTTATCCACAGGAAGGGTAAATTTAATGTGGTACCAGATACATTATCCCGAGCTCCTAGTGGAGCCTATGCTATTAATTCTTTAAATTTTTCTTTAGACGAGGTCGAGGATTGGTACAAAACATGTTAAATAATATTAAGGAAAAGCCAGATCTATATCCCGATTGGAGAGTAGAAGATGATAAAATGTATAAGTTTATTCCGAATAATTTGAATATCAAAGCCAATTTAATTGAGTGGAAGTTAGTAGTGCCGAAATCATGCCGTGCACAAATTTTAAAAGAATGCCATGATGATCCAGTTTCGGCCCATTTGGGTGTATTTAAAACATATACAAAAATCAAAGAGCTCTATTACTGGCCTAAAATGCGGTCATATATTTCTAAATACATTAGTAAATGTGTTACGTGCTGCCAAAGCAAATCCAGCACGTTCAACCATTATGGTTTTATGGGCAAAGAGAAAAGTTTCATTTCCGTTTCAATGTTTGTCGATTGATTTAATGGGGCCTTTTCCGCGCTCGAAATTGGGGAATACTTACCTTTTAGTTGTTACTGACTGGTTTACAAAATTCACTTTATTGCATCCCATGCGCAGCGCTTCAACAAAACAAATTTGTAATTACCTGGAAAATTTTGTATTTTTGGTATATGGGGTACCTCAAATTTGTATGATAGATAATGGCCCCAATTTAAAAGTAATTTATTGTCCAATCTCATGACAAATTATAAAATACCTTCGGTTTGGTTTAACGCCAGCTACCATCCTCAAGTTAATTATGTAGAACGCGTTAACAAGGTAATTGGAGCTGCCATTCGCAGTTACATTCAAGATTCTCATAAGAATTGGGACGATAATATTCACAAAATTGCCCATGCGCTTCGTAATGCTGTTCATGAATCCACAAAATATTCCCCAACATTTTTAGCTTTTGGACGCACGGTTCCTCTGTCCGGGGAATTCTATAATAAATTAAAGGATTTAAATCCAGAGGATCTAGCAATTGATACTCGAGAACAATTGGTTCAAGACCTTAATGAATTATCGCCCATCTTTAAAGAAGTTCAGAAGAACATACATTTGGCGTATGAACGTAATACGCACTCGTACAATTTAAGGCGCAGACCATTAAATTTCAAAGTAGGGGATTTAGTGTGGAAGCGCAATTTTATATTATCAGATGCTTCTAAACATTTCAATAAAAATTAGCCCCGAAGTTCCTAGAAGCAAAGGTGATGGAAGTTTTAGGTTCTACCACTTATAGACTATCTTCCATGGACGGAAAACCGCTAGGGTGTTCCACGTCCAAGACCTAAAACCTCACTAATATTTTATTTTTCCAATTTTTATTTTTCCTTCCGCCAATTTTCTGAAAAGACTCAGTTGTCTTAAACATAATTGCGGTTGGATGTGTTAATTTCTACATTTATTATTATTTTTTTTTTCAATTTTCTTGAAATTCCTAAGAGCAATTTCAATTTTTCGAGGGGGCTGTGTAACATACTGTTTTAATAAGCTCTAATAGTTCTAGTATTCCTAAAATAGTTAGTTTCTAGTTTAATTTTAGCATGCTAATTATTAGAATTGTAGCGGCTGCAGGATCACCCAAGTAGCTTCTCAGCGAAGTTCCCAGAAAGATCTAATCCAAGAGTTAATCAATTTTTCTAAAGGCACTTACTTTAAGGGCACTAAACATGTCAAATTAGTCCATATCTATGATTAGATGTCAATCATGCTTTAGGATCCTATTTATGTCAGGGTGGTCTGAAGCAATTTTTCAATTAGCTGAGCACTCAACTAAAATCAATTCTGAGAGCTACGGTTGTGGTTATCTTAGGCATTGACAGTTTTAATTAAAATTAAAGATTTACGACCGGCGCATCCTAAGCCGAGTAAGAGCGTCAAGAAAGGGGTTATTTTCAATTAACCAAAATGTATATAAGGAGGCCAGCCGGTGGGAATCGGGGTTGTTTATTTCCAGACGCGTTAGAGGTTAAAGCTAACGGTTACTAGTGATGTGTTTATTTCTCTGCAGTCAAGTGCGGGCCGTTATGTTTTAAGTTATTTATTTCTCTGAGTAAGTAATTAGTATATGTGATATTACTATGAACTCAAGGCTGTGTTATGCAGCATAAGTCAGTTATTTGTTTAAAAACAGTATTTGTCGACTTCCATAAAATACAATTCCGGGTGAATGCCCAGTTCAAGTAAATTGATCCGTTTTATTATTGCTTTGGAGACCGCATCGTTTTAGAAGGGTCTTCTATTATATTGTGTTTCGACGGTGTCAGAGGTCGTTAATCACTAATCCACGAGACTACCTGAGAATGCAAAGCTCAGGCCCGAAGTCAAGTTACGGTACTATTTGACCCTTGAGAAGGTCGTATTTTTCATGGTGTAGATGACCCCGTGGTTAAAAGGGTCGTCGCACTATGCAAGTTAATTAGACTAGGGTAGCATTAATAAATTTTTGTTATTGGGGTGTGTACACCTAGAACTGTATCTATTCAAAATATGTTTGTTAGTTAAGTTTAGTTAAGTTGTGTTTGTGCTAGCCGGAGACTATAAGTGACTTATTTTCTGTTCTGCCATTTTGGTTCATCGCCCACGAACAAAGTGCGACGAGAGCTATTACCGCGATTGGTCCATGGGCCGTTTAATTCCCATGGTGGCGCCCTTTTGTACATAAGGTTATTTACTTTATATTTTGTTATGCATATGTAATTAGTTGAAGTTTTAGTTAGTAGCTCGTTCAATAAAACAATCGAATTTTCGTCTCAGTGTGTTTGTTTAATGAACCCCCCCTTCACCGACTGCTGCAGCTTGCGAGGCAACGTCCCGAAACGTGAGGGTACGATGGTGTTAGAGGTCCTGTTATTTATTATTTATTGTTAATTGGATACCCTCATGCGGTAGGTAAATATTAAAATTACACAACGTAAACGACGTAAACAACGTGAACGACGTAAACAACATAGGCAACGTAAGCAACGTAAGCAACGTAAGCAACGTAAACAACGCAAACAACACAAACAACGCAAACAACGTTAACAACGTAAACAAAGGAAACAAAGAAACCAACGTATTGAGCGTAAACAACGTAAACAACGCAACAACGCAAACAACGTAAACAACGTAAACAACGTAAACAACGTATACAACGTAAACGACGTAAACAACGTAAACCACGTAAACAACATAAACAACGTAGGCAACGTAAACAACGCAAACAACGATAACAACGTAAACAACGCAGGCAACATAAAAACGCAAACAACCCAAACAACGCAAATAACGTAAACAACGTTAACAACGTAGACAACGGAAACAACGTAACGAGCGTAAACAACGTAAACAAGGTCAACGACGTATACAAAAAAGCAACGCAAACAATATAAACAATGTAAACAATGCAAACAATGTGAACAATGCAAACAAAGCAAACAATGCAATCAATGTATACAATGTAAATATGTAAACAATGTAAAAAATTTAAACAATGTAAACAATGTAAACAATGTAAACAATGTAAACAATGTAAACAATGTAAACAATGTAAACGATGTAAACATTGTAAACATTGTAAACAATGTAAACGATGTAAACATTGTAAACCGTGTAGGCGATGTAAACAATGTACACAATGTAAACATTGTATACAATATAACCCATGTAGACAATTTAAACAAAATAAACAATGTAAACAATGTAAACAATGTAAACAATGTAAACAATGTAAACACTGTAAACAATGTAAACAATGCAAAAAGCAAACAATGCAATCAATGTATTCAATGTAAATATGTAAACATTGTAAAAAATTAAAAAAATGTAAACAATGTAAACAATGTAAACAATGTAAACGATGTAAACATTGTAAACCGTGTAGGCGATGTAAACAATGTACACAATGTAAACATTCTATACAATATAACCCATGTAAACAATGTAAACAAAATAAACAATGTAAACAATGTAAACACTGTAAACAATGTAAACAACGTAAACAATGTAAACAATGTAAACAATGTAAACAATGTAAACAAATAACAATGTAAACAATGTAAACATAAATGTAAAAATGTAAACAATGTAAACAATGTAAACAATGTAAACAATGTAAACATGTAAACAATGTAAACAATGCAGTAAAAGCAAACAATGCAATCAATGTATACAATATAAATATGTAAACAATGTAAAAAATTTAAACAATGTAAACAATGTAAACAATGTAAACAATGTAAACAATGTAAACAATGTAAACAATGTAAACGATGTAAACATTGTAAACCGTGTAGGCGATGTAAACAATGTAACAATGTAAACATGTAAACAATGTAAACAATGTAAACAATATAAACAATGTAAACAATGTAAACAATGTAAACAATGTAAACAAGTAAACAATGTAAACAATGTAAACAATGTAAACAATGTAAAACAATGTAAACAATGTAAACAATGTAAACAATGTAAACAATGTAAAGACAATGTAAACAATGTAAACAATGTAAACAATGTAAACAATGTAAACAATGTAAACAATGTAAACAATGTAAACAATGTAAACATGTAACATGTAAACAATGTAAACAATGTAAACATGTAAACAATGTAAACAATGTAAACAATGTAAACAATAAACAATGCAATGTAAACAATGTAAACATGTAAACAATGTAAACAATGTAAACAATGTAAACAATGTAAACAATGTAAACAATGTAAACAATGTAAACAATGTAAACAATGTAAACATGTAAACATGTAGCATGTAAACAATGTAAACAATGTAAACAATTGTAAACAATGTAAACAATGTAAACAATGTAAACAATAAACAATGTAAACAATGTAAACAATGTAAACAATGTAAACAATGTAAACCATGTAGAACAATGTAAACAATGTAACAATGTAAACATTGTATACAATGTAAACACCATGTAAACAATGTAAACAAATTAAACAATGTAAACAATGTAAACAATGTAAACAATGTAAACAATGTAAACAATGTACACAATGTAAACCGTGTAGGCGATGTAAACAATGTACAACAATGTAAACATTCTATACAATATAACCATAACATGAACAAAACATAAACAATGTAAACAATAAAGTAAACAATAAAGTAAACAATGTAAACAATGTAAACAATGTAAACAATGTAAACAATGTAAACAATGTAAACAATGTAAACAGAAACAATGTAAACAATGTAAACAATGTAAACAATGTAAACAGTAAAGTAAACAATGTAAACAATGTAAACAATGTAAACAATGTAAACAATGTAAACAATGTAAACAATGTAAACATAAAATAAACAATGTAAACAATGTAAACAATGTAAACAATGTAAACAGATGTAAACAATGTAAACACTGTAAACAATGTAAACAATAGCAAACAATGTAAACAAATAAACAATGCAATCAATGTATACAATGTAAATATGTAAACAATGTAAAAAAATTTACACAATGTAAACAATGTAAACAATGTAAACAATGTAAACAATGTAAACAATGTAAACGATGTAAACATTGTAGGCCGTGTAGGCGATGTAAACAATGTACACAATGTAAACATTGTATACAATATAACCCATGTAAACAATGTAAACAAAATAAACAATGTAAACAATGTAAACAATGTAAACAATGTAAACAATGCAAAAAAAGCAAACAATGCAATCAATGTATACAATGTAAATATGTAAACAATGTAAAAAATTTAAACAATGTAAACAATGTAAACAATGTAAACGATGTAAACATTGTAAACCGTGTAGGCGATGTAAACAATGTACACAATGTAAACATTGTATACAATATAACCCATGTAAAGAATGTAAACAAAATAAACAATGTAAACAATGTAAACAATGTAAACAATGTAAACAATGTAAACAATGTAAACAATGTAAACAATGTAAACAATGTAAACAATGTAAACAATGTAAACAATGTAAACAATGTAAACAATGTAAACAAGGTAAACAAGGTAAACAATGTAAACAATGTAAACAATGTAAACAATGTAAACAATGTAAACAATGTAAACAATGTAAACAATGTAAACAATGTAAACAGTGTAAACAATGTAAGCAATCTAAACAATGTAAACCATATAAAGTATATAAATAATGTAAACAATGTAAACAATGTAAACAATGCAAACAATGTAAACAATGTAAACAATGTAAACAATGTATAACAATGTAAGCAATGTAAGCAATGTAAACATTATGAACCAATATGAACAATGTGAAAATGTGAACAATGTGAGCAATGTAAACAATATGAACAAGGTGAACAATGTGAACAGCGTGGACGGCGTGAACAATATGAACAACGTGGACGGCGTGAATAGCGTAAACAACGTAAACAACGTAAATAATGTAAACAATTTAGACAATGTTAACAATGTAAACAAGGAAAACAGTGTAAAGAATGTATACAGTGTTAATGTAAACAATGCAAACGATGCAAACGATGTAAACAATGTAAACAGTGCAAACAGTGTAATTGGTGTAAATAATGTAAACAGTTTAAGCAATGTGAACAGTGTGAACTATGTGAACAATGTAAACAACGTGAACAACGTGAACAACGTAAACAAAGAAAACGTATACAACGTAAACAACGTAAACGACGTAAACGATGTAAACGACGTAAATGACGTAAACGACTTAAACGACGTAGACTACGTAAACGACGTAAACGACGTAAGCGACGTATACGACGTAAACGACGTAAGCGACGTAAACGACGTAAACGACGTGAATGATGTAAACGGCGTGAAATACGTGAACGACGTAAACGACGTAGACGACCTAAATGACGTTAAGGACGTAAACGAAGTCTACGGCGTAAACGACGTCTACGGCGTAAACGACGTAAAGAACGTATACGACTTAAACGACGTAAACGACGTAAACGACGTAAGCGACGTATACGACGTAAACGATGTAAACAATGTAAACAATGTAAACGATGTAAACTATGTAAACAATGTAAACAATGTAAACAATCATAGCCACTAGTTCTATTCAAAAACCATCTGCCACCATAAACACCACTATAAACCACACTTCTATCCAATTATAATAAGTTTAATATAAAATTTTTGGGGAAATACATTAATCTGCTTTAATTATTTTTGATATCACTCTTTCATTTCATTTCATAAAAATAAAGTTATTTATGATATTTTGAAAAATACTTGCATTTCAAAAATTCCTCAATTATGACTTGGAAATTTTATTAATCTTATATTTTTATAACACAAGAATACAATATCTAGTAGATTATTTTAAATGGACTTTCACGATTTTAATTTATTAGAAAATTAAAATTCCTCGCTTTCAATCTTATACAAATATACAATATTTACGGTGATTGCTTTCAACTATGAAGTTTTAAGAAACTTTATTTTATAAAACAGTAAAAAATCTTTATTTGGACTGCTTTGCGATATATAAGTTTTACGATAGTTTGTTGAAGTACTTTATGAATGCGTACAGCTTGTAAGTTATTGCCTGTATAGCAGCAATATGTATATACTTACACACACACACACACACGCACACACACCCACCCACCACACATACATACACACACACACACACACACACACACATAGCACACCACACATAACCACACACACTACAGACACACACACACAATTCATCACACAACACACACACATACATACACGCACACACGGTTAATGGAAGGTAGTGTCGTAATTCTAACTGCAAGAAGGATTAAAATCCCAAATGCATACTTCACAAATAGAGAAATCTTGTGCTTTCCGTTGCTGTCTTTAGTTTATAAAAATAGATAAAATAAAAACAATAAAATAACAAAGAAATAATAAAATAAATATATATGAAAAGTTGTTTGTCTAGTAGTGTATTCACATTAAATCCCTGTAGAGCATTGCTAGATGTACTTACCTAATTTTTTGCTCTACTAAATCTGGCGCCTTTCAGCTGGGCGCTGATTCCTGGAAACTCCGAAACTAATTGAAACCAGATGGCGTCTAACAATATACTGATAAATTTGGGAATTATCAAACGATATGTAACGCGTTGCGTTACGCTAGAAATAAATTAGAAAGAAAAGGAAGATTTTTAAAGTGTGAATGGATGCAACTTGTATAAAAAATTTTGTAAATATTTATCTTTATTAAACATGATGTTTCAAATTTTGTTTCTATAAAAATTATTCAGCTAATAAGGTGTAACATTGTTCCTTTAAATACATTGTATCGTAACAATTCAGGACGATGGCATTATAAAATCACAAACTAAAGCTGATCTAAACATGACAAAATACTGCGCATACAGCACCATAAATAAATGCATTTGTAATAACTGTTACCTGACAACAACATGTGTATTAAGCATAGATTAAACTCGATACATTGTATTAACCGGATGCTGACCGCAATTAATATATGATTTAATAGTGAGTGAAAATCACCTTAATTTTAACCGACAAGAAAGAATTGAAAATTAATTATTCGCGAATCGGTAATACAAACATATCGAAAATGTAGTAATACGAAGGCGTGGGATCGCGGAATGACCACGCTGTTTAAGGTAGTATGAAGACAAGTTTAAAGTTATGGTGAAATTACAGTACTATAAGATGAAAATATCAATTTCTCGCAGAAAAAACGTTGCGTGCAACTTAATCTGCTGAACTACAAATAAAATAATTATTTGGTTAGACTAATTAGCGATGGAATTGTATATATTCGTTTCTTCTAAATATAAAAGCTCAAAATTACTTCGTTTTATTTGAGGTTATTTACCAATATTAATGTTTTTTGTAACCACGCCTTAGATTATCCATCCAATGAGCTCTCTGAACTCAACATATCAAATCCCAATTATTAGCAAGGTGGACTATTCACATTCCTTACCCCTTTGTAACTTGGTTGCGACGACACTACATTCGCAAGCCCGTGAATTGAATTCCACCCTGCCCTTTTGTAAGAATAGTTTAACAATTAAGTTGCACCCCACGTTTCTCCCTGCGAGAAATCAATACTCTTATCATAGAGGTCCGTTCTTTCACTTTAACTTCAAACTTGTCTGCATACCAACCCAAATAGCGCGGCCACTCCGCAATCTCACGTCTTTCCATCACTTGAGATGTGTTCTTATTAGTGACCCGCGAATAATTAATTTTCAATTCTTCGTCGTTGTAGGTTAAAATTATGGTTGTTTTTTCCCACTATTAAATTATATATTAATTGCGGTTAGCATCCGGTTTATACAATGTATCAAGTTTAATCTATGCTTAATACACAGGTTGTTTTCACGTGACCGTTTATTATCAAACATTACTGAAAATATATTAAAAACTTAAAAATATCAGTCAACGGTTTCTATTAACCTGCCGATTATAAATTCTTAATTGTTACAAAAAGTTTAATTAAAATTACAATTATTACAAATATACAAAGGGTCATTAAAAGCGCAAAAAGAGTGGGACCATAATGTGTATTCCCTGCACTGCAGTCAATCTTCGGTGTTGCCTTTGTGAAGACCAAGACATACTAAACACAGTGTCTTCTTCTTTTGAAGAAGAAAATTCTTCCGCTTCCAAAGATTTTTTTTTTTTTTGGGAAGTTTCTTGACTTAGTATTTACCATAATTTTCTTTGCTACAGAAGCCCTTTTCTTATCATATTGCGCCTGCGGCAGATTTCTTTCTGGGGTATCTGTAAGTACGGCCGTTCTACATTTTCGTTTTTAGGAAGTTTTTGGTTCGGAGAAGCTGGCTTTAGACAAATCTCTTCCGGAGTAGATGTAATTTTAACAGGAGGAGTAGTTGGCTGCATGAGTTTCGATATGAAAGGCCGAGGAGTGCTTGTTCTGTATAGACTCATTATAGAAGAACGGCAACTGATGGAGGCGAACGGCATCTAGATGTGTTCGCTGTGGAATGTGGATGCGTTTTATTCGTTTGATGTTGGTTGATAATGGTTTCTGTCAGTCTATCAGTTACATTACTTCGTATTATGTATGGGAACTGTATACGCAGTGTTATGTCATATTGAGATGTTTTTATTTTCAGTTTTATAATGCCATCGTACTGAATCATCACAACACAATGTTTTAAAGCGAACAATGTTTAACCTAATTACTGAATTATTTTTATAGAAACAAAATTTGAAATACATTTAAGAATAAAACCTTCTGTTTCAGGATTGGCCGTGAGAATTCTCGAGGTCGTGACGTCAAAAAAGATTCGTCTTTAAAAGTCAACAAATGTCAAATGAAAAGAGCAGTCTTGATTCAAACATCACCATGCTAATCAGATGATACGTTACGTAGTTGAAGTTCTACTAAACATGCACTGTATTTAGTAGTGAAATTTATTATGGAAGATGGACGATTTCTATTGAAATGAGTCGGCGCTAAAGAGTTTTTGGATACTCAGAAGTAAATAGGTTATTTGAAGTACTTACAATGGTTTCAAAATGGAGAATACATAATTAAATATAATTAAACTTCCGCAAGACAAAGTTTCTTAATTGGTATAAAAGCATACATGATTGAAATGGTTTGTTGTATGGTATTTTTATAACGATTTAGGGACGTGAAGTGATACTTGCATTCTGGAAAAAGGCAAAAGCAAGCAGATTTGTGACGGTAAAATAGAAATACCTTATTTAAATTCCTAAAGGACTCATATTTAAAGAGTAGTTAGTTAAGTTCCGAAATGCGATTTTGCGGATTAGTCTTTGAGTGAGAATAATATGTAAAAGTCGATAATTTGGTTAAAAACGATTAACAGTCTAACATACAAATTTTCGTCAGTACACTAGAAAATAATTGAACTTAACTGATATCAGATATGTTTAAATACGGTTTTTTAAGGGGGAGGAGATTAAATTATACTACTTATTTTGTTAAATTTTGTTTACATAATAAGGAAAATTTAATTAGGGAGCTGTTGATGAATGATAATTACGAAATCAAGATTTATGAGTAATCATCCTCGTTCTTAAGAGAGTTTGGGCTCTATTTTTAGTATATAAGATTTGTGTAGAATAAGTGAGTGATTGTCCAGAAGTTATATTTTGTTTGATTTAAGATATTGTTTGTAAGGCAAGGCTGTTGAAGAGAGTTTGGACTCAATTTTTAGTGCATAAGATTTATATTGAAAAAAAGTTGTTTTTCATACATGTTATATTTAAAATATTGAAAGCTGTTGTGGATGTATTAATTTGTATTAAAAAGATATTAAATATTTGTGGTTCCGGGTTGGAACCGTGTCATTTTATAAACTAAGGTCGACGTTTTGTCCACTTTTGTAAGAGGCTTCATCAGGACAAGAAAAAGAAAATGAGTAATAAAATAAAAATAATAATAAAAATAAGAATGAAAATATTAATATTATTATGACTCCGGCCGTGAAAGCCTCCGACAATATCCTAAAAAGATATTGTTTGTAAAAGGATATTTCGTATTATTATAAATCTGGCGTATCATTCTAGTGGTTTTATTTGAAGAGAGCTAGCAGAAGTAATTACACAATAGGCAAATTTAAAACTTTCATCATAATCATTTCTTATTCGGGCAGTTCATAGCAATTAAATTTGACTGCCAAAGTCGGGCCTCGTCAGTTCACAGCAATATATGTATATATATATATATATATATATGTATATGTATATGTATATGTATATGTATATGTATATGTATATGTATATGTATATGTATATGTATATATATGAAGTCACCAGAGATAATTAAACGTCACCCATAACGGAAAAAAGTAAAATTTTCCAATATGTAGATTTTACCCTGCATAAATATACAAGCGTACTCCCTGAACAAGATTAATGTATCCCGTGCAGATTAAAAGCGCTTTGAGTAAATATGACGTTGCAATACAATTTAGGATACAATTTGCATGAAAATGTTTGCGTTCTAAAACGATTTAAACGATTTTGGACCATGGATTGGTAATTACCTTCTGGAAAACGTCAAAGCCAGTAAATTAATACAAATTCTGTAACGGTAAAATTTAAATCAATTTATATAAGTAATTTATAAAAACGCATATTTTTAATTTAGAAGTAAGGGTTGCGCGAAAAAGCCAATCTAATTCAATTTTAAAGGTTTATCAAACCAACGATATAGGTTTTTGCCATTACATAAGGTAACAGTTGAACCTAACTAAATTCAGATAAGTTTAATACGGTTTTAAGGGGAGCGACAATAAATTACTTGACATAAAAGTAATTGTTGTACATATTAAGAAGTTGTTTATGAATGATATGTCGTGTTTAAGATTTGTTTAGAATAAGTATGCGATCATCTTAGTTTTAAAAATATATTCTGGATTCTGTATATAGTAAATAGAATATGTGTTAAGAGGAAGTTATTTTTTATTAATTTTGTAGTTGAGAGATTGTTTGTAAGAGAAATTTCTGATGAATGAATCATTTTGTATTTGAAAGATTGATTGTTTTGTCTTATTATAAATCTGCGGTTTTATTACTCAGACAGCTAATTAGACATTGGGCAATTAGAAATATTGTTGTGGAACGCTCGGGGTCATAGTATTTATAAATGTGTTGGTTTCTTGGGATGCATCCAAGAAACCAATACATTTATAAATATATATTGTTGTGGATTTAAAGGGGTAAATAGGTGTAAACAATAGAATTTGAGCAACCGTGTATATAGAAAAAAGCAAATTATTCACGCACCAAATTAATTTAATTCATATAGTGAAAACGGACAATATTAAGGTATTTTTATATTTAACTAATTTCGAATGTAAAAATTACATAAGGTAAGAAAAGCTTTAAAGCATATATAAGTTCAAGGATACGCATAATTAATCATAATTTCTTTTAATCAAACACATGAAAGCAATAGTGGAGCGTGCTTGCATAAGAAAATCAATAATTTCCAACGCAAATATATTCATTTTAAAAGCCAACGTTCATTTACACAGATACTACGAGGCAGAGAATCGAGGAATTGTTATTTTCAAACGCTCGATAATTATAGGAAACACCTGTTTGTTAAATGTTCCATTCAGAGAATATTGGACGGACGTTAATATAGAATTCCATAGAAATTGTTTTCAACGGTCAATTTGTATAAACAGCTATAGTGACAAATATCTTCAAGAGTGAGTGGAATGAACAATCAATAATATACAAAATACATAATACGTGGGGCACAAATTTTACTGAGGTTCCACGGCAATTTTATGACGGCCCAACGCTGGGGCTCGATGCTAAAATCTTAGTTCCCGAAATCCACGGCAATATATATATATGTGTGTGTGTGTGTGTGTGTGTGTGTGTGTGTGTGTGTGTGTGTGGATGTGTGCGTGCGTGCGTGCGTACATGCGTGTGTGTGTGAGTGTTTGCGTGCGTGCGTGCGTGCGTGTGTGGTCTGATCCGGCCCGATGTTGGAAGTCAATAAAAATGCTGCGCATTGAAACGATTTTAAATAAACTCACGTTGGCGTTGGTAATAAAATCGTTCGTATACTATAATAACTTTGACTATCAAATACTCAGTGACGTATTATAAGTTCTACTGCTTGGTGACGTTTAAATAAAGACTTAACAATTTCTTAACTACGACTGAGTTTAGAAAAACGATCCTCTGTGTGACCTCGGTATCGAGAATTTCTCAGATCAGTCCCGAATCTTGTAATTGGTTCCCTTTTCCAGGTGTGTGTTGCAACACTCAGAATTTGTCGTTTTACAGCCCTAAGCTACACTAATTAGTGCTATTTGCCTGTACGTTGTATTATCTTTACGACTTTATCGCGGTTACTCGCCTTAATTGGATGCACGTTTACATTTCTTATCGTATCAACGTATTTTATTCAAGCGAGAAACACATTGCTAAATTTATTTTAGAAATATAACTGACGCTCACCTTTGACAGCAATCTTCCACGGACAGATGCGTCCAAGCTGCGCCACTTGGACCCTCGTGCAAATGCTGCTTTTGCAGCAGCAACTGCTTTGTCAATATCCTCCTAAGACACAGCAATAGTAAAAGTTATACAAATTTTAAATGGATCAACGTACCTTATCACCTTCTGCAATATCTGCTATTTTTGATCCATTTGCCGGATTTATAACTGAAAAGGTTTTTTTGCTAGCTGCGTCAACAAACTCGTTGTTGATGAACAGCTGAAACAAACAATTAGTAATAACGCCTTATTGGACAAACTTACTTTGGAGTATTTAATTTCGGGGTTGATCTGAGGACTTGCCATTTTTCCAGTCGATGTTGGTTGAGCTACCAAATGTAATGACTCCAATTTATTGGGTGTAGAACGTTATCAAAATTGGGTATTTTACAGTAACCTTTTGAAAGATTTCACAAACACTTTATTATATATTTGATTAACGTTATCTGAGGTGATTACAATTACAAACCTTCATAGATTATATTAAGTGGCATCGAATTAAGCTTATCGCAGGATATGCATTTCCACATCGATGCTACTGAAACATTGTAGAAATTGTGAAGTTAAAACAGAAATAATTAGTCTTGACGCCATTTGGATTAATTAAAATAGATAAGATTTATTATAATCAAACTCCAAACTAAAATAGAGGGGAAGAGGTTGAGTGACCTATGATAGCGAAGATAGTTGAGTATTTTTTTTATAGTAAGTAATAATAATTATGTTACTTATATTTTTTAAATATTATTTTTGATTTAGTTGTACGACGCCTGACATACTTTAAGCAAACACTTTCTAGGATGTCCAAAATAACAACTTAACAGAAAGAAATGTGATGTTTATATATTTTTGTGTTAAAATGTAATGCTTGTAAAAATGAGATTGAGGTTAATAAACAGGGTGGTCCATTTTAAACAATGCAGCCAAATATTTCTTAAATGATAGAAATTATGCAAAAATATTTTCAATAAAAGTTATGTAGGTTAAAGGGGAAATAAAGTTATGTTATCGGTTTTATTGTAGAGGGCGCTGATAATATGACATTATATTTTTTATTTGCATCTGCATTAAATTACAACTACTTTAATTAAAAACGCTAATATAAACCCTCTTTGTTATTCTCAAATAATACAAGGTCAATGAATACGTATTAAACCATCCTGTATAACAATCTCCCTCAGTACGTGAAATATATCGTAAAACAATTTATAAATCCTTTGAAATCGTTGAACACCTAGAAGCTCGCCTTAGCAGTTTCCTGTAAAACATTCTAACCGCTGCTTATTATCAATAGTAAATTCGTTGAAAGCAGCAAACGTTTTGCTTCTAATAGGTATTTGTTAAAGCTTCTAGCTCATTAAATATTTTAATTGGGTTGTTTTCTGGCTCGCTTAATGTGAAATTCTATTTTGTTATTTGCAGACGTTCGAGGTCGCTCAAGTTTTATGGGTAATAAAATCGGTCTGTTAATGAAGTTGTTCCCCGTAGCGTGGATCGATAATAATACAAACCTCTATTCTTTTCTAAAAAATCATGCGACTTACTTGCTTGGCCGTGTTTTTGGTTGCATAACTTGCAAGAATGCTTTAAATATACTTTGATTTCCCACGCCTACGACGAAAGTTAATGGAATTAATTATCGTATTTTGTCTTCCTATTTCTTGCATTCTACGAATGTTTTCGCCGTTGTTGTCTAGAATATATTGTTACGAACTATTAGGCAACCCGTCAAACATGCAAGTTGCATAACCGAAGTGTATTTTACAGAAGTCTAGAACACCAGAATATGAATCATCTAGTTAATTTTAGGGTATATATAAAATTGGTGATGAGTGTACATCAGTTAGTCTATATCCAAATGTCGTATATAAATCATATCGTGTATAGTTAGTTGGTTATTACGTTTTGAAAGTCCTATAGTAAATGTAAATTTGTGTTATGTGAACGTGCATATTGTAGTGCCAGCTTGCACATAAATAGACAAAAGGATAATAAATTAATTATAGTAGTGTTTAGTGTTGTTAAGAAGACATGGTTAAGGATTTAATTTAAGAAGATATTAGTGCTTGTAAATAGCATTAGTGTGATAGTGCTTCATTGTTAATTGGACTGAAAACATCTATAAATAAGGCATATACTGTTAATTAGACTTGTGAATAGTGAGTAATAAAGACTTTTGTTATTACTTGTTCTAAATTGGGGAACGCGTTAACAGTAGCCCGCTACAATAATAAGTGTACAACTTAAATATTGGAAGATTGAAATTTTGTAAAGAAGTCCTAAGGTATAATAGGAGCTATTGATGTAGCAAAGATGTCTCAAGTAGCAAGAAGTTGTCGAAGTTATTTATCAACGAGCAGCAGAACAAACAACTTACCAGAAAATTTTTTAAATCGTAACCAAGGTTCACACACAAGTCAAATTAATTGGAGGATATCATCATTGATTAAGTATTCATTGTATCACAATTTATCATTCTGATTTACATCAATTTTATTTTGTGTGCTAAAAAAAGGGGTTATATTAAATATTAAGCATGTCATTTGTATTAATAGATTTATCTGATCTTTTGAGAACCAGCTGCGTGCTACAAGTGTGAATGGAACTCCAACAGGCCCGTTGTGTTATACAGTGAAGGTTGAGTTTATGGATATAAAAACGTAGTAAGCACTAGCAATTAAAAATTTCATCGGTAGTTCGCCGTTTTGAATGAATTTGCACCTTGAAGAAGTTTTAGATTACTAGAACGGGTGGAATGGCTTCCGCGTTCCAATGATCTAAAGAGCTAAACTTCAGGTCCATCCAAAGTAGTAGGATCTTTAGTGAGGAACCAGACTGAGACATGTCCCCGAAAGAGAGCAGCAGCTGTTTTGGTACTTAAGAGTGGTAAAGACCATAGGTTTAAATTGGTTTGCTTAAAAAAAGAAGTATCTAGAAACACTAAAAAAGATTATAAAAAAGGTTTAGTATACGATCACAAGAAGTACGTAGACGAGAAGAAGAAGCGGTGTCTACTAGAAAATTCAGAACTTCAACGTTTATTCAGAGAAGTAATACGTCAAAATTAAATATATTTTATCTGAAGTGATATTTGGACGAAAAATTCCAATCTAATTACAATATATTTAATTTTGTGAAAGAAGCTACCGTAAAAATTTTAATTGATGGTATAATTGTTGATAGGTACACAAATTAACATAAAGGTTATTTGCTGAGATTTTTTATCTGGCAATTTGTGGAAGAAGTGTGTTTAATTGTCAAAATTGGAAATTTTGAAGGATCACTCAGAAAAGCCATTTGTAAATTTTCTAATACATATTTATTTTTAGAATACCAGCTGGTGAGCTTACAATACCCGAAAACAATATAAAATTAAACGGAATAAGAAAAGACATTTACATGCCAGCATAACTGTCATTTTGAAGTTTTAAATCTTTTGAAATTTTTTAACTATTAAACTTTATATATTGTTTTTTCCACTTTTTATTGAATAATAAGCATATGAAGACTTGGTACAAATGTTCGTATTGCATTTTACAGACCCTGATATATTGGAAGTTTAATGTATTTACCTGTTGAATTGAATTCACAATTACTAATATACAAAAATTAATACAAAAATTACTACTACTTGGACAAAAGACGATGATTTTGATGACACCACCTGCCCTTCCTGTTTCCTTCGGTCTGGCCTTTCCCTCGAAAACGGAGAACTAGATTTATTGTGATTCTTGTGTTTTTATGAAATATGTGAAAACATTTCTAATAATCAAATTACCGAACTGAGAAAGTCTGACAAAAATGGTTTTGCTCACAATACTCATCAAATGCCACTACTCAATACGAAGGGAAATATATTTGCCCTATCTACTATAAAAAACTGAAATTCAGCAAAGGAGTTCAGATCGTCTGACAGGAATCAAAGACAGCTGAAGTTGTGACCTCCACGAACCCTCCAAATAATCTCGAGTCTTTACTGATGACATTAAAACAAGACGAGGATTTTAGGAAGAATCCAAAAGGAGAACGGCCTACCGCTGTTTACTGGCTTTCAAATACGATTAAAAAAGTTGCCACAAAAAACACCACGTAAGCCCGAGAGAAGCTCTTCCTTTATGTTTTCATTTGTCTTCAAGTTCCTTCACGCGAGCCCAACAAATCACTTACCTCGTTGGTAAAGCAAAACATTGCGACACAAGAAACGCCTACTTTCCAAAATAAAACGTATTTCAAGTTTGATAACTTGCTACTGCGAGTCCAAGCTAAATTAACTGATTTTACCATTCTGGGTGCAATAAGACTGCTGTACTCCAATGATTCGCTTGCCTCTAACAGTCTGAAACATTCCAGGAACTTCTTGAAAAGCATTCCTTGCCCTCCCAAAACTTATCCTTTCCCGACGAACCTGATCTCTGAACAGCTTTAGAAGTCGACGAAAAATCGGTGCTAGAATCAATCAGCTCTTTCACCAGTGGTTTCGCAAGAGGAAATGACGGCATTTTACCTTACATGTAATTTTTCCAATGCTCCTCCCGAAGGTACTACATTGGCCAGGAAGCGAGTTTTTTGTTGCCTGGAAATTTAGAATTTTGCCGAACCCTTGCCGTTCCAGGCAGGTAGGGATCTTTATCGTGCGTGACAACACTCATACACGGGACCTCCATTTAACCTCTCATCCGAACGAGGGCGTAATTTTTGTGGAAATTGCTCACCTGCCATTTTTCAAGCAGTCGGCCGTGTCGGGATTCGAACCCAGGACCTTGGGATCCGTAGTCTTACGCTTACTACATTGATCCACGGAATCTTGGAGGAAGTTATTCGGGGAAACAGTGCCACCAGTTGCTTACGCACATGTTTCAAGAAACTGGAAGAACGTGGTCGTTAATACTATTTTAGAAGAGCTAACTTTTGTTAACAACACGGATGATGTTCGCTTAAAGGCATAGCAAAATAAAGAGGCAGGAGCATGGCTTCAGGCAGCTTATGAAGGACAATGCTTTCGCTACTGTTTCGCCCTTAGACTTGGAATAAAGATATGTCGCCTCTTCATGTACGTGTGGTGATACAGTGGACGAATTTGGTATACGCCCGTTTAGCTGTTCCAAACGCTCCGAAGGATCCTCTAGGTACGGTAAAATTTACGACATCCTCAAATGCACCCTAAAAACTTTTGGCTTACCAGCCAAATTGGAATCGGTAGGGCTTTCACACGACTACTAGAAAAGGCCTGACGGAGCAACGCTAATTCACTGGTAAAGAGGTCAATCACTAGTTTGGGATGTAACTTGCGTAGACACCCTGGCACCTTCTCATTTATCGGCAACTAAATCAATCGCTGTAGCGGCAGTTAAAAACGCCTGCAGAAGGAAGCATAACAAATACAGTGAAATTAAAAGACTCGTCAGTTTTGCGCTTTCGGAGGTTTGGAGCGAAGAACCACGAATATTGGGAAAAGACTTAGGAAAGTTGCTCATTTCTAAAACTGGAAATCCACAATCATCTCACTACTTAACCCAACGGATTAGCATGACCATCCAAACGCAGAAACGCCGTGAGTTTTTGGGAGTTTTTAAACTCGGAGGAATTGGAAGATGTTTTAACTTATCGTAGTTTTTCATTTTGTCATAGTATTGTGTTGTAAAAATTCATTATAACAAAATAAAAAGTTTCAAAGTTAAGAAAAAGAAAATAAGGTAGTTGTGACTATGACTAGTTGTACTAGAAATCAAAACTGTACGTAAATATTTCATAGTATTATTTTTGTTCTAATATATAAAACAGTTAAAAAAAATAAAATTTAAAAATCAAAACATAAGTCAGACAATTATTCATTTGTAGATACCCTGTATATTAAAACGTTTTTCAATACGATAGAATAGGGATGGTACTATGTAAAATAAAGTAGGTTTAATTTTGTGCGTCATTTCAGAATTAGGATAATGATTAATTACCTTAGGAACGATGGCAAGGTAAACAATATATTGAAGCTTAGAAATAGTGTACAAATATGTTAGTATAAAAGCTTTTCATGTCAGGCGTAGTGTAAAGATCGATAATTGAGAGTATAAAATAATGTAGAGTAATATAAGCTTAAACATTTATGTAAGTTTCCAAGGTTTAATAATCTAAGCAAGTTATAACAGTTATAGATTTCAAAGAAAGGACGTGCAGAAAATAAAACGGTTCCAGTAAAGCTTTTAAACGTTAAAATTATATTAATTAAAGACTTCTACGTAAAAATCGTTAACATGAACAACAGGTCTATAGTAAGGAACGGACAGTTACATGTAGAAACATCGATAAAATCAAGCGAAAGACTATATTTGGAATATGTTAGAAACAGAGAGAAGATTGATATGGTCAGTTGTAGCGACTTTCAAATGTCTGTAAGACGAAAACATCTTTAAAGGTAATAAGTAAGACAGGGATGCAGAAAATATCGATTTTCAAAGCGCAAGGAAAGTAGTGTGAAAAGACTATAAACAAGGTGGTTATAGAACGAGAAGGCAAAGAGATAGAAAACATGGTTTAGACAAGGATACAAGATAAGTATAACTGACATAAGAAAGTTAGGTAGGGTGAGAAATGAAGGATAGAACATATTGTGGTACGAGTGGAAGTGAGATAATGGTATGTACACGCATATGAAAGACGTGTTTTGGTTGTTTGAGTGTGATAGCAGTAAACAAGGGTTTCAGAGAAGAGTGCAACGGTTAGAAAATTTAATGAGCTTTTCGGCGTAAAATACTTGTTTGTACAACAACATTCAGAGTTTTAGAAGACGGTTGACTAGGGGCGGTGGAATTTACAGGAAATCGTCGAAGGTTTACGACGAGATTAGCATAATCGAACGACGGTTGTGTTATTGCGTACGGTGATTTTGAGAATTGTGTAAGCCGTTGGATAGGTTTTACGGGGAAAAGCTTGTTTGTTGAGAATGGTGTAAAATTTTCGAGGAAGGTTTGTTAAGAGATACGTGCAAGTCGGTAGGGAGTATGGTTATATAAACGACCTGGAGGCGTAATACTTTCTCTTTTCTTCATCCTTGCTTCAAACTACTACAGTACGCGACTAGTAAGTCCGAGATTTTAAATTACAAGTTATTAAAAGCACAAGTTGGTGCAATATTAAAATTAGTGTGAATTGTATAAAATTGATTTTGTAACATGAAGCAGGATGAACAGTAAGTAGCGACTTGTATATAGTTTGGTTGATGGTGCTTGTTGAACACTGGCCGGAAGAAGTGAATGTTCCAGTAGTGGCAGTACAGACGGTTTGGAGATACCGTAATTTGGATGCCAAGCGATTTGGAGGAGTAATTGTTGTTGTCGACCCAGGTGCGGGGCTCCAACAGGGCTCCGCAGCAATATATATTACTGTGTAGGTTAAAGGTCAACGTGTGTAAATAAGCCCAGAAGGTATTTTTAAAACGACCCTGTAGATAGGAAAATAATAAATTATTTATTACGCTTCAAATCAAGAGTTTGCATACTTTAGTATAAGACAAGGTAAAAATCAATAATTGGTATACGTTAAAGTGCATACAATCATGAAGAACACTAAAGCTTCGCGGTAGGTAAAAATCAATAATTTATATACGTTAATTTAATACAAGGTTGACTAATGCAGGCAAATATTAAAGCTTTGCGGTAAATAAAAATCAATAATAGATGCAACGGAGATTTATTTAGCATCGTAAACTAAAAGGTACGTTAATTTAATTTGTAGAAGGCTACAAAATAACATAACCAAACGGCCGAGGAGTTCAGAGAATGAAAGCTTCAAATAAATAAATATTTCTTTGAAAGCTATAGAACGTAACGATAACATTTCAAGGTATTGTACAGCGGGAAAGGCCAGGTTAACAAACGAGTATGTTATTTGTGAAGCAAAAATCAATAATTTTAAGGGACGGAGAATCATTAGCTAGCAATCAAGGAAGACAGAGAATACATCAGCTGATAGAAGGACAAGCAGTTTTCAAGCGCGTGACAGACGAGTATGTTTTAAAAACAAATGGGTAAAACAAAGATGCAAGATGTTTGTCGACGATATCGATTTTAAAGATACACATTTAGCGAGGTAACGGTAACCGTAGATAGTGGGAGCTCAATGAAAGTAAGGGAAACACGAGTGAGACAAAAAATAGTGGCTATGAACGCATGACTGCAAGGAAAAAAGAGACGCAGGCACTATGGGCGTGTTTTGCAGGTGGTTAGGGATATGGAGAGAAATGAATTTCTAGGTACGCGTCGACGCAACTGATGGCCAGTTTTTCTTGGTAATGACGTGGGGGAACGAGTGAATTCTGAGTTTTAAAAGATTGTTGGGTATTTGAGTGGATGAATTTGGAAAATTGTTTGTAACGAATGTGACAGTTCAACGAGAACCATAGAATTACGTGACTAGAGAAAGGGTTTGAAGATTATAAAAGCTCTTGCCAGAGGTGGTAAGGCTCTCTTAAACTTCTGATTCGCTCTCTTAATCTTCTGAGCCGCTTCGAATACATTAAGTAGCATCGGGAAGACATCCTAATTTAAAATTAAAAGCCGCGACATAGTGCAGTCCGTCGTACATTGTTACAAATGTTGTAAATGCACGAGTTGGTGCTAACAGATTAAACGGGCTGAAAATAAATTAGTATAAATAATTGTATGAGTACAACAGGATGCTACTGAGGTAAGCAAACCAAGTATTTCTTGAACGAGTGCTGGTGGCACGTTAAATTGAGATAATTTAGATTTGGATGAATGATGGCATGAAAAGCATCCACTAATAACTGGGGAAACTGGATGAACGAGTTGAGATGGAGTTGATGTCCATGTAGGAGTGGGAACGTGGGGAAAATCTAAGTACGTGAGTTTGGTGGAGGTCATCTACGAAGGTGGTGCGTCCGAAGAACACACCAGGTAGCGAACTTTGTTTTATTGTTGAAATGTAGTGCTGGCATTGTGTTATACAGCTAGGTGTTTAAAATTATGTAGTGAAAATTTTATGAATAATTTGTTTACCGTATATAAAAAACAATTTTCCATTATTATTTGAGTAAATACAAACAGGAGTAATAATTTTTGATGTAAATAGTAAACGGGTCTTTAGAATAATTAAACCATGCGATATTTTATGCATATCAAGGAAAAAGGTTTATACTGAGCTCACCATAGACCAAGTAAAGGTAAATTTAGGGTTTTACGATAGGCCCATCTACTTTAAAAAATAAAACGGTTGAAGTGTAATAACTCACAAACAATTCAGATTGAAAAAAAGGTGAAATGTTTTATTGTAAATATGACAATGTAAATATTAAAATTGTCTGAATAATCATTTATGCCATATGAATAAAAGAGTATATGTTTGTCTAAGGATTTCATTTTATTTTTGTATTTTGTGTATAAAGGTGTTGAAAGAATGTGTAGTTGGGGTAAATATATTCTAAGAGGTAGTGCCCAGAGCGCCAGAGCTAGCCGTGGTAGATCAACTTGGAAAAGCAATTTTTGTAAAAATCAAACTAGAAAATATCATAATCAAACTTCGAAATTTGTATCGAAGTTTTATTTAGGTGCAAAGAAATTGGAGTTATATTTCTATCACAAAAGGAGAAAGTAAGGAGGATTTTAGGGCTTCAAATAGAAGACCACTGCAAAATTATGACGTTCAAACGCTGGGACTCGATTGTTCAGGCTTAACCTCACAGTAATTTTATGGCGCCCAATTCGTGAGGCTCAATTTTAGGGCTTCTTTCCAGGAAAAACCACTGCAATATATATATATATATATATATATATATATATTGTTTGGATTCAAAGGGGTAAATCAGTGTGAAACAATAAAATTTCAACAACCCTGTATATAGAAAAGAGCAAATTGTTTACGCGAAAAATTAATTTAATTCAGTTAGGGAAAACGGACGAATATTAGGGTATTTTTATATTTAATAATTGAAATGTTAGGATCACAGAAAAAAAAGGCTTCAAAGCAACTAGAAGTTCAAGAATTCGCATAATTAACCATAAGTTATTTTAATTCAACACATATAAGCAAAAGGGAACGTGCTGCGTAAGAAAATCAATAATCCTAAAGCAATCGAATTCGTTGTAAAAGCCAACGTCAGTTTTATCAGATACGAAAAAGTAGAAGTTTAGGAATTGTTATGTTTAATACGGGCGTTTATTAACAGAAACACCTGCGTTTTAAAAGGTTACATTCAAAGAAGTCGAGCGTATGTTAAGATAGGATTTCATAAAAAATATTTTTAACCGTCAGTTTGGTATAAACAACAAGGGTAACAAACATCTTAAGGAGCGAGGAAAATGCATAATCGGTTATATACAACAGATAGAGACAGATATAAGGCAAGCAAGGAATTGAAATGCACGTACCATATACACGTGGAGTGGAGATAAGCTGTCATCAATATCGATTTTCTGTAACTCAAGTGGGGTTTTGAACGAGACAGCAAACATGCATAAGGCAGAGATAAATAGAGTTTAGGCGGAGTTTGTGACAGCAGAGAATTTTGTCATTGGTTGAAAGCAGACAGTTTTCCAAAGGTACGCACACGCAAAGGTTGAAAGCGAATTTGGAGTATACAGCACGTAGAACGGAGCAAATTTTACGAATTTAGAGACGGTTATATTAGAAATTTTTGGAATTAGCGTTGAAAATAAGCTTTTCGCAGGAAACGCATCCACTAGGAGGGTTTAAAAAGGATATAAATGCCCAACCTAGGTTATTAACGCTCTCTTCTCTTCTCTTCTATGTTCTTTTACTTCGATAAAGTGCTGAATGCCGATTCAGACTAACATAACAGTAAAGCTTTCTGTGAGTATTTTATGTATGTGTATGTGTATGTGTTACCGTAAATATAGTGGTTACAAGTATAAAACAGTAGTAGCGGACCTCTAATTATTGACGTGAAGTATGGGTAGTGCGTAGTAAATTAATAAAGGTCCGGCTACTACAACACAAAAATCATTAAATGGAAGCATGTTATATGGGGGTAAGCACCACAAGTAATCGAGTTTGTATGCATGATATATGGAATGGTACTGTGAGATGAGGCGTATAGATTACAGAGGTAGCAGATGGTAGAGGCCTGTGGATTCGCTGAGCAGTACAGTAAATGGAGACATTAAGAGGGGTGTTCTGGCACTCATCTCCGTCAGGAAGGAAGCCTGAAGAATTCTCCAGGTAATTTATTTGAAATTTGTTGTTTTATAAACATTTGTAAAATTTTCTGCTGTGTGGTTGACTTTTTATGGTGGCATATTTATGGTTGTAGAAACTAATGGTAAAAGATACATGTACTGGACAATTTATTGATGTTGAATATTGAAAAAAAGTGTATTTAAAACATCCAAAATTTTATTAAGGATAAAAATTGAATTGTAAAGGGTAAACGCGTCTGTAAATTTTGGTTTTAATTTATGCAAGGTTTAAAAGGCATATACAAAGTAAACTAGGTTATCATGAGCTCACCATACTCCAGTGTGAAGTCAATTTAGGGTAACATGTGGGACCCATCTACTCATATCTCATTGAATTTGTTTAAGAATCATTAGAAAATCAAGGACTTTAAAAACATATCATAATTTGAGTTTTATAATTATTGTATCAAACTGTTTTAACACATGTAAATATAATTTCTGTTAATAGGTGTAAATAAAAGGTTGTATAGTTGTGGTATTATTTGGTAGTTTTATTAAATGGTGTGCATGTGTGAAAGAGATATGTCTGTAAATTTAGGTATTCGAGAAGAAGCACAGCTGAGCTAGCCAGGGAAGCTGAAGGAATTTGAAAGCGAAATAAAAAAGTAAGAAATTTTTTTTTTAATTTTTATTTTTTTTTCGAAAACTTTTATGTTGACCAAGGTAAAGGATCGATATAAAAGCTTAGTCCACGACTTCCACGGCAAAATATATAAATATATATATATATTGCTGTGATAAGGGGTAGTTTAAGGGTGTACTTTATAGTAAAGGTCGTGCAGGAATTAGAAATCATAATAGGAAGCAGAAAACTGCATTTATTTAGGAGAAAATTGAGGAATTATGATAGTTGATAAATAGTAGGCAGTCAACACCCTGTATATAGAGTATAAGTAGTTTTAAGCGACGCAAATAGACACATCTTAGGACAAGAAGACGCATAGTTAGCATAGAAATAAGTAATACTTGCATTAAGTAGATAACGAATATTTAACACCCTGTAGATAGAGTTTTAGTTAATTTAGGTAAGGCAAATAACGATATTTTTCAGTAGAAGCACGCGTATTTATAAGTAAGTATAATAGAGGTAATTAAACACGCATTCAAAAAAATTCAAATCAGTTATGATAATACGGAGATAAGAAATAAAGCTTAAAAAAGCGTAGTGTAAGTGCGTACAAACAATTAATCATTTTGATAAGTAAAGGTGATTAAAAATTGCGTAAATAATAAGCATATATAAAAATTGAAAGTCGAATTGCATCAGTTATTTGTGTACAACATGGAAAAGCGATTACATTTCTCAAAACACCGCATGGGCTGATAACGAGGCAGCTGCGAGCAAACAACAATTACTTGAAGGCAGAGAATGTTACATCAGAAACTAATTTAAATGCAAAGACTTGATTGGTTAAAATTAGCGACGGGCTTGTAGGTCATGCCCACAGACGAAGTGGGATATTAAGCATATATTAACAGCGACCATGATAACGAAGCAGTTTTCAACTCAACAAAGGCCGAGGTGCGTCACTTTGAACCTAAGTGTAACACGTAAGAATAATTTAAAAGTGAAAATTGTTTAAGAGCGACGAAGATGAAAATTATTATTGCCGATTAAACGTAAGTAGATTTTGGGGAATTTATTTAAACTAAAATATAACAATAATAGGGCTCTAATTTGGAGGCGGATGAAAAGGTTCCGAGTCCGAGGAGTATAAATGGTACTCCGAGTCCGTGGAGAATAATAGTCTAATAAGCCAATTCTGAGTCCGGGGAGTATAAATTCCAAGTTCGAGTCCGGGCAGAATAAATGATATTCTGAGTCCGGTGAGAATAAATTCTAAGTCTGGGTAGATTGATGAGAATAAATTCAGAGTCTGGTGAGAAGAAGTAATAAGTCTAAATGAGACGACAATAATTTGGGGTGCATAAGTCTAAGCTTAATAATGGTAGTCCAGAGGGTGATGACGATAATTTAAATGCAATGGTTCAAGTGTGTGGATCGACAACATTTCGAATGGGTATATAATAATTCTGAATTGGGGGAGAATAATTTTGATCCAAATGGATGGTATAATGCATAGAAAATACTAGTTGATGCGTCGATAATTTTGGTTGCGGGAAGGAAATAACGAAGAAAACAGACCAAGTTAGATGTTTAGTTTTAAGTCTTTTTTTTTCTACTTGAAGTTAAATATTGAATATTGAATTTGCTTAATATGAATTAATTGTGACGGAGTCAACAACGAACTTGTATACGTAGAAAGTGCGTTATATGATAGGGGTTTTGAACGTTCCAGGCTTCTTTTTATAAAACAATAAGTTTTTTGGTGACTTTAGATTGATTGAATAGCATATGATTTTTTGAGATAAATGAGATTTACAAAATTAATTAATTGAAAAGTGTATTTTAATAATTTTCAAAAACTTGTACATAATATTTGTTTTCATTATATGAAATTGAATTAACTTCATTTTATAATTCAAAATAAAATCTAGTCGAGGTTAAAAGATAAAATTGGTGGGAGTGTAATTTGATAATTTAAAAAGAGAGGAGGAGTCAAGTAGAATACGCCATTGATATCAAAGAAGGCTTTATCATATCAAGTTTTGTTATTGGTCGACACAAGGTCGGTTCAAGACAAAATCCTATTAGTTCCTGGAGGGAGTTCATAGCATAAATATTTGACGGCCCAACGTCGGGGCACGTTAGTTCCAGTTAGTTCATAGCAATATATATATATTGTAGTGGTTTTAAAAGGTTAAATGTAAATATAAACAAAGCAATTTCAAAACACCCTGTATAAAGGAAACAACCAAAATTTACGTGCGAAATTCATCTCATTTTATTCAATTTGAAGTATCAAGTATTACCATTATTTTATAATTAGGGGTTAAGAATTTAATAAGTGCGTAAAGAAAATAAATTGCATAAGCCAATGAAAATAATTATTTAATTTAATTGAGTTGAATTCAAAGGAATATAACGTTTAAAACGCATAAGAGCATGTAAAAATCAATAATACCAAGGCGAAACGCTTTACTAAATGAAATACTTCGAAAAGCGAAATCCTAGAAATGTTATTTTAAAACGATCGTTAATTAAACACCTGCATGTTTTTTAAATGTCAACTTCTCCTTATTTTTGTAGATAAAGCTCAAGATTCTAGGTATATTGTACAAACGGTCGGATGTTTTCGCATTAAACGCTAATAAGGGGTTATTTAAAGCAGGTAGGCAAGTACACGTGGGGTTAAATAGCAAATGGACAGGAATATCGATTTCTACCACTCAAACAAGGTTAGAAAGAGACGTAGAATATGCATAAGCAAGGGACAACGTTAATATAGGCGGGATTTGTAAAACGTCAATGCATAGACTATTGGTCGATATCGTTAGTTGTACATCAGACAAACACGGGAATATTGAATGTTAATTTTTCAGAAAATATCGTAACGACGCGCTAAATTTCGAGGATTTAGAAGACAGTTGAACCCAAAATTTTAAGAAATATTATTGTAAATGAAGGACTTCGGGTGAAATGCGGCCGAGAAGTGGCATCGGAAATTGTATAAATACTTTTTTGAAAATGAATAAAAGTCCCTTAGTATTTTGATCGCTTCAGACTACGCACGAAAGTTACCACGAGCTTGTAAGTATAGAAAATTATTTTAAATTAAATAGCACGGTGTTAGCCTCATAATTTGTACGCGGATTGTGCCAAGTTTAAATTTTATTGAGGCGCCACATAAATTTTTTTTAACAAGCTCGTGTAGTGACGTTATGTAACGTGAATTAAATTAAACAATTATCAAAGAAGAGTAATAATTGGATTTGGAGTTGGAGATATCGTGTATGAACAGCCTTGCAACACAGCTTAGAGGGTGTTTAACTACAAATAGCTAGAGGCGACCAGCAGAGCAAAGCGAAACAACTATACGGCATCGTCAACGGAGCAGAGACCTTCTAGAAATTCCAGGTAACGCTTTAGAATTTGTTGTTGTTGATAAACTATGAAGGTTATTGTAATGGGTGAGAATGAACTATGATGGTATTTTACATTATTTGGAGTATTGAAAGTAATACGTATAACTAACTTTTATTGTGGTATTTAACTATAAAGCTAAAGGTGTATATAAAGCAGATTAATGTTCCTCAGGAATTTAAATATTTTTTTGTTATGAGTACATGGGTTTTTGTTGTGTTTGTAATAAGAATATGCCAAGTAAAGAGCATACAATAATCATAATTAACTGGGTTATCATGAGCTCACCATACTCCAGAGTTACCTAATTGAAATTAATTATAAATACAGAAAAAAATATAAGGTATTATTCAGGGCCCATTTACTCAGATTACATTCAATGTGTTTGATATTGCTAGTTAAAATTCTGGACTTTACAAAATAGAATTTATTGCGGTGTAACTTGACCACTGAGATGTAAATAATTTTGAAGTTTTATTTGTAAATAGTGGAAAATAGATATTGTAGGATTGTTGTATTATTTTGTGGTTTTTTTGAGAGTGTGCGTGAACGATAGAGAATATGAGAGTGAATCTAGGTATCTAAGAGGAGGTCCAACTGAGCTAGCCGGAAGCAGTTGAAGAAAGCAATTCAACCGAAGAGACTGGAATCGGGGTAAGAATTTATTAATTTTTGAAAATTTTCTATTGTGTGCAAATTTTCGATTTGTTATAAAATTGATAATTAGAGGGGTTCGATTTTTAATCCCAGTAACACAGCAATCTTATGTCGCCCAATTCGTAGGGCATGATCCATGCAGAGGTTACACAGCAATCTTATGACGGCCCAACGTTGGGGCTCGAATGATTTTTAGCGAGTTCCAGAGATTAATCCCCGACGTCCACGGCATTCTTATGGCGACCCAAAGGTGAGGCTCGAATTCCAGATAGAATTTTAGTAATTTTATTACAGGAAACTGGCGATCTGAGAGAGAGAGTTTCGGGTTTTTTTTATAAATTTAAGAATATTTTTGAGAACGTGTGAGTGATTTGAACGTATGCAGAGAAAGGAGTGGTTAAGGAGCCATGGAGTGGAAATTGGAAGTGACGATAGTGCCTTGTGTGATAAAAATTCAAAAATGGAGGAAGCTGGAGGTAGTAGGGATCAGTCGAGAACGGAATCAGGAGAAGCTGGAAATGAATTAATGATGAGAATGCTAGAGGAAATGAGATTAAGTAGGGAAGAATCAAATAAGAAATTTGATCAGATGAGTGAGACGTTAAGCGGGGTTAGAGAAGATTCAAACAGGAAATTGGAACAAATGAGTGCGGAATCGAACAAAAAGTTTGAGCAAATTAGTCTGAAAATCGATAATTCGACGAAAGAATTTTCTGAATTTAAAAATAGCTTGACGGTAAAAATGGGGGAAGTTGAGAATAGGGTTGATAAAAATGAGCGTGATATTAGAGGTTTAAATTTGGAAATGGGACAATTAAGGACAGATGTAAGGATTTTCTGTGAGGATGAGATTAATGCGAAAATGACTGAGGTAACGGACTCGTGTAAGGATCAGTTAGGTCGGGTTGAGAGAGAAGTGACCGGGATTAAGCATAATGTAGCGACTCTAATGGGGGATGGTCCAAGGTTTGTAACAGGTAATGTGTCTTTAGAGCAGCAGATGAAATTTTATGGGGATAGTAGAGTTAACCCTCAGATATTTATTAATAACGTTAGAGATTTAATAAATAACTTATACGATGAACAGGCAAAGTTAAATGTTGTAAAAGCTTTACTAAAAGACCATGCTGAAGCTTGGTACAATTTAATAGGACAGGAAATTGACACTTACACCGACTTTGAGGACAGATTTTTGAAACACTATTGGAGGGATCACAGACAGGACCAGGTACGAGACGATTTAATCACGGGGAAATTTAAAGGAGAATTTTTAGGAAGTAGGGAGCAATATGCTATACGAAAGTATAGCATAGCGAAACAACTGAACCCACCACTGACGGGCCGACAGATTATAAAATACTTGTCGAGACATTTTGAGGTTGAAGTGAGACAGCACGTAGCGTTATAAAACATAGTGGACAGAGAGATGTTTCTGGAGTACCTGCAGAGGTACGATGATGTAAGCAGTGGACGACCTCGGGAACAAAGGGAACGACAGATAAACACGGTTAGGTTCGACAACAGACGGGACAATTATGCAAGACGGGGGAACAATTTTACGTATCAGCGACAGAATTGGGAACCGCGACGAACATTTTACAGGAGCAACAGTGTAGGAAGGGGACCTGCACCGAGACCGGGACCTACAAGACAAAACAGTTCACCGGACACGAGGGGGACTTCAAATACAAACATGGACCGAATGAAAACGCCTAGGACATACGCTGAAGTGACAGCTAGACCGAGTCCGAGTAGGGAAAACAGAACAGTACAGGATTTTTAAAGCAGGACAAACCACTAGACATCACTGTGTACAAATATGAACATCCTAGGGAATTTTTGAAAATAGAAAAAGAAATTGAGCCAGAAATAGTAGAAAAAATTTGTTTGCCCATAATTGAAATTAAAATTTTTGAGGAAAATTTAGGAGCATTTTTAGATTCAGGAGCTGAGGCGAGTTTGGTATCGGAAAAATTCGTCAATGAAATTAAAAATAAAGTGTGTGACAGGATAATGCCAATAAAAAGAAGTCACCTGGTTGCGCCGAATAAAAAACGATTTGCTGTTGTGAATAGCGTGGTTATTTTGAAAGTAGAGTTAGGTTCAGTAAGCTGTGAACAAGAATTTATAATTGTACCTGGGTTAAAGTTTAAAGGGATATTAGGGGTCGATTGCATGATGAAGTTAGGGGTTATAATTGATATGGAGAGGAAAATAGTTAGGATTAGGGATAGGATATTGCCCTGGAAGGCAAGTTATGATGTCACAGAATATGCATGGGGTTATGTATTAATAGTATAGAGGGAGATGATGAAGAAGTGAGAGTAATCGACTCAGGGGAATATAGTGAGAAAAGGTTAGATGAGGTACAATTGATAGTGAAGGAAAAAGCTGCACAAGTAGAGGTAGAGTCAGGCGCAGAGTCAATAGTGGATAACGAGTCAGAATTAAGAAAGATAGAAGTCAAAATAGCATTATGTGACACACAAGAAGTAAAAGTAGGCATAAGTGAGTTAAGGGGCAAAGATAATTTTGGTAATTTAAATGTGAATTTAAAAGATTTTGTGAATTGAATATTGTACATGAAGGGTCTAGAAGAGATGAAAAGTTTTGTATAGAGGGGAAAGATAAAGATGTTGAGGTAGTATCGTTTGGTTTGTTCACAGAAAAAGAAAGTATAATAAATGAGAAACAGACAAGTATAGGGAATGAAGAAGAAATATTTAAAAGTCAGGATAGTAGGGATAAGTTTATTTTATGTGAAGTAACAGGGATGATAAGTATAGAAATAGAAGGAGGAGGAATAGGGATAAAGAGTATTAGGATGGTTAGAAGAAAGACTTGGAGGATCAAGAAAAGAGTCAGATTTAAATAAGAAAAGGAAACTTGATGAACAAAATATAGAGATAGGTGAAGTTTAGTGTAGAAGGTGAATAGTTAGAAGTAGAAATAGGATAATTATGGATAGGTGTATATAGAAAGTAGAGATAGGTGTATAATAGAGTAAAATTTAAATAGATAGGGATAGAAATAGGTGTATATAGAAGATTAGAAGTAAGTAGTTATAGAAAATAAAAGTAGGTATAGGATAAATATGGGAGATAGTTAGATATAGGTATAGAATTAGGTATGTATAGTTAGGATAAGAATAGATAGTGATAATAGGTGAGGTTAAAAGTCATGAAGATTGAAGATAAAGATAAAAGTACAAGAGAGGTACGTAAAGAGTCAATAAAGGACTAAAGGGGTAAAATGAAAAGAGAAAATACAATAAAATAAGAGGGTGAAGAGTTAATAATAGATAGAAATAATTAGGTAAAAGATAGTGATAGGTGTGAATAGTTATTTATAAATAAGGATAGGTGTAAATAGATAGAAATAAGTAGAGATAGGTGTAGAAATAGATAGGAATAGGTAGACAAGTAGTGATAGTGTAACGTATTTTTTTTCTAGTTACATTTAGTTCAATAAAATAAAAATAAAACAGCTATAACTTTAAAGTATTTAATTTGTGAATTATCATCCAATAAAAATTAATATATAATATTCGTAGTAACACATAGATTCTAGTATATATATATATATATATATATATATATATATTCTGAAGTTTGTTGCCAAGCGCTGTCAAGTTGTTAGTCGGCACTTTATTCCCAACGTCCGAGAGTGCAAGCCGCTTTTGTAGACGAGATAAAGTCAAAATGGCCCTGTCGAAACACATGGCTTCTAATAAAGTTAAGAAAAAGTAGAGAATAATAAATTCTTACGGTCTGGAGGTCGAGCCTAACAGCGGTTGCGTGAGCACGATTTTTGATAAGCCTCGCTCAAAGTAGTTTAGTTGATCCCGACAGGCCTGAGAATATGGAACCCCTTTGGACATCATTTGAGACAGTTGGTATATATTAATACAATAAATTATACTAATATTTTTCATCTTAGTGCAATATCTTGAGGACATATCTTCAACAACAATTTTGATAATAAACTAAAATAAATGTTTATGGCAGTAATTTAAAGCTAGGAGTTAATGGTTTCGTTATATTCAATTTAATACGCAGTAAAGTAAACGTCCATTCTACATGGGATCTCGATATTTCAAACTTACCGATGACTAATGACACACGGATATTACGCTGGAAATGTTCAACAGCTGACGTCAAGGTCTGGCACCTGCTGTACATTTTGATGCACGTGAGTGTTTATAACCTTTCACAGCTTTGAAATTATAGTAAATTATTATGAATTATCCAACATTGTTTATTTGAGTAACAAAAATATAAAGTAGTTTTTTTAAGAAGTTAGTAACATTAACGAATAAGTATCTTGCTTGTCAGTTTGTTTGCACACGTACTCAAACAGTGTATTTTAAGAAATTCGGAATGACAACTTATGTCAGACAAAAAAATATTGTAGATTCTGTTTTCCAATCTAGACGCCATATGCTGTCTTGGTTAATTTTACATTATGTTTAAAGACTTTCAGATCTTATAAAGACATTTTCATTGATATATGAAATTCGCGTGTTTTTTGTAGATTATAATTAAATTAGAATATTTGCGTATTACAATCTTTGCTCTTTGATAATTAATTTTTGTTGTAATAATCAAGGAAGTACTTCAATGATTAAAATAAACTTATGTGTTATGAACAATTAATAAATTATATGTCTATCTAATAAAATCCTATAGAAATGATCTACTCATAGATCTTGATTTTGAATGTTAAACTTCACTAGAATTATTATGAAAAATTATGACAATGATACAAACTTAAATATTGCAGTCACATGTATATAATCAGACATTTATTCTAATAGAATTCCTTTTGTTTTTGAAAGACGTTTTATTATTCAACATTTAATAAAAAAGATAATAGTGCAAGTCCTCCTTAAGTAAAAAGTGTGTGTAATGAAAATAAATTCCCTCAGTATATTTTAGATGCCTAAATTCTATTATTCTATTTTTGACAAATGTTTTTGAGGACACAAATGGTGTCCATGTTGTGCTTTTGTTTGTTCACAGGTAAAGCTGAGACATCTGTATAACATCTGGTGGTTGAGGTCTTGGTAAGTGTGTCCGAAAGGGTGAAATTCAAGTTCTATGGCTATGTTAGTGGTGTTAAGATAAGGTTTCCGCATTCCCCTTATACGAGCACAGTGAAATTTTGTTGGTTATTGTATTAAAAAATACGGTGGCGCTCATTAAAGGTATTTTTGGTCTATTATTCACCCATGACCCAAGCTCATGATCTACCCAGAGCTAACACTCGACTAGCCGTTTATATCTTAAGAGTTTTTCTTTGTCTCAAGCCATTTACCATCCGACATTACCTTGAGCTTAAAAGAAAAAGAAGAAATTCTCGACCCCGTGATATCAGATTGAGGTTTAGAAAATTGGGAGGTTTGATTTATAGCTGATAGTCACGAGGATAAAGAACTATAAAATTACAAAAAAGTATATACATTACAATAGGTTGAATAAATAGGTATAGGTAGTGTTAGGTGAGTAGATAGGTGTATAGAAATAGCAGATAAGATTAAATTAGAATGTAGGTATTTAAATTCAGAAAAACCGGAAAGGGTTTTTCTTAGAATTGAAATAGGGGGATTATGTAGTGGTTTTAAAGGGTTAAATGTAAATATAAACAAAGCAATTTCAAAACACCCTGTATAAAAGAAACAACCAAAATTTACGTGCGAAATTTATCTCATCTTATTCAATTTGAAGTATCAAGTATTATCATTATTTTATAATTAGGGGTTAAGAATTTAATAGGTGCGTAAAGAAAATAAATTGCATAAGCCAATGGAAATAATTATTTAATTTAATTGAGTTGAATTCAAAGTTATATAACGTTTAAAACGCATAAGAGCGTGTAAAAATCAATAATACCAAGGCGAAACGCTTTACTATATGAAATACTTTAAAAAGCGAAATCCTAGAAATGTTATTTTAAAACGATCGTTAATTAAACACCTGCATGTTTTTTAAATGTCAACTTCTCCTTATTTTTGTAGATAAAGCTCAAGATTCTAGGTATATTGTACAAACGGTCGGATGTTTTCGCATTAAACTCTAATAAGGGGTTATTTAAAGCAGGTAAGCAAGTACTCGTGGAGTTAGATAGCAAATGGACAGGAATATCGATTTCTACCACTCAAACAAGGTTAGAAAGAGACGTAGAATATGCATAAGCAAGGGACAGCGTTAGTATAAGCGGGATTTTTAAGACGTCAATGCATAGACTATTGGTTGATATCGTTAGTGTACATCAGACAAACACGGGAATATTGAATGTTAATTTTTCAGAAAATATCGTAACGACGCGCTGAATTTCGAGGATTTAGAAGACGGTTGAACCTAAAATTTTAAGAAATATTATTGTAAATGAAAGACTTCGGGTGAAATGCGGCCGAGAGGTGGCATCGGAAATTGTATAAATACTTTTTGAAAATGAATAAAAGTCCCTTAGTATTTTGATCGCTTCAGACTACGTACGAAAGTTACCACGAGCTTGTAAGTATAAAAAATTATTTTAAATTAAATAGCACGGTGTTAGCCTCATAATTTGTACGCGGATTGTGCCGAGTTTAAATTTTATTGAGGTGCCACATATATTTTTTTTTAACAAGCTCGTGTAGTGACGTTATGTAACGTGAATTAAATTAAACAATTATCAAAGAACAGTAATAATTGGATTTGGAGTTGGAGGTATCGTGTATGAACAGCCTTGCAGCACAGCTTAGAGGGTGTTTAACTACAAGTAGCTAGGGGGGCAGCAGAGCAAAGCGAAACAACTATACGACATCGTCAACGGAGCAGAGATCTTCTAGAAATTCCAGGTAACGCTTTAGAATTTGTTGTTGTTGATTAACTATGAAGGTTATTGTAATGGGTGAGAATGAACTATGATGGTATTTTACATTATTTGGAGTATTGAAAGTAATACGTTTAACTAACTTTTATTGTGGTATTTAACTATAAAGCTAAAGGTGTATATAAAGCAGATTAGTGTTCCTCTGGAATTTAAAATTTTTTTTGTTATGAGTACATGGGTTTTTGTTGTGTTTGTAATAAGAATATGCCAAGTAAAGAGCATACATTAATCATAATTAACTGGGTTATCATGAGCTCACCATACTCCAGAGTTGCCTAATTGAAATTAATTATAAATACAGAAAGAAAGATAAGGTATTATTCAGGGCCCATTTACTCAGGTTACATTCAATGTGTTTGATATTGCTAGTTAAAATTCTGAACTTTACAAAATAGAATTTATTGCGGTGTAACTTGACCACTGAGATGTAAATAATTTTGAAGTTTTATTTGTAAATAGTAGAAAATAGATATTGTATGATTGTTGTATTATTTTGTGGTTTTATTGAGAGTGTGCGTGAACGATAGAGAATATTAGAGTGAATCTAGGTATCCAAGAGGAGGTCCAACTGAACTAGCCGGAAGCAGTTGAAGAAAGCAATTCAACCGAGGAGACTGGAATCGGGGTAAGAAATTTATTAATTTTTGAAAATTTTCTATTGTGTGCAAATTTTCGATTTGTTATAAAATTGATAATTAGAGGGATTCGATTTTTAATCCCAGTAACACAGCAATCTTATGTCGCCCAATTCGTAGGGCATGATCCATGCAGAGGTTACACAGCAATCTTATGACGGTCCAACGTTGAGGCTCGAATGATTTTTAGCGAGTTCCAGAGATTAATCCCCGACGTCCACGGCAATATATACATATATATTGTAATGTAAGAGGGGGTACAAGGCTTCTAAGAGTAGATTTGTGTTATAAAGGGTGTATGCCAAACGACATAATTCATATATCAGACCCAATAATTCAAAAACTATATTTTGCCGTACTTTACATATGCTAAAGTATTTACCATTTTAGTTTGAAACGTATGTGCCAAAAGGTAAATAAAATGACTTGATGACGTTGATACAATGCACGGTACTCAAGGTTTTATACTAAGTTGAAATTTTATAAGCCATTGAAAGTACATTTGCCGTCGGAAAACCGGACGCGTCTACGGATATCTACAATCAACCAAGCGTCCAGGTCTTGTGTGAATTATTTTGGCTTTTCATTTAAGTAGAATCAACTTTTGGACGAATTGTAAATTCAAAATTATAAGTGAATAGAAATATAAAATATAATTGGAGAATTGTGAAGTGTTTAGGACCAATGGTAGAAATTAGGATTGTATGTAAAGACTATAGTTAAGGTATTTGTGACACTAGAGAAAAGAAAAGTTGTTATTGGATAGTTTTATGATTTTAAAATGTGATTAAGTAAGCTAGTTTTGTTATGCTTATTGTCTAGCGAAGTAAATAAGATGATTCTATTTCGACTACTTTTAGTAAAAAGACGTGTTTTGCAAACCTGCGTTAAAGTTGTATCAATATTTGGATAAAATAAATGTTTTTTTGAGTTTAAATAGTATGATTTTTAAAGTGAAGGTATAAAAGCGACGATAATTGAAGAATATTTAAAGTGAAGTGCGACGGGAAAGCAACGGATATTTAGCTAGATTTGAACAAGATTGGTATTGGAATTGGAACGATTTTGGTTTAAAGGCAGTAGGAGATTCGAGTGGTTATACAAAGCGACGGCGAAGCAACGACGATATTTAATAATTTTGGAGTGATTTGGATAAAGATTAACGGCAGTAGGACATTGAGTGGACATTGAAGTATAGCAGGGCATAGATTGAATTGGAATAGGACGGCAGGATAGATTTGGATTTGATTACGGAAAGGTGAAAGGATTAATTGGAGCACGCAGAGAGAAAATAGGAGAGCAGCATATTACAGGGGAAGATTCAACGCAGAAACAAAGGGAACACGGGAGGATTAACGCAGGGGGAAGTAAATACAACGGTATATTCAAAATTCTAAAATCAGGGTAAATTATTTCAGATTTGGGGTCATCAAAATTGTTAAGACACCTGGAGGTTGATACGCAAGATCATCAGTGATTGTGAATCCTTGTAAAGGCGCGTACGGCGAATAAGAACTTGAGCCAGCAACATTTAAAGAAGGCATCAGCGCAGTATAATTCAGGTGAGTATCGTGTAATATCTTAAAACGTCAAACACAAGTCAGAAATTATATACATAAATTAATTTGGCACCAAGCAACATTGATCAGTAAAATTTGGCATATACAGTAAATAATTCCATATTAAAAAGTAGTAAAACAAACGAGTGTGCAGTTTGGTTGGGCAGTGCACATCTACTCACGATTGAACCCACGGTGAGTAGGTGAACACCCTGAGATAAAGGTTTCATATAGTCAAGGCATAAAAATAGTAAACAGTTAAATAGATAACCAACCAAACTTTGCTATAGCACATCATATAGAAGTCATTCATTGATTACTAAAAATAGGGGCGACGACAAAAGTCGTGTATCATAATTTTTTAAATAAATAAAAAAGAAAAATAAAATCATATATAAAATAAAAATTAGGGCGGAGGGGTGGAGTAATAGCAGTATAATATATATATATATATATATATATATATATATATATATATATATATATATATGAAGCCCCTGTGAAGAGTATCTCATCGTTTATTGTGCTAAAAGGTTGACTAAAAAAAGAAATAATACGTTTGTTGCATAACAGGCCAAAGGGTTGAAGCTATTGTCTTTACCCTTACAGTAGATAGATAAAACGTGGATTTTGAAATACTTGTTTTTAATTAACATTTGGATATAATCGTTAAACTTTTCCTCTGCTTTATATTTTTAGAAAATGCTATAATTAATATCTTAGTTCGTATTGAGAAATTAAGGTTACGTTTGTTGACATTACTAAGTGCATAAAAAATTATAAAAAAAATTATCATGAAGGTTTTTCTTTTGAACAAACGGATGCTCTCGCAATAACCCTGCAGGTATATACTTAATAATAAAACATTAAACACGGTACTATATTTTCAGGTATATACAGGGTAGTCTACCCATAAACATAGAGTGTTATCTTAATAAGAAAATTTGTCCGAACCATAGATTAGTAAGTAGATATAGATAGGCAACTCTCTATATTATTGCAAAACCATAATGAGCGCCACTCGCGATGCGAGTATGAACTATCTTCATTGGCGCCAAATTTAAATTTTGAATTTTTCTGGAATTTTAGGAATACCGGTTTGTGAAAAGCATTGTGAAGATTTCAAGGACGTTTTGTTATGTAATTACGTTAATGGTACAGAAAACAAACTTCTAAATAAAACAAAATTTATTGTTAAGCGAAATCATTCGTAAACATTTCAAAAATTGTAGCAACAGTATTATAAAATGAGGCAGAAATTGATAATTTACAATATGTCCTTGAAATCCCCAAAAGTGCCTTTCATAAGTTTAATATTCACAACAATAAACATTTTTTATTTATTTATTTAAGAATGAATGAGCAACCCCAATTTTTACAAAAAAAAATTAAAATGCATGTTACATGTTTACATATCTGATAGGTCATACAGTACAATGGATAATTCAAAAAACATTCTAATCAACAATACTAACACAAAAGTAAAAGCAATGATCACTTTAGGTACCTTGAAGGTGTAACGTAGGAACAGCATTGTATTTTAAATTAGTACGATTTCTATTAGCCACAAACTTAGCATCGTCTGCAAAATGGATATCGCATATTCTAAATGCCTGTCTGCTATGTCTATCATCAAAATTTATTAAATCTTTACGAGCAACTGCTGCGCACCATCAACGACGAATCTATAAACACAAGAATGTTATAATAAAAGGGTATCCTGTATCAAAAAACTATAAATTAATATGATAATTTTGAAAATACTGAAATAGTTTAGCATTTAGTTAAAATTAATAAACATTTAAAATGTTTGAAGAACTTACCTCAGGATTCTTTGGTAAACAAAGAGTTTTTACAATAACAATAGTTTACAACCAGCAATGGAACACCTTAACCCCATTACTTAAAATTGAATCCTAAGCTCAAAGCACAAATAAATAAATACCACAGATGAACTCAAATTCTAAATATTTGACAAAATAAATATTCAAATGGAAATGAAGTTTGTGAAACGTATGACAGATTTGCCGGTAAAGTAGTATTTTTCCTTAACCTCTTTATTATAATTAGCGACGACAACGCTTCGGTGTTGCGAGTACCTACTAAAACACGGAACTGTCAAATGCCAGGAGTGCGCCTGCCCTGGTCCGAACGCTATAAAAATCTATCTTACTTCATAATATAGATTGAAAGATGCTACTATCTTTATCCATCAATATGTAAAGTGTACTGAGAGGGCGCAACACGCAATCGTAAATTTGACAGATTTCAAGATGATTTCCGGCGCGCAACTGTCAGGTTGACAGCTATCAGTGTTTAGAAAGTTAAACCAGCTTATAAACCAAGTTGTTGCTGCTGTTTATTACGTTTTTGTGTTTATATTTAATGTTAATTTTTTCGTTTATGTTATTGTTTCGTCTATGCATATGTTATTCTTCGGTGTAGTTTGTTGTATTGAACTAAATGACAGCGCCTTAATATTTTCGCTAAAAAAATGCGTTTAAATTTAACTGCAAGTTGTTATATTTTTGACCTTGGTTCTGTACTCGACGCAATCGTTCACATCAATATGCAAAGAAAAATTACACAGCGCTAGCACGTAAATTAAAAAAAAATTCAGAATTTGTGATTTAAACATTGATTTATTTCAGTGTAGAAACTGTGCTCTTTTATTAGGTATCTATTACGCTAAAGCTAAAATACATTAAGAAACGTAAGGGAGTGACCAACCGTTTCTAAGCATGTAATCTGTTATAAAATGTAGAAATATATTATATCATTCACTATATTTTGCAAATTGCGTCTTTTAAAAAATAGTTTTGCATTAAACTATATAATAAAGACCACGTAGAATTATTTTTCATTATGTTTATTCAACGTTAGAGTTTATCATTTGTAGTGTTAGAATTAACTGAGTAAAGTTGAAAACAACAAATTGTTGAAACGTTAGATACAACTCGAGACCAAATCACCATACGTAGAATTTTAATAATTAATAAAAAGGAAAATTAAAATTTTACATTTCATGGTGATTTGTTCTTGAGTTGTATTTGAAGTTTCAAATATATTTTTCTTACAGCTGATTTGAAATTCCCGTCAAATTCCGCGTCTAATAATTTGAATTATAGCATTTCCCGCCATTTCCCCAAGGACATTTGTGGCGCTCCCTCGGTACACTTTGAAACTGTGTAAGAAAGATAACAGTATATAAAAATTGATATCTCTGTCTCTCTTGCAGCGGATCAAAAATTAGCATAAGTTGACTCTCTGAAGGTTACTCTAAGCCATAAATAAGTCTAATAAATTGGAAGCAGTAAAACTGTTTTTCACAATCGAAGCACTAAAGCATACGTACCAAAACATACTATCCTGAAAACTAATAGTGTGAAGACACGTCTCTAAACTATGTTTATAACTAAACTGTTAAAATTGCCGAGTGAGCGCTAATGTAGGAGTTCGCCTCTATGGAGACTTGCAACGAGATAACTTGAAACTAAAATATTGATCTACGATAGCATGGTTTTCGAGCACACTGCATTTTTGTCGGTTATACACATTTGTCCAAAAGGTTTGTTTACTAAATATGTCTAAAAAATCACTAGCATGTTTATTTAAAGTATACTATTCATTACTATATCAAGAGTTTTTAACTGTAAGAGTCAAACTGAAATCATCATACCTAAAAATATTTTTAGAAAGACTAATTTTAACAAAAATTCATTTATATAAATACCTGGAGACTGAAAAACTTACGGAATGTTTACGAACGTCTTAACCACGGTATTGACACTTTTTTAATAGGAATCTGTTGGCAAGTTAAACAGACTCAAAAGCCTTAGTAGATGGCAGTGTCTACAAAATTTATGATAGAATGAACGAAACTGCAATTATTTTAATGTTTGTTTATAAGATTCTTGAAACCTTGAATGTCAATTTGTGTGTTGAATATCATTAGCTAAATTTATTCCTTTTGTTAGATTTTCCCTATTAATACGTTTTATTATCGTAAGTATAGTGTTTCAAAAAGTACCAAGTAATTTACACTTGTTGTTATGATTGTATACCGTATTTAATAAGCCTAAATTAAAGGGTCTTTTTATTACACTGTTGGGAGTTTACCAGACTCTACCGCCTTTATCGTATCAATACTGTTTATGCATAGATTAGGTTTGTATTTTTAGCGATAAGCAGACCTTCACATTTATCATTTATACTATTACTAAATTTGTGAAATATTGTTTGTTTGACTGGATGTCTAACAGGTTCAAGATATTCTTGTTTATCCTATTATAGATTCCAATAATATATAAACATGTACATTTCAGAATATGTTTTCTTTGTACTAATATGTTATGTTGCTATATATAATAAATGGTTATTATGCATTGGTGTTTTTAACATACATATTACTTGATTTAATTTACATCAGTGTTCGCATTAATAATATTTAGAACACCACTTAACCTTTTCGATGTGTCACTGTATGCATTATTATAGAACGCATATATCAGTTGTTACGTTTCAAAACTCTGCAAACAAATTTTCCTGCATTTATTTTTAAAATGCCTTAAAATTCCTCAACAAGCTCGATTTCCCGCTATTTGAATTAGTATTATTTAATAAAATTTTTCAAGTAATTATTCCGTATTAAAGTTTGCTTTAAACAGCTGCTTAGGAAACATTACGTTACAAAGTAGTTGTAATAAATTCTAGCACCTGCAGTGATTACATTTTAAGTAAAAGCTGCATGTAAATGCGCAGCTTTCTTCTAAAAGATAAGACCAATTATCACCTGCCTACATCTGCTTACAATGGACTTGTGTATTCTGCAGCTGTTAAGAAGTTACAAAGTAACAAAATTGTTCTCCTTTGTCAAAAACCCTTTGATGATTGCATTATCTGCTTGTTGGCAAGCTGTTACAGTTTGTATTTCGGCAGCTGTTGTCTGGAAATTCTGCACACTTGGTTCTTCGGTGATACCTTTGAAAGTCAAATACCCTACCCCCATACATGATTCTGGACTTATAAAATAGAGACCGTGCTTTGAAAGAGACCATAAAAAGATTAAAGATTAAAGATTGAATACAACATCCTCTTACCGGAGATACCTGTTGTAAAGTCGCGCTATTAGAAATGCTTTCTGTGCTTGTATAAGTGAAGTTGGTGGTTCCAGCATGCAGCCAATAGAGAAATGCAGCCGCATTTTTCCAGCCTTAAGATGAGACCAGCACGAAGCTGATTGTGCAAGGTACAGTTTTTTATTTCCATAATTCTTTTATGCTGCTGTGAAGAATAGACTTTTCATTTGCTGCTATTGCTTATAATTATCTGATAAATTGGCACCACCCCGTTACAAAACTTACATGCACGATGTACGAATAACTATGTTATTATTCTATAAATTAAAAATTAATTAATCAATGTTTATGTTGGAGTCCGTTTTACTGTTTTTTTTTGTCTTTCTGTATACACATTAACTAAAAGAACTTATGCCTCAATTTAAAAATATTTAATATATGATTAATTTAAGTTAGGGTGTCTAATTTTAAGTAAGTGCACTTCACAAAGCAGCATGTATAGATAACTTATGTATATTTCTTTTCCTGATGTACTGTACAACGACGTGGTGGATGCACCAGAGGAGATAGCTGCCGATACCGTCATCATTCATCGAATTGGCGTCAAAATGTATTTACAGTTACGAGACGTAACGGTTTTAAAGAGGGGTAGTGTTGCGAGCTACTATTAGGCAACCTGTCAAACACACAAGCGTTGTAGGATCTGCATAGTCTCCAGGATTCGAGAATCCTTCTAGCAATCAAACGCACAAAACGCCGCTTATTCTCAATGGACCGGGAAGCTTCTAGTAAGTACCAGAGGATGAGTCATATCTTTAACTCAGAGTATATATAAGGCCGGTGATAAATGCAGGAGGCAGTCTATACTAGAATGTCTAATATAAATTATAACGTTGTAAAGTAATAGTAGTTTGAGCTTTTAGAAGTATACATAAATGTTATATGCTGTGTCTAATGTACATGCAGCTTGTAGTATACATAAATAAATAGAAGTGTATAAACAAATAGTTGTGTTAGTGTTGTTAATGGACCTATGGTAAAGAAGTTAGTTTAAGAAGAAATTAGTGCTTGTAAATTCATTAGTGTAATAGTGCTTCATTGTTAAGTGGACTGAAAACATCTATAAATAAGGCATATACTGTTAATTAGACTTGTGAACAGTGAGTGATAAAGACCTTTATTATTACTTGTTTTAAATTAAAGAAACGCGGTAGTAGTAGCTCGTTTCACTGGTGTCAGATGTGGGGTATATAGTGATTAATTTAAAACAGAAGTCTAAAGACATTGAAGTAGTTTGTATATGCCAGTTACAAGAAATCAAAGTAAAATGGAAGCAGAAACTTTAATGAACTTCCTTAAGGATTTTAAATCCGAAATGCAAGTGACACTCAATGAAAATTTAGTGAGGTCAGTTGAACTGGAATCGACCCTTAAAGAGTTTAAATACGGTATGGAAGTGACACTTAGTGAAAATGCTGAGAAGATAGAAAAGTTAAGTGAAAATACAGCCACGTTAGAACAAAGATTAATGGAAAGCTCCATTGCATTGAAAGAAGATTGTAACGTGCAGTTTTAGAGCTTAACATCTTAAGCTTTCTGTAACTGCTATTTCTGTATTTTGTATTTATTAACTCGTTGGCGAATGCGTCGTATTATAATAAGTGGATCGCTGTTTGTATAAAGTAAATACTTTCGAATAGTTTTCATATTGTATGCAATTTAACTCGCGTGTATTAATTAAAGATAGATAAATTGAAGCTTGATTCTCATTAATAAATAAATTCCAACTTATCGGAAACGATAAACAGCCTGTAATTAATTATTAGATACGATTGTTACATTCACGTTTTAGATGTTCCTTATGTTATTAGCGAGGAGTGTAGTTCTGATGGCTTTTGAAGGAAGTATACTTTATATGTAACGTGTCTGATTTATGTTTAGGTCATTGACTGACGGTTTTAGTGATACGCGTAGCTTTACAAATTGTTTTTGTTGATCTTCTGTTGAAAATAAAAGTAGTAGAGCTTGTTAAACTCGAGACACGTGTGCTTTACGGAACATTGGACGGACGGTTTTATTTGTTTACGCGTGCTTTACTAATTGTGTTTTTTTGTGGAGTTGTCTTTTTATTTGAACTGGGTGTGCGATCTAGTTTCGCGGTTCTTTTCTTTTTATCAGAGTAGTTCATACTATAACAGATTACCGGTTTACTAAGGTATTGGTTGAAGTTTCTCACTGCTTTTTAGATGTTTATGAAGATAATATACATTTGGTCCCAGTTGAAATTAAACTAGTGCTACAACATATTTCGAAATTATTGCTTCAAGAAATAGAAGTAACAAGAAATTTATCAATGCTACATAGTTCCGACGCGTGATATTGTCTGCTGCTAACACCAGTGAAATAGGTAGGTGTGATTAGGGTAACGTGTGATAAGTTCTATCAACACCCTCCCAGTAAAGGGTGAAGTGCTTCGCTAGTGCAGGACCTCGTGAATCCCACACTTCAAATGCAAGGAAGCGTTCCGGAAGGACTTTCTGTAAGTTGAACTATTTCCTACTTGTTTTTACTTTAAATACCTGTCCGTTGCTTTGCCATACCTTTGGCGTTCTGAGACCTTTTACCATAGACTTGCATGCTATTTTAAATAAAAGAAAAAAAAAGAAGAGAAAAATCAATACTACTGGACTACTCATATTAATTGTGTTTATCTATTTATATTTTGTTAAAATTTTATCTGCTTTATGTCTAATTGGTGTGTGAGGAAACGTTTCTGCTACTCCCCAATATTACCTCACTTTGTACTAAATATTTTTGTATTGCTTTTACCGTTGTTATATTATATAGTTTATTTAAACAGTTTTTATTTACATTCTACAAAGTACTGAATAATTTAGACTTTTCATTACTGCTATACTTATTCTTTTTTTTTCAGGTTTGCTTAACTATTTTTCTTGCAGGTATTGTTACTAACTCCTTACCGCCGCATACAACCCCCCCTACTCTCCGATTGAGCCCGGTCATTTCTTTGACTTTCTTTGTGCAACGTAGCACAAATTTGGCGCCCAACGTGGCTGCCACGACAAAAAGACGTAACAAGATTTCACTGAACAGGTAAAAACAGTTGAGCAAAAGTTGGACAGTAAATTGGTAAAAATGGAAGAAGATATGATGAGGCTGCAAGAACAGGTGATTTTACTAACAACACGGCCACTTGAAATAGCAAATCAAGTTGTAAATGAGAACATTCCAGAAATAAGAACCATGGAAAGAAGCGAGTCCATACCGTCTAAATTTAAAGTGAAACCACCCACATTTGATGGCAAAACACCTTGGCCCACATATTTGAAACAATTTGAAGCTGCGGCAATAGCCAACGGTTGGTGCAACAAAGAGAAGGCTATCTCCTTAATAGTAGCCCTACGGGGGGAAGCTCTTAAGATCTTACAAACGATTCCTGATCACCAGCAGAATGATTACGGCCTTTTAACATCGAAGCTTGAGATGAGATATGGAGATGCTTACCTTCAACAGGTTTACCACGCACAAGTTAAGAACCGCTCGCAAAAGACAAGTGAAAGCCTGCAAGAATTCGAAGCTGACATCGCCAGATTAGTTAGATTGGCATATCCAACGGCACCAGATAGTTTCCGCGAACAACTGGCTGTACAAACATTTGTGGATGGCGTTAAAGATGGCGAAATACAGCAAGCGCTAAGATTAGCACGGCCAAAAATGTTAGATGACGCACTGGCTCTTGCGCTTGAATTCGAAGCAGCTAAGCAGACATCACACAGAATGAGTCACAAAGTTCGGTCTGCCTTAGAGGAACCTGATCAAGCGCAGAACAGCATAGATGAAATAATCAACCGTGTGGAAAAGCTTGAAAGACAACGACCGCGGAGATGGGGTCTGCGATGCTGGAACTGCGGCGAGATTGGTCATATACAGAGACGCTGCACTCAATCAAAAAAACAACCGGTTGAACAGCAGGAAAACTAAAGCAAGTCGACGTAAGGGGACGAACGTCGACAGCACAACGTAGTGCCCCGGAGATTATCATCCGTGCTGCATCGTCGATGGGGAGTCTGGACAGCATTTATATCGATGGAAGAATTAATGGTAGGGGTGTCCGATTACTCGTGGATACAGGAGCGACAAAAACTATTGTGAGACCAGATTTGGTTGGTCGTGGAAAAGTGCTACCTGTATCGGTGTGTCTTCGAACGGCAAGTGGTGAGAAAATTTGTACTCACGGAGAGACTGCCGTTATGTTGACAATTGGGGACAAACTAATTAATCATCGAGTGTTGGTAGCTGAAATTACTGAAGAAGTGATCTTGGGAATGGATCTCATGAGAGAGTATGGGTTCCATGTAAACATGAAAGAAAATGTGCTTCGGATAGATGATGATGAGATTCCATTTCAAGGTACGAGTAACTAGACGATGAAAGTTCGAATGATTTGCGATATGAAAATACCCGAGAAGGCGGAAATGATAGTAATGGGACGCCCGAATGGTACGCTCCGGGAAGGACAAGTATGCATGATGGAGGCAACTGAATCGAGAATGGGTCAGGAGGGATTACTGATTGGAAGAACGCTGGTAAAGTTTCAAAAGATGATATCAGTAAAGGTGCTGAACATTAATCTGCATACGGTGACACTGAAGAAAGACATGATTGTGGGAAGTTGCATTCCACTATGCCATATTAAACGTTGTGTGAACGACACGAAAGATAAACCAGCCAACGGTTGCACACAGAAATTGCTGGATATGTTGATACCCTCGTGTCAAAGATTTTAAACGGCGACCAACTGGGCAAGGTAAAAGAACTGGTCGGACGATATCGAGGTGAGTTTGCACTGGATGACAGTGAGAAAGGAAGGACGAATGTTGTGCAACACAAGATCAATACTGGAGATGCGCAACCGATAAGACAACACCCCGAGCGGCTTCCTTTGGCAAAACGTAAGGAAGCCGAGCAAATTATCACCGATATGGAAGAGCAGGGAATGATTGAACCCTCGAATAGTCCATGGACATCCCCGGTAGTGCTTGTCAAGAAAAAGGACGGGTCGACAAGGTTTTGTGTAGACTACCGGCGGCTTAACAATGTGACAAAGAAAGACAGCTATCCTTTGGCCAGAATTGATGACACCTTGGATACTCTATCCGGATCTAAATGGTTTTCGACCTTGGACTTGAAAAGTGGATACTGGCAGGTAGGCTTGGAGCCAAACGATAAAGAAAAGACCGCGTTTACAATTAGAACTAGATTATGGCAGTTCAAGGTCATGCCATTTGGATTATGCAATGCCCCTACTACTTTTGAACGTTTGATGGAGTCCATACTGCGTGGACTGTCCTGGAAGACATGTCTGGTGTACCTAGACGACGTGATAGTGTTAGGCCGATCTTTTGAAGAACATTTTAAGAACCTAGAGGAGATATTCCAAAGATTACGCAGGGCAAACCTACATTGAGCCCTAAGAAGTGCCACCTATTTGGAAAAGAGGTAAAATACCTAGGACATGTCGTTTCGGAGACCGGAATAAAGCTGACCCTGGAAAAATAAAAACGATACAGGAGTGGCCTACACCAGCAGATATACACCAACTACGCGGTTTTCTAGGATCGTGCGCATATTACCGACGTTTTATACTTGGGTTTGCGAACATTGCCAAACCGTTAACGAAACTAACCGAAGATGGACAAGAATATGATTGGAATGACGACTGCCACAGTGCATTAGAACAACTGAAACGGCTACTAGTTACAGCACCAATTTTGAGTTATCCACGGATGGAGGGGAAATTTGTGTTGGATACTGATGCCAGTAACACAGCTATAGGAAGCGTTTTTTCTTAAGTGCAAGATGGACAAGAAAAAGTTATTGGGTATTTCAGCAAGGTCTTGTCGCGGCCAGAAAGGAACTATTGTGTGACAAAAAGGGAGCTGTTGGCCGTCGTCAAATCCGTAGAGCACTTTTATAAGTACTTATATGGCCGTAAATTCCTGTTGAGAACAGACCATGCTGCACTAAAATGGTTACTGCAGTTTGAAATCCTGAAGGGCAAGTGTCAATGTGGATAGAGCGGTTGTAGGAATATGACTTTGACACAGAACATCGTGTAGGAACTAGCCATTGAAATGCAGACGCTCTGTCAAGGAGACCTTGTCCGGTAAACTGCAATCATTGTTCCAAGATGGTAGAGAAAACAAGTGTTGTCCATAGAATGACGGTAACCAATGATACTTGGCAACCCGAAAGAATACGAGAAGACCAGGAGAATGACGCCGAATTGGGACGTATTATTGAGTGGAAAAGTAGAGGACAACGACCAGCTTGGGAAAAAATTAGTATTTCAAGTAGGAACCTGAAGGCTTACTGGGCACAGTGGGACTCCTTGGTGATTGAAAATAAATTGTTGCAACGACGCCAGGAATGCGAAGACGGTACTGAGAGACTTCAAGTGATAGTGCCGAAAAGCAGAGCGCCGGAAGTGTTGCAGCACTTGCACGATGGTATTTCCGGAGGGCACTTTGGCGTGAAAAGAACTCTCGAAAGAGTGAGATAAAATTCTATTGGGTGAACTGCAAGGAAGATGTGAAGCAGTGGTGCCGGAAATGTAAGTTGTGTGCCTCTGCAAATGGGCCGGTCACAAAACGAAAAGCCCCAATGAGACAGTATAACGTGGGGAATCCTTTTGAGAGGGTAGCCATTGGCATAGCTGGTCCGTTTCCTGAATCAGAGAAAGGGAATAGATACATCTTGGTTGCAATGGATTATTTTACCAAATGTTGTTTTGTCGCTTTGGAATTCCGTTGGAATTGCACTCCGATCAGGGTCGGAACTTCGAATCAGCGTTGTTTCAAAACGTCTGCAGGCATCTTGGAATCAGGAAGACTAGAACCACGCTACTTCATTCTCAATCGGATAGACTGGTTGAAAGAATGAACAGGAGGTTATGAAAGTACCCAGCCAAAGTTGTCTCTGAACATCAACGAGACTGGGACCAATATTTACATTTGTCCCTACTGGCGTACCGATCTTCGGTAAATGATAGCACAGGATACTCTCCCGCTTGCGTGATGTTAGGACGTGAATTGCGGCTACCATGTGATCTTCAGTTTGGATTTAAACCTGGAGAAAATATCGCAGGTGAAGATTACGTTAGTAAGCTTCGTGAACGATCAAATAGCATTCACAAAAACGTCCGAAAGAATATCCAGGCAGCAAGCGATCGAATGAAATCACAATATGACACGAGAGCACAACAAGGTGGTTATCACCCTGGAGAGTTAGTGTGGTTGTATAATCCACAAAGAAAACGTGAGTTGTCGCCAAAATTACAAAGACAATGGAATGGCCCGTACGAAGTGATGAAAAGGATTAATGATGTAGTGTACCGGATCAGAAGATCTCCTCGTGGTAAACCGAAAGTGGTACACTTTGACCGTTTAACATCCTACGCTAGAAACAGCCAGGAAGACTCGAATAATGATAATGGTGTTCGACAAGTTATTAATCATGAGCCAAATGTAGACTTTTAGAGCTTTATGGCGGCGTATGGTGGTTCCGCTAAGGCGAGATTTGGCGTTGTTGTTGAAAAACAGCAAGATCTGTTTAGAGCACCAGAAGAGTATTCTCTTGCACATTGCGTAGCTCAAGATTTGGCAATGTCAAGGGGAATAGCTGCTGTTTTCAAGAAAAAGTTTGGATGTGTAGATGAATTAGTACCACAGCAGCTAACTGTAGGAAAAGTTTTGGTTCTTCAAGATAAAAATCGTTATGTTTACTATCTGGTCACCAAAAATTCTTCATGGCAGAGATCTAGTTATGGACATCTATGGGAGGCTTTGCTAAATCTTAAGGCGCAGATGATGGAAAATGGAGTAACGAGACTAGCGGTGCCCAAGCTAGGCTGTGTACTGGATCGCTTAGATTGGAGGATAGTCCGAAATATGCTAGAAGTAGTTTTCCAAGAAACCAACGTCCAGGTCTGTGTTTGTTTTATCAACCGGTTGCCTACCAAGACCAAGAAAAGGGTGTTGACTGTTATTTCCAACGACGCGGTGGATGCACCAGAGGAGATAGCTGCCGATACCGTCATCAGTCATCGAATTGGCGTCAAAATGAATTTACAGTTACGAGACGTAACGGTTTTAAAGAGGGGGCAGTGTTGCGATCCACTATTAGGCAACCCGTCAAACATACAAACGCCGGAGGCACAGCATATTCTCCAGGATTCGAGAATTCTTCTAGAAATTACTAGAGAATGAGTCATCTTTAATTCAGGGTATAAATAAGACCGCTTATTAACGTGAGGATTAGTCTATATAAGAATGTCGTATATAAATTATATCGTGTATAGTGAATGTAGTTGAGTTTTTGAAAGTCCAAGAGTAAACATAAATGCTATATGAGCTGAACGTGCCTAATGTACATGCAGCTTGTAGTATACATAAATAGATATGTGTATAATAAATAAATAGTTGTGTTAGTGTTGTTAATGGACCAATCCTAAAGAAGTTAGTTTAAGAAGATATTAGTGCTTATAAATTCATTAGTGTAATAGTGCTTCGTTGTTAAGTGGACTGAAAACATCTATAAATAAGGCATATACTGTTAATTAGACTTGTGAACAGTGAGTAATAAAGACTCTTGTTATTACTTGTTTTAAATTAAAGAAACGCGGTAGCAATAGCGCGCTACAGTACTATATGTAATCGAGCATGCTAAAACCGAATCAGAAATCTAAATAATCCTATCACGTCAGATATTTTCCTAACTTCAAAAAATAGGCTAAAGCCATAAAATTCAATAAAAATCCAATAAAACCCCATAACCATATATCGCATCAATACCATGACCTTAAAACCCTATAACCATAAACTTTAAAACCCCATAACACTTTAACCACATAACCCATTGGAAAAGAAACTTATGCGCGTTCAAGCAGTAAAATCAATCTTACGGGTAGGCTTTATCTGTGCTGATTCTTCTGCATGCGGGTTAGCGCTTGAAGGATTTTAATAGACAAAGAGAGCTTAATGTTCTTTTAATGTAAGCGTATGCGTATTTAGTAGAAATGTCAGCATTTGTATACCCTAGAAGTAGTATATCTGCTTTCATAGAACTCACCCACACTATTGAAGGCTAGCCGGTGAACTGATTTACTGTTACGGCACTTCACTCCCTCTAGAGCAAAATTACTTTAGAAACGTAACGTCAATTCAGCACGTAGCAAGGGATTTTGACTTACAATTGTCAAGATATTATTTTTTTAAAGAAGCGTCTTATTATGCACTGATTTGTAAGTGCTTTGTTGCTTTATACTTGGTGTGGAACCTTCAGACTGCAATCGTATATTTTTTTATATAGTATAAATAAACTTGGTGGTTATCACTCAGCTGTTTAATTTAACAAACCTTAACTTAGCGAAAAACTATTAATTTTAGGGTGTTATAATGATTGATATCTACCGCAGCGACAAACAAAGAACCTGCTTGGTCATTCAGAGATAAGGTCCCATCGCGGTGCCGTTATTTAGTAATTTTAAACAGTTGCTATTGCAAATGAAGAAATGGGATATTATTTAGTGTTTCGAGAAAGTATTAACCAGGTTGCAACCGCTACAAAATCTATACATAAATAGGTTTTTTATTATCAAATCGGATTGCAAAAATGTGCCAATATTCATTATTTTCTGATATTTATTTAAATGTAGCTTCACATTATATTCCTTTTTAAATATAACAAAATACTATTAACCTTCGTGCTGTTGGGTTCCCCATTGAATTGCATATATGCATAAAGATCAGTACTAAATAGAAATTAAGTGCTTTGGTGCATTTTAGTTTTACCTTTCTGATTTTGATTAATTTATCATCTTATTTGTTAATTTCAATATTTCTTTTATATTTAGTTTAACGTAGCTGTATAATCTCAATCCTGAATATATCTCCTATAAATACAACATCTCTTACAAACTAACCTAAAAATAATGTCTGTAAATAGTGGCAAAGAAAATTCTTATATGTCTGAAATTAATGAAAATGCACTGGAAGAACAGGCTTTAAAACCAAAAGAACGATTACAAGCACTAAAGCGAAAACGCGAAATTGAGCCATCAAATACTTCGAAATCTACAGATCATATCGATTTACCTAAGTAATACTTCAAATGTGTTAAATGATGTAATAACTTTAATTTTAGGCCCAAATTTCGTAGTTACAAACCTCAAGATGAAGCTCTAAAAGAACATAGCTTACCAATTGCCCAACCGGGCGATGTGGAAGAAGAAGTTAAAGATCAATTGGAATCGGCTAAATCACAAGTAGTAATTGATGAACTAGACATTACAAGCTTAGCTCCTCGTAAACCAGATTGGGATTTAAAACGTGATGTGGCTAAGAAGTTAGAAATACTTGAAAAACGTACACAGAGAGCGATAGGAGAATTAATTAGGGAGCGGCTTAAAGAACGAGATCTGATTAGTATTACAGATATACCTACATAATTATTAGACGACTTGTGATAATTTCTTTGTTATAATTATAATTGTGATATTTGTAATGTCGAAATATGTAGCTGGTGAGGATATAATGGTTAATGAAGTATAAGGAATGCTCCTAAAAGAAAAATACCTTTTAACGTGTAATCTGTAGAGTCCAACTGCACTTTCGGCATAACTAGAGTTAAGCTGTTTTAACAATTTAGTAAATAGAAGATTAGCATAAAGCGCATTTATCTGTACGTTACCTTTTATATAAATTCTATACAGGTTGTCTTCTGTCTCGCTTAGTTGCAAAATGATATATCAATTAAAATATCCCAATTAGCTTAGGTAAACGTTTACAACCTTTTCTTGAGGTAAGGAATTACTTTAAAGCTGAATATTTAATAGCACTTGATTTCTGATAAGAAACTTTGTGTGAATCGTTTAATAAGATGTGTTGATGCCATTTTAAATCTTTAAAGTAAAAAATATTCATTTTAAAAGACAAAATATTCTTAAATATTTTCACAACAAAATAGGTTTTATATTTTCTTTTAATATGGTGATGGAAAGAAAAATGAAAAATGTAGTTTTCGTTAATTCAAGTACATTTTCTTCATATACATATCTAGTGATGTACTTGACAGTCGCTCAAGAGCTTTGTACTCTGTGTTAACTATATTTGAATTACCAATACACCAACTGCAAGTATTACATTGGTCAGAAATTGCGTTTTTACCTGGAAATTTAGAATTTTACAGAATTCTTGCCACACCAAGCAAAACTTATTTTTGTGATAAATGCTCGCCCAACAATTTTTAAGTGGGCCATGCGGAGAATCAAACCTGTGACTAGAATTAGTAGTTTCAGGAGAATTGCACCATGAAGGATCACGATTATGAGCGGAGTGCCCAGTTTGACATGATGCATAATTTTAAATTATCTTTATATAAAATTATTATTGCGGTTTGGGTTTAGAAATAAGGGACTTCAAATTTTGGAACTTCTCTTAAATGACGTTGTACTGGCTCATTGTTCTGTTTATTTATATTACAAAGCAGAAATTTATAAGGGTATGTTGAATAAAAGAGATGGTGGTGTTCAAAATTTTCCTAAAATTAACAATATAAACCTTTTGCATTAAACGACAATATTAACTTACACTTGTGCCCTTTATACCTATTTTATGGAATTTATATACAACAAGTTCTTTGACAGCTGTAATTAAAACTTGTCACTCTCAATTTCTTTTCAGGGCCAAGCGTATAAATTATAAAATAATCAATTAACAAGCAAGCTACTGTGGGAGCTGAACAGTTTCAGTAACAATTATCGTAGCTTTTTCGAAGTTGTTTGGTATTTTTAATGATTGTAAAATGTCAATAGAGTTTCAGAAAAAGTATTCTCCATCCGATCACTCAACAATTTGTGAAGTTTATGAGTACGAATCTCAAACTTTAATTAAAAAAGAAATTAGTTCATATGAACCTTTTGAATTACGCTTTGTAGCAGGTAGCATAGAAAACCTTTTCTAGGGCTATTGTAAAGGGAAAGACGTGATTTTGTATGCTTTGTTACTGTGGTACCTGGTAGGAAAGGAGACTACTAATCATCATCATCATTTTGTTTTCGACCTTACTTAAGGTCGGTTTGACGCAGCTCTAACTTCTTTTCTAATCTGTGCTAATCTAAAAAAGCTCTACATACCCTTCACAACCTAAATTTCTAATAATTTGACTAATATAGTTTGGTCTAGATCTTCCTAAATCCTTCTATCTTTTTCCTATCCAGCTGACTCTACATAGATATTAGCAACCTGATGGTTGTTAAAGAACTCTAACATGTTTCATGATTACCATTTATAAGGAAATGAAATATAACCTGGTTATCCGCTTCAAAAATGAAAAGTGTTAAATAATATGTTATGGTAAGACTTAAGCAACGAATCGCTGCCAACATGCCAGACCGCTACCTAATTGTGAGTTATGTCATGGTGACGTTTATTAAATTATATGTTATGGTAAGGCTTAAGCAACGAAACGCTACCAACATGCCAGACCGCTAACTAATTGTGAGTTATGTCCTGGTGACATTTAGTTAACTGATTTTTATTTTTTTTGTTTTGTTTTCGAACTTACTTAAAGTCGGTTTGACGCAGCACTAAATTCTTTTCTATTCTGAGCTAGTCTAAAAAGGTCTACATACCCTTCACAACCTAAATCTCTAATAATTTGACTAATATAGCTTTGTCTAGGCCTTCCTACTCTATTTTTATTTGGTAGTCTATAATCTAAGACTTTACTAAATAGTCCCTCATGTCTTAACTGGTGCCCTATCATTCTATCTCTCCTGACTACTAATATATTTGCATTTTTATAAATATATATTTCCAAAATGTAAGGAAGTTTAACAATAGATATTCTCTAAATATGAGAATTTATGTAGGTTCAATATTTATTATACATGAAAAATTTCAGATGTGTCAACATAACCATTCTGCAATTCGAAATTCCACATGCTCATCAGATGGCAACTATTGTAAGCATGTTTCCTTTACTCTGTACATGTTTTAAGGCACGCAAACTTTTAAATTCTCAAGCGTTTATCACCAATTCTTCGAAATGCATCTTGAAAACAAACATTTAAAAAGTAGTTTTGACTTATATTGTTATAATAAAAATAATAATGCCTTTAATGCACGAAATATACAGATTATTACAATAATATATATTTGCATAAACATGGGCAAAGGACGAAGTTCAAGTGAGTTACAAATGAACCTTTGCTTTTACACTCAACCCTAAATAAAAATAAAATATTTATTATATATAGTGGGTTGGCATAGTTTGAAACAATTAGCAATGGGATGGGAAATGAGAAGAAAAAAGGTTTACATAGAACCGCATTGTAAAATATGAATATGATTTTTAAATTTGTATTTGGAGCATAGCATGATTTTAAAGCTCAGAGGTATTGAATTATAAACATATACAGCATTATATGAAAAAGAACGTTTAAATAGGTGCATTTCATGTGAAGGGATTGTTAGCATATCCTTTCACTTATATTTATATTATGAACATTTCGTGTTGGCAGCAGTACGCAACGATAATTCTTTGTATAAGGATTTAAGAAGAAGTAGGAAGCAGGTAGGTAAGCTAGAAAACCTAAAAATCGAAATGAATAAGTTATCACTAGACATAGAACGGATCAGCGAAGTTTGGTGGCCAGAGGCGGGGGATGTTTGGAATGGAGACTTCATGATAATTCATACAGGAGCAGAGGAAGGAAATTAGGGTGTGGGGATAGTTATGCAGAAAAGATAGGATACTTACAAAAAAACGAAAGAGTACTCATGGTTAGCTTAGAATCTAAACCGGTAAACACAGTAATAATACAAGTATACATGCCCACCTCTAGCTACAGTGATGAAGAGGTAGAAGCCATCTACAAAGATATCGAAGACATATTACGATACATAAAAGGACATGAAAATTTAATAATTAATGGGGATTTTAATGAAGTGGTAGGCGAGGGTAGGGAAGGAGCAGTAGTAGATGTATTTGGTTTAGGCACGAGAAACGACAGGGGACATAGGCTGGTATAATTTTGCGACAACAACAATTTAATCATCACAAACACGTTATTTCAACACTATGCTAGAAGACGATATAGGTGGAAGATGCTAGGAGATATAGGAAAATATCAAATAGATTACATTCTTGTTCGACAACGGTTTAGGAATCAAGTGAAAGACTGTAGAAGCTACCCAAAAGCAGATATAGACACTGACTACAACATCGTAATTATGAAGGCCACACTTAAATTTAAAAATTTGGAAAAAAGAAACGGTAAAAGGCACTCGGACATAAAGAAACTAAAAGATAAAGATATTCAAGAAAGATTCGAAAAAAAATCAAATAAATTGTTATAAGATATCTGGAAAATATCTGATACTAAGGAAGTAGAAACAGGATGGAATAACACTAAATCCAGCCTAGACATGGCGGCCAGAGATATTCAGGGGTATACACAAAAAGAAAATAAGAAACCATGGATAACAAAGGATAACCTGAATTTAATAGAAGAAAGACGAAGATACAAAAATAAATCAGACGAAACTGGAAAACAGATATACAAAGCCATAAAATGGGAAATTATTTGCAAATGCAGGAAAGCTAAAGAACAATGGATTCATGAAAAGTGTAAAGACGTACAAACTAAGATGGAAATAGAAAAGACAGATGAAGTATAAAAACTAATTAGAATGCATTTTAGGGATATAAAACCGGATAGCAAAAATATAAGGGATGCGGGAGGAAACTTCATTATAGAAAATGTAGAGAAAGTGGATAGATGGCAAGAATATATAGGGAATTTATATGCAGGAGAGGAAATAACTGCATTAGAACAGGAATCAGACATTGAAAATGATGACTTGGATATCCTATACTTAGAGATGAATTTGAATTAGCATGAAAGGGTCTGAAAAATGGTAACGCACCGGGTACAGATAAAGTACAAGCAGAAACTCTAAAAGCCACTGGACAAGCAGTAACAGAACGTCTCTTCCGACTTGTAAGCTATATGTATGAGACAGGCGAGATACCCAAAGATTTCAAACGTAACATCATAGTAACTATACCAAACAAGAAAGGCGCAGATAGATGTGAAAATTTTCGAACAATAAGTTTGACAGAACACGTGTCAAAAATATTAACTAGAATTGTACAAAGACGAATGGAAAAACGGGCTGAAGAAGTACTAGAAAAGCCCAATTTGGGTTTAGGCTATTTTAGTTCGGAGAGTGATAATGGAGAAAACAGAAAAAGTGGAAAGCGTGCATATAGGGTTTGTAGATCTGGAAAAAGCATTCGACAATGTAAAATGGAAAAAAATGTTCGACATACTCAAAAAGATTGGAATGAGTTATAGGGATAGACGAATAGTACATAGCTTATACAAAGAGCAAGCAGCAGTAATAGAATTAGAGCAGGAACGTAGAGAAGTAAACATTAGGAAAGGGGTGAGACAAGGATGTGCCCTATCCCCATTAATTTTTAACTTGTACATTGAAGAGGCCATGAATACTGTCAAATGCAGGAAGACATTTGGAATTATTATGCAGGGTCGAAAAATTGATATGCTTAGATTTGCAGATATGCTTAGTGAACAAATAAAAATATATTTTGAAGCACATAATCTATTTTAGTACGAACAGTTTGGGTTTAGAAGAAATAAATCCTCCACCTTAGCTATTCTGTTTCTAATCAAGGAAATCACTATTGGCTTCGAGAAGGGAGAATTCTGTCTGGCATCCTTTCTTGACTTAAGTAAGGCCTTCCATTGCATAGAGCATGACTTATTGTTACAGGGAAGTTGTTTATTAATCGAATCATTTTTAAGTAATAGACAGCAATTTGTGACACATAAGGGTGACAACTCCGAATTAAGTAAAATAAAGCACAGGGTACCACAAGGATATATACTAGACCCGATACTTTTTTTAATATATGTGAATGACTTTTCCAAAAGTTGAGCTATAAGTAAACCAACCCTGTTTGCTGATGACACAACTTTGATATACTCATCGCCATTATTAATGAATCTAATTAATCTCAGAGCCATTACATACTTTTCAGTCATCGCGTGGTTTTTGTCTAATAAGCTAAATATAAACCATGAAAAATGTCAAGACATGATATTTACCTTAAAAAAAAACAAAAATAATTTCTACATAAATCCAGAATCCATCAAGTTCCTAGGGGTGCATTTTGCTTCTAACTTGAAGTGGGTCAAACATGTCAATGAAATTGCCAGTAAACAGAGCAATATATTGCATTCTCAGCATAAAAAACAATGTCTCTAACAATATTATTATAATAGCATATTATGCACTATTCCAAAGTCACATTGCATATGCAATTTTAGCCACATGTAAAAAGGTTATTCTCACTCCAACGTAGGGTAATTAGAATTATATCCAATTTCAACTACAGAGAAGATTGTAAACCAAATTTTAAACAATTGGGAATCTTAACTCTGCCATCCATATACATATTAGAATGCCTACTATATGTTCATAAATTCAAGATTCTAAAACAAAACTCATTGGTAACACATGCTCAATTACATTCACACAATGCAACGCAATAACAAAAAACTCTGCACTCCTTTTACAAGTCTAGGGGCCTCAAGGTACTCTGTTAACTACCACGCCATAAAACTATATAATTGTCTACCATCTACTGCTAAATTACTAACACAAGGAAATTTCAAGACCAAAATGAAACATTTCTTAATTAAACACTCATTCTACTCGCTTGAAGAATATTTTAAATGCAACTTCAGCAATGCTTTAACTTAGAGTGATATTTATTAATTTAAATGGGTCTGTAGGCTGAAACTATAGATCTTTATAGGAGTAGTAAAGGGTGTTTTTTCCCTATAGTAGGGAAAAAGAATACTACTATAGTAAGCCTGCTTATCGTAAAAGGCGATTAAAAGGTGCAGCAAGGGGTAGCGGCCTTGCTGGCTAAAAGATATTGGAGGAGGGTCGGTTGGTCTCGGGCGATCCTCAATAATTTACAAGCTTGTTGGGGGTTGGCCGTGACGGATATGGCTTTTTGCTAAAATCTTTAAAAACTGCGTTGTGGAAAGATATGGGAGCCTACCACAATATTTTCCAGGTGTGCATGGCCTAAAATACGAAATACATATGATGGAGAGCTCACAAGTAAAATTCTTGTCCGGAGGTAAAATACTCCCTCATTCGGATCTCCGGGAGGGGGTACTTGGGGCTCGTCATCGTAAGAATATAAAACAGCAGTTCGATTTAGTGATAGGGACTTGGAATGTAAGGTCATTACTTAGAGTAGATAAGTTAACGAATTTATTAGTCGAAATGAGAAAGGAAAAGCTGGACATTTTAGGTATTAGTGAGGTGAGATGGCCAGATAATAATGACTTTTGGAAAGATAATTATAGAATAATTACAACTTCTTCAACTAATGGACAGGCAGGCGTAGGAATAGTGTTAGGTAAAAGATTAGGGCATAAAGTTAAAGAGTACTTACAATTTAGTGATAGAATAATTATGGTTAGATTGAGTACAAAACCCACAGACACTGTTTTAGTTCAGGTTTACATGCCAACAACTCAGTACGAGGATGAGGAAGTAGAAAAGGTACACGAGAATATAAATAGTATAGTGAGAAAAGTAAAAGGAGATGAGAATTTAATAGTTATGGGCGATTTTAATGCGTCAGTGGGACAAGGTAGTGAGGGAAAAATGGTAGGAAAATTTGGGTATGGCAGACAAAATGATAGAGGAGAAAGATTAGTTGAGTTTTGTCAGGAACATAGATTAGAAACTGTAAACACCCTATTCGAACAACATGTTAGGAGAAGATATACCTGGAAAGCGCCAGGTGATAGGGCTAGATATCAAATAGATTATATTTTAGTTAAACAAAGATTTAGAAACCAAGTTAAAAACTGTCGTAGTTATCCAGGGGCTGACATAGATAGCGATCATAACTTAGTTAAAATGAAGTGTAAACTACAATTAAAAAAATTGAGAAAGGCTAATAGAGAGGGATGGGATCTAGGTTAGCTTAATGATAGTAGGGTAAAAGAGGAATATAAACAAGTATTAGATAATAAGAGCAAAGAGATAACTGTAGGAGGGAACGTAGAAAATAGATGGAAAGAAATAAAACTGACTGTACGTGATACAGCAACACAGACTATAGGTAAGAAAAAAATAGAAGCGAGAAAACCGTGGGTAACAAAGGAGATATTAGATTTAATAGAGAATAGAAGAAAGCTTAAACCTTTCAGAGAAGTGGATAGTGAAAGTAAGCAAAAATATAATACAGTTAGAAATAAGATAGTACATGAGTGTAGAAAAGCTAGAAATAAATGGATGGAGGAGAAATGTAAGGGAATACAAGATGATTTGAGAGTAGGTAAGACGGACAGGGCTTACAGGGCAGTTAAAAAGTTTTTTGGGGAAGATAGGAAAAAATATAATGGTATTAGAGACGAGAATAATGAGCTTCTAATAAATAAAGTTGAGGTAGCAGATAGATGGAAAAGATATTTAGAAGATTTATATAAGGGAGACGATATGGATGAGTTAGAAAACGACCAAGAAGAGGATGTAGAAATAGGATTCTCAATATTAAGAGAGGAATTTGATAGAGCTGTTCGGAATCTTAAAATAAATAAAGTGCCAGGGATAGACGATATTCCCGCAGAATTAATAAAATATGCAAGTCAGAAAACTTTAGATAGATTATATGAACTAGTAAAAGTAATATATGACACAGGTGAGATTCCAATAGATTTCGTAAAAAATATTATCCCAATCCCAAAAAAGTCAGGAGCTGATAGGTGTGAGAATTTTAGAACGGTTAGTTTAACTTCTCATGCTTCCAAAATACTAACAATAATAATTAAAAATAGAGTAGAAGCTTTGACTGAGAATTATTTAGGCGAAGACCAATATGGTTTTCGTAAAGACAGAGGGACTAGAGAACCGATACTAATGATTAAGGTAATTATCGAAAAAAGGTTACAAAAAAATAAAAAGACTCATTTTGCGTTTGTAGATTTAGAAAAAGCATTTGATAAGGTTAATTGGAATGTTATGTTCAGGGTTTTGCAAAAAATAGGAATCTCTCATAGGGATAGAAAAATTATTTACAGTCTATATAAAAACCAAAGCATAGTAATTAGATTTGATGAAATAGAAAAGGAAGCTAAGATTAGAAATGGTGTTAGACAGGGTTGTATACTGTCTCCCTTGATTTTTAATGTTTATATTGAGGAAGCTTTAAACTTAGCTAAAGAGAGAAAAGAGATAGGTATTAGTGTACAGGGACAGAAAATAGACATGTTACGTTTTGCAGATGATATAATAGCCATTATAGCAGAGTCTAGAAAAGAGTTAGGAGAGTTTTTAAATATTTTAGATGAGATACTACGGAGTTACTTTAGTATGAGAATTAACTCAGTAAAGACAAAGATAAAGACAAGTGAGTTACAGCCTAGTTCTAAACCAAAATTAAAAATAGGTAATACCGAGTTAGAGGAGGTGGATGAATTTTGCTATTTAGGTAGTATAATTACAAAAGATGGACGTAGCAGAAGGGATATAGTAGCTAGAATAGCCCAAGCTAGAAAAATGTTTTTAAAAAAGAAAAACTTACTAATAGCTAATAGTATTAGTTTAGATAATAGAAAAAGTTTCTTAAAGTCATACGTATGGAGTGTTCTACTATACGGTAGTGAGACTTGGACAATTAAAGAAGTAGACAAGAAAAAGATAGAAGCTTTTGAAACTTAGTGTTACAGGAGAATGTTAAAGATTAGTTGGACAGATAGAGTAACAAACGAGGAAGTTTATAGAAGGATAGGTGAGGATCCCTGTATGTGGAAACAATTGAAGGTCAGGAGAGATAGAATGATAGGGCACCAGTTAAGACATGAGGGACTATTTAGTAAAGTCTTAGATTATAGACTACCAAATAAAAATAGAGTAGGAAGGCCTAGACAAAGCTATATTAGTCAAATTATTAGAGATGTAGGTTATGAAGGGTATGTAGACCTTTTTAGACTGGCTCAGAATAGAAAAGAATTTAGAGTTGCGTCAAACCGACTTTAAGTAAGTTCGAAAACAAAACAAAAAGAAAAATAAAAATCAGTTAACTAAATGTCACCAGGACATGTCTCACAATTAGTTAGCGGTCTGGCATGTTGGTAGCGTTTCGTTGCTTAAGCCTTACCATAACATAATTTAATAAACGTCACCATGACATAATTCACAATTAGGTAGCGGTCTGGCATGTTGGTAGCGTTTCGTTGCTTAAGCCTTACCACAACATATAATTTAATAAACGTCACCAGGGCATAACTCACAATTAGGTAGCGGTCTGGCATGTTGGCAGTGATTCGTTGCTTAAGTCTTACCATAACATATAATTTAACACTTTTCCTTTTTGAAGCGGATAACCAGCTTATTTTTCATTTCTTTATAAATGGTAATCATGTAAACATGTTAGAGTTCTTTAACAACCATCAGGTTGCTAATATCTATGTAGAGCAAGCTGGATAGGAAAAGATAGAAGGATATAGGAAGACCTAGACCAAACTATATTAGTCAAATTATTAGAAATTTAGGTTGTGAAGGGTATGTAGAGCTTTTTAGATTAGCACAGAATAGAAAAGAAGTTAGAGCTATGTCAAACCGACCTTAAGTAAGGTCGATAACAAAATGATGAGATTTGTAGATGATATAGCGGTATTAGCATCTAGCAATAAAGAGTTAGAAGCTGCTTTTAATGAAATGGAAACGTTTCTAACAGAGAGATACGGTATGGAAATCAACAAAACTAAAACTAAAGTACTAGTATGCAAAAGAGGCGAAAATAAATCAAAAACAAGAATACAAATATGTAACACGAACTTACAAGAGGTTAAGGATTTGTGCTACCTAGGAAGCCAAACAACGCAAGATGGAAAAAGCACAAAAGATATAAAACAAAGATTAGCACAAGGTCGTGCTACATTTAACAAGAAAAAGCAACTATTGTGTTCAAAGACAACAAACATAGATACAAGGAAAAGATTGTTTAAAACATATATGTGGAACAACAGCACTGTACGAATGCGAAGTCCGGACAGTAGGAGAAGCGGGCAAGAAAAAGGTAGAAGCCTTTGAATTGTGGTGCTACAGATGTATAATGAAGATATGATGGACATACAAAGTTAAGAACAGAGAGGTACTAAAAATGGTAGGGGAAGAACGGCATGAAGGAATAGTGCGGAATATATTAGCAGAGATAGAAAACAAGAGAAGAAGAGATAGACATAGGTTAGAACTGCACACAGATAGTGAAAGATGTAGGCTGTAGAAGTTTCAGGGAAATCTGTGGGCTAGCTCAGAAGAGAAATCAATGGAGGTACGCATCCAACCAGTCCTGAGATGGATAAATTAATGACGAAGAAAGTAACTGTACTTAAACATGATGATTATTATAAGCAACTACAAGTATTGGTTGGGCAATATTCTCGAATAATGTTAATTGTGTAAAAGGATTTACTGGAAAACTATTATTTCGGCAAATGTCTAAGTGTTGGGGGATTTTGGCAGCCATAGGCTGCTTAAGCCCCTTCACTGAATCTCGGTGAAATAGGGCATAAAATTAGAAAACAATAGAAGGGGAACCGAATTGTATATAGGCTGTGTGAGAATTTCAGAGAATTGTGTACGCTAGTTCAGAATATAAATAAGTGCAGGTACGTGTCCAACCAATTTTGAGACAGAAAACTTAATAACGAAAAAATATGTGCAGATAAATCTGATAGTTATTATAAACAACTACTGGTGTTGGCTGTGAAATATCTGAAACTCATGTTAACCAAGAAAAGATATATTGGAAAAAATATTAAATCGGTAAATGCTTAAGTACTGGGGGAACTTGGCAGCCACAGGCTGCTTTCCCCCCTTCTTAACACCGAATGTCGGAGAAATAGGGTCTATAATTGTAAAACAATAGAAGGGGGACTGAACTGCAGCTAACAAGAAAGAACAGTGCCTATGATGAAAAACAACAAACATAGAAGAAAATTGTTGAAAGAATACATGTGGAGCATAGCACAGTATGCCTATGAAATTCGGGCAGTCTGAAAAGCAGACAAAAAAACGGTAGCAGCCTTTTGCAATCCTGTGCTTCAGATGTATGAGGATGGGCAGACAAAGTTAATAACAAATAGGTTATAGAAATAGTAGGGGAACAAGAATATCGTTGGAAAAAAAAATAGGAGAAATAAAAGGGCAGAATACGTTCTAAGGCATTTTTGGGGAATAGTATGTGATATATTACAAGCAGAGATAGGACAAAAGAGGTAAATGTAGACCTGGATCAGATAGTGATAGATGCAGACTGTGCAAATTTCAGGGAAATCTGTAGGTTAGTTCAGAATAGGAAACGTTGGTACGCGTCTAACCAGTTCCAGGATTGAAGACTTAATGATGATGAGATAAAGCAGAGGACTACTAAATGTAAATACGTATTAGTTAGTAGTTGGTTAATATTAGATTTGTAAAATGTTTTCCTTTTAGGAATTTTGAGCATTTTTGATTCTATAATATTGGCATGAACACAAATTCTTGTTTGTACTGAAGTACACTATTTATTTATGATCTCCAAAGTTATTGCCGATAACATATGCTTTCAACAATTTTCTTCTTGTTTCTATGTTTGTTATCTTTGAACACAGCCGCAGTTCGGTTCTCCTTATATTTATTTTACAGTTATATGTTCTATTTTCCCGATATTCAGTGGTATGTGAAGGGAAGGCGTCGCCATGGATTAATGTAGTAAGCGTAAGACTACGGATCCCAAGGTCCCGGGTTCAAATCCCGACACGGCCGACTGCTTGAAAAATGGCAGGTGAGCATTTTTCACAAAAATTACGCCCTCGTTCGGATGAGAGGTTAAATGGAGGTCCCGTGTGTGAGTGTTGTCACGCACGTTAGAGATCCCTACCTTGCCTGGAACGACAAGGGTTCGGCAAAATTCTAAATTTCTAGGCAACAAAAAACTCGTTTCCTGGCCAATGTAGTATCTTCAGGTGCAGCATTGGGAATGTAAATGAACGGTATCTGAAGGAGGTTAAGCAGCCTGTGACTACCAAGATTCTCCAACATTCGAACATTTGCTGAATTAATAGATTTACAATATATCTTTTCGGACAAGGTTTTTCGACTTGAAACTTGTTGAACGTGTACCTCCACTTATTTCTATTCTGAGCTAGCCTACACAGTTCCCTGAAATTCCCATAGCCTAGATACAGCTCGGTTTTTCTTTTGTTGTTTCCTAATTATATGTTCAATTTCACTGAGATTCAATGGTATGTGAGGGGAATTAAGCAGCCTGCGGCTGCCAAGATCTCCCAACACTTAGACATTTGCCGAATGAATAGTTTTTCAGTAAATGCTTTCGCACAAGTAATATTAGTTGAGAATATTGCAAAACCAATACCTATAGTTACTTATAGTGATTATCAGGTTTAAGTACAATTATTTTTTCCATCATTAGGTTTTCTCTCTTGCAACTGGTTGGATGCATACCTCCATTGATTTATATTGTAAGCTAGTCTACATATTCCTTTGAAATTCCCACAGCCTACATCTTTCACTATCAGTGTACAATAGTCCAACCTAGGTCTACCTCTACCTTTCTTTTTCCTATCTCTGCTTCCAATATATTCCGCACTATTCCCTCACGCTATGTGGCCTATCATCCTATCTCTTCTATTTTTCACAGTTTTCCACATATTTCATCTTACCCTACCATTTCTACCATGCTAACCTTATCATACGTCTGTAGCACCACCTTTCAAAAGCTTTTATCTTTTCTTGTCTGCTTCTCCTACTGTACAAGTTTCACAGCCGTACAGTGCTGTGCTCCACACATGTGTTAAGCAATCTCTTCCTTGTTTTATGTTTGTTGTCTTTGAACACAGTAGTTGCTTTTTCTTGTTAAATGTAGCATGAACTTGTGCTAATCTTTGTTTTATATCTTTTGCACTTTTCCAATTGCACGTTATTTGGCTTCCTAGGTAGCAGAAATCTTTAACCTCTTATAAGTTCTCGTTACGTATTTATATTCTTGTTTTTGATTTATTTTTCCCTCCTTTTCATACTAGTATTTTAGTTTTATTTTTGTTAATTTTCATACCGTATCTTGGTTAGAACTTTCCATTTCATTAAGAGTAGCTTCTAACTCGTTATTGCTAGATGCTAATACCGCTATATTATCTGCAAATCTAAGTATATCAATCTTTTGTTCCTGCATAATAATTCCAAATGTCATCATGCATTTAATGCCTCTTCGATGTATAAGTTAAAAATTAATGAGGATAGGGCACATCCCTGTGTCACACCTTTCCTAATATTTACTTCTCTACGTTCCTGCTCTAATTCTATTACCAATGTTTGCTCTTTGTATAAGTTGTTTATTATTCGTTTATCCCTAAAACTTATTCCAATCTTTTTGAGAATTTCGAACATTTTTGTTCCATTTTACATTGTTGAATGCTTTTTCCAGATCTACAAAGCCTATATACACGATTTCTTCTTTTTCTATTGTTTTCTCCATTATCATCCTCAGAGCTCCCGTGTTCCCCTGTTTTACCTAAACCCCAATTGATTTTCTCCTAGAATTTCTTCAGCTCATTTTTCCATTTGCCTTTGTACAATTCTAGTTAATATTTTTGACACGTTTGCTGTCAAGCTTATTGTTCGAAAGTTTTACATTTATCCATGCCTCTCTTTTTTGGTATAGTGACTATGATGTTACGTTTGAGATCGTTGGGCATCTCGCCTGTCTCATACATATAGCTTACTAGTTGGAGGAAACATTCTGTTACTGCTTTTCCACTGGCTTTTAGAGTTTCTGCTTGCATCTTATCCATACCCAGTGCCTTACTATTTTTCATACCCTTTAATGTTAATCCAAACTCATCTCTAAGTATAGGATATCCCAAGTTATTCTTCTATCTCTTCCTCACTGTGACTAGAGGCGGGTATGTATTTCCGGTTTAGATTCTAATCTAAGCATAAGTACTCTTTCGTTCTTTTGTAAGTAGTTTTTTACACAATGCCTATCTTTTTTCCCATAACTATCTCCATATCAGAATTTCTTTCCTCCCATCCTGTATGAATTACCCTACTTCAAAAATTCTTCGCCTCTGGTCATCGAACTTCGCTGATCCTTACTATGTCTAGTGCTAACCAATCCATTTCAATTTTTAAGTCCTCTAGCTTACCTACTTGTTTCATACTTCTGACATTCCACACTCCGACTCACAGAATGTTCCTGATTTTTTATCTTCACTCCTATAACCAAAGACCCCACTTCAAAGCTTGAATGGGAAATTTTAGCACTTATCAAATCCTCTAATATTCTCAAAATTATCCAAAAACGCATAATACCTCACGAATCTAAACCACATCGCCTGTACGGCCTTCTTAAAGTCCATAAACCTGATGTCCCTCTGCGTCCGATAGTGAGCACAATTGACTCTCCAACCTACTATCTGGCAAAATACCTAGCAAATTTCTTAGAACGCTATTCCGGTAACACCCCTACAAATGTTTTAAATTCCACTCATTTCATAGAACTAATTTCAAATATTGAGCTAGGCCCTAATGATATACTAGTCAGTTTTGACATAACATCCTTATTTACAAATGTACCTGTCATAGACACTGTCTCCATTATTAAACAACTCCTATCTCAAGAAAACGAATTTGAGTACCTGGCCACCCTCATTGAAAAATGCTTAACTTCTACCTATTTTGTCTTCGACGGACAATTTTACAAACTTCTGGCACACCAATGGGCTCACCTCTATCCCCTATTGTGGCCAATATATTAATGGAGTCTTTGAAATCCATGGCTCTAAAAACTTGGCTTTGTTATGTAGATGATACTTTTGTAATCTGGCCCCATGGATACCAAAGATCACATAAACAATCAATATAAAGATATTAAGTTCATTATAGAAATTGAAAACAACCGAACTCTGCCATTCCTTGACGTTCTGGTGGAACGCAAACCTAACGGACGACTAGGTCATTCTGTATATCGAAAACCCACACACACAGACAGATACCTACATGCGTCTTCATATCATCACCCATCACAAAAATCATCGATAATCAACTCTCTAGTCCACCGTGCAATTAAGATTTCACAATCAGAACACTTATTTAATTAGCTGTGTTACGTGCCAAAAATTTGGCACTAAACATTTTTTAGTTTAGTCTTGCTGTGCATGAGTTCGTGCCATAAATTCAAAACACTTGGCGTGTATTTCCGTCACGTCACAGTGCGTTTGCGCCAGATCGCGCTGACGTGAGTGGCGGAAAGAAAGTGGGGAAGTTTTTCCGGGAGACGCTGTAACGTGGCTGTTTGCCTGTGAACTTCGAGAAGAGTGGTTGGGTTTTCGGTAACGTATCTTTATCTTTTATTTATGTAGATCCTTGCCTTTGCTTATCTTCGTTTGTCGTCCTTATACCTGTTCCTCATTCGTTCCCTACATAGGTAGGAGATAATTTGTAAGCAGCCTGCCCGAACCGTAGTCCACGACCCTAGACAAACGAGTCCTGGGAGCAACTGCGACCGCCGTAGCTAGTCGGAGCCATTTGGAAGGACGCTAGGCGTACCCACCGTTAGTTGCCTTGAGGGGGGCCATCAGCAGCCCTGATGGACGTCAACAAACGCCAACTTTAACTTAACCCCGCAGGAAGCCGTACGTCTTTATGTGAGTACCTTATTGTCTATACTGCATTTGTAATGTTTATTATGATATTTATTGCGTAATTGCGCAATTAAATTTGCTTATTGTGTGACGTCAGATGGGCGCGCTAAAATTTGTAACCAAGATAAGGGTTACCATCTGCCGGTGCGTTACGTAATCTCGCGCTTGCGGGATTGTAACTTTAACTTCTAAATTGTAAGAGCTGACCCATCCTAAAACTAGTCTTATAAAAAACGGCTATCGCAACTCAGATGTCGGCAGAGTAATAAACCAGCATCTGCATTCAACACGAACCCCTAAAGCACGTTGTAATCCCGACACACGATCTTTAGCAATCCTTCCATATATACACAGGGTAACTGACTGAATTGGAAAATTCTACGTACACACGTCAAAACAATCCTATAAACCCACTAATAAAATTTCATAAATATTACCAACCCCAAAAGAGCAATCTTAAGCAATCTTAAAGTCCCAGGCGTATACAGTATACCTTGCAGCTGCGGTTTAGTATACGTAGGAGAAACAGAACCGTTAGTACAGGCTAGACTAAACGAGCATAAGCGATGCTTAAGACCAAGCCATTTTTCAACAATAGAAAAATTAAAGAATTCGTAGAAATAACTAAAAGTTTGAATAATCTAAACAAAGACAAAGACTACTACCTTTCTCCCATTTCGAAAATAAGTCCATATTCATAATAGCGGAACCGTGACGTTCACTGATCCGCTACCGCACTCCTCTGTATTCACGATCACTCATGCATCAAGTTCTCGTCCTATATAAACCACCACTTTCGCTACTTTCACCAGTTTCTTTGCCACAGACACCTTTTGGCATAAATGGGCTAGTGAGTCTGCTAGTTCCGAAGTAACTCTACATACTATTTACACTTTAACTTGTCTACTTAATATTATCATTCTTATCTTTATTATTATTTTTATTTTTTACTTATTTTCTTTTCTTGTCCTGATGAAGCGCCTTACAAAAGTGGGCGAAACGTCGACCTTAGTTTCTAAAATGACACGGTTCCAACCTGGAACCATAAATATTTATAATGACTCCGTCCGTGAACGCCTCCGACAACATCACGAAAAATTCCTAAAGTTGTAGTAACATATGCATATTAAAATGTAAGAAAAATCAAGGCAGAGGGCGCATTTATGACAAAGTACTTTTGAAATGAGGAATACGATACATATTTAGTCAGGAACGACTTTTAGGAATTTTAAATAAAACATCACAGTAAACAATGGCTCTAGGCTTTGTAAATAGACAAGTGGACTTTTTTAGTTGATTTTAACTTTATCACTCCCCAGGGGGTTATAGTGGATGCTCACATGAGAAGTGTTTCCATATGCCTACCAGAAGCTCGTGTGTTATATAGTGCCACGTGGTTTGATTTTGTACGTTTATGGCCATTCAAAATTTTTACACAATTTACGATACAGATGATTACGAGCAATGACTCATATTTGCCGTTCTTTGCATATTATAAAATGACGTTTAAATCAGCAATAAAAGACAAATTAGTATAAAAATAGATTATTTACTTTTAGAAAATAAAGATATTGTAGGTACTTAATAATAACAAAATATTAAAAGACGGCAAACCCGCAGAACCTTCATCGTCTTTCTTTCCATTCTGATTTTCTTTAGTAGGTTCAATATTTGTTGTAGGTTGATTCATTCTAATAGTGCGTCCATGAAGAGGTTGTACTGGTCTAAAGTTGTGAAGCAATTTTCCATGTTCACTATTAAGTTGTCTAAATACCTCAAGCTAGAACAAAAACCTCAAGTTAAAAATACGATTAACAAAAAAAATATTGATTTATTTAAACTTATGCTGTAACAAAGTAAATGTTTTTTTACGGAATAGTAGTTGTTTCATATTATATATCAGAAAAACAACCGTGCGTGGTGCATTCTTTCTGTTATATCCAAAATTCTCTAAAAGTGGTTGTACAGCTTTCTCTGTTTGTTTTTCGGTCACATACATTGGAAGATAACTTTTGTTCGAGATTGAAAAATAGAATTGTTATTTACATAATCAATTATGAAAAGGAAAATTTTATTTGATGAATGTTATACTTGCTAAAACAAGCAAACAAAGCGAGCGAGTTTTGCAAATTACGAGGCTTGTTCAATTGAAACCCATCTTTGGTTCAGAAAACATTTATTGACAACTAAATTTACAAATAACTATCACTACGATTAAGGTACATATCCCATTGTTTCGTCAACATATGTATACCCTGCCTAAAGAAATCTTGTGGCTGCTGCACCAAGAATTCTTTCACGGCATTTTGTACTTCTTCGTCCGACTGAAAACGGTTACCTTTTAATGCTTTTTTTCAGTGGCCCAAAGATGTGATAATCGCAAGGCGATAAATCGGGACTATAGGGTGGATACTCTAATATCCTCCATTTCTTTCTCTGTAGATTTTCTTTCACTACGTTAGCAACATGAGGTCGAGCATTGTCGTCAAGCAGAATGACACCACGTGAAAGCTTCCCTGGACGTTTTCGTCTTATTGCTTGATGGAACTTGTTCAAAGTTTCATTATACAGGTTTGCGTTGATATGCACCCGAGGTTCTGTAAATTCTATCAAGAAGGGTCCTTCATGGTTGAAAAAAATGTCAACATGACCTTACGGCAGAAGATTGAACTTTAAACTTCTTTGGTGCCGGATAATTTGAGTGTTTCCATTGCATCGATGACAGCTTACTGGATGGTTCAAAATAATGACACCAAGATTCGTTGCCAGCAATTATTGACGAGAGAAAATCGTTACCATTTTGTCTGTATTCCGTTAGGTGTTGTAAAGATAAGCCCATTCGCAAGCTGTTTTGGTTCTCTGACAAAAGGCGAGGAACTCATTGCATACAAACTTTGCTGTAGTCTAGTTTGTGTACGATGCTATGAACAGATTCGATACTCACACCAACATTTTCTGAAATTATTATGATTGAAACTTGACGATTTTCTCTAATCAGGCCTTCCACACATGCCATATTCCTGTCTGTTGACGCAGTACACATTGCACCTGGTCGCGGCTTATCATTCGTCCCTTCGCGTCCATTCTTAAATTTTCGACACCATTCCTTGACAGTTGGATACGCAAAACATGCGTTTTCATACATTGCTTGCATTCGTGTATGAATTTCCAATGGTTGTAAACTTTCAGTACTCAGAAATGGAATGACCGCATGCTGATCACATTTGATCGGATTGTTAACAACAGTCATTTCAAAGTCACAATACTTAAAATCGCTGTCAAATATATACGAGAGAAACTGACCAGTGGGAAGTTTACAAACACCACTAATGTTGCAAAACGTCAGTTGACTAACTACAATTGTTTCCAAAGCTAACCTGACCAAAGATGGGTTTCAATCGAACAAGCCTCGTACATGCGCCAGATAAAATATTTTCATAATGTGTTAAGTACAAAATTTTATCTAGGCTCACTTTAAAATATAAAATTGTCTCAAAATCTACCCACATCAAAATGTTTATTAATAATTTCGAGGAAAAACTATCCTCATCATCAGGCTAATAAAATCCAAATAGAATAATACAAAAACAACATCTAAAAATCTACTAATATGGTTCCTAAAAATTATGTAAATTTAAAATTATAAGATATGATATGAAATACTTACAATTAAGACATACGACAAATTAAAAGTTTTATATATATATTGTATGTTAACACTAAATTAAAGAACTGGACAAATGTTACATGTTATTCAGAGTTAAAAACATCTGTATAAAGTTGAAATGATAATGAGTGACTGCCAATGTTGGTGTGGCAACTAATAATAAAAGATGTGATTGAATTATAGTTAATGGGGATATAGAATAAGAAGTAACTTTAAAGTTAAGTGGTTATGATCAAAATCTTGTATTTCATTTAAACAAATATTATCAGATGGTCTTTTTATTTCTAAGATTTCGAGTTTGGAACTTTTATTTAATGTGTGGAGTATTTCAAAAGTATCAAAATAATTGTGATTTGTGTGGGCTATATGTTGCGCAAAAGAAGAAAAACTTTGGTTAAAATTGTTATCGCGACGGTATTTATTAATTAGGTTTTTATGTTCATTAATTCTTTGTAAAAAGCTACTGCCAGTCTGACCTATGTAATATGCATGACATGTATCGCAAGTTAATTTGTAGATGCCTGATTTTTGTTTGTCGTCTATTATATCTTTGTTGTTAATTAAAATTGAACCGATATTATTATTAGTTTTAAATGAGATATTAATATTATGCTTTTTAAAAATATTTTGGATTTTATATGAAATTATATTGTAATAAGGTAGACTAAAGTAATTGGTAGGGTTTTCTTGAGTAATTATTAAGTTAGTGTGTAATTTAATTTTCTTTTTGAATTTGTAAAAAAGATTGTTAATTATATTAATAGGGTAATTGTTGTTAATAGCAATTTGTTTAATTAAATTTAATTCATCTATAAAATGGTTTTTATTTAATGGGACAATAAATAATCTTCTAAAATATGTTTTGAAAGTTGCAAGTTTGACATAAACGATGGCAAGAATCAAACGGGATAATAACATCAGTAGTGTATATGTTATATTCAATATTGAAAGGAATAGAAGTGAGTTTTAAATCTAAAAATGGTAAAGTATTATCTATGGATGTTTCAATGGTGAAATTAATGTATTGAGTTTAAGTAAATTAAAAAATTGTTGATATCCAAGTCACTACCTTGGTGGATGCAAAGAATATCGTCAACATAACGGGTCCATAATATGACTTTATTTTTGATGAAAAATGATTCTTGTATGAAGATAGTTTCAAGATAATTCATAAAGATTTCAGCTAGAATTGATTATATGTTCGAGCCCATGGCTAAGCCATTATTTTGAATATAGTATTGGTTGTTGAATTTGACAAAGTTTTGTTTTATGACAAGGTTTAATAACGAAAGTATTGTATATGTTTGGGAGTCATTTAAATCACAGTTATTGAGAAGCCCATGGACTAAACCGATACATTCTTTAGTGGGAACACTCGGGAATAAGTTAATTACCTCAAAGGATACAATATTAAATTTTTCAGGTAATGTTAGAGTTTATTTTGTGAATTAAATCAAAGGAGTTTTTATGGAATACTTCGGTTTGAACTGGAGTTTGTTGATTTTTTTAAAGGAATTTAGAAATTTGGCTATTTTATTACAGGGTGTAACTGGCCTAATTGGTATGTTTAATTTATGTAGTTTAGGAAGACCGTAGAGTCTTGGAGTTCTAGGGTTCATTTCTAACAGATTTTTATAATTTACATTTAACGTTTCTAGTATTTTTCTTGAATCATATACAGTTTTTCTAACAATTCGGTTAAATTTAAAGGTTGGGTCAGGTGTTGTTTCTATATAATTATTATTTTGAAGGAAGTCATGAACTTTACACATATAATCGGTTTTATCTAAAATTATGATGCAATTTCCTTTGTCTGCTTTTGTGCAAATGATATTATTAAATTTAATGAGTTTATTATATAATGATTTGATCTGATATACATTTGGATACATATAAGGTTGTTTTATTTTTATAGTTATGTTTATCTTTGTTCTTATATTTATGATTACAATCAGTGACTTTTCAGAATTTGTGTATAATGTGACATATAATTCAGTTTTTAAAATGTCTGGTTGAAGTGGTTTAGAAATTGTGATGATAGCATCTGAAGAAACACTAAGGTCAGCCAATATTGAATGTTTTTGTTTTTGAAGAAGGCATGGAGGTTTAAATTTCAAGCCTTTATTTAAAATAAATAAATCGTTAGGAGATAATTGAGTTTGCCTAAGGTTTACTACTCTAGGATGAAACTTAAAATTAGAAAAATGGTGTGTACCTAAATTTTGTGTTTGTATCTTCTTATTAATTAAAGACTTTAATTTCTTCTTCAGATTGTTGAACAGATGATAACCATAATCTTGAACTGTGTTTTTAATGTGGTGTAAAATAATATACCAATCATATGGTTGTAAAATGCTGGCAATTTGTAAGTGTAATAAATAAAGTTGATAATTGGTTTCTGATTGGTGGCTGTAGCGTAGATTGATTTCATTTTTGATCCAAATTCTTTGTGCTTGATTAATAGCTTTTTTAGCGCAGTAATTGTGTGTGTGCTAAAAAAGCTATTAATCAAGCGCAAAGAATTTGGATCAAAAACTACATAAATTAAACATACCAATTAGGCCAGTTACATTTTATATCAATACACCCTGTAATAAAATAGCCAAATTTCTAAATTCCCTTAAAAAACACAAACTCCAGTTCAAACCGAAGTATTCCATAAAAACTCCTTTGATTTAATTCACAAAATAAACTCTAACATTACCCGAAAAATTTAATATTGTATCCTTTGATGTAATTAACTTATTCCTGAGTGTTCCCACTAAAGAATGTATCGGTTTAGTCCATGGGCTTCTCAATAACTGTGATTTAAATGACTCCCAAACATATACAATACTTTCGTTATTAAACCTTGTCATAAAACAAAACTTTGTCAAATTCAACAACCAATACCGTATTCAAAATAATGGCCTAGCCATGGGCTCGAACATCTCATCAATTCTAGCTGAAATCTTTATCAATTATCTTGAAACTGTCTTCATACAAGAATCATTTTTCATCAAAAATAAAGTCATATTATGGACCCGTTATGTTGACGATATTCTTTGCATCCACCAAGGTAGTGACTTGGATATCAACAATTTTTTAATTTACTTAAAACTCAATACATTAATTTCACCATTGAAACATCCATAGATAATACTTTACCATTTTTAGATTTAAAACTCACTTCTATTCCTTTCAATATTGAATATAACATATACACTACTGATGTTATTATCCCGTTTGATTCTTGCCATCGTTTAAGTCATAAACTTGCAACTTTCAAAACATATTTTAGAAGGTTATTTATTGTCCCATTAAATAAAAACCATTTTATAGATGAATTAAATTTAATTAAAAAAATTGCTATTAACAACAATTACCCTGCTATTAATATAATTAACAATCTTTTTTACAAATTCAAAAAGAAAATTAAATTACACACTAACTTAATAATTACTAAAGAAAACCCTACCAATTACTTTAGTCTACCTTATTACAATATAATTTCATATAAAATCCAAAATATTTTTAAAAAGCATAATATTAATATCTCATTTAAAACTAATAATAATATCGGTTCAATTTTAATTAACAACAAGGATATAATAGACGACAAACAAAAATCAGGCATCTACAAATTAACTTGCGATACACATCATGCGTATTATATAGGTCAGACTGGCAGTAGCTTTTTACAAAGAATTAATGAACATAAAAACTTAATTAATAAATACCGTCGCGATAACAATTTTAACCAAAGTTTTTCTTCTTTTGCGCAACATATAGCCCACACAAATCACAATTATCTTGATACTTTTGAAATACTCCACACATTAAATAAAAGTTCCAAACTCGAAATCTTAGAAATAAAAAGACCATCTGATAATATTTGTTTAAATGAAATACAAGATTTTGATCATAACCACTTAACTTTAAAATTACTTCCTATTCTATATCCCCATTAACTATAATTCAGTCACATCTTTTATTATTAGTTTCCACACCAACATTGGCAGTCACTCATTATCATTTCAACTTTATACAGATGTTTTTAACTCTGAATAACGTGTAATATTTGTCCAGTTCTTTAATTTAGTGTTAACATACAATATATAAAACTTTTAATTTGTCGTATGTCTTAATTGTAAGTATTTCATATCATATCTTATAATTTTAAATTTACATAATTTTTAGGAACCATATTAGTAGATTTTTAGATGTTGTTTTTGTATTATTCTATTTGGATTTTATTAGCCTGATGATGAGGATAGTTTTTCCTCGAAACATGTAGCTGCTTAATTATTAATAAACAATTTGATGTGGAAAAATTTTGAGACATTTTATATTTTATATTTGAATTTTACAACCCCACTTGAAGACTACATATTTCCTTTGAAATTATGAAGTAGCTGCACTTTAAAAGGAATCAAAATATTTCTGAATTGCATTATACGGTTTAAAACGTGCACAGTAGCATATTTTGTCGTACAAATATATATACAACTCTTGCACTTTACTCGATTGTTACAAACACAGTTAATTATTGGTCGTAACAATTGAAATTCGATAATGGAAATTCAAATATTCTTTCAGATATAGAAGAAATTACTAATATATCAGTAAATTCGTAACGTGTTTTCACGGGAACAGTATATTTACCCATGAATGCAGGGAAACGGATGTAATCAAAGCATCTATTAGCTCAAATGTACAATGATAAAATTGTATTATAAGATTGACAAGCATATCTGTCAGCCTTCTTTTTTAATCTTTTTCTTATAGCTTTAGATCTGGTCACCACAGTTGCTCAGACAGTTAGTTGCAACTTATGGCATTTTCTTTTAGATCATGATGTAATCATTATAATGTGAAGGTGGCTTTCGATCTCGTCGAGGTCGTCCGGTTAATGAGTGCTGGGCTGGTTCTGTGTTTGGATCATTATCTGTTTCAGCAAGGTTTCCTGCAACAGAACCAGGTTCTACAGACGGGTCTGGTTTTTGAACAGCTCTAAGGAGCGTCTAGTTTTTAGGTATCTCTAGTATTCGAGGAATTTCAAACGACTGAGCAGGACTAAACGTAACACTTTTTTTTGTTTGATTACTAGTGTAAGCCGAAGCTGGTTGATGTGATGCCTTAACGTTCTTCCAGTATCCAGTACAACTTCATAATGTCGTGTTTCCATTTTCTTTTTGATTTCTTCAAATTGCCGCATTTGCTGATTGTTTATAAATATTCTAACCTGAACCCTTTCAACCAACGGTGAACCCCAGTCTTTTGTTTCTGCATGAGAGATGATTCTATCGGCTGTAAGAGAATCAAGTTCTTCCTCGACATGTTGACGTAAGGCATAAGGAACACTACGTTCTCTAGTAAAAATAGGTTTGGCTTCTTTCGAAGGTGGTGTTACTTGAAATCTGGGTATGCAACCAACCTTTTGTTCGAAAATGTTTGAAAACTTTTGGCAAGTATCTCCAATTGAATAGACTGGTTCTTTGTGTGATAAAGTTGACAATTGTAACTTTTCCCTATCTACCTGTTGCACTTCAATGCCGAGACAATGTATCTACTGACGTCCTATTTGCGCTTCGTGTCCTTCTGGTACAATATGTAATTCTCCCCAAATTTGTTTCCCTTGATATGAAACTGTTACAGAAAACTTCCCCTTCGACTGTATTATGTTACCGTAGTAGGATTAGCAAACTAAATTAAAGGGTTTTATAGGTACGAGGGTGATCCGATAAGTACTTACCCTACAAAAGAAAAATGAAAATTTTGGAAAAGTGGCAATTTGTTTCTCAACATAGTCTCCCTTTAGCTCGATACACTTGACTCAGCGATGCTTCAAGTCCTTCAACCCGTCTGAAAAATACGTTTTCTCGAGGTCTGCAAAGTAGGCCTTCATGGCGGCGATGACCTCCTCATTCGACTCAAATTTCTGACGGGCGAGTGACATTTTCAAGTTGGAAACAAAAAGAAGTTGCACGGGGCCAAATCTGAAGAATATGGTGGATGAGGCAGCAGTGGGTAGCCCAATTCGACTAATTTGGCTATGGCGAGGGTGGTTGCGCTTTCTCATGCCCAAAATTTCATACAGGGTATGATCCACGCGGTCCTTTGAAATGCCTACTGTCTCAGCTATCTAGCGCACCTTCAATCGGCGGTCTGCCAAAATGGGGCGGCTCCGTGGCATAGTTGGTATGTGTGTGACTACTACGCCCAAGGTACTGGGTTCTAATACCGACACGGTCCGCTTGAAAAATGTTAGGCGAGCATTTTTCACAAAAATACGCCCTCGTTCAGATGAGAAGTAAAATGAAGGTCCCGTGTGTGAGTGTTGTCACGCACTTTAAAGATCCCTACCTTGCTTGGAACAGCAAGGGTTCGACAAAATTCCAAATTTTCCAGGTAAAAAAAACTTGAACTTGAACTCATAAGTTTGACATAGATAGAACGAATCTATTGCTTTATGTCTACCGAACGAGAAAAACTGAGTGATTTTACTTTGCTCGTTTGCAGGTATATCATCGAAAACCATAATTGAATCTTCTTTGGTATCTCCGGGTTCGATCAAATCATCGTAATTTTCAAACTCATGGTAACCAATTTCTTCTTTTAATGGTGTAAAAACGTTTCTTAACAATTCGTATTTCGGTTGATACAAACTCTTCGAAAATACATAGACATTTTGAAATCTAAGACCGTTCTCGTGCAGGATCAGAGATATTAAAGCGTTGGTCTTCCCACAACTCGATGGTCCCACGAATATAGCTCGTATGTTAGATGGGAACAAAGGACCATGTTTACCATCCTCTTTTGCATTAGCAATAGCAAAGTTATCATAATTCTGTATAGGTATTTTAACTTCTTGTATAGCATCACCCATGTCTCTCACATTTTCCGACCTAGGAGCACCATTCTTCTTTTGAGGTTTACGGAGATTCAAATGCCTGCTTAACGTTCTTCTGGGTATACCATATAACCTACTTGTAGAGTTAACACTTATACCCTTTTGTATTTCACTAACTGCTTTCTCTAAAGATTCCTTGGTGTACATCTTTCAAATATAAGTTTAAACTGATTCAAATTGAAAATAATATTCCCTTATATACCAGCATGGGCAGGGGTGCGCATGGGCAGCGCGCATGGGCAGGGGTGTGCACGCACAGGGGCGCGCATGGGCAGGGGTGCGCACGCGCAGGGGCGCGCATGGGCAGGGGTGTGCACGCACAGGGGCGCGCATGGGCAGGGGTGCGCACGCGCAGGGGCGCGCATGGGCAGGGGTGTGCACGCGCAGTGGGCGCGCATGGGCACAGGCGTGCTTAGGCGTACACCGGAGTACGTGAGAAACTGCGTTGGATCACCAAAAAATCTTATTAATATTAAAACAACATAGATTTTATACAATTTTATTAAAAATATATACAAAATATTTAATTGTGAATAAATCTATTAACAATTTCCGTAAACGGATTATATTCAAACATAGAGTCATGTATAATTAAAGCATAAGCCTTCATCGATGATTCAAAATTTCTTGAAGCTTCTAACTCCATTCTTACATCAACCGTTGCATCCTTGATGCTTTCAAATTGATGACGACAGTCGATTACAAAGACGGGTGATTCCTTAAACCTGTTGTAGTCCATTAAACATTTATTTGACGATTTGTTCGGGTAGTATTTTTCCATAAAGATGCATAAGACAGGTACGCTGGCAAGTAGTCATTCTGCTCGAAATCCAAATTTAATCGACCTTGAGGGAACATCTGTGAGTTTAAAACACTTTGACATTGGTTATGTTGGCATTCGTAAAGCTTGTAGCATTTTCTTCTTTCTTATCATATTTTCCATTTTGCAGCGCCAGTAATATCCACCGAGCCTTCTCTGTTTCATTCGATACTTTAATTCTCCATACTTGTGACTTTGATTGTGTTAGAGATGGTAATTCGTGTAGTTCCCATTTCCTGAATGCAACCATTATAGATGATTGATTTTGCATTTCCGAAAGCAGCGATGCCTTGGCAAAGTCGCTTAATGTTATATGCGGAACCTCCCATGAAATACGTTGTATTTTGAACGTCACTGTATTTCCAATCGACTTGTAGCAATTTACATCCGACTTGGATCTGATTAAAATCAGCTCTTGAGGCATGTTGACGATAGTTTTCTTGTAATCTTCAAAACCCAAAATGGTTTTAGCGGTATAGCACAACTAAACCGTCCATCTTGAATATGGTATCGGGCTTCCACCGGTATGTGTAATAGATTTTGTTTCTGATTCTTCCATGGATACTAAACCTTTAATAGTTCTTGTAATTCCAGGATTCGGCAGACATCTATTATTTGATTATTACCCAATTTGTATTGAATTTCCTCAAACAGAAAATATGGAGCATTTCTAGTAAACTCGTAAGCTTTAGGGTCTGGTTCTGCTACTCTAATCGGGTCTACAGTTGTTGACGCTTCTCTTAATGTTTCCGTAGGTTTATAGGTCCCCTTATAAATATGAAACTTTCATGAGGGTATGTGATGTTATCACTGCTCTGGATTTCAATTGAAATTCGATCGTTGTTTTCATGTTCAATGTAAAGGAAGATATGTATAATAATCTTCCTTTATTATGGTCTCGTCTAATTTATAACCTCCAAACACATCCAATTTGGGTACGTCCTCATACTTAAGCCTTCCAAGTTTAACGTTTTCATCACCGTGGAGATCTAAGCTGCGTTTACTTCTGCCCCCATCATTTATAACTTCTAAACCCAAAGATTTTAAGAAACGTATTTCTTCTGCTGTAAGTCTCTCGACAACTTGACGCTTTGACGTCGTATTCACTATTGCTCGTCTGGGGTGTTGTAGCGTGCTTTATATACAAAATCGATAGGCATTTTCAACTACTTTTTATTTCCAGTCTTACACAGGTGTATGTTTCCGTGAAAAGTTTACCAATTCACCCAAATGATCGACTAGTCTGATTGTAATATTATCAATTTCTGTCACGCTCAGCGGATAATATATGACGTGGTTAGGTTCCTTTTCCAGATTATACCCAGGTGGTACAGATAGACTGAATTCGAATATGCTGTGCGTAAGAAAATTGTTTCTGAACGATCCGCTGGTGATATTGGTTTCCACAAAAATGTTTGAGACCGATATTATGTTCACTTGCTGATTAGCGATATGTACGGTATCTGCAGCCAATTTGCGGTTGGTAAACCCCAAGATGCTTCCAATATTGTTTTTACGGTTTGCTCCAAAATCAATCGGTATACTGCTTCGTATAGAACACTTTAATGTATTATTGTTGGCACTCAGTTTAAAATATTTTTCAATGTTCTCGTTGATGTCCGGCTTCTGACTGAACCATTTTTTGAAGACGTCCTGTATATATGCATTTATTTCTTCTAATTCGTATGATCCAGGTTCAATGGTTATTTTGCGATGCTCTGGATCGTTAAAGTATAAGTTGTTGTTTCCTGGATGTATGTTTTGCACAGTGTTACAAGTGTACAGTCCCACTAGACCCAAAGCATATTCACCATCTTGTTTCAATTTAATTGGTGGGTAAATGGATCCTGTCGATATGACATTACCATACCCGAACACGCTCACTGTTTTAGCCATTGTCACTAAGAAACTTTAACACTAAATGTCCACAATTGTATGTGTTGTAAGTCTGCTCCGGTGCACTGTTGTAGTAAATTTTACAACCTCGAAAATATCTCTTTACTTCTTCCGGCGGTCTCAAGTCTCCAAACGAATCGTAGTAATACACACTATTTCTACGTTTTCGGTACCCCACCCAATGTGTACCCGAACCTTTGGTGGTATCCAAATTAATCACTCCCGATTCGTTGACATGCGGTCTAATCTTCTGTAACTGATCTCTAGAAAAGACGTTGCGAAAATGAGGAATGTTAGATGCGTGTTTCCTTATATCTACATCGGTGAGAGCTCTTCGAGGTAACTTGCTTAGTTTTTTGATACTTTTTTATAAATACCACGCCCCTGTTTGTACGGTTTCAAGAATAATGCTGTGCCTTTTTTGTATGGTTTTAGAAACATTCCATTTCCTTTTTTCCCAACAGTAATGGCTTCCATAGATCTGTTGTGTCGTTCGCCTCCTTAAGCTGTTCGTTAGCCGTCTTGACATCATTTACTGCTTTAGCTATCCCCGCAGCACCACCTGTTAGCGCTCCTAGGGCACTTAGTCCCGCAAATATAGGAATCAATGGTAGAAAACCTCCTTTCTGTGGAACGGGTATAATGCGTGGGACTTTAATTTTGTTTCTCCCACCGGCTCCTTTTATGATTTTTTCCAATTAGAATACCAACATCTAACAGCTTTTTCAAGTTGTCGGAACCAACTCGGTCTATTGCGGAGCGTATTTTCTTCAAAATCCGCCTTTGAAACTTATTTTCTTCTTTAAGCCCATACCCATTTTCTCTTCGCTTTCATAGCGTTTGTCACAAACCAAGCTGCGGCTTTTTCACCAAACTTTGCGTTTTAGACTTAACTCTCTCCAGGCTTCTTCTTCTAAAATTTTATCTGCTCGGTGTCTGGCTGGAAGATCGTCGGGGTACTTGGAGTATGCAATGTCGTGGTCTTTACACAATTTATCTAATTCGTTTATTCCAGGATCACCTCTTGCTAAGCGCTCATCCAACTTTGTACCAGGCCCGCAGTACTGATAACCTGGAATATGCAGCTCAAACGGTAACCTGTTTATAGCGCTGTTGATTAATCCCTCTCCAGAACAGATAATCATGTGTTTACTCAAAAAAATCTCAAACTATACTAAGTAAATAAACAACAACGAGTCTATTTATACTTTTTCAAAAAATTTACAATATATTTATAATAACAATACATTTACATCCACGTCTTTTAGACTGTCTTTTATAAAATACTCTTTCTAGTTATCACCATAACCAGAATCTTCAGATTCCGACAAATTTAAACGTCTAAACATTTCCACTAATGTTCTTGTACGTATCACGTCTCGCACAAATATATCTGGAAAACATATAACCAGCTCCAATGCATTTAGAGCGCTCTGATTCAATTCGTTGTAGAATAAAATATTTCCAATTCGAACTTCGCCCTCAACCAAGATTTTAATTCGTTTCTCCCCTTCTGTCAGAGTATTAAACCCATCGCCATCATTTAAACTAGAATTAGCAACAAACCCTACTAATTCGCTGTATAATGCTGGGAAGTCACGACTTTCCAACTGTTTAAGTTGATACTCAAATAACTCTCGCATATGGGATAGTTTACGGCACTCCAATTCATTTATAACTATCGAGCTATCACCCATTATTATTTTTAACTGGAACGTTTCGTCCACAATTGTTCCATACACTGGCGACAGAGTGATAAAGAACGGTCCTCCTAGTTGTATGTGTAGATCTTCCATTTCGGGTGCACCATTTAATCGAGTGTTTAGCACGTCACGGGAAAATACGTTGATTTGAAATTCCACTTGAAAATTTGTAAATGCTGACCAATTTTCGTATGTCAATTCCAGAACATGGCTGCCACAATATTTCTTGCTACACACCAATCGTAATACGGGTTTTATTGTCTGGTTTATAACAAACCCAATTTCCACATTATGAGGGTGTTCACCCAATTCACTTAAACTATACGTAAACTTATTAATCAGATTTTCGGTATACGAAACTTGTGCATCATTAACATCTGCAGACTCCATTGCTTTGCACTGATTTCACCGAGATGACTGAGAGGGATGCTATGCGCGTCATCCTTTTAAATGTTTCAGGGTTGTTGTTGCGCATGCGTAAATTGTTCTCGGATAATTATAGATGTAGCGCGTAAGCAAGAAGCTAATTGGTTTTCACCGACAGGCATGAACTAGTTTGTAATCCGATTCAAGGTTAGTTAAGAATATTAGGTTTTACTGGTGTGATTAGACTGGTATGGAATGTTACTCAAGGTTAAACGACGCTGGGTTTCACCTAATTTAAAAGTAAACTAGCTAATTGATTTTCACCGACATGAATAGACTGGTATGAAATGTTACTCAAGGTTAAACGACGCTGGGTTTTAAAAGTAAACTAGCTAATTATACCAACAGGGTATAAAAGCATCGTGCAATGCAATATAATTCAGTATCTGTTTAGTCTTCGGCTAGTTACAACAGCTATAAAGTTTTTGACCAGTTTTTTAATTTCTTTATAGAAAATGGCTTCTTTTACCTGTAACGTCTGCGGGGGTGGCTTTTCCAGAAACGATCATTTGAAGAGACATCTGCTCCAGCAACATGGGTTTGTCTCCGAAACCAGAAAGGGCTTGTTCGCCTGCGATGTGTGCCCGGTATCCTTCACTCGTAAGGACAACCTTAAACGTCACAAGGATGTCAAGCATTGTGTGGTGGAACCAATTGCCGGCCCATCCGGGGTCAAACGAGCTGCTGCACCAACCGTTGAGGAGCCTACCCCCAAAAGATTGCGGAGATGCGTTGAGTGCGATGTGGATGTTGGCAACTTGGCAGCCCACCAACGCTCGAACGAGCACAAAGCTAATGCTAGCCGTGTCCTGGATGGGGGTGTAGAAGTGGTAGCGACTGCATTTAAAAGTCGAATCGCTACATACAGAATTAGTAATGTCGACTCTACAAGTACGTATTTTTTATAAGTATTTAGTGTTTAACTTAGTTATTTATAGGTCTGTTGGAATTCTTGCAAAATCAACGGGAACGATTTGTAAGCTTAGTCGGGAAACAGCGGGCAATCCACACCTCCCTAAAGGTGAACCTGGAGGTGTTTGGTGGGTACACCAAGATGGTTGGTAGAGGGTGTTGAAGATGTTAAATCTTTCAACACCCGAAATGTTGTGGTCACCTCATCCAGCAACCTAGGAAATGTCTACAACTCCTTTGTGGAGAGGATGTCAGCTAAGTCTGACGAATTTCAAGAACGAGATTCTGGTAAGTTTTGAAAAATTATTATTTTGTTTCTAATTTTTAAATTTTAGGATGGACTCTGAAAATGTCTCGCACCTAGAAATAAATATTAACAAGTATAAACCTCTTCGTGGGGGTCCTACATCGAGCTCCCAAATGGATTCGAGACAAGTGTGCGGTGGTTAACGTGGAGAACCAAGACAATGCATGTTTTGCTTGGTGTGTTGTGGCTGCGCTCTACCCCGGTGCTCACAATCCGCAAAGGGTCAGTAGCTACCGCATTACAGCACCGCACTCGACGTGACAGGACTACAGTTCCCGATGCCCATAAAGGACATAGCCAAGTTCGAGGAGCAGAATGCTATAAGCATTAACGTCTTTGGGGTGGAAGGCAAGTCGATTGTGGGACCCTCCACTTTACAGCACGCAAGAGGATCGGCACGTCAACCTCCTTTACATCCAGAATGAGAATAACACACACTACTGCTGGATCAAGGATTTGGGGAAGCTAGTGGGTAAGCAGCTGTCGAAGCATAAGGAGTACAAATGGGTTTGCGATGGATGCTTGGTGTTCTTCCCATCCGAAGACAAATTACGACAACACTCCGAACAAGATTGCAACCACGTTACGACAAAGATGCCCAACCACTTTAACAACATATTGGAATTTACGAACGTGCACAAGCAAATGAGGGTGCCGTTTGTTATATACGCGGACTTTGAAAGCGTGTTGAAGCCCATTTCTTCAGCAGCACAGGATCCTCCGGCTCCTTTACTAACAGCACCCACCAACACGAACCATACAGCTTCGCCTATTATATTAAATGCTCTTACGACGAGAATCTGGATAAGTTTGAATTGTACAGGGGGCCTGAAGCTGCTAAAGTTTTTATGGAAAAGTTAAAGGAGGAAGCCCGCAGATTGGGGATTATCTTAAAAAACAATGTGCCGATGACAGCGTTGGAGCCTTTAGACGAATTGTTATTCCATATGGTTGACGATTGCGGCATCTGCAGGAAACCATTGGGGGACGATCGAGTAAGGGATCACTGTCATCTTACAGGGAAATTCTGCTTCGCAGCACATCGCCAATGCAACATCCAATACCGGATGCCGAATTTCATACCGGTCATATTCCACAATTTAAGTGGGTATGATTCCCATTTTATTGTGAAGGAATTGGGGTGTGATAAGGAGCGTGTTACAGTGATCCCAAATAATAAGGAGCGGTTCGTATCGTTCACAAAGTATGTGAGGATATATGGTGAAGAACCAGACGTAGAGGAAGATGATGATGAATCCGATAATTCCACAGTACAGCTGCGATTTATCGATTCCTGCGTTTCATGGCATCGTCCCTGGATAAGTTGGTGAAAAATTTGGAATGCGAACAGTTTGTTGAGATGAGGAAGTGTTTCCCGACGACGTACAGTTTTCATTTCTACGCAGAAAGGGTGTGTTCCCGTACAGGTATGTGACAGACGCTTCAGCGTTAAATAGGTCAAGTCTACCACCCGAGAGGATTTCTATAATGATCTCACGAATGCTGTGATTTCGTTGTCTGAGTACGATCACGCTCAGAATGTATGGGACGCCTTCCACATATGCACACTCGGCGAATACAGTGATCTTTATTTGAAAACAGACGTTTTATTATTAGCTGACGTGTTCGAAAACTTCCGGGTGTGTGCTTGAAAACCTACGACTTGGATCCCTGCCAATATATGACAGCACCTAGTCTAAGCTGGGACGCCATGCTGAAACACACTGGGGTTAAACTGGATCTATTCACCGATGTAGAAATGCATCACTTTGTGAAAAAAGGGATTCGTGGTGGTCTAACTCAGTGCAGTCAACGATACGCTCACGCCAACAATAAGTACATGCACAATTTTAATTCTGAAGAGCCCTCAAGGTACTTGACGTATCTGGATGCCAATAATTTGTATGGATGGGCCATGTCACAACCGTTACCGATAAGCGGATTCCGGTGGATGAAAGAGAAAGAGCTTAACCTCCTGAAAGCCCACATCTTCGACATATCTGTAACAGGGGACAAGGGGTACATCCTGGAAGTAGATCTGAGTATCCAGAAAACCTACACGAACAGCACAACGATTTACCGTTTTGTCCGCAGACCATGGTACCCCAACACCATCCTCCAAGACTCCAAAGCTGCTCGCCACGTTGCTCAACAAGAGTCGTTACATTATACATTACAGAAACCTGCAGCAGGCGCTACGTAATGGTCTCCGGCTCACAGCAGTCCACCGGGTCATGGAATTTGACCAGTCTCCATGGTTAAAGCCCTACATCGATTTGAACACCACCCTTAGGACATCTGCCAGAAATGCGTTTGAAAAAGACTTTTTCAAATTAATGAATAACGCAGTCTTTGGAAAACGATGGAGAATGTCGACAAGAGGGTGGATGTAAAGATCGTACCCGGTGGGAACACGATGGACAAAAATTGTGCGCGAGTGGACTTATCGCCCGCCCGAACTTTAACAGTAGTTTAGTGCTAGGAGAGGATTTGGTTATTATACAGATGGATAGGGTAAAAGTCACTTACAACAAGCCTATATATGCAGGTTTTTCAGTTTTAGATATTTCAAAACCCTCATGTATGATTTTCATTATAACACCATGAAACATTTGTATGGAGCCAAACTCTCACTACTTTACACAGACACTGACTCTTTAGTGTATAGTATAGAAACAAAAGACTTGTATAGTGATATTAGTGCAAACATTAACAATTTCGACACTAGTGACTACCCTCGAGACAACAAATACAATATGCCTCTTGTGAACAAAAAGATTCCCGGCAAGTTCAAAGACGAGTTCAACGGCGACTTGGTGTTACAATTTGTTGGAACTAGGGCCAAGTCGTATTGCATTCTTAGTGAGAAGGACACGATTAAAAAGATCAAGGGGGTATCGCGTAGTGTGGTGGCTGGGATTAGTGTGGATAGTTTTAAGGACATTGTGTATAATAATTCTGGTGCCCTTATGCATAGCATGGTATGTATTCGGAGTAAAAAACACGTTTTGTACACCCAATTAATCAATAAAATTAGTTTATCGGCAGAAGATGACAAAAGGTACGTCATCCCTGGTAGTACTTCCACATATGCATGGGGGCATAAGGATATTAGATAGTTGTTTATATTTTAGTGTGTATATATAGTATGTAAGTTAGTTATAAGCATATCTACCCTCCCCCATCCTTAAAATTTCCTTTGTTCCCGGCGATATGTGTTTACCTCCACGTGGTCTCGCTGGACGGTAAAACATATTGTTGGATTAACAACAATATGTCTTATTGACTGAAAACATGTTTCCTCTCTTTACTTTAATCTCTTTTATTACAGGGCTATTTAAACAACCTATTAATCTCTTTTTGTTACAGGTTAACCTGCTTGGATTCGGCTACACACAGGAAATACTTTGTAAAATTGTAATTAGTTTATTAAACTGTAAATCGGATAAAATAAATTATTAAACTTTTGTGTTCTTATTATTGTTGGTTAAAGGACTGTAGATATTAAAAGGAGAGGTGATTAGAAATTGATCTTGGTAAAAATCTTAAAATGGGGTAGCTCCTTGGGGTGATGATATCTGAAAATTCTTAGAGATTCGGGTAGCTGAGAAAATCTAGTGTTGATTGATACCAAACAAGATAGGTTTATCTCGAAAGATGCGTTGGCTAGACAAAGAAAACTATTTGTTAGTTTTGCTTATAAAGCAAAGAGTAAAATTTAGAGGTTTGAGAGCTTAAAGTGTAACTTTGTAAGGAGTAGTCCGATTTTAAATCTGTTTGCAGATTCGGGATGTGCATAAAATTCTAAGCTAACAAGATGTATCGCGTGACTAAAAAATGTTTAAGGATTGTCAGAAATCGCAGCAGGTAAGAAATCTTAAAATGGGGTAGCTCCCTTGGGGTGATGATATCTGAAAATTCTTAGAGATTCGGGTAGCTGAGAAAAATCTAATATTGATTGATACCAAACAAGATAGGTTTATCTCGAAAGATGCAATGGCTAGACAAAGAAAACTATTTGGTTCAGATGAAAGATAAAAATGGCTAGTCGAAGAAAACTTTTGGTTCAGATGTGGAGGAAATGAGGATGCTCATTTATCTCGAAACATAAAAATTTAAGATAGGTTTATCTCGAAAGATGAAAAATGGTTAGTCGAAGAAAACTTTTTGGTCCAGATGTGTGGGGAAATGAGGGATTCTGGGGGAAATGAGGGGGTGGATGCCCCAATTATACTCTACTACTTTCCAATCCAATTCCTTCATAACTTTTAGTGTGCCTACAAAGTTTTCCCTATTATCGGAATATATTGTATTCGCTCGATCACGGCGACTAATAAACCTTCCTAATGACTCTAAAAATGACGCTGTGGTCATTGATGATAACAAGTTCTAAGTGTACGGCTCTACACACAACACAGGTGTATAACGCAATCCAACATTGCTTCTTTCCCTTTAAGTAAAGTGGCCCTGCTAGATCAACACCCACAATCTCAAATACTGCGACTACGTTAACACGATCAGCCGGGAGGGGTCCGCTTTCAACTTAGGTTTAGGTTTAGAAGTGAAGCTGCGGCATCTACTGTAACTATTGATTACACGACGAATCGTCTTTCGACACCCCAATATCCAGCATTCTTCTCTTAAGGTGGACATTAACACATTGGTTCCAGCATGACAAAGCTGGCGATGTTTTTCTAAAATCATCATAGTCACAATGATGTGGTTTGAAAGGAGCAAAACTGGACAGCGAAAATAAGATGTGTCATTACTATACATCAGCTTAGTTTTATCTGAATAAGTCCGTCATTGTCTTTAAATGTACGTAGTTTGGTTAAAAATTCCAATTTCTTCTACTTTCTCTAGTCAGTTTTCACGAAGGTGGAACATTGCCGCTCTGTACCTTATAATCAGGTCCAGCGGCATTATCCTGGTAATCACAGATAGGGTAGCAATGGCGGCTGTCCTTGAGGCTCCAGTCAGTTGTATTAGTGATCCTCTTGGCGTTCCGTTAACTGTTTTAGTTTTAGTATTGTCAATCGATGTGCTCATACACTCGTAGCGTACGACACCATAATTACCAGCACATTTCCAAGGTACAGGTGCACGTGTGTAGTGGTATTTTGTAGTTGCGTTATGCCAAGTTGGCCGTGGTTTTCATTGCCTTATTACGTTCCGCTACTTAATTTGTAAAATTACGGCCTCTTTAATTTAAAAACCATTTCAACTTCTTATTTGAATACACGGGTTCACTACACTTTTATTCTTTCCAGGCAGCTCAGTTAGGTAGCCAACTGCGCTCTTTTATTTACATCTATCAGTTCAAGTCAGCTCAGCTAGACTAATAAAGTTACTCGTTCTTTAGTTACTTCAAAGACCGCATGTTTATATTCTTTCTGGTTTCTTATCTAGGCATGTGTTTTTGATAATTAGGAATTTCCTGAATGTTGCTCGTTTAATTGTAATTAGATAAAGCGGTTGTGGTAACAAGAGATCATATCAAACGGACAATCAAAGAAAAGAACAGTTAAATAGATCGAAAAGTCGACTAAGTCGTAGTTTCTGAAGAAAAGGAGAAGGTCTAGAAAAAACATACTTTACATTTGACTTTCCAACGCGACATCCGAAAGTGCTACATTGACCAGGACGCGAGTTTTTACCTCGAAAATTTGAAACCCTTGCTGTTCCCAACAAGGTAGGGATCTTTAACGTGCCTGACAACACTCACACACGGGACCTACATTTTACCTCTCATCCGAACAAGGGCGTATTTTTTTGAAAAATGTGCATCTAACCATTTTCAAGCGGACCGTGTCGGGAGTTGAACCCAGGACCTTGGGCATAGTAATCATACGCATACCAACTATGCCACGGAGCCGCCTGTAGAAAGTACATACCACAGGATGAGGATACAAAATTAAACAAAATCAGCATGAGGACTGACAGTAGGGAAAAGGAGAAGAAAGCGGAACGAAAGGGATGAAGAAGTAAAAGCTAATGTTCAAAAAATACTAAGAAACAGCAGAAAATCCGATAGAAAAAGATAAAAAATCTTAACCGAGTATAGGTATGGGTGAACGTACTCGTACGAGCGCGTTTGTTCTTGTAAGCATGAGTGTCTGTGTGCGTGCGCGCGCGCGTGTGGATAGTGCTGTACCGCATTAGTCGCCTCATACGACAAGCATGCCGAGAGGCTATTATAATTCGGATCCACTCGGGGATGAGTACAAGGAGCAGAACGAAAAAAAGAAAAACAAACAAAACATGCATGCTTTGAATTAAATAAAGGACCAGTAACGTTGGTTGCCTAGCGGAGCTAAATTGAACTGATAAAAGCAAATAAAAGTCGAGCACAGTTGGCTGACTGACTTGGCTGACTTCAAATAATAATAGTGTAGCGAATCCGTATATTCTAACAAGTAGAAATTGAAGTGGTTTTTAAATTTACAAATACGAAGCGGAACGTAACAGCCTGTGTCGCGTTGTTATATGTTGGGGTGATGTGGTGAATCTTTTTCGTTCATTGTTACTCCCAAGTATTTGTCTTTGAGAGTCCTTCTTGAGTCCCTTTCCACAAACGATCAAGTCGTCTGCATAGGCTATGACAGATAACATCTCTATCGCGGCTTTCAGTATCTACACCAGTTTCTCGACCACAATATTCCAAAAGAACGGACCGCACTCCGAACCCTGTGGTCAACCCTTGGTTATTCTCTTGGTGATACTGCAGGTGTTTGGTTCGGTGGTATGTTACGTCGTCTACCTATCCTAGCAATAGTTTCTAAACACGTGATACAGTTGTCGTGGACATCTTAGGTGCTGTAAGAGAACAAAAATCAAAGGCTATCATAGGTTGTAGAAGCCGCCTTCAATGTCACCAAGACGAGTATAACATATTTTTGGGTTGCTTGCGCTAGTGTGTTAGTCGTGGCGTTCATTGCGTGTTCTAATGAGCGTCTTCCCCTAAAACCGTACTGTTTTGGATGCACATCTATGCTTTCTGTTCTCAGGCATCCTGTCGCACAATAGCTGTTCAAATGTCTTACCCACTGCGTTCAGTAGGCATGTCAGTCGGTCAGATCTTTCCATTTACCTTCCAGGATTATAACAACGTCTGCGTGTTTCTAGATGTTTGGAAATTTAGATTGGTCAAGCATTGGTTGCAGAAGCTACGTAACGCGGGCCCATACTATTCCGCCAGTATCACATCTGGTCCTGAAGCTTGATGGAGTTTTAAACGTCTTATTGCGGCAATGACTTCTTCGTCCGTGTAGTATCGGATAGTTTTGTTTACCCTGTTTCAGGGTCTATTGCCGTTTCCGTTCCGTTCAGTCTCTTTGTACGTTTGTCAGTTTGTTGGATGTGTTGTCTTGGCTTGGAAAGCTCCACTTCATCTTACGTGGTTTTCAAAACGGATCTCGAACAACCTCTGCTTTTTAATGTGTAGCTGCTGATACTAGTCGGAATACGTATTTAGCTAAAAATAGTATACAGGGTGATTCACAACTTCAAAGAATTATTTTAAGTGATGCTTAAAAAAGGGACGTAAATTAGTATTTATGCAAAAAAATTACTTTTAAAAACTAAAACTGAAATGGATGCCTTTAGGATACGTACAGAAGTAAGGAGGTTATCCACTACATGTTCTAACTGAAATTCCTTGGTGGGTAAACCCGATATAATGTTTATGACCAGTCTATCTACAAGTTTATGGTATGGTTTGGGATTTAAAATTTATAAACTCGCAAACCGATGTATTCTAGTATTAGCGGTGCCAATGACATCGACGAACGTTTCAAGTAATGCATATTTGTTACTCATTAGTAAACTGCATTTTTTGAGTTTCAATACATACAATGGGTGTTCTACTTCACTGGTAGCGAGCTTGTAAAACGCTTTTTCAAAAGCAAAATCTTTGATATCTCCTAGGAAATTAAAACTCACAAAACAAAAGTAGGATAAAGCTGGAACTGGATAAACATTAAACAACGAATTTTATTGTTAATCAACAAATGCTTTAAATTTTTAAGTGCGGCTATTGGGAATTTTCAACAATGACACTAAAAAGGAATTGTAAATGCCAATTATGTGATACTAGCTAGTAAAATAGCGTTTTACGAGCTCCCTACCTGTAAAGTAGAACACCCATTGTTTGTATCAAAGCTTAAAAAATTCTGTTTACTAATGAATAACAAAAAAATTATTTGAAACGTCCGTCGGTGTTATTGGCATTGCTTATAGTAAAACACATCAATTTGTGGGTTTGGAAACCTTAAACTCCCAAACCATACCATAAACTTTTACAATAGACTTGTCATATATTACAAATATTATTCCCAAGGCCATCCACCAAGGAATTTCAATTAGAGCATGTGGTGGGTGGTCTCCTTACGTATCAAATAGCACCCGCCTCAATTATAGTTTTTAAAAATAATTTTTTGGCGTAAATACCAATCTAAGACCCATTCTTAGGCATCAGTTAAAATATTTCTATGACGTTGTGAATCACTCTGTATAGGGTAGGAGTTTTTGTTATATTTAATTTAAATTATGACAGTTTTATTTTTCCCAAGCTGTGACGTTCCTTGGAAATGCTTATAATCGTATCTTATTTTAGTAGTTTCTGTATTAGTAAATCCTACCAATAGGGTTAGACAATTTCCTGTAATAAACATGATTTTTAGATAACTACATTTTGATCTAAGGTAAAATTATTTGTTGGTTCATACTCAAAACTTGTCAAGTTCATTATGTTAGTTTTTAAAGGTTAGAGATGATGTCATTATCGTAATTTCGTTCTAAATTGTTACAGTTTCATGATCTACTTGTTTTGATTATTAATGTTTTAGTTTGTTGTGCCAGTGATCTTGTCGGCTGGTCACGAAGCCTTCACAGACAGATTTATACTGATTCAAATAAATATAAATCCCGATTTCTGGTTTAGTCAAGCTATCCATAAAAAGCGACACAAGGTATTTTCATTTTGCAGTCTTAATTCATCTGTCCGAAATTTGCCAAGGACGTTTCAAATTATTTTAGGAAGGGTAGATCCATTTTCTTAGAGCACTTCAAGCTTATCATCCAAACAATCAACACGCAACCTTTGTGGATGAACTGCCTTAGACAAAAAAGGTTTTCAAACAGGCAAAGTAGTCAAATGTTCGGATAATACCCTACCAAATTGACAATTTTCAATTTTAAGGATATATTGGTTTACAGATTGACAACTATATGTTGGAGATGAGAAGGTGAGGATTGCAAAGTTAACCTAAATAGACACTTTAATGAGGTCCACCTTAACTACAGTCAACAATGACTCATCAGGTATTTATGATTTCATCTGAAAGAGTTTGAACAAAATAAACATTTGAAATTCATTGCATGAACTGATAAAACGTACCTATTGCACGTCTGTGTGATTAGGTTAAGAACTTCTTCTTCTTCTTCTTCAGATATCTATGGCCTTCTGCCGTTAGGCATACAGCCAGTATGGTTCAGAACTTAGTTAAGTAAATTTGTGACATATTTGACTTTTAATATTTGCTTAAGGATGCCTGTCATGTGACTGTAAGTAACACGTGTGTGTAATACTGTTGAAAACACAATCGTGTAAAATAATGTATTGACATGTTTATATGTTTCTTCCTCAATTAATATACAGGTATAGTTACAGTTTTGTTGCAATAAATTATTTTGCAATTACTGAGTAGCGTGATTGACACTTCAGGTCATTCAACAGTTGATTTTGGAAATCTTCTTTCCAACTAATCGTTTTCTACGATTTTTTTGAAAAACTTTTAACGTTTATCCTATTAGTTAGGGTCCTGGGATTTTTAAAATTCCTGCACGGTGAAATTCCCAGCATACGTGAAAACCACACAAAGATTTGGTTCTCACGAAAGTCCAGTCATTGACTTATCTTTGTGGTCTGAGAAAATGCAAAGACTGCGCTTTTCACACTTTACACGCCGATGAAACCACCAATGAGCGTCAGAGAGCTTTAGCCTCCTTTGAAGGGGAGAAACGTTTTATGAGAGCGAATGTGCCGAAACAAAGGACTAGATTACCGATCTCCATCGAGTGTAGAAATGTGTTGTAGTGCTCTGACATCGACGAAGTGATCCCTTCCCTTTCGTTCTTTTCCCTATCGTTACGTAAAACATATCGGCGCTTCGTCGAAGAGGGACACAGCCAGGAAAACGCCGGGACCTCAGGATTTCATCCGCAACATCCCTGATAGTTGGAAACTGCTGCATCAGGAGCAAAGTACCGCGGATAAGTGCTAGTTATAATATCAATACATTGGTCGTCCCGGGGAGTTTAACCCTGAGTACATTTGATGTGGTAAATATTAAACAAGCTTCAAATGCGGTGGCTTTAAAACTATTTTGCGTTTCAAATAGGTTTTTTTAGTGTTTTTAAAGTTAAAGTTTGTTTTATGTTTAGGCAACAGTGCACTTAACGATTTCTCAACTAAATTTTAAGTTAGAACCGATTTGGAACCGTGTAGTTATTATTTTTAGGGGTGTTCTCTGGAAACCTTGCGAGATTAGGTGGCGTCCAAGGTATTTCTGTATAAAGATGTATTTATTACCCGATAGCATTCTGGAACCCACTTTAAACACTACACCAACTGTCCTACTGAGTTACTCGGCAACCATTTTTGTTAGTACAGTCGTATTTTTCCGAAACAGGATTTCTAGGTGAGTACTACTTTGAGTTTTTGTGTGGATGACCGGATACACTTTTCGGGTGAAAACTATACGTAACAATTGGCGCCGACTAACTTAGTGGAACCAGTGTAAGTGTTTGAATAGGGCTTCAGAATGCTATCGGGTACAAAATATGTATATCGGGAAATACCTTGGACACCATTTAATTTTGTAGGGTTTGTAGGTGGAGGCCCTAAAAAGAATAACAAAAGGGTGCCAGGACCTGAGATCAGGGCAGGGATTCTGGCTTAAAATTTACCTGAGAAATCGTTAAGTACTCTATTGCCTAAACATAAAACAAACCTTAACCATAAGGACATTAAGAAGTTTAAAACGGCTAGCTGTCAATGCCGTTCCATCTTAGTCCTCGTTGCTTGCTTCCCTTCCTTCCTTCCTTTTTTCCCCTTCTATTATTGGTCCTTCGAGCCGGACGAGAGTTCTTCTTTTTTTATTTTGGGGTGTTCCTTTTTTCTCTTTTTCTCTTTGTTTTTTTTGGTCCTGCCCACTCCCGTACTTTTGTTTCCTACCCCGATCTGTTAATTTTGCTGGGAGGGGGGAGAGGATTTGTTACGTTTATTTTCCAAATAAATTAATTACCCTATTTTTCTCCCTTGTTCATTCATTACTCGTTCGAATAAACTCCGTTCCAATCCTTAAATTTTTTTAATTGTTACTTCATAAGCCCGTTTTACCATAAATCTGTTAAATCCTTCAACACAATTAATAATAAACACGCTCCCGAATACACTCCTCAACTCAAACCCCTTTTTGCTTTTAAAACGAAAATTTATTCTATAAATTAAATAGTCTACGCCTTGTGTTAGGTATTCCGTAATCTCTTAAATTCTTCAATAACATCCTGTTTACAATAATAAATACGCTTTCTACAAATTTTCACTTTGAACTTATTTATTTCGAAACGACAAGTTTATGCTACAAGTAAATAGTTATTCCTGTTTTTAGGTACCCGCTAACTTGGTATACTTTACGACCGCCGTATAATGGTTTTCTCTATTGTTCCAAGGTAACGACTTGTTGAAATAATGGTCGCGCACTATCCGATATAAGCCGGGTTTTCCAGTTACCGTGTTTCAATAAGCTAAGATTTGCAGTTCGAATTCGTATTGTTGGAACGATTGTTGAGTTTGATTCTGCGCCGAAGTGTTTTCTACATTTTATTCGTCACTGTATTTCAAAAGCGATGCACGTGTTTCTGTACGACAGCTAGGAGGTGTTTTGCGTGTATTCGATTTTTTTTAGCTGGAGGCCAAATGGGTTCTTTCTTTATGTAGAACAACTGCTTTTGTGTGCAGACCAACTACTTTTGTCCGTGGACCAGCTGTTTTTTGTCTTTGGATCGCTGCTATAATTACGATGGCAGGGTGAATGAATCTTGACGACCATGGCGTTGCTATGCTGACTCACCCCAGGCGGTTTGCAAGATACGCATCCCGACACATAGAGGTATGTAATTTCTTTTCTTTTACGTACATCGAGGATCCTTATTTATCAGCGGTTGATGTTGTGAAACCAGTTCACCATCCACGTTTAGAAGCTAGCTTCGCTAGTGCTTCTGGTTATCTTTCTTTAATTCTTACTACACCTTGGTTTACATTTAATACTGTAATTTAACACACTTGCTATTGAGAAAATCCAAGCATTACTTCTTTTAATGATTTTTATTACCTGTTAGATACGAAATGCGCACTTCGTGGATCCTTGTTAAAATTTGTTCTGTAAAATATAATTTAAATTTAATACTTTTCCTTATATCTGTGAATCAAGAAATTTTAATTTATTTTCAGTGTTAATAGATAGTCGTGGCGATGTTTTTTTGTTTTTGTTTGGTATGTAGGCGAATCACCCTACTCTACGCGGTTGATAGTTAGCCTGGTGTTTACTATTCTTCCAACTACGTCTAGGTACGTAGCAAGTTGTCGATCTGAAAACCAATACACCTCTAAAATTGAAAATAACCAAGTTTGTAAAATATTATCCAAACATATGACGACTTTGTCTGTTCGAAAACTTTTTTTGTCAAAGGTTTGAATGTTATGCACGAAGTGCTGTAGGAAAATGAATCTACTTTTTCTAAAACAATTTGAGATATCTTCGACAAACTTCAGACATAAATTAAGACTGCAAAATGAAAATATCTTGTGCCGTTTTTTCTATATAATCCGTATGTATTATAAACTTACGGATAGCTTCACTAATTCTGCGACTTTTTATTTATTTGAGTCAGTACAAATCTGCCTGTGGAGTTTTTATGTCCAGCCGATGATCTTACCGGCGCGCCAAATTAATACATTATTAATCAAAACGAATGAATCATAAAACTGTAATAGTTTAGAACGAAGTTACCATGATGATATTATCTCTAAATTTTAAAAACTAAAATGAACACGACATCCTTTGAGTATGAACCTATATGATACAAAATAATTTTATCTTAGATAAAAATGTAGTAACCTAAAAATTATATTTTTTAAAGGAAATTGCCTAACCGTATTGGTGGGACTTGCTAATACAGAAACTATTAAAATGAAATATAGTTATAAGCATTTCCAAGGAACACCACAAAGTCAACTTACCGAAATTACTCTTATGAGGAAAACATATTACCCTAGCTAGGACCCAATATGATACTGACCTGATCATGAGATAGCTTTACAGTATTCTTAAACTCAATCCAGGTAACGACCTCTGAACACGGTGGAGTTGTTAAAGATCCTCCGTATGTGTAATAAGCAGTAAGATCTCTATTGATCAAATCCTTGATAAATGACGTATCTTTGACGCTTGTTGTTGAATGAGGATCCTTTACTCGTGGAATCGCATCCAGTAACATCTGGTAGCATTTATTATCTTCTTCGGCATTCTATAAAAAATAATAATCAGCGTCATGTATCACGCACCTATAAAATGTTATCAATTAGCACATAATTCAGTGGTTGTTACATGTGTTGACTTGTTAAATATTTTTTAATATTTCTATTGTTGTGGCTCGGGTATGACGCAATGAATAAGGAAATATCCGGATTTGTTGATAATTTGGGTGTTTGTACAATTATTGTCGGTACTTTTACCGATATGGAGGTTTAATGAACTGATGCGGTTTTAAATGGTTCTCTAATAGAGCCATTCTTTTCCTATAATATGTATACAAAAAATTTAAAACCGTAGTTGGTGGTTTACTAGACCACAAATACTTCTTTCTATATTGCGTGTACTTCTGTACGTATCGAAACAATTGATTAATTTGCTCGATCGTATGGAAACAATGAATGGCGGTAAATAATACCACATGCTCCCCAAGAAATAAATTTCTAAGTGCCTAGGATTTTAGAACTGATTCTAGCTATATTTTGAACCGTGAATCTAAATATAAAATTACTTTTCTCCAATTGCTCTACTTTTTTCAGTTTAGTACTTTTCTAAAGTGCAATTTATTACGGTATTCCGTACGAACAAGAAACAAAAGGAAGCAAAGAAATAGCCCGCACCGAGTACCGCAACAAAAAAAGGTATCCAAAGAATGCTGTGCTAGCAAAAAAGCTGCAGAGTGGGGTATGTCACAAAGAAAGAAAAAAACATCAAGAAGGGAATTTTATTTACAAATTCTTTCATTAAAAAAACTAGTTATCAGAAAAAGAAAACCAATCCCCGTAGAAAACAACATTCATTCAAAACATGTCCCGGAGGATATACACAGTACAAAATCAAGGCAAAAATAATTAATACATTCCTGGCTTACCTCACACTAATTTTAACCTTCAGTCCTAATACTTATCATCATCATCATTGCGTCTTCAGTCCTGAAGTCCTGAAACTGGTTAGACGCGTACCATCATTGTTTCCTATTCTGAACTAACCTACAGATTTCCCCGAAATTTGCACAGTCTGCATCTATCACTATTTGATCTAGGTCTACATCCACCTCTTTTTTCCTATCTCTGCTTGTCATATATCCCATACTATTCCCCAAAAATGCCTTAGAACGTATTCTGTCCTTCTATTTCTCATATTTTTTTCCCAAAGATATCCTTGTTCCCTTACTGTTTCTATAACCTATTTGTTATTGCCTTTGTCTGTTTATCCTCATACATCTGAAGCACGACATTTCAAAGGCTGCTACTGTTCTTCTGTCTGCTTTTCAGACTGCTCGTATTTCGTAGGTATACTGTCTGTGATGTGCTCCACACATACACTTTCAACAACTTTTTGTTCTATGTTTGTTGTCTTTCATCATAGGCGCCGTTCTTTCTTGTTAGATGCAGTTCGGTCCCCTTCTATTGTTTTACAATTATATACCCTATTTCTCAGACATTCAGTGGTTACGAAGGGGGGTAAGCAGCCTGTGGCTGCCAAGTTCCTCCAGCACTTGAACATTTACTGATTTAATATTTTTTCTAATATATCTTTTCGCACAGTCAACATGAGTTGCAGATATTTCACAACAAACAACTAGTTGTTTATAATAATCATCAGATTTATTACGCTTATTTTTTCGTCATTGGGTTTCCCGTCTCAAAACTGGTTGGACATGTACCTGCACTTATTTATTTTTTAAACTAACCTACATAGTTCCCTGAAATTCTCACACAGAAATACAGCTTGGTTCCCTTTATATTGTTTTCTAATATTATGCCCTATTTCACTGAGATTTATTGAAGGGGGTTAAGCAACCTGTGGCTGCCAAGATCCTGCAACACTTAGACATTTGCCGAAATAATAGTTTTCCAGTAAATGCTTTCACGCAATTACCATAATTCGAGAATATTGCCCATCCAATGCTTGTAGTTGTTTATAATAAATATCATGTTTAAGTGCAGTTACTTTCTTCGTCATTAATTTATCCATTTTGGGACTGGTTGGATGCGTACCTCCATTGATTTCTACTCTGAGCTAGCCTACACATTTCCCTGAAACTCCTACAGCCTACATCTTTCACTATCTGTGTTCAGTAGTCTAACCTAGGTCTACCTCTTCTTCTCTTTTTTCCTATCTCTACTTCTAGTATATTCCGCACTATTCCCTCATGCCGTAGTATGTGGCCTATCATCCTATCTCTCCTATTTTTCACCGTTTTCCACATATTTCTTTCTTCCCCTACCATTTTTAGTACCTCTTCGTTCTTAACTTTGCCTGCCCATGATATCTTCATCAATCGTCTGTAGCACCACATTTCAAAGGCTTCTACCTTTTTCTTGTCCGCTTCTCCTACTGTCCAGGCTTCACAGCCGTACAGTGCTGTGCCCCATACATATGTTTTAAGCAATCTTTTCCTCGTTTCTATGTTTGTTGTCTTTGAACACAATAGTTGCTTTTTCTTGTTAAATGTAGTACGACCTTGTGCTAATCTTTGTTTTATATCTTTTGTGCTTTTCCCATCTTGCGTTATTTGGCTTCCTAGGTAGCAGAAATCCTTAACCTCTTGTAAGTTCGTGTTACATATTTGTATTCTTGTTTTTGATTCATTTTTCCCTCCTTTGCATACTAGTACTTTAGTTTTACTTTTGTTAATTTTCATACCGTATCTCTCTGTTAGAACCGTTTCCATTTCATTGAGAGCAGCTTCTAACTCTTCCTTGCTAGATGCTAATACCGCTATATCATCTGCAAATCTAAGCATATCAATTTCTTGTCCCTGCATAGTAATTCCAAATGTCTTCCTACATTTGACAGTATTCATTGTACAAGTTAAAAATTAATGGGGATAGGGAACATCCCTGTCTCACCTCTATCCTGATGTTTACTTCTCTACGTTCCTGCTCTAATTCTATTACTCCTGTTTGCTCTTTGTATAAGCTATGTACTATCCGTCTATCCCTATAACTCATTCCAATCTTTTTGAGTATTTCGAACATTTTTTTCCATTTTACATTGTCAAATGCTTTTTCCAGATCTACAAACCCTATATACACGCTTTCCCCTTTTTCTATTGTTTTCTCCATCATCACCCTTAGCACTAAAATAGCCTCCCGTGTTCCCCTGTTTCGCCTAAACCCAAATTGGTCTTCTCCTAGTATTTCTTCAGACCGCTTTTCCATTCATCTTTATACAATTCTAGTTAATATTTTTGATACGCGTGCTGTTAAACTTATTGTTCGAAAATTTTCACATCTATCCGCGCCTTTCTTTTTGGTATAGTTACTATGATGTTATGTTTGAAATTTTTGGGTATCTCGCGTGTTTCATACATATAGCTTATAAATTGGAAGAGACGTTCTGTTACTGCTTGACCAGCGGCTTTTAGAGTCTCCGCTTGCACCTTATCTGTTCCCGGCGCCTTACCATTTTTCAGACCCTTTAATGCTAATTCAAATTCATCTCTAAGTATAGGTTATCATCATTTTCAATGTCTGATTCCTTTTCTAATGCAGTTAGTTCTTCTCCTGCATATAAATTCCCTATATATTCTTGCCATCTACCCTCTTTCTCTACATTTTCTATAATGACATTTCCTCCCGCGTCCCTTATATTTTTGCTATACGGTTTTATATCCCTAAAATTAATTCTAATTAGTTTGTATGCTTCATCTGTCTTTCCTACTTCCATCTTAGTTTGTACCTCTTTGCACTTTTCATCAATCCATTGTTCTTTAGCTTTCCTGCATTTGCGAATAATTTCCCATTTTATGGCTTTGTATCTCTGTTTTCCTGTTTCGTCTGATTTATTTTTGTATTTTCGTCTCTCTTCTATTAAATTCAGGATATCATTTGTTATCCATGGTTTCTTATTTTATTCTTGTGTATACCCCAGAATATCTCTGGCCGCCATGTCGAGGCTGGATTTAATGTTATTTCATTCTGTTTCTAGATCCTTAGTATCAGATATTTTCCCGATATCTTTGAGCAATTCATTTGACCTTTTTTCGAATCTTTCTTGAATATGTTTCTTTTTTAGCTTCTGTAGGTCCATGTGTCTTTTTCCGTTTCTTTTTTTCAAATTTTTAAATTTAAGTGCGGCCTTCATAATTACGATGTTGTGGTCAGTGTCTATATCTGCTTCTGGGTAGCTTCTACAGTCTTTTACTTGATTCCTAAACCGTTGTCTAACAAGAATGTAATCTATTTGATATTATATCGGGACAACTACCCTATAATAGCATTTCTGTTTCACATAATTTCTTAGCAGTAACCGATCCTATCCAAACTCAATTGCAGCAGTTTGGCAAATTGAAGAGAACTATGCGTCCGAAAAACCTATGACTAACGAAGAAGTCCAATGCGAAACACATTTCCTTAACACCTTTACTCGTGACCCCTCAGGTAGGTTCGTGGTAAGCTTACCGCTAAAAGATAATTATACTAAACTCGCCGATTCTGAAGAAACCGCAATTCACCGATATTTTTCTATAGAAAGGAAGTTAAACAAAAATCTTGAACTTAAGAGGCAATACTCCGATTTTATGAACGAATATCTAAGCTTAGGTCATATGATCGAAATAAATCCTAAAGTAAACCGCCCAATTTATTATGTACCGCACCATTCTGTAGAAAAGGACATTACATGTGATTTTCCAATGCTCCACCCGAAGGTACTACATTGGCCAGGAAGCGAGTTTTTTTTACCTGGAAAATTTGGAATTTTGCCGAACCCTTGCTGTTCCAAGCAAGGTAGGGATCTTTAACGTGCGTGACAACACTCACACACGGGACCTCCATTTTACCTCTCATCCGAACGAGGGTGTATTTTTGTGAAAATGCTCGCCTAACATTTTTCAAGCGGACCGTGTCGGGATTCGAACCCGGGACCTTGGGCGTAGTAGTCACACACATACCACTACGCCACGGAGCCGCCTTGTAGAAAAGGACAGCACGACCACAAAGCTGAGAGTGGTTTTCGATGCTTCCGCAAAAACCGCTTCAGGCTATTCTTTAAATGATGTACTAAAGGTCGAACCTACTATTCAAAGTGATCTATTTTCTATAATTCTTCGATTTAAACGTCATGAATTCGTGTTGACTGCCGATCTTGCCAAAATGTATCGGCAAATTAAGATCAAACCCGAAGAGCGGAGTCTATAACGAATTGTTTGGCGAAATAATCTTAATGAACGCTTGTCACATTTTGAGCTTAATACAGTTACATATGGTACGGCATCGGCCCCATTTCTAGCAACGCGCTGCTTAAAGCAAATTGCGGTGGAATGTCAAGCTGACTTTCCCATTGAATCCGACGAAATTCTAAATGACTTCTACGTTGATGACTTGGTTACCAGTAATTGCTCCTTGACCGAGCTGCGTCAGATACAAAAAAACCTAGTAAACATTTTTTGAGATTATAGATTTGATCTACGGAAATTTACCGCAAATGATCAATCTCTGTTAGAAAATATTGACTCTAACAGTGATCCGCCTGTCAAGCACTTTATTCAGAGTGCTCCCAATAGCAAAACTCTTGGAATATCGTATGAATCTGCTACAGATTGCTTTGTTTATAACTCCCAAATACCTTCAAATTTGTCCAATTCCATTACTAAACGAAGCATTCTTTCAACAATATCTCAAATATTCGACCTTCTTGGTCTTCTTGGTCCAATCATTGTTCAGGCAAAAATTATATTGCAACAGCTTTGGTTAGCCAAACTTAACTGGGACGATCCCATACCAACCAATCTTTATAAATACTGGATTAACTTCTATAATCTAATGCCAAATGCCAATGTGCTAAAAATCCCCAGACATGCCCTGTTAAAGGATCCCGTTAATATCCAGCTGCATGGTTCTTGTGATGCGTCTATGCAAGCTTATTGTGCATGTGTCTACATAAGATCAGAAGATTGCATCGGAAATATACAAGTCACCCTATTGTGCGCTAAATCGCGAGTGGCTCCCCTCAAGTTGCTCACCCTGCCCAGGCTGGAACTAGCCGGAGCTCTTCTTTTATCAAAATTAGTTAAAAGGGTAACCTCATCGCTGCAGTTAAATATTTCCTCAACATACTATTGGACAGATTCCACTATAGTCCTTTCATGGCTAAGTGCGGAACCTCGCTCGTGGAAGGTTTTCGTGTGCAACCGGATTGCGGAGATTCAAAATATCTTTAATATAAATGATTGGAATCATATCTCAACTACTTATAACCCGGCTGACATAATTTCTAGGGGAATTAGTCCCACTGAATTAGAAACGTCATCAACATGGGGGCACGGTCCAACGTTCTTATCAAAGCATCAAGATTGTTGGCCGCAAGATTGTCACATCACAAAATTCTCACGAATTTCTTCAAACCATCCTGAACTCAATCTTAAAACTATTTCCTTACCTATTTCATCTTGTGACGATATCTTTAAGAGGTTTTCGAATTACATAAAATTAATACATGTATTGTCATACTGTTTGCGTTTTACTAAACGGAAAAAATTGAAGGTTAAATTTAAGTTTGATTCCTTACATATTACTTGTCGCGAAAGGCAAAACACCGAGTTGATTCTAATCAAGGCAATACAGCTTCAGTGCTTTGCTGACGATTTACAGAGCTTGAAATTAGCTGGGTCAGTAAAACCAAATAGCAAGCTAAACTCATTAAATCCATTTCTTGATGACAATGGGATACTTCGAGTAGGCGGCAGATTAGCACACGCTGACATATCCTTTAATTTTAAACATCCTGTCTTAATTCCCAAAAACCACCCATTTACAATATTGCTAATTCGTTACACGCATGAGCGTAATTTTCACTCTGGCTGTCAAGCTACCTGATCCTTTATCCGACAAAGGCTTTGGCCCCTAGATGGTAGCAATGCTGTACGAAATCTCATTCAAACTCGTATAATTTGTTTTACGGCTAATCCATCGGTTAATCATAATCAAATGGGAAACTTACCCTTGCCTTGAATTAATCCTTCTCATGTATTTTCTAATTGCGGTCTCGACTATACCGGACCCTTTTTACTGAAGGACGGGAAGTATAGAAACAAAAAAATCTTAAAATGCTATGTCTGTATTTTTATTTGCTTTGCCACAAAGGCAGTTCATATTGAACTAGTAACCGAACTCACATCTGAATGTTTCATCGCAGCATTTAAGCGTTTTGTATCAAGACGAGGCATGTGCAACAATTTGTATTCCGACAACGGATCTAACTTCATCGGCGCAAACAATACATTCAAAAATATTTGCAAAATTATCAGCGGTCAACCTGTTCAAAATTACTTTGACACTAGCCAAATGCAATGGCATTTCATACCTGCCCGATCGCCACATTTTGGTGGATTGTGGGAGGCGTCAGTAAAATCATTAAAGTACCATCTCAAGCGTGTACTGTTAAATAAGTCTTATACATATGAAGATTTTCTAACTATATTAACACAAGTGAAAGCGATATTAAATTCGCGACCTATCATACCTCTGTCCGCTGACCCAAATGATCTTGAGGCCTTGACACCCGGTCATTTCATAATTGGTCGACCTCTGAATGCAGCACCTCAAGGTGACGTGCTTGATATATCAGTCAAAAGGCTATCAAAATTTCAACAATTACAAAATTGACTCAAGATATATGGGCTCGCTGGAAAAAGGATTATTTACACAACCTTCATCAGCGAACGAAATGGAAGTTTAAGAAAGAGACTAGTAACCTTATTGGTAGTCTAGTAATACTTCGAGATGATAACAGCCTGCCTAAGCAGTGGGCACTAGGCAGAATTACACAAGTCCATCCAGGTGCAGACGGTGTAGTGAGAGTGGTGAACGTTTTGACGAAAGGTGGCACTGTGAAACGCGCAATAACTAAGTTGAGTGTTCTACCTGTCGATTAATATTAAGTTTGTTAGCAATAATTTAAACTGTAACGTATTTTTTATCTTGTTACGCTTCGTTCTTTAATATAGAATAAATCAGCAATAAAATAAAATATATAATTTATAACTTTCCGTTCGGTAACAAATTAATACATAAAATTAATAATAACATATAGACTCCTTTACCTTTATGGTCTAAGATTCGTTACTAAGCTTCGTCGAGTTGTCAATTTGTCACTTCTTTATCAGCGTTCGAACGGGTAAGCTGCTCGGCAGGATAGTGAAGTCAAGATGGTCGTGTCTAAACATGGTGGCTTTTAACAGAGTAAGAAAAAAGATGAATAATTAATTGATTCTTGGTGTCTGGAGGTCGAACCTAGCAGCTTTAGCGTGAGGATGTTTTTCTATAAGTTCCACCTAGAGCGGTTCAGTTGATCCCTGCAGGCCTAAGGAGATGAAAGCCCCCCCCCCCTTTACATCGTTAATACAGTTGGTATAAATTAATTAAATAAATTATATTAATATTTTTCCTCATAGTGCAATATCATAGAAGGCAATTTCATATATGTTTCGTATAATTCAACTACACAAATAAATAATATCGAATAAGCAAATCTTGGATCTACAAATTTTGTTAGAGTATTAAATTTAATCAAGCAGAAGTTAGTTTCGTTAAATAATGGTTGTATTCATAAGAACTTTGATAATCGATGGTTATGGAAATTTCCGACAGCTGAGGTCAAGGTCCTATTTCTTTTGTTCAGAGCAGTATCACAACACGTGAGTGTTCCTTAGAATTTAATCACTTTGAATATGAATTAAGTTGCAATAAGAAAATAGAACATTAAAAATTTTGTAACGTAAAAAGCTTTTAAGGAAACAGCGAATTAAATAACAAATCTATTGTTTGTCAGAATGTTTGCACATGCACACAAAGTGTACATTTAAAAAGTTGTGAATGAATTTTATGTCAGATATAAAAAACATAGATTCAGTTGTCCTATTTAGACCTTACATGTCGTCTTACGTTAATTTAAAGTATGTTTAAATATTTTGAGGTCATGAACTTTCATTTTTAATCGACATGTGGAATTCGCGTAATAATTGTTAAGTAAAAGTAACTTAGGCTAACTACATACTATTTTATCAGCGCTTAGGTAATTAAATTTCACTATGAAGGTCGAAGAAGTACTTCTATGGCTTAGAAAAAATATTATGTAATATGAATAATTTAGAAAATTCAAATCAGTACATTCAAATTTTGTAGAAAGATCCATTCAGAGATCTTTATATTATCGAATACAATTCTTTGCTAGTATATTTCTGTTCCATAATAATTATTAAGTGAAAATATTATAGAGATATGAATTACAATATTATAGTAACATGAATCCAGAAATTTATTCAAATAGAATCTATTTTGTTTTTGAATGACTTTTTATTATTTAAAATTCAAGTAAAAATTACAAGTCATCCCTGATCAGAAATTGTGTGTAATGAAAACAAATTCCCTGGGTGTATATTTTAGAAACCTAAATTCCATTATTTTATGTTTGGCAGATATTTTTGAGGACACAAATGGTGTCCATGCTGTAACTTTGTTTGTTCAGAGGTCAAGCCGAGACATCTGTATGACATCTGGTGTTTGAGGTTTTGGTAAGTGTGTTTAAAAGAGTGAAATTCAGGTTTTAGGGTTATGTTAGTGGTGTTGACATAAGGTTTCCGCATTCCCCTAATACAAGCACAGTTAAATATTGGTGGTTATTGTATTGAAAAATACGGTGGCGCTCATTAAATATATTTTTGGTCTTTTGACAACCCATGGCCCAAGCTCATGATCTACCCAGAGCTAACACTCGACTAGCCGTTTATGTCTTAAGAGTTTTTCTTTTTTTCAAGCCATTTTCCATCCAACTTTACCTTGGGCTTGCATTAATAATAAGAAATTCTCGACCTTGTGATATCAGGTTAGAGTTTAGAAAATTAAAAGGGGTAATTTATTAGCTGATAGTCACGAGGATAATTAAAATTAATAAAAAAAAAAAAGTTTAAGAATTAAAATTTTTTATTACAAAACAATTGCATATTATTGTTCATGTTACCTTAAGTATTCCAATTTCCCTAATGTTGTGTTACGACTATGTATACACCAGTTATAATGTTGTCTTAAACACTATATTTACACTTCTTATATTATCTAATTTACATTGTTAATTTGTTGAAACTGGTTACTTTCAAGGCCGCCGGCATGTTCAGTACTAACTATCACCTACCTATTTGTACACATCAGTGCATGTTTGGTTGCCTGTATGTATTGAGGTGCATTCCGGCCTACTTAATTACAGTCCACTTAAATCATTGTAACTTACTTAGCTTCTAGCAACCGTTGTTTTTTAAAAAAAATGAATGTAATGTCAATTATGTCAAAAAAATAAATAAGAACCTTCATAAAATTAGAAGAATTAATATTAAACTATACACCAATCAAGCGATGATATCCTGCATCTAGTAAGAATCATCGCGCAGTGGGAAGCAGTCCCTAAACACAACTTGAAATTTCCCGTAAATACATCGATACAAACAAACTAGCCTTCTTGGTAATTTTCTAAACGGTTAAGACCCTTCCACAAACAAAATTTTCAACTGCTACTAAATTCCAATAACACACGCGCTAACCTTCAACAATTACTTGTAAATTTCGTAACCGAGCACCAACTGTCGTCGAAATCTCAGGAATTTTAACAATACAAACAACAATTTACTACGAAAATACAGTTTAGTTTTACAACGGATCTTTATTTCGCAGAATCCTAGCCCCTACTAAAATAAGTTCCTTGGTTAACACACGCCCCTCATAATACACGTCTAAAGTCGTCTCACTCTAACCTACATACGAAAATTTTCTCTTTCTTACTTCGTACTCACTCCATCTTTTATATTCTTTTCACAAATTAGCTTTTTCCCTGTCTATCATGTGTTATACATCCTCTATCCATTATACACCATATTTGAACGTTCGGTTAAACCTCAAAATAACATTTACCCTCTCTCAACAATCTTAAAACTATCGCTTGTCTCCTTTCTATATATGACATCCAATAATCATTCTCTGTTCCTCATATGCTAGTTTCATCTGTGCTTGATGAAATCAACCACTCTAAATGATATACAAACTACGTTCATCCCATTCCTATACCTACACACTATTCATCCTTCTTTGTCTCATAATTTTCTTTCCAAGTCAAACGAACACTTAATACATGCTATCATTCTCCCATTCTAATACATGCTATAAACAATCTTTCCTTATTTTATGTCATTCCTTGCCTGTTTAATCCTCAAATACTTTTCATAGAATCGACATGCTATTTTGTGCAAGTTATATTCTAGAGCGACGGTTGACTTGTCTACCAATTAACACAACGCTACCCAAAAATCCTTGAAAAACCACTTTCAAACTCGTAAAGAACGTGTTGTTATGTCTGCCCTTCTTATTAGAATACACTAGAACCGGTAAGTGTTGAGCTTGTTTATCACAAAACATTTTCACACCATTTATAAATACTACTAGGAAAATATTTCCTTCTCCGTTTAACAAACATTGTAGCAGCCAATTAAGTTTTTGAAGGTTATACAAATACTAACGTTTTACCAACTACAGTTTATAAATATGTCCGCTAATGATATTTACATTTATTACAACTGTTAATTCATGAAAATTAATATTTCAACTTCCGTGTTTATGACCTTAGAATTATTGATTTTTACGCTAAAAGAACCTGAAAAGCTTTTGACTACTATACATCCAATCTGCTATAATTTAAATGCTCGCCTTTCCACTGAACGTTTACCACATATTTACATCTAAACATCCTTAAAGTTCTTTGAGAATATTTACACACGCTAAAAATGATGAAAAATAACTTTTGCAATGAATGAAATTTTTTATTAAAACCTTTAATTACTACACTAGAGATTAGGAAAGCGTTTTAAAGTTTGATTAATTTGTATTTACATGCAGAAACTTGCATTAACTTATTAAATGGCTTATCTAATCAAAATTCACATTACAAATTACACAGAAATATATATATATATATATATATATATATATTGCTATGATCTCCTTCAATTATTCGCGCTTCATCGTTTGGGCGATCATATAAATATTGCTATGAACTCCCTCCAGGAACTTAACTGGATTTTATCTTGTAAAGGCTTTGTATCGACCAATAACAAAATTTGATATGACACCGCCTTGCTCGTTATCAATGGCGTATTCAACTTATAGCTCCTCCTTTATTGTTTAAATTATCAAATCACACTCCCATTAACTTTATCTTGTGACCTCGACTAGCGTTTATTTTGAATTATAAAATGAAGTTAATTCAATTCCATATAATGAAAACAAATATTATGTTCAGGTTTTCGAAAATTATTAAAATACACTTTTCAATCAATTAATGTTGTAAATCTCATTTATCAAAAATCATATACTATTCAATCTATCTAAAGACCAAAAAATCTATTGTGTTTATAAAAAAAAAGCTTGGAACGTTCAAAACCTTTTATCATATAACGCACTTTATACGTATGCAAGTCCTTTGTTTTGTTGACTTCGTCACATTAATTTATATTAAGCAAATTCAATATTCAATATTTAAATTCAAATAGAAAAATAATGTCTTATAACTAAAAATCTAACCTGGTCTATTTTCTTCGCTATTTCCTTCCTGCAATCGACGCATCCATTATCAGCTAACACTTTCCATGCATTATACCATCCACAAATTCAGAATTATTATATACCCATTCGAAATATGAACCATTGCATTTAAATTATTGTCATCACCCTCTGGACTACCATTATTAAACTTAGACAGACTCAGAATTTATTCTCTAATTTCCCCAAACTTAGAATTGGATTATCATCCTCCCCAAACTTAGACTTGGCTTTTATGCTCACCGGCCTCGAAGTTGATTTATTCTCCCCGAACTCGAACTTGTATTATCATTCTCCCCGGACTCGAAATTCTTATTATCACACTTAGACTATTATTCCACGGACTCGAAATTGGATCATCATTCTCCCCAGACTTGAACTTGTATTATCATTGTACCCCGGACTTGAATTTGTATTATCATTCTCCTCAGACTCGAAGCCGTTAAATCGGCAATCATAATTTTCATCTTCGTCGCACTTACACAATAATTTTCACTTTAAATTATTCTTACGTATTACACTTTGTTTCAGAGTGTCGCACCTCGGCCTTTGTTGAGTTGAAAACTGAGTTCGTTATTACTGTCCCTGTTAATATATGATTGATCTCCTACTCCGTCAGTGGGTATGGCCTACAAGCTCGTCGCTAATTTTAACCAATCAAGTCTTTGCATTTAAAGTAGTTTCTGATATAACTTTCTCTGCCTTCAAGTAATTGTGGCTTGCTCGCAGGTGTCTTGTTATTAAACATGCGGTGTTTTGACGAATCTAATCGCTTTTCCATGTTGTACACAAACAACTGATGCAATTCGACTTTTAATTTTCCTATATGCCTGTTATTTACGCAATTTTTAATCACCTTTCTCTATCAAAATTGTTAACTATTTGTACGCATTTACACTATGCTTCTCGAAGCTCTATTTCTTATCTTCGTGTTATCATAACTGACTGGACTTCTTTTGAATGCGTGTTTAATTACACTTTATTATGTTTACTTATAAATACGCGAGCTTCCACTGAAAAATATCGTTATTTGCCTTACCTAAATTAACTAAAACTCTATCTACAGGATGTTAAATATTTACTATTTACCTAATGCATGTATTCCTTGTTTCTATGCTAACTATGCGTCCTCGTGTGTCTATATGTTTCGCTTAAAACTACTTATACTTTATATACAGGGTGTTGACTGCTTACTATTTACAAACTATCTCCATTTCTCAATTTTCTATTAAATAAATGCAGTTTTCTGCTTCCTATTATAATTTCTAATTCCTAAACGACCTTTACTATAAAGTACACCCTTAAACAGCCCCTTATCACAGCAATATATATATATATATATATATATATTTGGTGTGCTGAAAAGAGGTTATTTTTCATTTTTGAACCTAAATTTTGGATTCAGCATATGAAAATACATCAAACAACTTTAGAAACTCTTTTAAAGTAATTAGTTGAAAATTTAATAATTTTTAGAAATTTTCAGGAAGTTAAAATTTAACCTCTTAATCCTTCAGATAAGTACTCAGGAAATATGGCACAGGATATATAAGAAAGATCCCGTGTATAATACGGAATTTAAGATTGAATATTTTAAAACACAAAATTCAAACCTCTTATTTTTAGTCGGTGGTTATATTTTGTTAAAGCTTTGCGAATGTGTTTTGAAAAAGCTAGTTTTCCTTGTATTATAAATAGGAAAGATAAGGACTGAACAAACAACGACGGTTCCAGTTACCGACGTCAATTAAGTGTTGTGAGCAAAATTTATGACTGCTAGAAAGAGCGTAAAACTTAATAAGTGGAATTGGAAAGGGATAGCTATTGGCCGTTAAACAGCAAATATTGAAAACAAGGTAACAGAGAAAGTTGATTTGAGCGAGTATGTATGAGGGGGATGGAGATAACACGTGTTGGTTAGAGGTGTATTTTAGATGTTACTTTTGTTGGCTTGGGGTGAATGCCAAGGTTAGTTTGGAGTATTGATTTTTCCAACACTACGAAACATTTAGTACGCGTGCAGTTGTGGTTCACTTCAAGTTGGTTTACGCGGAAGTGTTTTTAAAATTATGTAACTAATGAGTGGCGGTTGGAAAAAAATACATAGAATTTGTGTACGTGTGAGTGCGTGTGAGTTTGAGGGGTTTTGCAGAAAGGTCTTGTGGATGTAAAAATGTTCAGGAATTTAACAGGTTTTTGGAGGTGGAGAACTTGTATATAATCAGCATGAGACTGATTTGGAACGCTTATTTTTACGAAGCTTTTATTAAGTTACGACATCCTTGTGATTCTTATAAGCTGATATTCTGATACTCTGATACTGAGATGATTGCAGAATATTTTGAATTTGAACAACGGTAAATGTTTTATAGTAACAACAGTTTGATTTAATTGCACATTTAGTGTAAAGTATGTAATTAGTTTGGAGTAATTGTCGGCGCTTACCAGTTTGGTTTACTATTAAAAATTATGGTACCAGAAGAAGAAGTTTGATGTACAGTAGGAGTTGGGATGCACTGCCGAATGGTAGACGAGAGAGGACTTCTTGGTAATTTGGTTACAGCGTGCAGTTTGGGGAAGGGAATCCAGGTTGGAGGTGTTCGTGCATGCAACAGGATGGGGAAGAATGGTAGCAGGCTCCGTGTGTAAATATGAACCTAAGCTAGCTGTGCCTTATCGATGTATGTTGTAAATATGAAAATCATAACTTTGTGATTGGAAGTGTGATTTTATATTAACTCAAAGGACAAAAAGGAAAAGTTTCTTGATTGACTATTTTAATTAGGGTTAATTTTATTTTATATGTGAATTTATGTATAGGATCAGGAATAATTTATGGCATATGAAATATTTGATATTATGTACGAGGTAAGAGGGTCTGTTGAAATATTTGTGTGCAAAATTGGCATTCAAGGTCAAGGTTTTACTATGAGCGCATATTCAAACAGAAATAGAGTAAGAAATGTGTTAAAGCCCTATTACTTGCTTTCAATTAATACAAAATATATTATTATCGTGTGTAAATATTGAGCTTGGAATGTTACTGTATAAAGGAGTATTACAAGGGGGATGTATATAACTTGTAGAATGAGGTGTGAAGGAGCAGTCTAATTTAATTTGGCTTGTATATTCTTTTTAGTTGGAGTGTAAATAAATAGTGTGTAGTTATCGTAGCAGAATTTTTAATGTAAATAGTTTATTCTCAGGAAAGTGAGCAGAGCAGCCGTTGAAAATTTGATAAGTGGGGCTCTTTAAGCAAGGAGATCGTAGCAATAATTGGGGGGCCCAGATCGTGGGGCATTAGCAAGACCGTAGCAATAATTTAGACACCACGAACGTGGGGCGGCTCGTAGCAATATATATATATATATATATATATATATATATATATAAAAAATGAAAAAGAATACTCAAGGAGGTCGACCGCTGACTCGAATGCTCGCAAGCTAGCATGAGCTATTTAACTCTTTCAATAAAGTCATGTACATTAAGCATTTCAGGATCTCTACAAGTAGGCTAGGTACCGTACAGTTAGAACTTTCCGCTTGGAGGTCGGTTGCCATATCGGAAAGGAGTTGCTCTAAACGAGCCAGTAAAGTAAGAAGTTTTGTCAATAATTCATTACGTAAAGTCAGTTGTTCAGGCGATAGATTTACAGGAGAAGTAAATTGATGTGTTTCAATATATGAATGATTCGTGAGCGAATGGTAGCTACGAGTGAATTAGATTTTGCAAAGTTGCTACGTATTTTTTCCAACTTGTAACGGGCATTTTTATAGTTTAACCTTTTTACACTACTCAATTGGTAAACACATTTCTGCGACTACTATCTCTAGGTTTTATATTTATTAACTCGTGGGTATTACTTTAAAAGTAGATAAACTGAAGTTTGATTTTCATTAATAAATAAAGTGCAATGAATTGTAAATAGGACTATTCGTACTTATTGAAAATGATAAACCGCTGTAATTAATGAGTAGATATGATTGCTGCATTCATATAAATGTTGTTCCTTATGTGGATATACAAGTCTAGATAAGAGTCGATAAGCGGTTGTAATAGCAAACAGTTGTAGTTTGTTGCTCGTTCCGATAGATTGTTTACGTTGAGAAGACCGTTTTGCTGTTTTGCTTTGAAACGAATGAATATAGATGAGCGGTTGTTAGTTTTTCGTGCTTGGTTCCTATCTATATTAACTACGTTAAAAATACTGTTTGCTGTTTGCTTTGAAGATAGTGAGAATTAATGCGTGATAAATTTTCGGGTTGTTCATTAACAAGCACGACACGGTTTTTAGTTGTTTTCTTGTGAAATAAAGTATGGTTTTATAGGCGAACGTGTTTGGTCGACGCACGTGGGTTTTAAGGACATTTGGACAGATGGTTTGATTGATTACGCGTGCTTTACTAATTGTGTTTTTAGTTGAGTTTCTCTTGAAATAAAAGTTGTAGAACTTGCTTGCTAAACTTGACCGATTCTTCTTAGGAGTAATGTGCGTGCGGTCTAGTGTAGTGGTCCCTTCTGTTTATCAGGGTAAGTGCAATAAACTTGTACAGAATTTTTAAAGGAGCCATTTTAATCAGGTTTTAAAACTCTCTAAAACCTTTGCAAAACGAAATTGCAGAAGTGTTTAATTGATTCCGTATTAATGATATATTAAATTTACCTTGCATTTAATAAGTAAATAAACTATGAACGTACATTCTCTTTTTTAAAGACGAGATTGTGAGAGTGATCGTGCTTTTAAATGTTTCACCGTATTCAAACAATGCCTGTACTAACTGAAATTAGCTTCAGAAGTTGACGAAGTTCTTTCTGCTGAAGCAGATCCGCAATACGGAAAATTCTTGACGGATGGCTGGATCGGAACTACTCTAACTTTAATTGTTCTTAGTTGCGTGTGTTGCATGTGTTCCTGTCTGTTGTACCACAACTTCCACCCTCGCGAATAGACTGTGAATCTTTGCCAAGCTACACCAGGCCATCCGGCTTACCAAGTTTCAAGTGGATAATGGGATGGAACCAGTGACACCCCATACTCCACCAGCTCCAACTGCAAGGCTATCAGTAGCCGAACTGGTACAATTCTATAGAAACTCTTCCTGTGCTCCTGGTTGTGTAAGTTGAACTATTTCATACTTGTTATTACTGTAAATATCTATCCGTTTGTTTTGCAATATTCTTCATCGTACTGATACCTTTTACAATAGACGTGCCTGCTATTAAGAAAAAAAAAGAAAGAAAAAAAAACAATCAATACTACTGAATTACTCATATCAATTGTGACTTACCTATTTATCTTTTGTTAACTTTTTGTCTGATTTATGTTTAATTGGTGTGTGAGGAAACGTTTCTGCTACTCCCAATATTACCTCACTTTGTATTAAATATTTTTGTATTGCTTTTACCGTTGTTATATTATATAGTTTATCTAAACAGTTTTTATTTACATTCTACAAAGTACTGAATAATTTAGACTTTTCATTACTGCTATACTTATTCTTTTTTTTTCATGTTCGCTTAACTATTTTTCTTGCAGGTATTGTTACTAACTCCTTACCGCCGCATACATCATAGGTCAGTCTGCTTTCTACAACTCCCCCCCCCCCCTACTCTCCGATTGAACCGGGTCATTTCTTTGGCTTTATTTGTGTTACGTAGCATAAATTTGGCGCCCAACGTGCTGCCACGAAAAAAACGTAACAAACTTCGTATCAATAATTTTTAACTCCGCCTCAGGATTTACGTCATAGAGTGACCAAGTCAAGGGTTTACCAAATAATTCCAGTTTAACAAAACGACAAAGCCATGTTTTCATGTTTGACGGTGTCCGTAAACACCATAGGTACTCCTTTAATCAATAGTTTAAAGGTAAGCTTATCCTTACATTCTTACGTAAACGATTTATATCCATCTTATGATCAATCATTTTAACTCAAAACAGAATATCAAGGCCAACAGAATAAATTAAAATACACCGGAAGAAAAATTGAATTCCAAAAGGACATTGATAGGAACAATAAAATAAAATCTAGGAATACTAATAAAATAGGGAGCCAGTGTTTTCAATTAGAACTCGAATTGTCAGTGAAAACACAATTCTGGTACACCTATACTACTCGCTCGTATTACTACATTTTGAACTTTCTAATTACCTGCTTGCGAATAATTAATCGATTCTTTTACATGGGGTATATAACTCCTACAAAAATTTTATTAATTGCACTCAACATCCGGTAATACAATGTATTAACTTTAATCTATGCTCACGTAAAAAGTTATGGTTTCGTTTAACTTTTGCAATTGGTCTTGAACGTCTAGCCTTGTTTGCAATATAATCTTCCCATTTAGCGCTTTATGCATTTCTTACGCATTAATTTATTTATGCATGCACGCTCTGTAGCTTTGTTTATTGCATAACGTCCTACATTCTGTACGTATTTAACATTCTTGTATTACATGTTTAATACTTTGTATATTTTATGGATCAGTGGCTTTTAAAATAAGTCAACGTCTTGAATTATTACGTTAACAATGTATTTAAAAGAAATATGTTACACTTATTATTTAACTTATCTTTGTAGAAACAAAATTTGAAATACGGCCCTAATCTCGCTCGCTTGAATAAAAATAAAATAATTAATAAATATGTTAAATAAATAAATAAATTAAGATTAATCTTTGTGAAATTCATCATGCAAAGTGCGTTCGTATTTAGCTTGTCCATTCAAATGGATTAATTTTTCATTTTCTATCTAATTTATGGCTAGCGTAATGCTTACTGCGCAACCGCAATTTAACACTATTAGGCTTTCTCTTGTGAGATGCCGTAGAAGATCGATGTTATACGGACAGTCCACAAGCGATTCAGGTACTTAAACACAACATTGCAGGAGTTATTTGCGAAATAGAGCTGGAAACTATCGAAAATATACTGAAAAATTGGATTGACAGGATGGGCTACTGTCAAGCTAGCCGAAGCAGCAACAAGCATAAAGTTGTATTTCATCAATAATTGCAAGGATTTGCTCTAGCCGAGAAAGCAACAATATTTGGAAAAATACTGATTCGAGTTTGTGTTATTGCATTTTTTATAAAAAAAAACGCTAAATGACCCACGTATTGTATTTCTTAAAACATACTCAAGCATGACATATATAATGTCAATATTTGTATGACACTAAAGAGAACAAAACAAATATACTTACCGAATAGAGAAATGACAAAACTGCCAAGCCATCTGGATGTTCCGTTGATTCCGCAAAACTACCATATGCGCTTTGGAAGAACACCACATGCAGCTCCAGAGGAAAACTGTAAAAAGCGACACATTTATACATATTCTGAGGATTGCACATTAAGGGTTAATAAATCAAATAAAAGCAAAAGTATATAACTACAGTTTTGTATTAGTTGTATACTTTGGCATTTATTAGTTGGCGGTTAAAAGCTAGTAACGCTAATGCGTTAATTAAGCATGCATTTGTAAACAGAAAAGCATTTATTAATTTAAATTAGTTAAATGAGCCTTAGGTAAAAATATCTTTAAAATTTTATAGAAGTTTGGGTGGTTTACAATTTACTAACACGGCTGTTTAGTTATAATATTAAAATAGCACCTAGAGAGTAAAGTACCTAGTACACTCCTGTACAACCAGCATTTAAAATCGGGACTTCACAACAAGTATATTAAATTAGAAAAATATCGACCTATTTCAGCAAATAACCAGCTACGAAAATGTATTCGTTAACATTCACATTAATTGGAAGACACCGAAACCATTGTAAATCACTCCAACAAACAGCAACTCATTAAAACAGTCTAAAATTTAAGGCGTATTGTTCAACCAATGACGCAATGGCTATATTAAATAGAAACTATGGGAATAAATATACAGATTCTCACGCATCGAAAACCCTTGAGTTCGATTTCAAGACAGCTCAAGTGGTACAAATCGTGCGAAATCAAGTAACCCCTTGAAATATTACAACATAAATGCCGATATAGCATAATAGAGAGAATAAATCGTTTAATTTCATTCAAATCTTTTATTAGAAGCTTTTATTTTCAGTTCAGTCTGGCGGGTGAACAGGTTGAGTAAATCTTAACGGTAGCTTCAAATTCGGGTTTGTAGTGAAACAAGTTCTTAAACGCAAAAGTAATCACGGATTCAAGAAAGGTATCGCTACGTTATAAAAGCGTTTCTAGAGTGAAAAATTTCCGCCAACAATAGTTGGATAAATAGACTACTAACATCCAAGCTTGTCCTACACGACAAGATCACTTGAGTTTTTTATAAGCTCCACAAGCTTTAAGCCATTGAATTTTAAATTTCCACTTGCTACATATCCTTCAAATATATAATTCATTATTTACATAAAATTTATTGGTATGTAAACTTTTACGTTGGCGCACGCTTGGTTAAAAGCAAGAAGTTCTAATATAAACAAGCACCACTGTTGTTGCGTAAACTTAAACGTACCCATGAAATTGTTTGGATAACTAAAATTGAACAAATTTAAGATGTTCCTTTTCTGTTAGATACATGCAATTTGGCCAATTACGGATAGAGTTTAATGTATTTGTTTGGTTATGTTTGTTAAATACTGTACTAATCATGTTTTGATAATATAGGTTAGGTGAGCGTTTTGTAGTTTCATTATTGTTTGTGCTTAATTTTAACAATAAGTGAGAAAAAGTTTACACAAGGTTGCAACAACTTGTGTGGCAAAAAGAACTAACCATTTGGCACCTCTTAGACCAGGCTGAAACCAGGTGGGTTTGGGCTCAACGACTTAAAAGTCCAAATACCTTTCCCGATAAATGTAAATGAAGTTGTTGAGATTTGTATGCCACTAAAAGATTTACAGTTGCTTTCATAGATCACCCCTCGCCACTGCTAGCTAGCTGGTGTGTTATTTACTCTTATGTCTCTTTTGTAAAGTATAAATTTTAACACTGAATAAATTTCATCTCATACATATGTAAAGCATTTGTAGCAATTGATAAAATTTGTACGATATTTGCATCATTTAACTGCATTAGATAAACGTTTGTAACAAGTGAAAACTATTGTTAGATATTTTTGGTATTGCACCATACTTGGCAGACATTTGTTACAATCGACAACCTTTCTAACACATAAACCACGCATGAATGACATTTTTGATATTTTATACTTCTGTAAGGTCTTTGTAAAACATCACATTTTAAGACACAAGTAACACATTTCTAGTATTCGACAATATCTGTAAAACGCTTGTAACTTTTGTAATATATAAAATACATTTAACAACTGGCAATATTTGTAAGACATTTAAAACATTTGTATCAAATGTCCACATTTATCTAACATTTACAATAACTAAAAGCTTTTGTAAGTTATTGGTAATATAAAACCATATTTGAAAGACATTTGTTACAATTTACAAACTTTGCAATACGCTAACAATATTTGAATAACATTCGTAAGATTCGATAGCATTTGTAACTCTTGTAAAATTTATAAGACATTCAACAATTGACAATATTTGTAAGACATTTGTAACGTTTGTATCATATGACTACATCTATTAAACATTTGTAACAATTGAAAACTTTTGTGATTGGTCATACTAGACCATATCTGACACAATTGTTACAGCTGACAACATTTGTAAGACATTAACCATATTTGAGCATTTGTAATAACTTGCATCTTTGTAAGGCATTTGTAAGATTCAACAACATTTGTAGCTTTCGTAAAATTTAAAAGACGTTTACCAATTGACAATATTTGTAAGACATTTGTGATATTTGTATTATATGACTACATTTATCAAACATTTGCAAGAATTGAAAATTTTTGTAAGTTATTAGACCATATCTAACAAACATGTGTAACAACTGACAACCTTTGCAGCACACTAAACACATTTGAACAACATTTGTAATAACATTTGTAAGATTCGACAACAATCGTGATTCTTGTAAAATTTAAACGACATTCAACAATTAATAATATTTGTAAGACATTTGTAACATTTATATCATATGATTGCATTTATAAAACATTTGCAACTATTAAAAATTTTTGTAAGTTATTGGTAATCTTGGACCATATCTGACAAACATTTGTAACTACTGACGATCTTTGCAATATATTAACCACATTTGTATAACATTTATAAGTCATTTGTAAGATTCGATAACACTCGTGATTCTTACAAAATTTAAACAACATCCAATGATTTGTAACATTTATACTATATGACTACATTTATAAAACGTTAGCAACAATTGAAAACTTTAGTAAATTATTGGTAATATTAGGCCATATCTGACACAATTGTTACAACTGATAGTACTTGCAACACAGTAACGACATTTGAACAACATATGTTATAACATACATATTTGTAAGGCATTTGTAATACATTTATAACATATAAAAACATTCATAAGTCATTTGTAGGGTTCGACAACGTTTGTAACTTTTATAAAATCCAAAAGGCATTTCATAATTGACAATATTTGTATCATTTGTATCATATGACCACATTTATTAAACATTTGCAATAACTGAAAATTTTTCTAAGTTATTGGTAATATAAAACCACATTTGACGACTTTTGTTACGACTTACAACCTTTGCAACACACTAACAATATTTGAACAACATTAGTAAAAACATTCGTAAGGCATTTGTAAGATTCACTAACATTTGTAACTTTTGTAACATTTATAGCATATGTTTACATTTATAGAACGTTTAAATCAATTGAAAACTTTTGTAAGTTACTGGTAACGCAGGACCACATGTAACGCATATTCGTTGCAACTAAAATCCTTTGCAACACACTAACCACATTTGAACAACATTTGCAATAACTTACATGTTTGTAATAATCGACACCATTTGTAACTTTTGTAAAAGTTAAATGACTTGTAACAATTGAGAGTATTTGTAAGCACTTGTAACAATTATAACATATGATTACATTTATAAAACATTTGCAGCAACTGAAAACTGTTATAAGTTATTGGTAACACTAGACCATATCTGACAAACCTTTGCTACAACTGACACATAAACCACACTTGAACAACACTTGTATTACATATTTGTAAGGCACTTGTAAGACATTTATTAATTATGAATACATTTGTAAGACATTCGAGAGATTCGTCAACATTTGTAACTTTTGTAAAATTTAAAACACATTTAGCACTTGACAATATTTGTAAAACATTTGTAACATTTGTATTATATGACTCATTTATTAAACATTTGCAACAATTGAAAACTTTTGTGATTGGTCATACTGGACCATATCTCACGCAATTATTACAACTGAAATTAACCGCATTTCAACATTTGTAATAACTTGCATATTTGTAAGGCATTTGTAAGATTCAACAACATTTGTAGCTTTCGTAAAATTTAAAAGATGTTTAACAATTGACAATATTTGTAACACATTTTTGACATTTGTATTATATGACTACATTTATTAAACATTTGCAACGATTGAAAATTTTTGTAAGTTATTGGTAATATTAGACCATATCTGACAAACATATATAACAACTGACAACCTTTGCAGCGCATTAAGCACATTTGAACAACATTTGTAATAACACTCGTAAGACATTTGTAGGATTCGACAACAATTGTAACTCTTGTAAAATTAAAAAGACCTTTAACAATTGATAATATTTGTAAGACATTTGTAATATTTATATCATATGACTACATTTATAAAACGTTAGCAACAGTTGAAATATTTTGTAAGATATTGGTAATATAAGACCATATCTGACACACAATTGTTACAAGTTGCCACGTTTTCATCACATCAACCACATTTGAACAACATTTATAATAACTTATTCCTAAGAAGTGTGTAGGATAGATAATATTTGTAGCTTTTGTAAAATTTAAAAGACATTTAACAATTGACAATATTGGTGAGACAGTTGTATCATTTGTATCATATGACCACATTTATTTAACATTTGCAACAATTGAGAACTTTTGTAAGTTATTGGTAATATTAGACCATATTCGACAGACAATTGTTACTGACAACATTTGCAACACATTAACCGCATTTGAACATTAGTAATAACTTACATATTTGTAAGGCATTTGTAAAATATTTATAACATAAGTAAACATTCCTGACATTTGTAAAATTCGACAACACCCGTGACTTTTGTAAAATCTAAACGACATTCAACAATTGATAATATTTGTAAAACATTTGTAACATTTATATCATATGACTACATTTATAGAACGGTAGTAACGGCTGAAATATTTTGTAAGATATTGGTAATATTAGACCATATCTGACACAATTGTTACAACTGACCACGTTTTCAGCACATTTACCACATTTGAACAACATGTATAACAGCTTATTCCTAAGACGTGTGTAGGATGGACAACATTTGTAGCTTTTGTAAAATTTAAAAGTCATTTAACAATTGACAATATTTGTAAGACATCTGTAACAATTGTATCATATGACTGCAATTATTAAACATTTGCAACTATTGAGAACTTTTGTAAGTTATTGGTAGTATTAGATCATACTCGACACACAATTGTTACAACTGATAACGTTTGCAACACACTATCCACATTTTAACAACATTTATAATAGGTTACATATTTGTAAGATATTTGTATGATATTTACAACATATGTAAACATTTCTAAGACAATTGTAAGATTCGACATTTGTAGCTTTTGTAAAATTTAAAAAACATTTAACAATTAATAATATTTGTAAGACATATGTAACATTTATATCATGTGACTACATTTATTAAACATTGCAACAATTAAAAACTTTTGTATGTTGTTGGTCATATTAGACCATATCTGACAAACATTTGTAACAACTGACAATCTTTGCAATATAGTAACCACATTTGAGCAACATTTGTGGAACATTCGTAAGTCATTTGTAAGATTCGACAACACTAGTGACTTTTGTAAAATTTAAACGACATTCAACGATTGACAATATTTGTAAGACATTTGTAACATTTATATCATATGACTACATTTATTAAACGTTAGCAATAATTGAAAACTTTAGAAAGTTATTGGTAATATTAAAACATATCTGACACAATTGTTACAACTGACAGTATTTGCAATACATTAACAATATTTGAACAACATATGTAATAACCTACACATTTGTAGGGCATTTGTAAGATTTTTATAACGTATAAAAACATAATTGACAATATTTGTATAATTTGTATCATATGACCACATTTATTAAACATTTGCAATAACTGAAAATTTTTGTAAGTTATTGGTAATATAAAACCACATTTGAAAACATTTGTTACGATTTACAACCTTTGTAACACACTAACAATTTTTGAACAACATTCGTAATAACATTCGTAGGACATTTGTAAGATTCAATAACATTTGTAACTCTTGTAAAATTTATAAAACATTCAACAATTGACAATATTTGCAGCATATGATTACATTTATAGAACGTTTGAAACAATTGAAAACTTTTGTAAGATAGTGGTAACGTAGGATCACATATGACACATATTGGTTGTAACTAAAATCCTTTGAAACACACTAACCACATTTGAACAACATTTGTAATAACTTACGTATTTGTAATATTCGACAATATTTGTAACTTTTGTAAAAGTTAATAGACTTGTAACAATTGAGAATATTTGTAAGCAGTTGTAACATTTGTAACCTATAACTACATTTATAAAAGATTTGCAGCAACTGAAAACTGTTGTAAGTTATTGGTAATATTAGTCCCTATCTGACAAACAGTTGCCACAACTGACACATGAACCACGCTTGAACAACATTTGTATTACATATTCATAAGGCACTTGTAAGACATTTATTAATTATGAATAGATTTGTAAGACATTTGCGAGATTCGTCAACATTTGTAACTCTTGTAAAATTTAAAACACATTTAACAATTGACAATATTTGTAAGACATTTGTAACGTTTGTATCATATGACTATATCAATTAAACATTTGCAACAATTGAAAACTTTTGTGACTGGTCATACTAGACCATATCTGGCACAATTGTTACAACTGACAACATTTGCAAGACATTAACCACATTTGAACATTTGTAATAACTTGCATATTTGTAAGGCATTTGTAAGATTCAACAACATTTGTAGCTTTCGTAAAATTTAAAAGACGTTTAACAATTGACAATATTTGTAAGACATTTGTGACATTTGTATTATATGACTACATTTATTAAACATTTGCAACCATTAAAAATTTTTGTAAGTTATTGGTAATATTAGACCATATCTGACAAACATATATAACAACTGACAACCTTTGCAGCGCATTAAGCACATTTGAACAACATTTGTAACAACACTCGTAAGACATTTGTAAGATTCGACAACAATTGTAACTATTGTAAAATAAAAAAGACGTTTAACAATTGACAATATTTGTAAGACATTTGTAATATTTATATCATATGACTACATTTATAAAACGTTAGCAACAGTTGAAATATTTTGTAAGATATTGGTAATATAAGACCATATCTGACACACAATTGTTACAACTGACCACGTTTTCATCACATCAACCAAATTTGAACAACATTTATAATAACTTATTCCTAAGAAGTGTGTAGGATGGATAATATTTGCAGCTTTTGTAAAATTTAAAAGACATTTAACAATTGACAATATTTGTAAGACAGTTGTATCATTTGTATCATATGACCACATTTATTTAACATTTGCAACAATTGAGAACTTTTGTAAATTATTGGTAATATTAGACCATATTCGACAGACAATTGTTATTGGTAATATTTGACCATTTGTGACAAACATTTGTAACAACTGACAATCTTTGCAATATATAAACCACATTTGAGCAACATTTGTATAACATTCGTAAGTCATCTGTAAGATTCGACAACACTCGTGACTCTTGCAAAATTTAAACGACATTCAACGATTGACAATATTTGTAAGACATTTGTAGCATTTATATCATATGAGTACATTTATAAAACGTTAGCAACAATTGAAAACTTTAATAAGTTACTGGTAATATAGAACATATCTGACACAATTGGTACAACTGGCAGTATTTGCAACACATTGTAACGGGCATTTTTGTAGTTTTAACCTTTTTACGCTGTTTCCCAATTTATAAATACATTTCTACAAATTACTATTTCTATATTTGATATTTATTAACTCCTTAGGCGAATGCGTCGTATTATAATGAGTTGATTGCATCGTTTCCTTTCAATCGCTGTTTGTATAAAGTAAATACGTCCGAATAGTTTTCATATTGTATGCAATTTAACTCGCGTGTATTAATTTTAAAAGATAGATAAATTGAAGATTAATTCTCATTAATAAATAAATTCCAACTTATCGAAAACGATAAACAGCCTGTAATTAATTGTTAGATACGATTGTTACATTCACGTTTTAGATGTTCCTTATGTTATTAGCGAAGTAGATAATAGTCGATAAGCGGTTGTAATAGCGAGCGGTTGTTAGTTTCGTGCTTCGTTCCTAGAGATTGTTTACGTTAAAAATACTGTTTACTTGTTGCTTTGAAAAACTGTGACTTAATGGTATTCGCTGTCTTTACTATAATGTTTATTATGCTGTGGTTTGTTTACTGTTTGCTTTTGCTTTGAAGAGAGTGTGGAAAAATGCGATGTTGTTTGTTGAACCCAAGCTCGTTTTTCACTAAATAAACTGTGATAAAATACAAAGAACGGTATATAATTTGTTATAACGTGCTTATAATGTGTATTTAAAGTGGTTTTGCGTATTAGTAATATTTACTCGTTCGGGGTACCCAATGTGAAATCTGCAAAATCGCTCTTTTTATTATAAACCTATCTTCATTTTTACGAGGTCGTTCTAAATGTCTATGTGGTTGGCGCGGAATTGGAATTGGTAATCATAACCTATTCAATTATATTCCTAGGTGTTTAATTCTTGTATAATGTTGGACGAAGAACATCTGACGGACTTGCTTAGTGTTTGCACCTGCTTTACTAATTGTGTTTTTGTTGATTTATCTTTTTATATTGGAACTGTTTGTGCAAATTTCGTTATTCAAAAACATTAGATTTTTCTTTGTTACCAGATGTAGCAAATAAAACACCTCACATTACTGTTAGTATAATGCAAGAACTTATTAGATGACATGCATTACATCGTGCCTTAAAAGCACGTGATTCTAAATTCTTATTACTATTTTTCTTTACAATTTGTGTTACAAAATATTTCGGAATTATTGTCTCAGGAAATAGAATTAACAAGAAATTTATCAATGCTACCTGGTTCCATCAGCGTGATAATGTCTGCTGCTAACCCCAGTGATTAGTGATTAGGGTAACGTGTGATAAGTTCCATCAACACCCTCCAGTAAAGGGTGAAGTGCTTCGTTAGTGCAGGACCTCGTGAATCCCACACTTGAGTTGCAAGGAGGCGTCGCTGAAGGACTTTTGTAAGTTGAACTATTTCCTACTTGTTTTTACTTTAAATACCTGTCCGTTGCTTTGCCATACCTTTGGCGTTCTGAGACCTTTTACCATAGACTTGCATGCTATTTTAAATAAAAGAAAGAAAAAAAATCAATACTGCTGAATTACTCATATTAATTGTGTTTACCTATTTATATTTTGTTAAAATTTTATCTGCTTTATGTTTAATTGGTGTGTGAGGAAACGTTTCTGCTACTCCCCAATATTACCTCAGTTTGTACTAAACATTTGTTTGTATTGCTTTTACCGTTGTTATATTATATAGTTTATCCAAACAGTTTTTTTACATTCTACAAAGTACTGAATAATTGATGCTTGATAAACATGCTATGTTTTTTCTTTATTTCAGGTTTGCAGGACTAATGTTTTTTTTTAGGTTTGCTTAACTATTTTTCTTGCAGGTATTGTTACTAACTTCTTACAGCCGCATACATCATATGTCAGTCTGCTTTCTACAACCCCCCCCCCCTCCCCTACTCTCCGATTGAGCCGGGTCATTTCTTTGACTTTCTTTGTGTTACGTAGCATAAATTTGGCGCCCAACGTGGCTGCCACGACGAAAAAAACGTAACAACATTAACGGCATTTGAACAACATATGTTATAACCTACATATTTGTAAGGCATTTGTAAGATATTTATAACATATAAAAATATTCCTAAGACATTTGTAAAATACGACAACATTTGTAACTTTTATAAAATCCAAAAGACATTTCACAATTGACAATATTTGTATCATTTCTATCATATAACCACATTTATTAAACATTTGCAATAACTGAAAATTTTTGTAGGTTATTGGTAATATAAAACCACATTTGACGACTTTTGTTACGACTTACAACCTTTGCAACACACTAACAATATTTGAACAACATTCGCAATAACATTCGTAAGATATTTGTAAGATTCGACAACAATTGTGACTCTTGTAAAATTAAAAAGTCGTATAACAATTGATAATATTTGTAAGACATTTGTAACATTTGTATCATATAATTACATTTATAAAACATTTGCAACTATTGAAAATTTCTGTAAGTTATTGGTAATATTAAACCATATTTGACAAACATTTGCTACAATTGACACATAAACTGAAACTTGTAAGGCACTTGTAAGACATTTATTAATTATGAATACATTTGTAAGACATTTGCGAGATTCGTCAACATTTGTAATTCTTGTAAAATGTAAAACACATTTAACAATTGACAATATTTGTAAGACATTTGTAACATTTGTATCATATGACTCATCCATTAAACATTTGCAACAATTGAAAACTTTTGCGATTGGTCATTAGTAGAGCATATCGGACACGATTGTTAGAACTGACAACATTTGCAAGACATTAACCATATTTGAACATTTGTAAAAACTTGCATATTTGTAAGGCATTTGTAAGATGCAACAATATTTGTACCTTTCGTTAAATTCAAAAGAAGTTTAGCAATTGACAATTTTGTAAGACATTTGTAACATTTGTACCATATGACCACATTTATTAAACATTTGCAGCAATTGAGAACTTTTGTAAGTTATTGGTAATATTAGACCATATTCGACACACAATAGTTGCAACTGACAACATTTGCAACACACTAACCACATTTTAACGTTTCTAATAAGTTACACATTTGTAAGTCGTTTGTAAGATATTTATAACATATTTATGTAAACATTTCTAAAACATTTGTAAGATTCAACAACATTTGTAGCTATTGTAAAATTTAAAAAACGTTTAACAATTAATAACATTTCTAAGACATGTGTAACATTTGTATTGTATAACTACATTTCTTAAACAATTGCAACAATTGAAAACTTTTGTAGGTTATTGGTCATATTAGACCATATCTGACACACAATTGATACAACTGACAATATTTGCAATACATTAACCACATTTGAACAACATTTATTGTAACTTACATATTTGTAAGGCATTTGTAAGATTCGACAACATTTGTAGCTTTTATAAATTTAAAAGACATTTAACGATTAACAATATTTGTAAGACATCTGTAGATCTGTTTCATATGACTATACTTATTAAACATTTGCAACATTTGAAAACTTTTGTAAGCTATTGGTAATAAAAGACTATTTTTGAAAGATATTTGTTACAACTGACAACCTTTGCAACACCCTAACCACGAACAACATTTGTATTAACTTACATATTTGTAACATTTGACATTTGCAATTTCTGTAAAATTTAAAAGACATTTATCAACTGACAATATTTGTAAGACATTTGTAACATTTGCATCATACGACTATATTTATGAAACATTTGCAGCAACTGGAAACTGTTGTAAGTTATAGATCATATTATATCATATCTGACAAACATTTATTACAACTGACAACATTTGCAACCTATAAACCATATTTGAAAAAAGTTTGTAATAATTTATATATTTGTAAGGCACTTGTAAGACATCTATTATATATGAATACATTTGTAAGACATGGTCGAAGACAACAAACAAAGAAACTAGGAGAAAATTGTTGAAAGTATATGTGCGGAGCACAGCACGGTACGTCTAGGAAATAGGAACAGTAGGAGAAGCAGACACAAAAAAAGTAGAAGCCTTTTGGATTGTTGTGCTTCAGACGTGTGAAGATGATAGCATGGAGAGACAAAGTTAATAACAAATAGGTTATAGAAATAGTAGGGGAATAAAGATAGCTGTAAAAAACAAAAAATATGAGAAATAGAAGGGCAGGATACGTGCTAGGGTATTTTTGGGGAATAGTGCGGGATATATTACAGAGATAGTAAAATAAAAGAGGTAAAGGTAAACCTAGATCAGACTATTGCACGCAGATAGTGAAAGCTGCAGATTGTGAAAATTTCAGGAAAATGTGCACGTTAGCTCAAAATGGGCAACAATGAGTGTACGCGTCTAACCAGTTCCAGAACTGAAGACCAAATGATGATGATTTGTTGTTGTATTTCATATAAATAGAGAATATATTCTTAAATATGGTTAATTGATTGTATTATTACTTATGTCATATATTTATTTAACTCAAGGGATGCAAACTTTCTTATGTATCGGGGAGCATTTACCTTTGTCGGTCCCTGTGGCACCAACTCGGTCTGCAAGTGACTAAAAGTAATTACTTTAGAACGTAAAGATGGTGTTTTACACAAAGGGAATGAGTGACAGCCACCTGTGGTGTTGTACCTGTCGAAGATCACTTGATTGATAGGTATGAAATTTTTAACATTTAAGGGTTATTAATATTATAATAGGACATATTCTAGACATTGTAAGAAATCTCCAGATAATAATTTGAATAATTGCTAGAATGTTCTTGATTTTTCTGGCACAATTAAGATGTACATAATTTGCTGTCACTAATATGAGAAATTAGTTCTATTGTCATGAAAGTTCTCAGCGTTTTTTGATACTGTTTTTCGTGCGTCTATTACTGAATAAATATACAACGTACTTTGCTTGTTAATTTCGAATCTTGTAGAGAATATTTCGCTGCATCTGATGGTATGAGTTGTTTTTACCCGTGTTTAGTAGTTGTATATTTTTGTAGACCTATTTAAACATGTCGAAGGAGCAATTTCGAACGATATTTTATTTTAACTTTAAATTGGGGTAAACCGCAGCTGACACACCTCAACAAATTAATCAAGAGTGGGAGCCTAATAGTGTTGGAGAAAGCACCGTGTGACAATGGTTTGGGATATTTCAGCCTTGAAAATGCACCCCGTAGCGGTCGATCTACAGTAATCCAGGACGACGATTTGAAGGCCCTCGTGGAAGCTGATGCGTCACAAACGGCTTGTGGGATTGCGGAAGAACTGCTGCAGGTGGTTTTAAACGCATTGGAAAGGTTTAAAACTAGAAAAGTTGGTGCCCCATGATTTGAACGATTGGCAGAAATTGTCACATTTTGGGGTTTGTTCATCTTTGCTTTTGTGCAACCAAAACGCCCAGTTTTTGGATCGAATTGTCACGTGTGACGAAAAGTGGATTCTGTATGATAACCCTAGACGTTCGCGTAGTAGTTGGACGGCGACGAGCCACTCCGGCACTTCCCAAAGACGAAAACCCATCAGAAAAGACTATGGTTACAGTATGGTGGTTGGCGGCGGTGTCATCCACTACAACTTTTGGAACCAGGCCAAACCATGACACCAATGGAGGAAATCGACTAAAGGTACCACAAATTGCGTCACCAGCAGCCTGTCCTGGTCAACAGAAGAGGTCCATCCTTCTGCATGACAACGCCCGCCCACACGTTTCACAAATCACCGTCCAAAAATTGAACGATTTGAACGCCGAGGTTCTGCCGCACCCACCATACTCCCCAGACCTTGCGTCAACCGACTACCACCTTTTCAAACACTTCGATAACTTTCTCACCGGTAGAACCTTCGCCAATCAGGACCAGGCAAACACGGCCTTCGTGGACTTTATCAAATCCCGAGCACCAACTTTTTTTGCTGACGGCATAAATCGACTAATGTCGCGTAGGCAAAAATGCGCTGATTCAAATGGTGCTTATTTCGACTAAATCCGGTCAATATTACGAAAGTTATGACCGTTTAAAGTTTACCAATTAAACAGCTCAGAACTTTTATGACAACCTAATAATTAAAAATAATTAAAACCGTGATACTAATTCTGATTGTAATGTAAAGCTTTAGCTTAGAGCTTTAGTATAAAAAATATACATTATTCTACTGTTGACATACATCTGTAATATAAATTAATCATAGTGATTACTGCTTCGTATATAAATTAATAGTGCTTCAAGATTAAGCTAATTAAGAAAATAGAATCTTAGTGCTTAGAAGATCATACTTGTACTATTAGTAAAGCTCTAAAAGTAAATCGCTGTGAGCTTTTGGAAACTTTTATAGCACGAGTCCCTGTTCAAAAGGCTTCTGTAACAGTTTTAAAAAAAGGACTGTGTTATTGCAAATAGACTTCGTTCTTTTCGTTACAATACAAATGCAATTTTCTCTAAATGATTTGAAGTCTAATACATAAACCATGAAGCGCAAAGGTAAAAAAACGTACCTATTATTATTTATAGTATTTTCAGATCCCTCGCCATCATTAGCACCCCAGTGAAAATGAAGCTGAGCGAATTCGTAATCACCAATTAGAGGACCTCCAGTAATCATTGGTTTTTCATCTGTTTGCAGTGTTAATATTACTATAAACAAAGAACCATTAAATAAACAACCACCATAAACCATTAGACTTACCTGTGTGTCCGTTATTCTTCAAAATTGCGGAATTTGGTCTCGAATCAAAGTTCTTAAAAACCATTGGCGGGAGGGAAACACGGCGAACTCTATGGTCGTCAATATTTATAGGACTTTGGTGTTTACCCACGCAATGTTGGAACTTTTCACCCCAATGGCTTGGCCCTAGAACAATGGGAAAATTTTAAACTGTGCACGTGCATCGTTATTGATTGATAAAAACCTAAAAACTTATGCATGCTACTTTTAATTAATTATTTAAGAAAACTAGAACTGCAGCGGCTTAACTAGGAAATTGCAGAGAATATTCTATAAAGTAAATTGCATGCTTACGAAGAAAATGCCTATTAAAGGCACTTTAAGGCGATACTTTGCCAATGCAGTTTTGTAATAATTTAATAGAAAATTACCGTCTTTCTAGTTCTCTTTTGTTTTTCTTTGCAGAATCACCATCAATTAAAATTAAACAAGGTAGAATTTTTGATACTTGAAACTAAAGCAGCTACTCGCGTAAGGAATTTTTTTCTCCAATTAGTTAACTACGAAAGCTCCTAACTACCAACATATATTAAACTAAAATAATATATACCTCTCGACTATATTTTTATACACCTTAAATTTGTACTTTATTAATAGGACAAATTTTTCGACTTCGGCTAGCTCATATCTTGGTGATAATTTTTAATTCGAAAACTGCCTAAATGCAAGCAACCAAACTCTCAATCCCTTCCCTTCAAAAATCCTATACAGGTAGCCTTAATATCGTGATGCCAAGAAGATTTACACAAGCTTGTATGATAAAAATTCGATGTTAATTTTGAGATTTAATAAAATCACAAAACTTTCTCTCAGATCAAATACTAAATTTTGAAAAAAATTTTATTCAGATCTAACTGAGGTTCAACATAGACCTGGATGTAAATAAATAAATTTAGGTGCGTTTTCTCTTAGAGACACCGGCAAGACACTAATTACATAACAGCAAATTACAGTTTTATTCTTTACCCCACGTGCTTCTTAACCTAACTTTTTGTATAATGTGTGTACGTGCAGTATGTTAGAATGGGCTCTTCAAAATCAATCTTCAGGAACCTTTGCCGTGTCGGCTACAACGAAATTAAAACCTCCAAATCTTTATTCGATGCATCTAGTTTCTCAACGTGTAGTTCTCTGGTTTAAAACGTCAGATATCTAAATGAAATTACAAAATTTTAGTACAGTAATCCAATGTTCTGTTTTAGGTCATCGTTATTAGGTCTTCAGTCCTGGAACTGGTTAGACGCGTACCATGATTGTTTCCTATTATGAACTAACCTACAGATTTCCCTGAAATTTGCACAGTCTGCATCTATCGCTATCTGATCTAGGTCAACATCTACCTCTTTTTTCCTATCTCTTCTTGTAATATATCTCATACTATTCCCCAAAAATGCCTTAGAACGTATTCTGCCTTTCTATTTCTCTTATCTTTTTTCCCAGATATCTTTGTTCCCCTACTATTTCTATAACCTATTTGTTATTATCTTTGTCTGTCCATGCTATCGTCCTCATACATCTGAAGCACAGCATTTCAAAAAGCTGCTACCGTTTTTTTTGTCTGCGTTTCAGACTGCCCGTATTTCATAGGCATACTGTACTGTGCTCCACACATATGCTTTCAACAATTTTCTTCTTGTTCTGTGTTAGTTGTCTTTCCTCATAAGCGCTGTTCTTTCTTGTTAGATGCAGTTCAGTCACCTTCTATTGTTTTACAATTATATACCTTATTTCTCCGACCTTCAGTGGTTGTGAAGAGAGGTAAGCAGCCTATGGCTGCCAAGTTCCCCCAACACTTAACCATTTACCGATTTAATATATTTTCCAATATATTGTTGCGATCCACTATTAGGCAACCCGTCAAACATACAAACGCCCGGGGCACAGCGTATTCTTCAGCATTCGAGAATCCTTCTACAAAGTTCTAGATAATGAGTCATATCTTAATGCAGGGTATATATAAGGCCGCTTATGAATGTAAGAGTTAGTCTATTCTTGAATGTCTAATATAAATTATATCGTTGTAAAGTAAACGTAGTTGAGTTTTTAGAATATATACATAAATGATATGCTGTGTCTAATGTGCATTTCAGCTTGCAGTATACATAAATAAATAGAAGTGTATAAACAAATAGTTGTGTTAGTGTGGTTATTGGACCTAGGGTAAAGAAGTTAGTTTAAGAAGATATTAGTGCTTGTAAATTCATTAGTGTAATAGTGCTTCATTGTTAAGTGGACTGAAAACATCTATAAATAAGGCATATATTGTTAATTGGACTTGTGAACAGTGAGTAATAAAGACCATTATTATTACTTGTTTTAAATTAAAGAAACGCGGTAGTAGTAGCACGTTACACTGGTGTCAGGCATTTGTGGGGTATATAGTGATTAATTTAAAACACAAGTCTAAAGACATTTAAGTAGTTTATATATGCCAGTTACAAGGAGTCAAAATAAGATGGAGGCAGAAAGTTTAATGAATTTCCTTAAGGATTTTAAATCCGAAATGCAAGTGACACTTAGTGAAAATGCTGAGAAAATGGAGGAGAGGTCGGCTAAACTGGAAGTGACACTAAACGAAAACTTAGTGAAGTCAGTTGAACTGGAATCGACCCTTAAAGAATTTAAATACGGCATGGAAATGACACTTAGTGAAAATGCTGAGAAAATAGAGGAAAAGTTAAGTGAAAATACAGCCACGTTAGAACGAAGATTAATGGAAAGTTCCATTGCATTGAAAGAAGATTTCACTGAACAGGTAAAAACAGTTGAGCAAAAGTTGGACAGTAAATTGATAAAAATGGAAGAAGATGTGATGAGGTTGCAAGAACAAGTAATTTCACTAACAACGCGGCCACTTGAATTGCCAAGCCAAGTTGTTAATCAGAACATTCCAGAAATAAGAACCACGGAAAGAAGCGAGTCAATTCCGTCTAAATTTAAAGTAAAACCACCTACATTCGATGGTAAAACACCTTGGCCCACATATTTGAAACAATTTGAAGCTGCTGCAATAGCCAACGGTTGGTGCAACAAAGAGAAGGCTATCTCTCTAATAGTTATTGGGTATTTCAGCAAGGTCTTGTCGCGGCCAGAAAGGAACTATTGTGTGACAAGAAGGGAGCTGTTGGCCGTCGTCAAATCCGTAGAGCACTTTTATAAGTACTTATACGGCCGTAAATTCCTGTTGAGAACAGACCATGCCGCACTGAAATGGTTACTGCAGTTTCGAAATCCTGAAGGGCAAGTGGCAAGGTGGATAGAGCGGCTGCAGGAATATGACTTTGATACGGAACATCGTGTAGGAACTAGCCATCGGAATGCAGACGCTCTATCAAGGAGACCTTGTCCGATGGACTGCAATCATTGCTCCAAGATGGAAGAGAAAATAAGTGTCATCCATAGAATGACGGTAACCGATGATACTTGGCAACTCGAAAGAATACGAGAAGACCAGGAGAATGACGCCGAATTGGGACGTATTATTGAGTGGAAAAATAGAGGACAACGACCAGCTTGGGAAGAAATTAGTATTTCAAGTAGGAGCCTGAAGGCATACTGGTCACAGTGGGACTCCTTGATGATGGAAAATAGAATCTTGAAACGACGCCTGGAATTTGAAGATGGCACTGAGAGACTTCAAGTGATAGTGCCGAGAAGCAGAGTGCCGGAAGTGTTGCAGCACTTGCACGATGGTATTTCCGGAGGGCACTTTGGCGTGAAAAGAACTCTCGAAAGAGTGAGAGAAAGATTCTATTGGGTGAACTGCAAAGAAGATGTGAAGGAGTGGTGCCGGAAATGTGAATTGTGTGCCTCTGCAAATGGCCCGGTCTCAAAACGGAAAGCCCCAATGAGACAGTATAACGTGGGGAATCCTTTTGAAAGGGTAGCCATTGATATAGCTGGTCCGTTTCCTGAATCAGAGAAAGGAATAAATACATCTTGGTTGCAATGGATTATTTTACCAAATGGCCGGAGGCATATGCTATACCTAACCAAGAAGCCGAGACGGTTGCAGATGTACTAGTGAGGGAGTTGTTTTGTCGCTTTGGAGTTCCGTTGGAATTACACTCCGATCAAGGTCGGAACTTCGAATCAGCGTTGTTTCAAAACGTCTGCAAGCATCTTGGAATCAGGAAAACTAGAACCACGCCACTTCATCCTCAATCGGATGGAATGGTTGAAAGAATGAACAGAACGTTAGGAAAGTACCTGGCCAAAGTTGTCTCTGAACATCAACGGACTGGGACCAATATCTACATTTGTTCCTACTGGCGTACCGATCTTCGGTACATGACAGCACAGGATACTCGCCCGCTTGCGTAATGCTAGGACGTGAATTGCGGCTACCATGTGATCTTCAGTTTGGATTTAAACCTGGAGAAGAGATCGCCGGTGAAGATTACGTTAGTAAGCTTCGTGAAAGATCAAATAGTATTCACGAAAACGTCCGAAAGAATATACAGGCAGCAAGCGATCGAATGAAATCACAATATGACACGAGAGCACAAGAAGGTGGTTATCAACCTGGAGATTTAGTGTGGTTGTACAATCCACAAAGAAAACGTGGATTGTCGCCAAAACTACAAAGACAATGGGAAGGGCCGTACGAAGTGTTAAAAGGATTAATGATGTAGTGTACCGGATCAGAAGATCCTCGTGGTAAACCGAAAGTGGTACACTTTGACCGTTTAACACCCTACACTGGCAACAACCAGGAAGACTCGAATAATGATAATGGTGTTCGGCAAGTTATTAATCATGAGCCAAATGCAGATTTTGAGAGCTTTATGGCGGCGTATGGTGGTTCCGCTAAAGCGAGATTTGGCGTTGTTGTTGAAAAACAGCAAGATCTGTTTAGAGGACCAGAAGAGTATTCCCTTGCACATTGCGTAGCTCAAGATTTGGCAATGTCAAGGGAATAGCTGTTGTTTTCAAGAAAAGTTTGGATGTGTGGATGAATTAGTACAACAGCAGCCAACTGTAGGAAAATCTTTGGTTCTTCAAGATAAAAATCGTTATGTTTACTATCTGGTCACCAAAAATTCTTCATGGCAGAGACCTAGTTATGGACATCTATGGGAGGCTTTGCTAAATCTTAAGGCGCAGATGATGGAAAATGGAGTAACGAGACTAGCGGTGCCCAAGCTGGGCTGTGGACTGGATCGCTTGGATTGGAGGATAGTCCGAAATATGCTAGAAGTAGTTTTCCAGGAACCAACGTCCAGGTTCTTGTTTGTTGTTATCAACCGGTTGCCTACCAAGACCATGAAAAGAGTGTTGACTGTTACTTCCAACGACGCGGTGGATGCACCAGAGGAGATAGCTGCCGATACCGTCACCAGTCATCGAATTGGCGTCAAGATGGATTTACAGTTACGAGACGTAACGGTTTTAAAGAGGGGGCAGTGTTGCGATCCACTATTAGGCAACCCGTCAAACATACAAACGCCCGGGGCACAGCGTATTCTTCAGCATTCGAGAATCCTTCTACAAAGTTCTAGATAATGAGTCATATCTTAATGCAGGGTATATATAAGGCCGCTTATGAATGTAAGAGTTAGTCTATTCTTGAATGTCTAATATAAATTATATCGTTGTAAAGTAAACGTAGTTGAGTTTTTAGAATATATACATAAATGATATGCTGTGTCTAATGTGCATGCAGCTTGCAGTATACATAAATAAATAAAAGTGTATAAACAAATAGTTGTGTTAGTGTGGTTATTGGACCTAGGGTAAAGAAGTTAGTTTAAGAAGATATTAGTGCTTGTAAATTCATTAGTGTAATAGTGCTTCATTGTTAAGTGGACTGAAAACATCTATAAATAAGGCATATATTGTTAATTAGACTTGTGAACAGTGAGTAATAAAGACCATTATTATTACTTGTTTTAAATTAAAGAAACGCGGTAGTAGTAGCGCGTTACAATATCTTTTCGCACAGTCAACATTAGTAGCAGATATTTCGCAAACAACAACTAGTTGTTTATACTAATCATCAGATTTATCTGCGCTTATTTTTCCGTCTCAAACTGGTTGGACACATACCTGCACTTATTTATATTCTGAGCTAACCTACATAGTTCCCTGAAATTCTCACACAGCATGTGTATACAGTTCGTTCCCGTTCTATTGTTTTCTAATTTTATGCCCTATTTCACCGAGATTTAGTGAAGGGGGTTAAGCAACCTGTGGCTACCAAGATCCCCCAACACTTAGACATTTGCCGAAATAATGTTTTTCCAGTAAATCCTTTCACACACTTAACATTATTCGAGAATATTGCCCAACCAATTCTTGTAGTTAATTATAATAATCATCATGTTTAAGCACAGTTATTTTTTCGTCAATAGTTTATCCATCTTGAGATTGGTTGGATGCGTACCTCCATTGATTTCTATTCTGAGCTAGCCTACACATCTTTTTGAAACTCATGCAACCTACATCTTTTACTATCTGTGTGCAGTAGTCTAACCTAGGTCTGCCTCTTTATCTCTTTTTTCCTATCTCTGCTTCTAATATATTCCGCACTATTCCCTCATGCCGTAGTATGTGGCCTATCATTCTATCTCTCCTATTTTTTACCGTTTTCCACATATTTCTTTCTTCCCCTACCATTTTTAGTACCTCTTCGTTCTTAACTTTGTCTGTCCATGAAATCTTCATCATACGTCTGTAGCACCACATTTCAAAAGCTTCTACCTTTTTTTTGTCCGCTTCCTCTACTGTCCAGACTTTACAGCCGTACAGTGCTGTGCTCCACACATATGTTTTAAGCAATCTTTTCCTTGTTTCTATGTTTGTGGTCTTTGAGCACAGTAGTAGCTTTTTCTTGTTAAATGTAGCACGACCTTGTGCTAATCTTTGTTTTATATCTTTTGTGCTTTTCCCATCTTGCGTTATTTGACTTCCTAGGTAGCAGAAAAACTTAACCTCTTGTAAGTTCGTGTTACATACTTGTATTCTTGTTTTTGATTTATTTTCCCCACCTTTGCATACTAGAACTTAAGTTTTAGTTTTGTTAATTTTCATACCGTATCTCTCTGTTAGAACCGTTTCCATTTCATTAAGAGCAGCTTCTAACTCTTCCTTGCTAGACGCTAATACCGCTATATTATCTGCAAATCTAAGCATATCAATTTTTTGTCCCTGCATAGTAATTCCAAATGTCTTCCTGCATTTGACAGTATTCATTGCCTCTTCTATGTACAAGTTAAAAATCAATGGGGATAGGGCACATCCCTGTCTCACCCCTTTCCTAATGTTTACTTCTCTACGTTCCTGCTCTAATTCTATTACTGCTGTTTGCTCTTTGTATAAGCTATGTACTATTCGTCTATCCCTATAACTCATTCCAATCTTTTTGAGTATTTCAAACATCTTTTTCCATTTTACATTGTCGAATGCTTTTTCCAGATCTACAAACCCTATATACACGCTTTCCCCGTTTTCTATTGTTTTCTCCATTATCACTCTCAGAGCTAAAATAGCCTCCCGTGTTCCTCTGTTTCGCCTAAACCCAAATTGGTCTGCTCCTAGTATTTCTTACGCCCGTTTTTCCATTCGTCTTTGCACAATTCTAGTTAATATTTTTGACACGTGTGCTGTCAAACTTATTGTTCAAAAATTTTCACATCTATCCGCGCATTTCTTTTTTGGTATAGTTACTATTATGCTACGTTTGAAATCTTTGGGTATCTCGCCTGTCTCATACATATAGCTTACAAGCCGGAAGAGACGTTCTGTTACTGCTTGTCCAGCGGCTTTTAGGGTTTTTGCTTGCACCTTATCTGTACCTGGCGCCTTACCATTTTTCAGACTCTTTAATGCTAATTCAAACTCATCTCTAAGTATAGGATATCCCAAGTCATCATTTTCAATGTCTGATTCCTGTTCGAATGCAGTTAGCTCCTCTCCTGCATATAAATTCCCTATATATTCTTGCCATCTACCCACTTTCTCTACGTTTTCTATGATGACGTTTCCTTGTGCGTCCCATATATTTTTGCTATACGGTTTTATATCCCTAAAATTCATTATAATTAATTTGTATGCTTCGTCAGTCTTTCCTATTTCCATCCTCGTTTGTACCTCTTTGCACTTTTCATCAATCCATAGTTCTTTAGCTTTCCTGCATTTTCGAAAAATTGCCCATTTTATGGCTTTGTATCTCTGTTTTCCTGTTTCGTCTGATTTATTTTTGTATTTTCGCCTTTCTTCTATTAAATTCACGCTATCCTTTGTTATCCATGGTTTCTTATTTTCTTTTTGTGTATACCCCAGAATATTTTTGGCCGCCATGTCTAAGCTGGATTTAATGTTATTCCATTCTGTTTCTACTTCCTTAGTATCAGGTATTTTCCCGATATCTTTGAGCAATTCATTTGACTTTTTTTCGAATCTTTCTTGAATATCTTTGTCTGTTAGTTTCTCTAAGTCCAAGTGCCTTTTTCAGTTTCTTTTTTTTTACATTCTTAAATTTAAGTGCGGCCTTCATAATTACGATGTTCTGGTCAGTATCTATATCTGCTTCCTGGTAGCTTTTACAGTCCTTTACTTGATTCCTAAACCGTTGTCTAACAAGAATGTAATCTATTTGATATCCTCCTATATCTCCTGGCATCTTCCACGTATATCGTCTTCTAGAATGATGTTGAACTAATGTGTTTGTGATGATTAAATTGTTCTTGTCGCAAAATTCTACTAGCCTATTTCCCATATCGTTTCTCGTGCCTAAACCAAATAAACCTACTACCGCTCCCTCCCTACCCTCACCTACCACGGCATTAAAATTCCCCGTAATTATTAAATTTTCATGTCCTTTTACGTATCTTAATGTGTCTTCGATATCTTTGTAGATGGCTTCTACCTCTTCGTCACTGTAGCTAGAGGTGGGCATGTATACTTGTATTATTACTGTATTTACCGGTTTAGATTCTAATCTAACCATGAGTACTCTTTCGTTCTTTTGTAAGTAATTTTCTACACAGTATCCTATCTTTTTCCGCATAACTATCCCCACACCCAAATTTCCTTCCTCTGCTCCTGTATGAATTACCCTGAAGTCTCCACTCCAAAAATCCCCCGCCTCTGGCCACCGAACTTCGCTGATCCCTACTATGTCTAGTGATAACCTATTCATTTAGATTTTTAGGTTTTCTGGCTTACCTACTTGCTTCATACTTCTAACATTCCACGCTCCGACTCGCAGAGTGTTCCTGAATCTTATTTTTAACTTTCCGATCGCAACCTCCGAAGTAGTCCCCTCCCGGAGATCCGAATGGGGGACTATTTAAACTCCGGAATCTTTTACCCCAGAGAATGCCATCATGTTTGCTACAATTTAAGTACGCTGTGTACTTGGAAGAAAATGTGGTGGTTTCCCGTTGCCTTCCACATCGCGGTAGTGTGTCTTAGACTGCCATACCGACCCATATAGTCTCTGCCAATCTAAGTACCGAAAGAGCCGTGCCCTCTTTCGGGGTTTTAGGTATGAAATACAAAACTTTATCCTATTAATGATTTAAAATCATACCACCAATTTTTGTGTTGAATGCTCCTTTAGTACTGCGGCTACGATTCTACCAAGATACAAATCGCTCGTGATGATTTTTCAAAATGAAGTTAAATTTTGTTGCTAGTGGAATCCTGCTGCTTTTGCTGTCAACTTTTCCATATTGGATAGCTTCCAATCACCAATATAACTTCAACCAACACTCTTATTTGAGAAACAGGTGCCACTCCTTTTAATTCGTATACTATACTATACGCTTTTAACATAATCACTTATTGATTATTTTATGTTCTAAGTTACACCTTTAACTCCTTTTAAATAAAAAACAAATTCAAACAACAGAAAAGACAACAGCTTTATTTTAGAAATTAAAATCAACAACCTTAATTATCACCTTAGTTACTTAACAAAAACTAATATCAGCACACTACATCTTTCTTCAAATTTTCACATACCACTTAATAAAATTAAAATACAATTATTTTGCTTACTTTAAATCACAGTACTTAGTATTGTATTATACTTGACATTTATAAATAATATTAATAATTAATTTCCTCTGTCAAACACCAATCTAATTATATATAGACTTTTCTATACAATTGTTAAAATATTCTTTTAAATAAATGCTTTAGTCTTAATTTTTTTACAAATTAGGTAAAAATAAGTAGAAGCATCTACTAATACAAAGTTAAATTCATTCTTTATATTAACTAGGCTTCCATAAGAATGATTTTTTTTTATTATGTCGATGATCTTGTGTAGTGTCGTTTATACTAGTAAAATGAGCATTCCATGTAATTAGTGTCTCTTGTGTATATGATGTCAAATACATTATATATATAATGCTGTGATAAGGGGTTGTTTAGGAGTGTATTGAGTAGTAAGGGTCTTGTAGCAACAATAAATTGCAATAGGAATCAGAAAACTGCATTTATTTAGCAGAAAAATAAGTAATTCGTACATTATGTAAATAGCAAGCATTTAACACCCTGTATATAGACCGTTATTAATTTTAAGTAATGCCAGTGAGCGTATCTTTCAACAATAGAACACGTATTCAGAAGAGAAATAATCGTACATGTAATTGAGAAGTGTTCTACAATTTATAAAATAAAGACGCCGAAGATAAGAGATAAAACCTAACAAAGCTTTATGCAATTACGCGGAAACAATAAACGCTTTGATAAGAAAACACAGTTTCAAAGATGCATAAATACATGAACGAAAACAGCACTAGAGTTACATCATTTATTTTGTACAATTATCCAAAAGGCGATATCTAGACAAAACAACGTATATAAAATTAAATAAAAACCCTTAACCACAAAAAATATTTAAATTACTAGATACGTATTTCGACCACTATGTGGTCATCATCATAGGAAATTGTTAAAAAATTAGTTGTCTGGAACACTTCAGAGGATATTCTCCTCATCACTTGGCTGAGTGAACCTTCAACCTACTATATTTTATCGAGGATATTCTCCTCACCCGCAGGCTGGTGTTCTCAACAACAAACAAGTGAATTATCAGAACACCAGCCTGCGGACGAGGAGAATATCCTCGATAGTGTTTAAAGCAACAATATAGTAAATTGTAGGTTGGGAAGGTTCACTTCAGCCTAAGTGGTGAGGAGAATATCCTCTGAAGTGTTCCAGAACACAGCTAATTTTTTTTTTTCTAACAAGTTTCCTACTGATGATGACCACATAGTGGTCGAAATACGTATCTAGTAATTTAAATATTTTTTGTGGTTAAGGGGTTTTTATTTAATTTTATTTAAATCGTGCCACAGTGTTCCTATAGATTATTAAAAAGAACGTATGGCAAAGATAACAAAATATCAATAGCACATAAACACCATTACACGGAAATCCAAATTAATTACATCAGAAACCGCTTCAAAATACAGGGAATATTAAAGATAAAACCTGGTTGGTTGAAATAATTTGCAGAACTGCTTGAAAACCCAGCCCACATGTAGTGGGAAAAGGCTATTTAACACACAGCGGTGATAACACAACTCAATTCACAACTGATGCACGTCGAAGCTGCGACACTGTTAACCAGAAATCCACGCGTAAATAAATAAAGTATAGTGGAATATCAAGATTATGTTACAATTACGAAGAGTTTTTGCCTTTTTTTTTATAGAAAACGATTTCAAGTCTGTGTCGACAATAATATATCAAGTCGGTGTCGACAATAATACTGGATTTTTCAAGCCTGCGTTGACGATAATACTTCTGGTATATTTCTGGACAATTCAAATCTGCGTGGATTCTAAAAGGAAAATTCTCATTCTAAGTGGATTCTAAGGGGACAATTCTAATCGAATTATGGTACTATTCTGGTACAATTCTAAGCTGCGTCGAAAGCATATAAGGAAAGAAATTCAAAGCATTTGCAGATAAATATAAAATAAAGAAGCACGAGGTAAATTTTGGAAAACAAGGGTAACTGTACTCAAATATTGGTTCAACTAAGCAGAGCATTGGTAGACGATTAAAGACAACAAAGGGGTGTTGATCCACATCACAGGCCAGATCCATTTAATTTTAAAATATTTTTCAATTTAAATTTTAATACTGAATTTATCCAATTTATACAAAACTTGTGATAAAGTCAAGAAGAAACGTTGCATACGTTAAACTTACGTAATATATCATAAAGAAGTCTAGAACGTTCCAGATTTTTTTGTAAAGAGGTAGTTTTTGGTGACTTTAGATTGAATTAAGAGCATATAAATTTTGGGATAAATAATACATATGATATTCATTGATCGAAGGGTGTATTTAAAGAATTTCAAGAATTGTAATTATTATTTCCGTTCATTATATGAAATTAATTGACTTCATTTTATCAATTCAAATAGGTAATCATAAAGGGGCGAAAAGAGAAAATTGATCAACGTAACGTTGTGTACTCTGTGTAGGTTAAAAAGGGCTAGCCGTGGCATAATAATAAAATTAGTAAGATTGAAGTGAGAACACAGAGCGGTGGCGTTAAGTATAGAAAACGTCATTACACCGAGCACGGTGTTATCATATATATATATATATATATATATATATATTATAGTGGTTTTAAAAGATCAAAAATAAATATATACGAAGCAATTTCAACACACCCTGTATAAAGGAACAACCACAAAGTACGTGCGAAAATTATATTAGTTAATTCATTTTAAGTATCAGGTGTTAACGAAATTTATAAATAATTAATGAAATTTAAGTAGGTTTGCAAAGAAATTAAATGGTAGAAGCCAATGCCATTAATTTATTAATTAATTTGAATTTAATTGAACGATTATTGATGTATAATATGCATAAAAGCGTTTAAAAACCCAATAATACCAAAAATGAGACGCGTTGCTAACGAACAAATATATCAGGAGGGTTGAAATACGTGGAAAATCCAGCTCGTAGAAGTGTTATTTAAAATGTTACGATTGAACACCTGCGTATTTTTAAAAGTCAAATTCCAATAATTTCTGTAGATAACCAACAAAGATTCTACGTATATTTGAAACCGTCGCATGCGTTCTATAGAAATACTAATGAAGGGGTTATTTAACGCACGTAGACAGTTCACGTGTGTAAACAGTGAACAAACAAGGATATCGATTTTTCAACCACTCAAGCAAGGTTAGACTGAGACGTAGAAAACGTATAAGCATGAGACCACAATAGTATAGGAGGGATTTGAGAAACGTCATTAAGTCTACGATTGGTCGACATGTTAGTTCAACTTGATATAGACACGAGGATAGTGTAGCGTGATTTTCTTAAAATTTTATAACGAGGTACGGAAATTCGCAGATTTGAAATTGGGGTTGAGTGCAAAATTGTGAGAATGTGTTGTTGTGAGCGGGATTTCGGATAACTGGGGGCCTGGAGAGGTTACAGTCGAAAGATATATATATATATATATATATATATATATATATACTCTAGAGAGCTAGCACTCGCTCTCTTGTCTTTTAACTTCGTGCCTTATTATTTCGATCGTCCCAAAAGCACGTATGAAAGTTAACACGAGTTGTAAATATTAACAAATAATTTAAAGTGTATTGCTTAGTGGTAGCCTCTAAATTAATTAAAAACGCGGTTAGTGTGCCGAAATTACTTATTTTAATTTGAGGTATCACCTATAATTTTTATCAACTCGTGTCGGGACATTAAATAACGTAGTTTACTGTGAAAGCAGTATAATTGAAATGAGATTTGGAGTTTGGTTACACCGAGAAGGTGGCGTTGGCGGATCTAATTCGATGGAGTTCGTCTAGTAATAGCAAGGACGACCTGCTGACCTGGTGGAAAATTACATGGCATCATCTACAGAGCGAAGATCTTCTAGAAATTCCAGGTAACGATTTAAATTTGTGATTCCTATAAACTGTAAATATTGGGGTGGCGTATGAGAGTGTTTTTCAAGGTAGTGTGAATTATTTACGTATTGAACAGAATATGTGTACATAACTTTATTACGGTATTCAACTAGAAATTGAAGGTGTCTAGAAAGCTTTTAAACGTTCCATCAGAACGTGAAATTTTGTGAAGAGTACATGGCTTTGTTTTTTTTTAGTTTTAGAGTATGCAAAGTAGGAGGGCATACATTAATTGGGTTATTATGAGCTCACCATACCCCACAGTTCACTTAGAGTATTAAAATAAATAAATAAATTATAATGAAGGAATTTTAGAGAAGGTATATGTGAGGGGCAAAGACAACATAAATATCCCGGGAGCTCCAAGACCAGTCAGTCGGTCTACAGTATTTCAGCTAATACATTGCAGTTTGCTTAGTCTAATCAAAATATTAAACTTCAATTATTATTTAAATTTCGACTTAGAGTATTTTAAACCAGTTTGTCAAAATTCAATTGAAATTTCTGTTTAAGTAAATAAATGCTGTTACGAAGAATTGGAAGAAGTTTTTAAAAAGACAGCTCCCAAGGCCCAAAACGTAACTCGCATAGTTCAAAGTGAGATTTCTGATATGTATACGTATTTCGTCACTAAGCAATCATGACCAGTAGCAATTGTTACAGTGGTAAGGTAAGAGAAAGGGGCAATTGCTACCAATGATCAACACTTAATAATCTAAATGAGATTGTGGTTTAATGATTTTTATTATATCTAATTTTAATCGTGAAACCAAAATATCACTAGATTTAGAATGTTCATCTTCTCCAGTCTTATGAAATTCAATTTTAAAACCTACCTACAAATTTGGTTTGCTTAAGCTGCGGCTGCAAAAGAAATTTAAAATCAAAAAACGATTATGTAACAAATAAATATTTAATAAATTAGGTCTATTTACATAAAACTTACTTATAAAATGCAACAACTAACGATTTGATTTTGAAGAAAAGTGGGTTAATTCAAAAGAGTCTTCATGCAACCACCTCGTGTCATTCTCCACTCTGCTGCTACCTGTAGGTTCAACAACCAGAACTGGATTTGCGTATATCGTAACTAAAAAAAAAGCAACTAAGCTGTGGATACAAATAAATTTGACATTTTACCATTCTCGATGCGTTGCGAAGGCTGCCGTCGTCTTCTCCTACAGCAACAGATACAGCAGCACATTAGAAAAACTACCATAACCCCTCCTCCTGAACCTCCTACTATCGTCCAAGGCACTTTAAAGATTCTGTTTACAATTAAATTAAAAATGCATCTTTTATTAATGGCAACCCTACTTACATTTTAGTATCATCAGGACTTTCAAACTCCTTCAACCGTTTTTGGTTGCAGAAAGAACCTTCCCATTCTGGATTGCATACACAAAGCCCATTGAAACAAACACCGTTTTGGCACTTCGTTAAACAAACGGAATCGGTCATTCTACAAGTAACATTGTCCTTGTCTAGCAAAAATCCCTTTTCACACACACATTGTCCGGGTTTAGAACAGTTGGCGTTGATACAACTGGGAGTACATACTGGCATACATTCAAAATTACTCTCCTTGAGTTTTTCATAACCTTTGCGGCACTCGCAGGTTTCAGGGCTTATGCAGAAGGCGTTTATGCAAGGGACGCTGCAAACTGGATTACAGATGCCATTCTTCAGCACATATCCCGAAGCACAACTGCATTTATTGGGATCTAAACACGTACCATTCATACACGAACCTGTACAGCTTGATTTGCAGGTGAACTTGTTTGCAATATCAGGTACATATCCTAAGTTGCACTTACAGAAGTTGGGTTTAACACACCTGCCGTTAACACAAGGCTTAGAACAAACAGGGTTACAAATGTGCTGTTCGGAAGGATCAGGTAAGTAACCTGGAAGACACGTACAAGTCCCACGCGCAGTGCACATTCCATTTTTGCAAGGCCTTGAACATAACGAAATAGGATCGGTGTTGTTGCTAGAATTTTGAGCGCTTTCTGAATTAGTAGAAGAAGTATTTGCAGATGACGAAGTGTTGCACAATCCAGAACACTCAGCGTTACAGTGGTACTTACTAAAAGCATCTTTGGTAAAACCCGAATTGCAGGTACATGTTTCTGGTGCAACGCATTGACCATTAACACAGGGTTTTGAACACATCGGAATGCATATGCTAAGGTCGGTTGACGTAGCAGTGAATCCAGGATTGCACGTATATGTTTCAGGCGCAGTGCATCGACTGTTCACGCACGTTTTTGAGCAATGCGGATTACATTCAGATCTATTGGTTTTGCTTGGAGCAAATCCCAAATTGCATGTACATGTTTCAGGTGCAGTGCAATACCCATTAATACATGGATTCGGGCAGTGTGGATTGCATAAATATAGATTGTTTTTATTCAGCACAAAACCCGAATTGCACATACACGTATCGGGTGCTATACATTCACCATTAGTACATGATTTGGAGCAAGATGGACTGCACACGCCTGTATCATTTGTATTTGCACTGTAACCGGAATTGCACGTATACGTTTCAGGCGCTGTACATCGACTGTTAACGCAAATCTTCGAACAATGAGGTTTGCACTGGAACTTATTCGTATTACTCTTTACATAACCCACATTGCACGCGCACTCTTCAGGTAAAGTACAACGACCATTGGAACATATTTCGGAACAGACGGGATTGCATCTGTTGCTATCGCCCAAATCTAAGGAAAATCCAACATTGCAAGAACACGTTTCAGGCGCTACACAAAAACCGTTAATACACGGACTTGAGCAACTAGGATTGCACGTATATTCATTAATACTATCTCGAACAAATCCCGCATTACAGATACAGGTTTCCGGAAAAGCACAGTAACCATTTTTGCAGGGTCTTGAACATAGCGATGGAGTTTTGGTGTTGTTTATGGGAAGTTGAGTCTTCTTCAAATCGGTGGATAGGGCGTTAACTGGTGAAGTGTTTTCAGTACTACAATTTCCAGAGCACTCAGGATTGCACAGGTATTTGTCCGAGGATTCTTTGCTAAAACCCAAATTACAAGAACATGTATCTGGTGCGACGCATTGACCATTAGTGCACGCTTTTGAACAAATTGGCTTGCACACACTAAAGTCGGTCGTGTTTGCGGTATATCCGGGTTTGCACGTATATGTTTCAGGCGCAGTACACCGACTGTTCACGCACGTTTTTGAGCAATGCGGAGTGCATAAGTATTTATCGGTTTTGTTTTCAATAAATCCCGAATTGCACGTACATGTTTCGGATGCAGTACACACTCCGTTAACGCAAAGTTTTGAACAACTTGAAACGCAATGAAATTTATTAACAGAATCTTTCACAAACCCTAAATTGCAACTACATGTTTCAGGAGCCGAACAGTAACCGTTTGTGCATTGATTTGAGCAGTATGGGTAGCATAAAAATTGATTGTTTGTATTCATCACAAATCCTGAGTCACACATACATTTATCAGGAGCAACACATCGACCATTGATACAAGGTTTGGAGCAAATAGGTTTGCACGTGTTGGAGTGGCTTGTTTCAGCAGAGTAACCGGGATTGCACGTGCACGTTTCTGGAGCTGTGCATTGACTGTTAATGCAAGTTCTTGAACAATAAGGCTCACATAAGAACCTATCCGTAAAACTCCTTGTATATCCCACGTTGCACGTGCACCCGTCAGGTGAAGTGCACTCTCCATTGGCGCATGTTTTTGAACACATAGGTTTGCATCTGCTGTTATCAATCCGATCCAAGAAGAAGCCAGGGTTGCAAGAACACGTTTCTGGAGCCACGCATAAACCATTAAGACAAAGCTTCGTGCAACGAGGATTGCACTGATATTCATCAATGCTATCGCGAACATATCCTGAGTTACACATACAGGTTTCCGGAAAGGCACAATACCCATTTTTGCAATGCTTTGAACATGGAAAACTAGAGTATGAGCTGTTTCTGGAATTTTGACCGTTTCTCGAATTAGGTGAAGAGTTTCCAGACTTGCATACGTATTTATCAGAGGAGTCTTTAACAAAACCCAAATTACAGGTACACGTTTCCGGTGCAGTACATATACCGTTTGTACATTCCTTTGAACAGTTTGGATTACATATGTAGGAATTATGGGGATCTTTAGCAAATCCTATGTTGCACTCACAACTTTCAGGCAATGTACAACTTCCATTGACGCATGCTTTGCTACAGTATGGCTTGCACTGGCCAGTCCTAGAGACCTTTGCGTATCCCGAATTACAAGTGCAAGTTTCCGGTAAGGTACAGTTTCCGTTAATGCAAGGTGTTGAGCAAACTGGATTGCAGATATATGGATCTTCAGGGTCTTTGGTGTATCCACGATTGCAGTCGCAGATTTCAGGCGCTGTGCATTTTCCATTTGCACAGGGTTTTGAACATCTTGGTTTGCAATCATACTCATTTGTCTCGCTCTTTACAAATCCATAATCGCAGGTGCAATTGTTCTGTGCAGAACATTTTCCGTTAAGACACCTGGCAGAACAATTTGGGTTGCAAATATATTTATCAAGCTTGTCAAGCTCGAATCCTAAATTACACGTGCAACTTTCAGGGGCGGTACATTCCCCGTTAATACAAGGTTTAGAACATGTGGGGTTGCACTGATAAACGTCCTTAGTGTTTTTATAAAACCCGATATTGCATGTGCAAGTTTCAGGTGCTGTGCAGTTACCGTTTGTGCATAATCGTGAGCACTTTGGATAGCATTGATAACGATCTGCTTCACTTGGGGCAAATCCAAAATTGCACGTACAAGTCTCGGGAGCTGTACATTTTCCATTTGCACATTTGTAAGCACATTGTGGATTGCACTGAAACTTGTTGTACTGATCTAGCGCATAACCTGGTTTGCACGAACAAGTTTCAGGTCCTACACATTGACCGTCAGTACACGTTTGAGAACACATAGGGATACACTTATATTTATTATTTGAATCGGGTGTAAAACCTAAATTGCAAGTACAAGTTCCAGACGCAGTACAGTATCCATTAACACAAGTGCAAATTGATACGCATGCGTATTTATCAATGCTACTTGGTTCAAACCCTACGTTGCAGGTACACGTATTTAGCGCTGTGCAATGACCATTAACACATGGCTTAGAACACATTGGTGCAGAAAAATTCTTATTCGCAACATTGCGTACAGGATCATCTTCATAGGTACATGTATCAGGAGCGATGCAGACGCCATTACCACAATCCATAGAACAGTGCGCTATACAAGAATACCTATCGTGTTTACTAAGGGCAAATCCAGAATTGCACGTACAAATTTCAGGTGCAGAACATACACCATTAACACAAGGCCTTGAACATTGTGGATTGCACATGTACCTATCAATCAAATCTTCAACAAATCCCGAATTGCATGTGCAAGTTTCTGGTGCAATACAATCACCATTAATGCACCGATTTAAACAACGAGGTGTACACATATAATTGTTGGACGTGAGTGGAATAAAACCGGAATTGCACGCACATGTTTCGGGTGCAATGCATTGACCATTAATGCAAGGTTGTGAACAAAATGGATTACATATGTTGGGGTCGGACGTGTTCGTGGTGTACCCGAGATTGCACGTATATGTCTCAGGCGCGGTGCAACGACTGTTTACGCAAGGTTTTGCGCAAATGGGTCGCACGAGTATTTGTCAATCTTGCCTTGTATGTAGCCGGAACTACACGTACAGGTTTCAGGTGCGGTGCACTTGCCATTAACGCAATGTTTATAACAACTTGGAACGCAGTGATATTTGTTAGTAAATTTGTAATAAACCCAGGGTGGCAAAGACATGTTTCAGGGGCTGTACAATAACCATTGGTACATGGATTTGAGCAGTGCGGAGTGCATTGCTTGTCTTTATTGAGTGTGTACCCGGAGTTGCACGTACACATATCAGGTGCGACACATTGGCCATTAACGCAAGGCTTGGTGCAAACTGGACTGCACAAGCTTGAATCGCTCACGTTTGAACTATAGCCTAAATTACACGTATACGTTTCAGGTGCTGTGCATTGATTGTTGACGCTAGTCTTTGAACAGTAAGGTTTACACAGAAAGTTTTCGGCATTGTCCCGTACATATCCAGTATTGCACGTACACTTTTCAGGTGACGTACATTGACCATTAATACATACTTTCGAACAGACTGGATTACATCGGCTGTTGTCATTCGAGTCTAGTGAGAAACCAACATTGCAAGAACATGTTTCTGGTGCAACACAAACACCATTATTACACGGCTTTGAACAACGAGGAATGCACCGATACCCATCTCGAACAAATCCTGAATTACAAACACAAGTTTCAGGCGATGCACAGTATCCATTTATGCACGGTTTTGAGCAAATTGGATTACAAACTGTCAAATTACTAGCATCAAGACCAAAACCTGGATTACAGATACATTGTTCAGGTGCAGTGCAGTAGCCATTAATGCAAGGCGTGGAACATCTAGGTTGACACTGGTACTTATTAGCATCGTTCTTATAAAAGCCCGAGTTGCAGGTGCAGGTTTCAGGTGCTGTGCACAAACCATTGCCGCAAGGTTTTGAACAACTTGGTAGACATTGGTATTGATCTGTTTTATGTTGCACAAATCCTTCGTTACATAAACAGTTTTCAGGTGCAACGCATAAACCATTAACGCATGACTTTGAGCATACTGGATTGCATTGAAATGCATTTACGATATCTTTGATATAACCTAAATTACATGTACATGTCTCTGGTGACGTGCACTGGCCGTTAGTACATGGTTTCGAACAAAAAGAATTGCACTTATATTTATCTACTTTATCCAAAATAAATCCGGGTGCACATGTACATACTTCCGGTGAGGTGCAGCTGCCATTGATGCACTGGTTTGAACATGATGGGGAACATTTGTATTTATCGTCGGTATCTTGAGAAAAGCCTTTGTTGCAAGTACATATATTGGGCTCTGAACAGTAACCGTTAATACACGGTTTAGAACACACAGGATTGCACCCACCTTTATCTGCAGCGTAGCCTAAATTGCACGTACACGTTTCAGGCGCAGTGCACTGACCATGAACGCAGGCCTTTGAACAGTGAGGATAGCATTGGTACTTATCGGTACTACTCTGTTCATATCCGAAGTTACACTTACATGTTTCAGGTGAAGAACACTGTCCGTTGATGCACATCTTGGAACAGACTGGATTACACCGGTTCTTGTCAAGTAGGTCCATTGCATAACCAGAATTGCAAGCACATGTTTCTGGCGCTGTGCATGCTCCGTTAATACAAGGCTGAGAGCAGTGTGGATCGCACTGGTATCTATCGGAACGGTTCTGTACAAATCCTGAGCTACAGGTACACGTCTCTGGTGAAGAACATTGGCCATTGAGACAAGGCTTCGAGCATAGAGGATTACACCGATTTTTATCATTTACGTCCTGTATGAAGCCTGTGTTGCATGAACATGTATTTGGTGCTGTACAGACACCGTTAATGCAAGGCGCAGAACAACGTGGACTGCATATATATTTATCAGTAGCGCTTTGCACGTAGCCTAAATTACATGTGCACATTTCGGGAGCTGTGCATTGACCGTTGATGCAATTTTGTGAGCATATTGGATGGCACCGACTTCTATCATTCAGATCTGGGAGAAATCCAACCTTGCAGGTACATGTTTCTGGTGCTGTGCAGGTACTGTTAATGCAAGTCTTTGAGCAACGTGGTTCACATCTGTACTTATCAGTACCACTTTCCATGTATCCCGAACTACACGTACATACTTCAGGAGATGTGCATTGTCCGTTGATGCACAATTTTGAGCAAACCGGAATGCACTGGCTTTTATCATTCAAACTCAGTACAAAGCCTTTATTACAAGAGCACGTCTCTGGTCCAGTACAGATTGCGTTAATACAAGGTTTGGTACACACCGCGTCACATTGGTATTTTTTAATTCCATTTTGGACAAATCCTGGGTTACAAATGCAAGTTTCTGGTGCAGTGCAATAACCATTGATGCACGGATTAGAACAAATAGGATTGCACACATATCTATTACTAGGGGAGGAAGTGAAACCTGCATTGCAGCTACACGTTTCAGATCCCGTACAGATACCATTAACGCAGGGAAAGGAGCAATGTGGGTTGCACCGAAATTTATCACCGCCGTCTTGTGTGAAGCCTGAGTTGCAGGTGCACGTTTCGGGAGCAATGCATCTTCCGTTGTTGCATGGTTTTGTGCAAAATGGATTACATCGATATTTATCTAATCCATCTTGAGTAAATCCAGGATTACAAGTGCATGTTTCTGGTGATGTGCATCTTGCATTAATGCATTCTCTAAGACACGCTGGATTGCACCTATATTTATCAATACTATCTTGCATGAATCCAGTGTTACAACTGCAAGTGTCTGGTGAAGAGCAGTAGCCATTGAGACAGGGCTTTAAACAAGTGGGATTGCAGCGATTCTTATCAACCGCATCTTGTTTAAAACCTGCGTTGCAGGTACATGTTTCAACGTCAGTACATTCACCATTATTGCACGGACTGGAACAACTTGGTTTGCACCAAAACTTATTTGATGGATCTTTTGTGTACCCTGAATTACACACACATGTTTCCTGTGAAATACATTTTCCATTTATGCATGGTTTGGAACAAAGTGCAGTGCATTCGTGCTTTATAAATGCATGATGGATAAAGCCAGCATTGCACGTACATGTTTGAGGTGCCGTGCATTTACCATTGATGCAAGAACTTGAACAAACTGGATTACATTTGTACCGGTTTGTCGGGTCTCTTATGTAACCGGTTTCGCAAGTACAGGTTTCAGGAGCAGTGCATTTTGCGTTGATGCATCCTCTACTACAAGACGGCAAACATCGGAATTTATGAATAGGATCTGGAGAAAAACGAGGGTGACAAGTACACACATCAGGTTCAGTACAATCCCCATTTATACATGGTTCGGTGCAAACAGGATTGCACCGGTACCTGTTTTCATAGTCTTTTCGGTATCCTGGATTGCAAGTACATGTTTCAGGATATGTGCATTTTGAATTAATGCACATCTTTGAGCAAACAGGGTTACACATGTATATATCTGTTTCATCCAGGCTGAAACCTGCGTTGCAGGTGCAAGTATCGGGCGATGAACACTTACCGTTAGTGCAAGGTTTTGAACAAATTGGGTCGCAGTTGTACTTATTATTGGGATCGTTAGAAAAACCAGCGTTACATGTACAAATTTCGGGACTTGTGCATGCTCCATTGACGCAAGGTCTAGAACAATGTGGTGTGCATGCGCTACCTGATCTTATATATCCAACGCAGCAGAAGGTTTCAATTTCTTCATCTCTGTAAGTCTAAAAAATGTTTCATTAGATGTTTGTTGGAGATTTGTTAACTTTTCTTGTGCCTATCATTTAATACTTAATTTTTAACAAATTGACAAACCCAGTTTGGTTTGAAAATTTTGGTAGATCAAAAATACTATCAATATGGAAAAATGTCATTACTAATTAATGTTTATAAGTGAATGGAGTTCATTCAGGTTGAGAAGCAATTTCCTTCCTTTAAATTCAGTGAGAGATTGATCCAGTTTGACCACAAACTTTACAAATGACCTAATATAAAATACATTTTCCTATCCTTATTTCTTTTTCTATCACTCACTTCGCCTTAGAGAAATTCCATGCTGTATAATTTAGTTTTTATTCCATAATTTTGAAAAGAAAAGCAGTTTAGTTTTCAAAAAAGTTGGAGTTTGCTAACGAAACTGCTGGCCAAAGAGGATCTTACTATTTTGAATTTTCGGGTTGTCCGACTGCAACTGGGACAGTGTTTGATAAAATTAGAGAAACATTGGTGCTTATGGATTCGTGGCAAAAAGCTGTGTAGCCTTTGGGAAGAATTGGTGTAGTCAGAAACACCATACTCCAAAAATGTCAAGATACAATTTATAATTTTTTTTTCTGAAGTAATGCTTGTTAAAAAGTTTATATTATCAAAAATTTAAAGCTGCTGATTTAATTTAGAAAACACGATCAGAGTACTCTCAAACAGCGATGGCAAAAATATCGCCGTTTATTTGGATGTGGTGCAAATGCACATCACTACATTTTTAATTTTTAATCCGTTGGGTCTCGCATGGTTAAGCTGATTGCAAACCATCGTCAAGCAGTTTTGAATATGGGCCAAAAGCGCGCAATAGCCTTCTATAACCGTTTGGCATTACTTTCTAGTCGGAAACATTAAAAAAAATCAAAGCTTTTCATATTTTCTGTCCCCTTTCTTTACTGTGATTCGACCGATAGTCATCTGAAAAATTCCCAAAACAAGAATATACACGAAAATATAAAAACCACTGGCAAGCACAAGCCAAAAAAAGCTTTGGTCAAGTGAAATTAGTAAAAGCTTCGTTCAAAGCATTGCCACTCAATACCCTACTTGCTTTGAGTGAAACTTATTGCTTTGACAGTTCTGAATCATACATGTTTACGTGCAGTTTCTGCATTAGAATATTTAGTAACAATTTTGACTGGATTTTCAGTTTAAATTGTTGCCGTTCAATTACTTCAAATTATAATTTAAAACACTTCAATTTATTCTATTTTGTTATGGCATTAAAAATGTGGAGTTTCTGTAATCAACAACGTTCGCGCTCCTAAATATTTACATTGAGTTTTAGTATGTTTCTATAATTTGATTGCGGGAAGTTAGACAAAACGTTCTACGCATCCTTCTGATTTCTATAATGTTGGTTGAATATATATTTCTTATCTGGTATTTAGACACGTTGTAGTTTTGAACTTTAACTAGGTTTCCCATTTGTTGGTTGTGGTTCGCTTGTTAAAGTGATATAATGAGTTTTGATGTACGAGATTATCGAAGGTATTTCCTCAAACACGTTTAATTCAATTAGCTTTCTGGCTATCTTATAAACAGATAGATGTTTTCAAAAAAATACTATTCATTGATTATCTATAAATAGATGTTTTCGAGGGAAGTTACAAGATTATTATTATTGTACCGCGTTTCCTTGATTGAGCGAAATAGAATTGCTTTCCGTTATAAAAACGAATGTTGTCCTATTTCGTGATATAGTGTTGTAGTTTTCAACTAATTACTTATATTAACTTTGTTTCCTTGAACGCGTTCATTCAATAAAACTGTTAAGTTCAACTGAACGAACAACTGTGCTAGTACACATCGACAAACATGGGTTGAAGCATATGAGAGTAGTACGTTTATAAATCTCTTTTGTTAGAAAATTTAACTAAAAACGATTATTACTCAACGTACATTTTTATTATTTTGGTGGAACGTACTAGAACAATAGAAATTATGGAAGAATCTGAGGAGATACGTTTTGAACTTCTACAATCTTTACAAGCAATTATTTCGGCGCATCGGTCTAAATATAGTTAACGCGATTATAACTAAACTTGAATATCGCTATATACAAATTATCCAATAATATAATCCTTACAGACTGTTTGATTTTTATTAATGGCTTAGAGACACGATGATCTTTTCTTTATGCAGATACACATTCTAAATATCCTTGTGTACATCGCCAAAATTTGGGCGATCATATGGTAGAAGCGGCTGGTTTTTCTGATTTTTTTTTGATGATCGTTTCAGTGCCGTAGAATTTTCAAGGGACGTCCGAAAGTGCACTTTTTGAAGGCACCGATCCCACCAGTTAATGTAGATATTTTCGTTCTGCGTATCGAAAATTTGATTTTCCATAAGTCAACTTACATTGTTGGCTTTAACTATTTAGGTCGCGTTAGAACAGGACAAAAATATTAAATTTTGTTTGTGATAAAAATTAATTTAGAACCATGCAATCGACCTAGAGTTTTTACAGAAAATTAGGTAAATATACGTTGTTTAGATTTGGTTTCATTGTGGAAGAAATTTTGCATAATCAAGTTCTGATCATTAAAGTTTATGTATTAAATGCGGTTACGTGATTGTTTTCAAGAGAGAAATATATTTGAGTAGAAACAATCGGGTCAATTATAATTGCTTTGGTTTAAGGTTATGAATATGCTAATGACAGCACTTTTTATTGTTTGGGTATTAATTATAAAATAAGAATGGCATTGACTGTCCGTAAGATTTTCGGTATAAAAATTATTGTTTAGGTGTGAGGTTATTATATGACTCTTTACAGCAGCTTCAAAATGCATTTTCGCTAGTAGATACGTTTTTCTCTATTGCTATTATTTGCTATTACATTATTTTTTAACTGTTTCTCGGGGGCCACTTTTAGGGAGCGCTTGTGGACAATGTGTAAGTATATATATTTTGATTAATTTTTGTTGTAAGACACCCTTCAAAATATTTATTTGTTAATTTTTGTTCTGTGTGAATACTAGAATTAAGGTTAAAATTAGTTTGAGGTCATAAGGAAGCGTATTAATCATATTTGCGAAGAATTTTGGACTGTGTAAATCCTCCGGGATATGTTGGATAAATATTGTTCTCTTTGCGCATTGACTTTCTTTTTGCAACATGTTTTTTTGATTAAAGGTGTTAAAATAAACTTTCTCCTTTGACGTTTTTCTTTTTTTCGCGACCCATCCTACTCCACGACTTTCTAGCTAGCACAGCATTCTTTGGATTTGCTTTTGTTGCGGTACTCAGTGCGGGTTATTTCCGTTGCTTGTATTGCTTTCTTCCTTGTGCTCACGGAATACAGCAATAACATGACATAGCTATTCAATTAAAAGAATATTTTTCCATTTAACCGGTCAATTTACAGTTACAGGAATCGACCTGGTGACAGACTAAATTAAATCATATCCTCCTACCATGCGTTTCAGTTAGACGGATGGCTTAATTGTTGTACAAAATGCTCTCAAAGTATTTAAAGACATGTGACACTTTAAATCGATTGACTTCTAAAGTATCGTGGATCAGCAATTGGGTATTTTGTGTTTTCGTTCTTTTGACTCCACTGAAAACGAAGTATGTAAAAGGACCTGAATATGGTCAACTGTGGTTTTTGCGCTTTTTTTTTAGCTTTACAAGCCTTATTTTAATAATTTAACATAGGAGATCTTCAATCCTAAATTGCAAGTATATTTCCCATCGTAATTTAGCTGGTATTAGTAAGTAACTTACGACGCATAAGAATGCGGCTTGAATTTTCTTGCAGTTTCAAAAATTATTAGTATTTATTTATTGTGTTTATTGTATATTTGATGTAAATAGAATGCTAGAGTGGACATTTCTCACGCTTTGAAGAGTGCGTGTCATGCTTTAACTAATGAGAATGCGTGATATAGAAGAGGGGCGTATATAAGTGGTTGTGAAACGAGCACTGTGACTGACAGATTAACTTAGGTTACTTTATTGAACAGAGAGACCAGTCAGTGCGTATAATACAGTAAAGTTACCTTTGAATTCCTTTACTTTCTTTATTTTAATATCTTTGGTGTTCTTTGTTTTAAATGCTGTAGGTTAGCAACTAACTTCGCTGCAATTTAGTACTATAGGTATTGAAGTATTAGTATTGAAGTATTGTTTTGGTTTTACTTTCGTACTTACTTGGAGCCCTAAATAATGAATTATAAAGATTTCGTTTATTACTAATTAATTTTAGACCTACGTTTTAAGCTAACGGCAAATTTTTATACACCCGTATGTTGAAAGTTGAAATTTACGTAATAGTTTGTTACAACTGATACAATTCGTGCTTCGGTTACGGAATGAATGTTTGTTATCAGTTTTGATGCATTATATAGACAAGTCGTCTCACGTGCTGTTATTGGTTAACCGCCCGCTATGTGTTATTCGGCCATGCCAGAGGCGTTCCACTGCGCTATCATGCAGCCGGTTGTGTTTTACTTCGAGATGCTTACTATATGCATTTCTCAGACGCTCCAAAATCACGTAAACAATAAGCTTTATATTACGGATTTTATTATCCAATGGTACCTTTATACTTTTTAACATCACGTAGTTGTAATTTTGTACAGGGACTTTTTAATATCAAACTTTAATTCTGCACGTACATCTAAAATTATAATTTCCATACTTTGTTTGCCTACGTTGGGTTTCCGTTAAATGTGACGATTTACATTACAAACATAACGTAGGCTTTCGCCGCAATATTTATACCTTATTGCGTTTTGAAATATGATTGTTAATCAAAAGTTTGATTACTTTAAATAAATAAGATAGCGCATTTAAAAGCTCTAATTATATTACAGAAGTCGTGAAAGACAGATCGAAGCGACTAGGTATTATTCCATTAACAAAGAATGGAAGATTTGTACAAGTATTATAAGTTTTTAAAACTGACAGATCATTAAAGAGAAAAACGCAAAATCCGGGTAATTATTGCATCATGCGAATGTGTCATACTTCGAAAACACAATTGAACGATGACGTATTAAAATTATTTGTTGTATAAGACAAAAATGAATTCGAACTGGGTCATTAATTCATTCGACATTTCAAGATTGGTAATCCATTCTGTCGGCGTACCGCATGCAACATAGAACTTTCAAAACATAATTTATTGCTTCAAAATAAATGATATTAGTGTTAATTTTAATCAATTAATTTAATATGCAATTTAATTTGCAAACTAATTGATATTTGACGTCTGAAGATTTATTAAAATGGAAATTTGAAATGGAACTAGGAAGTTTTCAATACAGTTAATTCCAATTGAAACCATATTTTAAATAGTAATTATATGCGAAGGCAGGTAGCCAAAAGAGGAATTTGAAAATACAAGCTGCAAGCATAAATTTCTTTTAAAACCTAAAAGGCATATATGAATATTATTAAGATAGAATAGGTTTTATTCTAATAAAATTACTTGTCATTGGATAGTTTATTTTAAGGAATTTTGATATCAGAGCCCGAAGCGTTTTGACCCTTACAAAATCTTCTGCTTGAGGTCGTTGATCAACTTTGCCGAGAGACTAATAGTACAAGTATATTTAAATTATCCAGCACAACTTAAAGTAAATTTTGTGACTCACATATGTGATGTTTTGGAGTTCTCTAATTGTTAACAAGGTGGAAATGAAACAAATGATCGATTACCCATTATAACATTAGCGGACTTACTAAGAAAGTACTACACCTACTGTTAATTGGGAAGCTGGTCGACAGAAATTAATGCGTTTCTTGATTAATAGTAACAAATAATTTTGTCTGGTTTAGAAAAGTAATTCAAATATACTGAACAAAAATTAAATTGTTGGTTGTTTTACAAAGAGAAAAAAACCAATGACCGGTTCCGCTGTGGTTGCAGCTCATCAGATTGGTGCATTTGCTTTTGCAAAACAACCAACAAAGTTCTTGAATTATACACGAATTATGGTGTATTAATAAGCACAAAAGGTTTGCATACGCCCTCTATACTTGAATATCAACTAATTATCGGTGACTTCTCAAGTCTCCGACAGGATAGTAAAGATGGCATTGCCAGACAAAATTTCATAATTAGTCTAAGACAACTAAGGTGGAAACAAATGACTGATTACCCGTTATAACACTAGCGGACTTTCTAAGAAAGTATTACACCTATATTAATCGGGAAGTTGGTCGACAAAAACTAATGCGTTTCTTACTTAATAGTAACAAATGATTTTGTCTAGTTTAAAAAAATAATTCCAGCATACTGAACGAAAATTAAATTGTTGGTTGTTTCACAAAAAGAAAAAACCAATGACCGGTTTTGCTGTGATTGCAGCTCATCAGATTGGTGCATTTATTTCTGCAAACAAGGATTAAGTGAAGATTAATTTAATACGTGAATGGTGATAGGGTAGTTTTTCTTTATAAACTTAAGCTGTAAATGGTATTTATAACCTTTATTTATATCTGCGTATTTAAGAGATTATTTAGGCGGCGTGTGTAAAAGAAAGATGTTTTTGAATGTATAGAAGATTGTTCATAAATGTTTCTTGAGATGCCCTTGTTTCATTTCATTTTCGTAAATTCCACTGCTGAATTCGCCAGGTAAAGAAAAAGGCATTTGCTAAATGTTAATTTAAAATTACGCACTTTATTGAGATTGACGCAATTATGAAAGTCTACTATTTTTTCTAATAAATAAATTTTGAAATTTACAAATCTAAATCGTGTACACAACCATACATCAACCTAATTTTCAATTACGTTTGGCATTTTTGTCAATCATATCTGACATTATCAAGTTTTTGACTTATGTCAGTTATAGATACAGGTTCAAGTCCTGTCCAAGACCTTATATTTTCCGTCGTTTAATTACTAGCTCGATTTGAAATGATCATTTGGGCTTTGCATAAAAGTCTAAGTTATTATTTCATCTTATTAACTATATATGTGATAATGAGGTCACTCACAAGAAGTCATTGAGCGCCAAATTTTATGAAAAGAATATTCACCCAAAACGGAGAAAACTAAAATTCTCCAATTTTTAAATTTAACCCTGTATAAACGTACAGGTGTATTCCTTCAGCAAGATAAATGTACTCTCATGCAAGATTAAAAACACTTTTAGTATTAAGTGTTGTAATACCATTTATGAACAAAGCGAAACTTTAATCCGTGTGTAGAAAATAATTTAATAGAAAAATACCTTTAAAGCAAGTCTTATTGCATTTATAAATCATACAAACGCAGCCCAATTTTAAAATTAGCATTCATTATGAATAGTGTAATTAAAATCAGTGTATAAATATTCTTACCCTAAACAATCAAAGTTTTATTGGAATTGTGTAGACCGAAAAACATCAACTTCAAATAACATATCTTTAAGATATGCAAAAATAAAATCCGTACTTGTCTAAAAGTCAAATTGCGTAAAGTAACACATCCTCGTTAAAATACCATTTTTATGAGTTTTTAATAAAAAGTGGCTTTATTTTAAAAAAGCACATGTTGTATAACAAAAGAATACGGTAATTCTTTCGAGAGTCTTCGAAAAAGCTATAAATTATATTTACGTTAACAAGTCCATTATTTTTGTCAATAAATACAAGTCGATTTAAAGGGGCGCTACTAGCTGGACGCTATAGAATAGGTAAAATAGCGCGTTTAATGGTTATAATTATTGCGGAAGCTTGAAAGAGAGAGCGATAGCCAACAATTGGTTAAGAAACGATGCGAGACTTTTACGATTGCTATAAATTATACTGACAAGTCATTATAATGCAGGAAAGAGGTAGATATTGCATCATTGAATGAGGAATGCTTAGTTGTTATATAAGACGGAAATTTTTTCGACATCGAACATATAATTCATCCTGTAAGATATAAATTGGAAGATAAATTATAAACCATAATTATTTTAAAGGGTACAACGAAGATTAATCGTAAATAATATTAGTGCAAAGTACCACGGTAATTTTAATCTATTTAACAAATGTACTGATCCTTCTACGTCTAAAAATAAAAATTTAAAATGGAACTGGGAACTTTTGAATGCAGTTAATCCGAAGGAAACCATATTTGAATAGGAATTATAAGCGAAGACAGGTAGCCTAAAGAAAAATTTGTAGATTCAAACCGCAAGTACAAATCTGTTTCCAATCTAGAAACTCAAATGGTATATTGTTAATTAGACTAAGCTATAATAAGTTTGTAATTTATTTTTACATATAGAATTATTTGGAAATGGATAATAATAATTTCAGCAACTTTAAGGTCAGAGCCGGAGGCGTTGTGACCTTTACAAAATTTTTGTACAGCGTCGTTAATCAACTACGGTCTTATGGGAAATAATAATAATAATAATAATAATAATAATAATAATAATAATAATAATAAAATATTTGAACTATCCAGAACCTTTTTAATGAAAATTGTGAGCCCAAAATGTTTAGAAGTTTGCAAATAATTAACAAGGACTAAGTGAAGATCATTTTAATTCGTAAATTTGCAATTTGTAATGCAATTTATTTTCTTCAAGTAATTATTGTTAAATGATAAACCTGAAGATGATACCTGTTAGGTATTGAAACTAGTCGAGTTATATGGGGAGCTCTGAGTTTTTATACCGTTTAAGGTTTAATTTTTTTACACAATATTAGCATTTAATAGTTGGATTACAGCCGTAATTATGAGCATCTGTCGCTTCCTGAGCGTCACTTACTAAGCGTCGTTTTCTGAGCGTTGCTTCTGACTGTATCTGATATAAGTAAAAAATCTGACACTGTCAGTTATGCTTGACAAAAATGCCAAACGTAATTGAAGGTTAGGTTGACGTATGATTGCGTACATGATTCAGATTTGTATCTCTTTCCAATTGTAATCGCCCTTCTGGATGGCGCAATTGGTTAGCACATCGGCGATCTAAGCCAAAGGTTACAGGTTCGAATCCTGTGCGGGGTGTTATATTTTTTTTGTTTCAATTGTCAGCTCTATTGAAAATGATCATGCGGGCTTTGTAAAGCTTAAATGATAACTTCCAATCGAATCAGTAATTGAAAGATGTAGAATAGAAAATCTTGGAAAAGACTCGAACTGCAACTTTCCGATTTGTACTTGAACGCGGTAGCCAATTGAACCACCGTGACCGTGAGTCAATTGCTTGTTTAAAGTGACGTATGAGTCACACAGCATTAACAAAAAGAAGTTACTATTTTGAAAGGCAGAAGAGAAAAGTTAACTGATACAATAAATCTTGGAACTCACCTCTTGTCTATATTTTTGTACCACTTCGGACTTGTACTTGGTACATGGATGTTTACCACACATTGTTCTATACTGCGTAACTATTGTGTCATTATATGGAACTCTTCTAGTTTTTATTCGTGTTGTCCTGTATAAGCAAACAAGAAATTTATTATAAATCTATCTGGTGGATGTCTCTCAATGGAATTTAATTTTTAAAGCTGGCAACCATGCGGAATAGTATGGTAAAGTGTATTCTGGAGTTGATACTTCAGGATTTCCTAGCAACCAATTTATTGTGCATATATTATATTGAATGTTTGGAGATCCGCAAAAATTAAAGGAGCGATTTTAAACGAAAAATGTCCCAAGTTCCTACAACACTTTCTTTGGAAACTCAAAAATAATGGAGTGGGGCTATTAAATCAATTTTTTTAAATAATTTATTTGCTTCTCAGTCCTTTTCAAATTTCGTACAATTACTGCTACGATTTTTGTGAACCCTTCCACCATGCGAAGGCGTTAAAATCTATTATCGATTGATAAAGGTTTCACTCCTGTTTATTTTTTGTTTTTTGTTAATTATGATGGGATAAACGAAATCAGGATACTGGCAAGTACCACGCACTCCGAGTCCAAGCCTCTCACAGCATTCACCACGCCCGATCGAGCCAGTTACCAATTTCGTGTCATGCCATTTGGACTGAAGAATGCCCTAGCCAGTTTTCAGAAACTGATGACACAAGAGACACTGGCGGGATACCGACCGCAAATTTGTGCACGTATACCTGGACGACTAAATAATTTATTCGAACAACTGGGAAGATCATCTACAACACATCCGACTCGTTCTAGAAAAGCTCGAATAACACAATGTTCACCTAGCCTTAGAGAAATGCAGCTCTGGAGTACAAAACATTAAATACCTAGGCCACATCATAACCGCCGAAGGTAATCAACCCATACCAAAACATGTGGAACAGATCCAGAAGGCAAACCGGCCCACGACCGACGACAGCTAAGGTCTTTTCTCGGCTTACCAATTGACTCCGAGACTATATCCCGCCGTGTGCAGATATCAGAGCACCGCTAACCAACTTACTCCAAACAAATCAACGCTTCCAATGGACTACAGAAACTGAGCAAGCCTCCCAAGCTATTCAGCAGGCCATCGGCCAACCATTGAAGCTTCACCGACCAGATTTTAACCGACCTTTTATTTTACAAACCGACGCCAGTGGAACAGGCAGCGCAGCAGTCCTCTACCAAGAGATCGAAGGGTTCCGAAACATCGTCAGCTACGCTAGCGCCAAACTCGACCAAGTCGAATAAACTACCACGTGAATAAGCAGGAATGTTTGGCAGTAATCTGGGCCGTTAAGAAATCCCGACTTTACTTGGAAGATAATCCTTTTACACTCCGCACAGACAGCCACGCGCTGATATGGTTGAACAAAACCAAAGACACCCGTTCCAAACTCACCCGCTGGACCCTGTTACTACAAGAATTCTCCTTTGCCACCCAACACTGCCCCGGAACTCAGAATGAGCTAGCGGACCATCTCTCACGCCATCCCGTCAACAATGACATTCCCGAAGAGGCCACAAGCGAAAACCTCCTGTTACCACCAAACAAACCACGCAATCCACAAACAAACTACGTAGCTCTAGTGGACCTGCCCGAAGGATACAAACTGCACAACGGGACAGCGAAGTCATTGGACGGATGACCCAAGAATAGCTCCTCGTACAGCAAAGAAGTCCCCAAAACCCACACGAAGAGAAAATTCTGCAAGACTATGTAGTCGAAAACGGATACCTCTGGCGATGCAACCCTATCCAGAATCGGCTTTTTGTGCCCCCCCCCTCCCGATGCACAGACCTACGGCTTAAACGCTTTCCACGACCTGGCTGGACATCCAGGCACTGACGAAACTTACCGCGTCCTCGGCGAAAGATACTTCTGGCCAAAGGTCGGTGATGCGGTAAGACAATATGTAAGCCAATGTTGGACCTGCGCTGCTACAAAAAAAGAACCGTATCAACAGAAAGCACCCCTACGACAACATCTACCCACCCGTCCATGGGAGGTCATATCCGTCGATACCATGGGACCATACATCATTTCACGTAAAAACAATCGGTTCATACTGGTCGTAACCAACTTGTTTAGCAGATAGGTCAAAACTTTCCCGACACCTAACACAAAGTCAACTACTGTCATCAACCTACTCAAAAACCAGGTCATCTTCCGGTATGGGTACCCAAGAGCGATCCTCTCCGACAACGGGCCCCAATACGTATTTCGAAGATGGGACCGAACACTGGATCAATGGGGTTGTCACCATTGGACTACGCCAATCTTTCACCCACAAGCAAACCCAATAGAACGCCGGAACCAGGAAATCAAGAAAGCCTTGCGAACCTTCGCAACCCAATACGACGCACGATCCTGGGACCGGAAACTTCCTGCGATTATAAATTTTCTCCGCACCAGGAAGAACACAGCTGCGAGAACTACACCCAGTTATGCCCTACTGGGATATGAACTACCCCATCCAGGGGACCTCCACCAACCGCCAGTGGACAATCAAGGAGAAGCCCGACTATGCCGCATCCGAGAGATTCAGGACCGGGAGCGCTGCTTCAGGAAAAAAATGTCCAAAACGAGGATCCCGCTCTGTTTTTGCACGGGTTTGCGTCATGATCAGAAGCCATCCCTCCATTAGAAATCGATTCGAAACTAAATGGGCTGGACCTCACCTAATCCAAAGCAGAGCCGGACCCAACATCTACTGGGTACGGATGTAAGGGGGAGACTTAAAAATACACTCCACAGATATACGACCAGCACTTACTAGACCACCACCACCCCGCATCACTCTTTAGCGGGAGGGATGTTGACTATATCATCGAGCCCGAGCTGAACACAGAACAGACTGAGGAATTGCAGTTGACTATGTCAAAGTACACGAGCTGAACACAGAACAAACTAAGAATCGCGAGAATTTCCAAATCATTTTTTGTGGTACCCAAAAATCAGCACGCTGCTTGGTCAAACTAAATTTGGAGATTCTTTTACATTTGAAAATCGAAATACACAATTCGATTGGTTAAAGACATCATTAACGTTTTTAACACAGGAAGCATAGGAAATGGAAGTGTATAAATATAATTTCAAATTCTCCAAAAGACATTCGTTAGTGCTCACCATAGCCTAAGGGATCCTCTTGCACTGCTCCACATAGCCTGCAAAATCTTCAGCGAACAGCGCTCTCTATAGCCTGCTAATACTACAATACGCAATGCTTCCTATATGCGTGTGAATTACCTGAGAGTCACGCTGTCTGCCGCCGTACCTGGGGCACTACTAGTCAAATAATCTACGTATGGGTAATAAGCTGCATTTCATACACCAGACCAACCGGAAGTAGGCACAGAACGCTCTCTGAAGTGCGCTCCGTTCAATCCTACCGCACCCAAAGCTTCTGTCGCCTCTGCCGCCATCGCCGAAAGAACGCATTCAAACCGCTTCCAATACAAGTACATCCCGAGAAGTTGCTTATTGTCATGTCTATGAATGCGTCTGTCAAGTCTACCTCCGGGACAATACTCCCGTAGAGTTTAACAGTGACGCTCTCAACGAGGCCTAAGGCACCACCTTCACGACGTCTGCCGAAGGGTACCGAAGATCACCGAAGACGTCTGGGCCTCTTAATACTGTAAATATTTACTAATTATCGCAGTTCTTACTGGGCCTCACAAAATAAACTCCGAACCTTCCGACGCGTTCCGAAGACAACCGAATACTTCTAAACCCAGTATACTTGTATATATTGTCAATTATTAGTAGTTTTTAATTTCATATCATAATTCTTTGTAACTTAACGTTGTCCCACAAATCAAGCACGAAGCCTTCCGAAGAGTCCCGAAGACCACCAAATCAAGCCAAGCCTACACGCTTTCAGACGCCGTCCACGCAAACGATAAGTATCAGCACGAAAGTTTTTAATTTCGAGCTTAAGGCATTCGTTTTCTAACTCTTGTAATGTATGGACTACAGGAAGTTGAGCTACCGCTTTACACACATACCCTCTGCGAGATAAATCTTTCTCCACATTTCCACCCAGGAGATAAATGTATCTTGTTTGGTATCAATTAATATCAGATTCTTCTCAGCTATCTGAATTTCTAACAATTTTTCAGATTGAATCATCCCTCAGGGAGCTACCCTCATTTTAAGAATTTTTTACTGTCTGGAGTTAGGTTAGGTTAGTTGGACTTGTCAGGAGTTAGGTTAGCTAGTGTTGTCTGGAGTTAGGTTAGGTTAGTTGGACTTGTGTGGACTTAGGTAAGATAGAAGGAACAATTGATAGGTTAGTTAGTCCACACAAGTCCAACTAACCTAACCTAACTCCAGACAACACTTGTGTGCGAGAAAGTTTGATCTTATGATCAGGTGGTTCAAAGTGATGGATCAATAAATCGGTTAAACTTTTCCAAACATTGCTATGGTGCCATAATAATTCTTTTGAAGCAAAAAGGTCAAGCTTCGTTTCAATGTTAGAGAAAAACTCTGAAAGCATCCTCGTAAACGTAATTGAATTGAACGGCATTATCTTTAGTGACGAAGAGCATCATCTTCTAGAAGAATATATAAAGAAACACAATTGTCGGTATCGCGTTCAAAATAATCTTAAACAAAAATACCAAAAGTAATTTCACAGTCTTAAAGTAAGCTACGTCATTGAAGGCATAATCGATCTTTTCGAAGACAATCGAGAGAGTAAGTACAATTTCCGTGAGTAATTGCGAGATGATTACTACGTTTTTGGAACCACAACTTCAGCCATGTACAAATCTAGCGGGGTTACATCTCATATTGCGAGAACACTAATACGGATCACCAAAGCCATGTTTCCTGAAAAGACCTTCAATTTGGCGATCTTCACTGTTCTCCAACGTCACTGTATTTTGCTTTTAGAGTTTTCTCTAGGATGCCTGAAGAGTTTTTCTACTTCTCCAGTGATTATGTAACAGTTAAATGACTGTATACGTGGTGATGAAATAATCGACAGTCGCGATATGTCAACGCGTTGTGCAGAATATGACAAAATAGAGACATCTCGATGGGTATTTTAAAAACTCGAAATTTTAACAATTAAAACAAGAATTGAAAACTAAGTTCCATTGTGAGACACCTATAGTATAATAAAATTATTGCACTTACGTTTTATTTTTTGTACAACCACTTAAACTTTCATCTGCGTTAATTGTTGTAAAACAAATAAAACCAAAGGTCACAGTAACAAAAATTTTCTTAAACATGCTGTTACAGATTCTATTATCAAGCTAAACTAACAATTACACAGATACTTATAAACTAATTCCGGAGGATACATAACGGAAGTTATATAGATAAATGTGTCTATATTGTACAATATAGAATTATCATACTTGCAATGAGCAACTGTTCCATGGTTTACATATAAAATTCCCCTATTACGCGTATGATTGGAAACTGTACCGGAAATTTAGAAACAAGAGTGGTGATTCTCAAAGGTGATTGTTTTTAGTAAATTAATTTTACCAAACTAACAACAACGATTCTTTTTGACTAATGCTGAACTGACCTAATTCTTTACTTCAAGCTCCTGGAACTTAGTCAAGACTGTAGGTAGAAACAGGAACATCAGATATACACTCAGACAAGACTTACAATTTCGGTTAATGAGAGACAGAATAATTTCGTTTTATGTCAATGAAGTTGTATTGCAAATAAATATTAAAAGATTAAAAAACCTGGAAAAATTTTTGTTAGTTGGCGGTTTCCAGAAGGTTTTTAGGAAGTTTTTGAATTACACCATCCTTTATCGAGACACACTTTTGAATATCCAAATCAACTCATCGCAATTAATCCTGCTTTTCAAAGACCCTTTCAGAGATCTAAGGTAGATGCTTAATCAGAACTTCGTGAAGTGCTTATACCTATTAGAACTTTTGGAATTGAACCTGGCCTTATCGAGATGCGTACCTTTGAAAACCGAAACAAATTTCTCTTAACTAATCGTGCTTTCCAAGGATCTAAGGTATGTGTCAATCAGTTTCTTGAGGAATTTTTACCTATCAGAATTTTTTCTAATTGACTCAGCCCCCTTGTCGAGATACATAACTTTGAGGATCCGAATCAGCTGATTGCAACTGATTCTGCTTTGCAGAGACCTTTCTAGAAATCTAAAATAGGCGTTTAATCGGAATTTTAGAGGGAATTTATAATTATTAGAATATTTCAAATTGGACCAGCGCTTTTCAGGACACACACTTTTGAAGACCCAAATCAACTCATTGCAATTAAACTTGCTTTCAGCGACCTCTTCTTAGAGATTTAAAACGTGTGTCAATTTTAGCTTCTTGAAGTATTTATTACTATCAGAATTTTTTAATTTAAACCAACCATTATCGAGATACATGCAAGACCCAAATCAACTCATCGTAACTAATCCTGCTTTTAGCGATCTTTTATGTCAATTAAAGTACTTTGAGGAATTTATATCTATTAGAATTTTTCGAATTAAACCAACCCTGGTCGAGATATATAATTTTGAAGATCCGAATCGCAACTATTTCTGATTTCCAGATACCTTTTTGGAGATCTAACATAAACGTTTAATCAGATTTTCATGAGAAATTCATAATTATTAGAATTTTTCGAATTCGACTAGCAGTTTTCGAGATACACACCTTTGGAAACCAATCAGCTCATCGCAATCAAACCTACTGTTAACGACCTTTTCTTAGACGTGTGTCAATTAGAGTTTTTGAGAAATTCATAAGTATCAGAATACATAACTTTGAGGATTCGAACAAGCTGATCGCATCTAATCCAGCTTTCCAGAGACCTTTTTAGAGATCTAAGTCTGGCGTTTAATCGGAATTTCATGGAGAATTCAAAATGATTAGAATTTTTCGATTTCAAACAGCTGTTTTCGTGATACACATTTTTCAAGACACATATCAGCTCATCTCAATTAGGCCTGCTGTTAGTGACTGTTTTTTAAAGATTTAAGACGTGCGTTAATTAGAGTTTCTTGACGAATTTATACCTATCAGAATTTTTTTAATTGAACCAGCCCTTGTCGAGATACATAACTATCAAAATCTGAATCAGCTGATCGCAACTAATCCTGCTTTTGAGAGACCTTTGAGAGATCTAAGTAAGGCGTTTAATCGAAATTTCATGAAGAATTCATAATTCTTAGAATTTTTCGAATTGGACCACCGGTTTTCGCGATACACGGTTTTGAAGAGACAGTATTCAACTTATCGTAATTAAACCTGCTTACAGCGACATTTCTTAAGAGATTTAAGACGTGTGATAATTAGAGCTACTTGAGGAATTTATAACTATCAGAATTTTTTATTTAGGAATTCACAATTATTAGAATTTTTCGAATTGGACTAGGAGTTTTCGAGATACACACCTTTGGAAACTAATCAGCTCATCGCAATCAAACCTACTGTTAACGACCTTTTCTTACACGTGTGTCAATTAGAGTTTTTTGAGAAATTCATAAGTATCAGAATACATAACTTTGAGGATTCGAACAAGCTGATCGCATCTAATCCAGCTTTCCAGAGATCTTTTTAGAGATCTAAGTCTTGCGTTTAATCGGAATTTCATGGAGAATTCAAAATGATTAGAATTTTTCGATTTCAAACAGCTGTTTTCGTGATACACACTTTTCAAGACACATATCAGCATATCTCAATTAAGTCAGCTGTTAGCGACTTTTTCTTAAAGATTTAAAACGTGCGTTAATTAGAGTTTTTTGAGGAATTTATCTTATCAAAATTTTTTGAATTGAACCAGCCCTTGTCGAGATACCTAACTTCCAAGATCTGAATCAGCTGATTGTAACTAATCCTGCTTTCGAGAAACCTTTGAGAGATCTAAGTAAGGCGTTTAATCGGAATTTCATGAGGAATTAATAATTATTAGAATTTTTCAACCAGCAGTTTTCGCGATACACAGTTTTGAAGAGAAAGTTTTCAACTCATCGTAAATAAACCTGCTTTCAGCGACCTTTTCTTAAGAGATTTAAGACGTGTGTTAATTAGAGCTACTTGAGGAATTTATAACTATCAGAATTTTTTTATTTAGCTCAACCATTATCGAGATATACACTTTTGAATCTCAAATCAACTCATTGTAATGAATTCTGCTCTCAGCGATCTTTCCTTTTCTAAAAGATTTAAAACGTGTGTCAATCAGAGTTTCTAAATTTTTTCGAATTGAACCAGCCTTTGTCGTGATATATAACTTTGAAGATCCGAATCAGCTAATCGCAACGAACCCTGCTTTCCAAAGATCTTTTTAGAGATACAAGATAAACGTCGAATCGGAATTTAATGAGGAATCATAATTATTAGAATTTTTTGAATTGTAGCAGCGGTTTTCGCGATACACACTTTTGAAGAGCCAATTTTCAACTTATCGAAATTAATCCTGTTGTCACCACCTTTTCTTAAAAATTTACAACGTGTGTCAATTAGAGTTCCTTGAGGAATGTATACCTATCAGAATTCATCCAGCTCTTGTCGAGATATATAACTTTGAAAATCCCAATCAGCTGATCGTAACGAACCCTGCTTTTCAGAGACCTTTTTAGAAATACAAGATAGGTGTTTAATCGGAATTTCACGGAGTAAAACATATTTATTAAAATTTTTTGAATTGGACCAGCGGTTTTCGCGATACACACTTTTGAAGATTTAATTTTCAATTCGTTGCAATTAAACCTACTTTCAGCGACTTTTTCTTAAGAGATTTAAGACGTGTGTCAATTAGACCTGCCCGAGGAATTTACTACTATCAGAATTTTTTAATTTGAGTCAACCATTATCAAGATACACACTTTTGAATCCCAAATCAACTCATCGTAATAAAGTTTGCTTTCAGCGATCTTTCCTAAAAGATTTAAGAGGTGCATCAATTAAAGTCGCTGTAGCAATTTATAGCCATCAGAAATTTTCAAATTATACCAACCCTTGTCGAGATTCATAACTTTGAAGATCCGAATCAGCTGATCGCAACGAACTCTGCTTTTGAGAGACCTTTTTAGAGATACAAGACAGGCGTTTAATCGAAATTTCATGAAGAATTCATAATTATTAGAATTTTTCGAATTGGACCAGCGGTTTTTGCGATACACATTTTTGAAGAGACAATTTTCAACTCATCGCAACTAAACCTGCTTTGAGCAACCTTTTCTTAAGGGATTTAAGACGTGTGTCAATTAGAGCTACTTCAGGAATTAATAAATATCAGAATTTTTTGATTTGAGTCAACCATTATTGAGATACACGCTTTTGAACCGCAAATCAACTCATCGTAATGAATTCTGTTTTCAGCAATCTTCCCTTGAAGATTTAAGACGTGTATCAATTAGAGTTGCTTTAGGAATTTATACCTACAAGAAAAATTTCGAAATATACGAGTACTTGTCGAGATACATAATTTTGAGGATACGAATCAGCTGATCCCCACTAGTCCTGCTTTCCAGAGACCTTTTTACAGATCTAAGATAAGCGTTTAATTGAAATTTCTTGAGAAATTTACAATTATTAGAATTTTTTGAATTGGACTAGCGCTTCTCGCGATACAAACTTTTGAAGACCTAAATCAAATCATCGCAGTTAAACCTGCTTTTAACGACCTTTTCTCAAAAATTTAAAACGTGTGTTAATTAGAGTTGCTTGAGAAATTTATACCTATTAGAATTTTTTGAATTCAACCGGCACTTGTCGAGATATATAACTTTGAAGATCCGAATCAGCTCATCGTAACAAACCTTGCTTTCCAGAGACCTTTTTAAAGATACAAGATAGGCGTTTAATCGGAATTTCATGGAATTCATAACTATTAGAATTTTTCGAATTAGACCAGCGGTTTTCGCGATAAACACATTTGAAGAAACAATTTTCAACTCATGCTTTCAGTGACCTTTTCTTAAGAGATTTAAAACGTGTATTAATTAGAGCTACTTGAGGAATTTATAACTATCAGATTTTTTTATATGAGTCATCCATTATCGAGATACACAATTTTGAATCCCAAATCAACTCATTGTAATGAATTTTGCTTTCAGCGATCTTACCTTAAAGATTTAAGACGGTTATCAACTAGAGTTGCTTTACGAATTTATACTTATAAGAATCGTTTTGAATTGAACCAGCCCTTGTCGAGATACATAACTTTGAGGATCCGAATCAGCTGATTCCAACTAATTCCGCTTTTTAATTTTTAATCTGAATTTCATGAGGAATTCACTATTATTAGAATTTTTCGAATTGGACCAACGCTTCTCGCGATACACACTTTTGAAGACTCAAATGTATTAAACCTGCTTTTAGCGACCTTTTCTTAAAGATTTAAAACGTGTGTCAATTAGAGTTTCTTGAGAAATTTATACCTACTAGAATTTTTCGAAATCAACTAGCCCTTGTTGAGATATACAACTTTGATGATCCGAGTTAGCTGATCGCAACGAACCCTGCTTTTCAGAGACCTTCTTAGAGACCCAAATTGGCGTTTTCTCGGAATTTTATGAGGAATTCACAATTATAAGAATTTTTCGAATTGGACCAGCTCTTCTCGCGATACACACTATTGAAGACCCAAACCAACTCATCGCAATTAAACATGCTTTTACCAACGGTTTCTTAAAGATTTAAAGCTTGTGTTATTTAGAGATTCTTGAGAAATTTATACCTACTAAAATTTTTCGAATTCAACCAGACCCTGTCGAAATATATAACTTTGAAGATCTACATCAGCTGATTGCTCCATGTCAGAGACCTTTTTTGCAATACAAGATAGGCGTTTAATCGGAATTTCATGAGGAATTCATAATTATTAGAATACTTCGAATTGAACCAGCGGTTTTCGGAATACACACTCTTGAAGAGACAATTTTTAACTTATCGCAATTAAACCTGCTTCTAGCGAGAGATTTAAGACGTGCGTCAATTATAGCTACTTAAGGAATTTATAACTATCAGAATTTTTTAATTTGAGTTAACTATTATCGAGATACATATTTTTGAATCCCAAATCAACTCATCGTAATGAATTTTGCTTTCAGCGATCTTTCCCTAAAGATTTAAGACGTATCAATTAGAGCTGCTTAAAGAATTTATACATATATGAAATTTTTGAATTGTACCAGCCATTGTCGAGATACATAACTTTGAGGATCTGTATCAGCTAATCCCAACTTATCCTGCTTTCCCGAGAACTTTTTAGAAATACAAGATATGCGTTTAATCGGAATTTCATGAGGAATTCATAATTATTAGAATTTTTCAAATTGTACCAGCGGTTTTCGCGATACACACCTTCAAAGCACCAATTTTCAACACATCGCAATTAAACCTTCTTTAAGCGACCTTTTATTAAGTGATTTAAGACGTGTGTCAATTAGAGCTACTTGAGGAATTTATAACTATCAGTTTTTCTTGATTTTAGTCAACCATTATCGAGATACACATTTCTGAATCCCAAATGCTCAGCGTAATGAATTTTGCTTTCAGCGATCTTTCTTTAAAGATTTAAGACGTGTATCAATCGCAATTGCTTTAAGAATTTATACCTATCAGAAATTTTCAAATTATACTAGCCCTTGTCGAAATACATAATTTTAAGAATCCGTATCCCTGCTCATCCTGCTATCCAGAGACCTCTCTTGAGATCTAAGATAGGCGTTTAATAGAAATTTCATGAGGAATTCACTATTATTAGACTTTTTCGAATTGAACCAGCGCTTCTCGCGATACACACTTTTGAAAGACCCAAACCAACTCGTCGCAATTAAACCTGCTTTGACCAACCTTTTCTTAAAGATTTAAAGCGTGTGTCAATTAGAGTTTCTTGAGAAATTTATACCTACTAGAATTTTTCGAATTCAACCATCCCTTGTTGAGATATATAACTTTGAAGATCCGAATCAGCTGATCGTTACGTACACTGCTTTCAAGAGACCTTTTTAGAGAAACAATGTAGGCGTTTAATCGGAATTTCATAAAAAATTCATAATTATTAGAATGTTTCGAATTGAACCAGCGGTTTTCGCGATACACTTTTGAAGAGACAATTTTCAACTAACCGCAATTAAACCTGCTTTCAGCGACCTTTTCTTAAGAGATTTAAGACGTGTGTCAATTGGAGCTACTTTAGAAATTTATAGCTATCAGAATTTTTTTATTTGAGTCGAACCATAATCGAGATACACACTTTTAAATCCCAAATCAATTCATCGTAATGAATTCTGCTTTCAGCGATCCTTCCTTAAAGATTTAAGACGTGTAGCAGGAGTTGCTTTATAAATTCTTACCTATCAGCAATTTTCGAATTATACCAGCCCTTGTCGAGATACATAACTTTGAGGATCCGAATCAGCTGATCTCATCTAATCCTGCTTCTCAGAGACCTTTTTAGAGTTCTATGGTAAGCGTTCAATCGGAATTTCATGAGGAATTCACAATTATTAGACTTTTTCGAATTGGATCAGTGCTTCTCGCGATACACACTTTTGAAGACCCACATCAACTCATCGCAATTAAACCTGCTTTTAGCCACCTTTTCTTAAAAATTTAGAACGTGTGTCAATTAGAGTTTCTTGAGAAATTTATACTTACTAGAAGTTGTCGAATTCAACCAGCTGTTGTCGAGATATATAGCTTTGAAGATCCGAATAAGCTGAACGCTACGAACCCTGCTTACCAGAGACCCTTTTAGAGATACAAGATAGGCGTTAAATCGGAAAAAAATTTTCTAATTTTCAACTCATCGCAATTAAACCTGCTTTCAGCGACCTTTATTTAAGAGATTTAAGAGGTGTGTCAAATAGAGCTGCTTGAGGAATTTATAACTATCAGAATTTTTTGATTTGAGTCAAACCATTATAGAGATACACACTTTTAACTCGCAAATCAACTCATCGTAATGAATTCTGCTTTCAGAGATATTTTCTTAAAAATTTAAGACGTATAAATTAGAGTTGCTTTAAAAATTTATACATGTATGAAATTTTTGAATTGTACCAGCCCTTGTCGAGATACTTAACTTTGAGAATACGAATCAGCTGATCCTAACTAATCCTGCTATCCCGAAACCTTTTTAGAGATACAAGATTGGCGTTTAATCAGAATTTCATGAGGAATTCATAATTATTGAAATTTTTCAAATTAAACCAGCGGTTTTCGTGATACACACTTTTGAAGAGACAAATTTCAACTCATCTCAATTAAACCTGCTTTCAGCGACCTTTTCTTAATAGATTTAAGACGTGTGTCAATTAGAGCTACTTGAGGAATTTATAACTGTCAGAATTTTTTGATTTGAGTCAAACCATTATCGAGATTCACACTTTTGAATCCCAAATCAACTCATCGTGATGAATTTTGCTTTCAGCGATCTTTTCTTAAAGATTTAAGACATCTATCAATTAGAGTTGCTTCAGGAATTTATACCTATCAGAAATTTTCAAATTATACCAGCCCTTGTCGAGATATATAACATTGAGAAACCGAATCAGCTGATCCGAACTAATCCTGCTTTCCAGAGACCTTTTTAGAGATCTAACATAGGGGTTTACACGGAATTCCATGAAGAATTCACAATTATTAGAGATCTTCGAATTGGACCAGCGCTTCTCGCGATACACACTTTTGAAGACCCAAACCAACTCATTCCAATTAAACGTGCTTTTGCCGACCTTTTGTTAAAGATTTAAAAGGTATGCCAATTAGAGTTTCTTGAAACATTTATACCTACTTTGAAGATCGAAATCAGCTGATCGCAACCTACCCTGCTTTTCAGAGTCCTTTTTAAAAATACAAGATAGACGTTTATTCGGAATTTCATGAGGAATTCATAATTATGAGAATTTTTCGAATTGGACCAGCGGTTTGCGCGATGCACACGTTTGAAGATCCAATTTGCAAGAACAGTTTTTGTGTAAAGTAGAACGGTCTTTTGTACAGAACAAACAAAAAAGTTATTATTTTATTTAGTGCAGAAACAGGTTGTAACTAGATTCCTCTATGAGCAATGCTAAAGTAAAGTACAAATTTTTGAATTGATCTTATGAAGATTTTCAAAATTATTTGAAAATTTCAAAATAAATTTTCTACGTTAAACACCCTAAACAAGCGATGATGGCATAATTTTTATTAGCTAAATCATATTATTTTAGTGACTAGTACCTCGACTTTAATGAATCCCACCGTATATGAAACATTCTTCGTGTCTCGCTTACTATTATTATACTTTTGATATGTCTAGTATGTAACAGTTTATACTATATACTCTATTTACCTTATCATTTTAATAATTATCCTAAACAATTCAATCGTTTAACATCGATCCTTTTCACACGGTCAATATTTTAACAACTCATTACTTGTGTAAATTTACCACGTGCGTTTCACGTGCTTACCTTGAACGAAACCTTTGAAGTACATAGTTGATATCTATTAATATATACATAGTTGCATACGCGATTTAAATTTGTCCATTCTTCCCGCTGAATTTGCCGGTCTTAGTGGCTCGATTGATTAGTGCGTGCAAGTAGCAGTTGGAAAGCTACAGATTTGAATCCTCCAAAAACTCGTGTAAATTGTTCTACCTTATAAATTATTCTCTAAATAAATACTGAATTAATAAAATCTAATACCTACAAAATATTACAATAAATTTATTCAATACTCAAAGCACTTTTCCAATTGTCTTTATAGAAAACACAAAACTTATAAACTAATATAACCTTGATTACAGCTTTGAATTATATCCAGATTAACAGTTATCCAATATAGCTGTCCTTCTCACGAATTGAAGTACAAACAAAACTTCCCAAATTGACATCCAGCTTAAATCCAAAACCCAAAGAGACACAAATCTTGTTTCAGCAGCTCCAAAGTAATTAGATTAAAACAATTACTTTCAGTAAATGCATTAATTTTCGAAAAAGTGACTTTGTAGTGTTATTTAAAATTTTTTATTGGCACAATAAAACCATTTAGAGTGACACACAATCTTTATAGTGAAACTTAGAATTACTTCGGGTGGTATTTAGAATTACTTCAGATGGTACTTAGAAACCCCATAGTAATACCTTCTACCAAAAAAACAATTCAAACAAGCAAATTGTACATACGATTTCAATCGGATAAGACGAATTACACTTAATTTCACTTTTCAACATTTAATAATTCGTAATTGTTGCTTAATCCCAGCACTTTATGCATTTTCACGCTTAACTGGTCACAAAAAAATCAATATTCATGCCTTTTAAGCACATCTACTGTTATTTATAAATATCCCTTTTGATAAAGCAGCATTGAAGGAATTTTCACGCCACGCTTCGTGTTCGACTTAGAGAATTACACGTACACTGCGTACAATAGGCTCTTTGCATTTTATTACAAAACTCTATTTGTTGACTGGTTCAAATATCGCCAGTTTGACATCATTCTCATGAATAAATTTCAATAATGTTTACATTGAATTGGTTCTATAGTTACCGAATATAAATTGAAGCTTTGCTTGATAGTGTCCTTATCACCTGCAAGTGTAGGTTTGTACAACAAAATTTTGCTATGTTACGCGATTGATGGAATGTAATGAGATTTCGACGTTTTCAATTTAATATTTGCAGGATTATTATTTGCATGATTCCTCAAAATATATGCAATTTTTCTGTTTAACTTAATACGTTAATTTTATTAATAACTTTCGATGCTAATGAATAAAATGATGTATGGAATGTTATTCAATTTCTGCAAAATAAAGCGCGCTCTTGTTAGAGTTACGACCGTTCACACTTGTAAATAGTTTCCATGCTCAATAAACAAAATCATGCATAAAACCGTTTCTAATTTCACTTATATAAATGTTTCACACACACACGCACGCACGTACGTACGCACGCACGCACGCACGATCGCACGTACCCACGCACACACGCACTCACCCACATACGCACACACACACACGTATCACACGCCTTTGAAAAATAACATAAATATATTCAAAAATTTCGTTAACAAAAAGAGTCTAATTAATCTTCTAGCAGATTTAAAAGCTACTACTATACTTTATAATAAAATAAGGTTACAAAATAATTACCTCTTAAATATTGCTGTGACCTGCCTAATACTGGTAGGCCACCAATTATGCTGTGACTCAGGCACAGGGAACTGTATTAAGGAGAATGCAATAGCAAATATGAAATTACTATCTCACCTTTTTCCTTGCCTGGCTAGCTCAACAGAAATAGTACTGTGGAATTTACGAAAATGAAATGAAACACAGAAATCTCAAAATACATCACATCTATGCATTCAAAACATTTTTCTTGTTAATAAAATATTCTCATACATTTATAAAACAGTTTACAGCTTAAGTTCATACAAAAAACTAATCTTACAGATCACTTGTCTATTAAAATAATCTTTACCTAATATTTGTTAACAAGTACAAGAACGCAAATTTTTCCACTAACAGGTACAAAAATCCTCTTTAATTCATATGTGGATAATTTACATAACCCTTATTGTCATGTTTGTGAGTGTGATTTACCAATGACGTTGCTCAGATAATTTATTTAAGGCCAAAATTTGCTGTAACTTATCCCCTTCATATCTGAAAAAATTCAGAACCTACTCTATTCTATGTTACTAATATTTAAACATCCTTATAAGAAAAAAATCCAAAATTTAAACTTGCGAAAATAGCGCTTATCAAACTTTCATTTCCATTATGATCAACGGTATCAAAAACTTTCCCTTTTTATTTCAAATCTTTATCTGAAGTTAGAATATCAATTTACAAAAGTGCATTTTTATTGTTCATTTATTAAAATTATCAGTTGTGATTTTATTTCGGGATTATTATGACAAATCTTCCTTATATTTCATCATATATTTAGGTTTGACAACTATGTTACTTGTGGAATAAATAAATCTCAAACTATTCAAACGTATAAGTTTCAAGTCGTAAAATACTTTAAAGCATGCAACTCTGCTTAAATCTTACATGTCGTTTTGCTTTAAAAAGAATGAATTTCGAATTTAATTCGGTTTCTGTTTATATACAGAATAATCTATATACGTAATTTTTCCAATCCACTCTAGTGTTTTCTCGAAAATTAGTCATGGTTGATGAAAGAATTTACATCGATTTCGCGTTTTAACGATCTAATTAGTGTCAAGCTATCGGGGTTTGTTATGATTTATTTCTATTACAAAGCGCGGTCTATCGTTTTCTAATGTATGAAGTTAATGTTCGCTGTTTCCTTCTTTCTTATTGTAATACGTAGAGCAATTAGAACTGTTCTCGTCTATTTTATAGCATTTTAATATTTGCGGGTTTTTTGAATTGGAGAGTTTATTCATTGATTGCAAATAATTGGCTTATTAAAATATTTCTTAGTAACGTTACGTATTTGTGTATTGAGTAACAGAAAATTCTAAAATGTTTTGTTTGAAACCCATAAAGTTGTATTTTTAAAAGGAATAAATATTTTATATTTGGTTTTAAATGATCTATCTACACACGGGGTTTATCTAGTATTATTTTAATAAGGGCTCCGTTTTTATGCTTTATGAATGCAATAAATATTGTTTTTACGCGACTGCTTTAAATTGATACTATTTGACGCAATGAAAATGAATGGCTTGTGTATTTACATTTCAAAACGAAGCTCGATTTTAAGATATCTCTCAATGATAATTTGCATACTACTAAAGTACGGATTTTAATATTTCTTAAAAATGTATGCATCTATTTTGCAGTCTGCAGAAATGGTTACACACGAAAATATGCTCTCTTTTAACGCGGATAAATTTAGAGGCTTTGTATTTATATCCTAAGATGAAAACTCGCTTTTACTAGGTACAGAATGATTATATGCACAACGTATCTCACACTGCTGAAAAGAGTTGATTTAAAAATAAGGCTTTTTAATTTATATTCGTTTGACAATCTCTGCAATAAATGTAATATACGGAAATTTAATTACATAATTAATAAGAGCTTCTTTTTACTTCGTCAAAAAACATTATCAAAAATCCGTTCAGTTCATTTTCATAACAAAATAAAAAATGTTGGCCCATTTTATTAAAAGTATTTTAAACTGAGAACTGAGAACAGTATTTTCTTAGAGATAAATCAAGATTTAATCACGAAGTAGCAAAACTCCTATATCAAGTTATATCACAATCGTGAAATGAGTAGGTGACAGATAGTTATCTACAAAATAACAAATAACATTTTAAACGTCCATTCAATAATAGGTGAATGGACAGTCCAATCAGGGACCTGTAAGACAAGGCATTTAGCGACACATAAATCGAAAGTTAACGATGTTTTAAATCAAAGATAACGATTTTAAAACCAAAAAAAAACCCAGCAATTTAGATAAAATAATGTCCTAATTAAGCCGTAGAATCTCAATTTCCGACAAAGTTAAATCAGCTGTGAATGAAACTAGACGAATTTTTCTGGATTGTTAAATAGTTTTCTTTTAATTATTAAAAACTTTTACCGAACTATATGGGTAATTATTAAAAATCGCCGGTTATTATTAATAATTACCGGTTATTATTAATAGTAACCGGGTTATTTACTTTGACCATAACATATATATATACAAAGCCGGTCTGATAAGTACTTAGCCTCACCGCCTGATGGCGTCACTATTGCAAGAGAAATTTACTATCGGGTAGTACGTTCTCGTAGACGGCTACTGTCGAAATTCTAGCCGAATCGGACTCGTAGTTTTGTTTTGACCGCGTGTGTAAGCGGGCGTGTCTGCGGATTTTAGAAAAATGGAAAAAGAGCAATATCGGTCGGTGATTCGATTCTTGTTTTTGGAAGGGAAGTCGCGCAGCTAAATCAAAGAGCGCTTGGGTGATGTGTACGGTGACTCTTCTCCTTCAATGGCGACCGTCAAAAATTGATTTAACGAGTTTCAACGTGGTCGCACGTCGGTTTTTGATGATCAGGTGCCGCGAAAACGGCTACCACGGAGGATAACAGGACAAAAATCCACGATCTCGTATTGGCAGACCCTACATGTGATTTTTCAATGCTCCAGCCGAAGGCACTACATTGGCCAGAAAGCGAGTTTTTTACCTGGAAAATTTGGAATTTTGCCGAACTCTTGCTGTTCCAAGCAAGGTAGGTATCTTAACGTGCGTGACAACACTCACACACGGGACCTCCATTTTACCTCTCATCCGAACGAGGGTTTATTTTTGTGAAAAATGCTCATCTAACACTTTTCAAGCGATCGTGTAGGGATTCGAACCCGGGACCTTGAGCGTAGTAGTCTCACACGTACCAACTACGCCGCGGAGCCGCCCGTATTGGCAGACCGCCGATTGAAGGTGCGCGAGATAGCTCAAAAAGTAGGCATTTGAAAAGACCGCGTGGGTATATACTGCATGAAATTTTGAGCATGAGAAAGCTGTCGGCGCGATGGGAGCCGCGTTTGCTCAATACGGAAAACAAGCGCAAATGCCCTCGCCATGGCCAAATTAGTTAAATTGGGCTACAAACTGCTGCCTCATTCACCAGAATCTCTAGATATGGCCCCGTGCGACTTAGTTTGTTTTCAAACGTGAAACAGTCACTCGCCGAACAAAAGTATGAGTCGAATGAAGTTATCACCGCCACGGAGGCCTACTTTGCAGACCTCAAACAAACGTATTTTTTAGACGGGTTAAAAAGGTTGGAGCATTATTGGGTCAAATGTATCGAGTTAAAAGGAGACTATGTTGAGAAATAAATCGCCACTTTTCCAAATTTTTTTTTTTTTTGTAGGCTAAGTACTTATCGGACCACCCTCGTATATATTGCTATGATACCCCCGTACTTCGATGTATTTAACGTTCAGTTGCCTGCTGCTCGCCATCGCTTTGTGTTCCTAAATAATCTAGAATAAATTCTAGATTTCACACTAGGTCTATGCCTCAACTAGCTCAGTTCAATCCCACACAGAGTGCACAACAATACTATAACAGAAATATTTCTACCCCCTTTTTCTTTAACACTTCATACTTAAATAATATAAGCTGAATCAACAAAAGTTTGTATAATAATCAAGAAATATGTACAATTTGCATTTCTACAACCTTCGTACTATTATTTGCTATTTAAAACCCTTGAATCAAAGTAAAATTATAAATCAGTTCCCCACCAAATTATAACCCTATTAAAATTATATAAAGTCAGCAAACAACTCTGTATTATATTGTAAGTATCGTTGAACGTTCAATGACCCTTTGTAATTTCTACGTATCAATCAAACTTTTTGATGACCCTTCACATAAATATCTAAATACATGCAAGTTCTAAATCTTAAAAAATCTTATGCTAACATGGTATTTTTCTAGGTCGATCCCGTGGTTCGAATGTGTAGCTCTAAGTACACCGCAATCCGTTTGACCTTCCCCTACGTGCTGCCAACCATTACCCTTGAGTTTTTTTCAGCTTGAGGTCGTTCGTACTTCGTTAGATTTCTTATTCGGTTGGTTTGGTAATTGTTTATTGAATCGCTTAGTCTCTTGCTTGGTTAAACGCCCAGTCGAACGCTTGGTAAGTCGCTGATTTACTTAGTTAATTGGTTGTTTGGTTAGTGGTTAGTTAGAGTCCTAAGTTAATAAATATTAAAGATTATGTTTATTTTTAATTAAAATTTGGACGTACGTCTTATGTCGACGGCGAATTTTTATTTCATTTGTATATTCGAACGCATACTCGTACTTGAAATTGTTAATTATGAACTTTCACTAAAATTTTATTATTTAATTTCACAATTATACTTTGCGTAGTATTTTTATTCAAACTAGTACAGCTTGTACTTCAGTTAGGTACAGACTGACCATTAACCGCCTGATGTAATATATAAAGGTGAGCCCTTTCACGTACTGTCATTGGTTGACCGCGCTATCTTTGTCGATTGAGGCGTTGCACTTGTCTTATCGTGCAAGCCTTCGGATTTTTCATGGAATTACCCATCCTAAATTTTGTAGCAATGCTTTTGCAATTCACGTAGACATCAAAATTTTACACTTAGCGTTCGCTGACTATGATACCTTGTACCGTTTAATATCATGTTTTCATATTTTGTATAGGAAATTATTCAAATTTTCCTTTTAATTCCGCACGTCTACAAACTTGTCGTTCCATATTTTGTTTATCCAATGTGCTGGATTTTATTCGTATTTTGACAAATTTACTTTTAAAAGATTACGTACGCAAATTTTATAATGGGATTATTTAAGAGATGACGTAAATTATATGCGCTTTTATTAACTTTTTACGTTCTGAAATTTGCATGTTTTGCAAGACCCGTTTGTTATGGGCACGCATGATTATTAATTGGTTGAGTTTTAAAAAAATTCCTTTCATGTTTGTTCTTCTTTCGATATTTCTAATTTGTATTTTTTTAAAGTTGCTGAATGTATTGCTGTTTTCTAAAAGTAATTGGATTGCTTCTAGAGTTATTTATTCTACTAAACGTGGTTAAATTATTAAAGAATGAGGTTTCCTTTATTGACTAAAGTTAATTGTAGATTTTGTATAGTGTTTGATATTTGCTTTTTGAATAATTAACGAATTGTGTACTTTTTATGATTCAAATGTTTAGTTTCTTTGACTTTGTTGTTGTTTAAATGAAGTATACTACCTTTATGATCCTATATCCCTAAATAACCTTATTATCATAGCAATATATATATATATATATATATATATATATATATATGTATTGTAGTGGATTTAAAGGGTTAAATTTGGGGTCAACAAAGCAATTTCCTAACACCCTGTATAGAGAAAGGAACCATTTATATATGCGCAAAATTAATTTTATTTATTTAATTTAAATTAACAAGTATTGACATAATTTTATAATTAAATACTAGGAGGTAATAGATTCATAAAAAAATCAATTGTATAAGCCAATAGAAATTATTAATTAATTTAATTTATTTTAATTTAAGGGGTTATAACGTCAGAAAACGCATAAGAGCATGAAAAATCAATAATCTCAAGGCGAAAAGCTTTGCTTAACAAACAGACAGACGTCGGTCATATAGAATACCATGAAAACAAACTCCTAGAAATGTTATTTTAAACGGTCATTAATTAGGTACAGCTGCACGTTGGAAAGGTCAGCTTCCGGTTATTTCTGTAAATAACAGAGCGAGCTTCAAGGAAATATTGTTTAACCGTCGGTGGTTTAGTAATAAACACTAACAAGAGTTTCTTAACGAGCAGAAAGGATGCACAATTAATAATATGTTACAGAATGAGACGGGCATAGAAGCATGTATTTTAGTAGGCACGTATTCAATTCACGTGGGGTAGACATAAGACGCGGGCAGCTATATCGATTTTCTACCACTCAAGCAAGGTTAGAACGCGACATTCAATATGCATAAGACAGGAATAGAGATATTACAGCCGGGGTTATAAGACGTCACTGAAATGTATGATTGGTCGAAATAGGTAGTTTTAGAACAGAGGAATATGAGATAGTTTTGTCGTGAATAGCGTGGTTGACGCGGGGATATTTCTAAAAGTTTAGAACGGTTACACCAAAATTTACGGAAATGTTATTTTGCAATTAGGTATTTCGAGTAAAGTGTGGCCAAAAGGGGCCTGGCTTATGATATAAATAAGCTAGGGAAATTAATAGCTCTCTCTTTTGCTTTGCTTCGCTTACGACGTACAAAAATCTACTGACGAGGCTTGTAAGTATTAAAAATTTTGTAAATTCAATAGTACAACATTAGATTGTTCTGGCATTATAGTTAGAAACGCGAATTGTGTCGAGTTTATTTTAATTTAACTAAGGTCCAAAGAATACTTTAACAAGCTCGTAAATTAGTAATGCGATAATAAACAAGTGTAATATACGTGGATTTGGATATTGATATTGGATGGGTAGCATGAAGCGCAGCTTAGATGGTGTTTATCTTTTGGAGCCGCACGCAAAACCACTAGGCCGAGGGGTTCAAGAACATAACACATCGTCAACGAAGATGGAATCTTCAAGTTTTTCCAGGTAACGCATTAGAATTTGCTGTTTTCTTATAAACTGTTGGCATTTTTGTGATGTGTGAGAGTGTACTTTGATGGTATTTTTCGTTATTCTACGCATTGAAAAGGATACGTATAGCTGACTATTATTATGGTATTTTGAATATAAAACAAAAGGTGTACGTAAAGCTTATTGAATTGCTTGATGAATTTAAATTTAATTGTTAAGAGTACATGGTTTTTTTTTGAAGTTTGTAGTAATAGTATGCAAAGTGGAAAGCATACATTGATAAACTGAGTTATCATGAGCTCACCATACTCCAGTGTGTAGTAAGAAACCAAGGTCAGGTATTATTTGGGGTCCATTTACTCCTGTTGCATTAAATGTGTTAGAAACTTTCATTTTAAAAAACTTGGAGTTTACAAAGATAGCATGTATTGAGCTGTAACTTGAGCACCGAACTGTAAATAACTTTGAATTATTATTTGTAAATAATGGTTAATAAATATTGTATGATTGTTGTATTTTTTGTCATTTTATTGTATGGTGTGTGAACGGTAAAGAGAATGAGAGTAAATTTAGGTATACGAGAAAAAGTCCAGCTGAGCTAGCTAGGGAAGCTACTGAAGAAAATAATTCAATGAACCAGAAAAAGGTAAGAAAATTGACATAAAAATTTTTATATGTTTGAAAATAAATTTCTTTTTGAAAACTGGTGAGGTCCGGTCATAAATTAGAGAGTTCCATGGCAATATATATATATATATATATATATATATATATATATATATATATATATATATATATATATATCTGTTTTTAAAATTTGTTATAGATTATTAATATATTGATTTTTCTAAACGTTGCCTAGCTCATGTATTATCGGTGATATAAATAGATATGTAATTCCTTAAAAAGTAGTGTTTTCTGTATTTATTTACTTAACATGGCGGTATAATTAGAACCGGTCATTGGATCACTGGGAATACAAGCACTTGAATGCTAATTTATACGCGCTTCAAAAAAAAATTAAATAATAACCAATTTAAATGCAAAAACATTAATTCAAAATAAAGTGCTATATATAATCGATTAATAACAGCCAATGAAGTGCTAATCATGAGAACGCCGTGCCCTTACGACAAACCAGTATAATTCCTTACAATTTTTAGACACCAGGCAAATAGAATATTAATATTAATTTTTATCACCTTGCATTTTAAAATTGATTTATCTTTACATCTCATTTAAAATCCAGTTTGTGCAGAAATATTTATTTAAGTGAATATTTATTGCAAGAGTACACAAATTACAATTTGTTCAATGCTGCCTATATCAGATTAATATTATATCGTAGGCAACGGGTTCAAGTGAATTCACAATGAATTTAGATTTATTCTTCAGTTCTTTAGGTAATACGAGGGACACTATTTATGTATCGAGAATAGAAAAAATAAACAAATGAATTTGATGAAAAATAATTTTATTGGTTTTCAAATTAATGGCCTTTAAGAACTATACACTTTTGCATGCGATTGAACCACCTTTCAAAGCACTTTGTCCAGTCAGAAGATGGTAGCTCTAAAACATGCGTTTTGAAGGCCTCAACCGCTTCTTCGGGCGATGAAAATCGTTGTCCACGCAGTTTATCTTTAATTACTGAAAACAAGAAGAAGTCATTGGGTGCCAAGTCGGGGCTGTAAGGCGGACGATCCATCAATTTGGTCTTTTGTGTGTCCAAATACTCGTTTGTTGCATGTGATGTATGTGAGCGAGCATTGTCACGATGCAAAATGACTCGTCGTTTTGGGTTGGTTTCTCTCCATTTACCAAAAACTTCAGGCAAACAATTGGTCGTATACCACGCTGAATTAACGATCTTTTGATTTACAAGAGCCACAGTTGCCACAGGACCTGTTTTCGTGAAGAAAAACGCCACCATTTGCTTCGTAAGGCTTCGAGAACGGAACAACTTTTGTTGGCTTTGCTTCACATTGAAATACCCAAACTGCCGACTGGCCTTTTCCTTCTGGCTCATACGCATAAATCCACGACTCGTCACCTGTGACGATGTTGTATACCGCTTTGGATGCACCACGTCAAAAGTTGTAAGAAAACATAGCTAGAAAATTTCCGCGAAATCATTCCATATTTTGGCTGCGATGAAATTTTAAACACTGCAAAAACACAAATAGTGCTCGCACGTCAAAACGTTCTGAGTACCTATAACCTCAAAAATGTTAAACTTTACGATGGCAAATTAAGATTTTACCTGGCAATACCAGTGTTGCCAGTTCTCAAAACATAAATAGTGTCCCTGGTATGTATAAATCCGTTTTTAAAATTTACCTTGAAATTGTAATTTTCTTACCTGTATTTCCTTCGTATCCAAAATCCTGGGCACATCCTGTAACAAAACAAAGAAAGTTTATTTAATGTTTCTAGGAAAACAAAAACCAAAAGTAAAAGATTAACTAACTATACATTTTTCAAAGGAATGATTTGAAGTCGTACTATTTTCGTATACAGGGTGACCTAATGAAGGCAAAAAAGCGTCACCATCATGAACAGTGTCAACATTATAAATAAACACTCGGTTTAAAGAGAAACTTTTTGTTAGTGTTTGCGACTATGTTGTCTTACCCCAACATTTGATATTCCAATGCTCAAACAGAAGGTACTACATTGGCCAGGAAGCAAGGTTTTTACCTGGAGCATTTTTTTGCCGAAACTTAGCTGTTTCAAGCAAGGTAGGGATCTTTAACGCGTGTGATAACACTCGCCCACAGGACTTCAATTTTACCTCTCATCCGAACGAGGTCGTACTTTTGTGGAAAATGTTCGCCTAACATTTTTCAAGCGAACCGTGTCGGGATTCGAACTCGGGACCTTGGACCCGCATACCAATTACGCCACAGAGCCGCCTTGTGTCACCTTATCCCCAAATAATGTGTCAATTTTACTCCCAAAGGATGCAGCATCGTGCATTCGCTACTGTGTAGTTTATGGTAGAAGATTTTATGTGGCAACTACTTTTGTAGCTGACGGTGTTTTGTTATAAAGTTGAAAAAGTCTTTGAGGATGAGGCGGAAAATAAACCGATACTTGCATAACAAGATGCGTAGACCTCAATTGCGTATCTTTAAATGCATAACGCTTGAGCACGAATTCTTCTCAACCCCGTAGTTGGTTTAATTTTGAGGAATACCACACAGGTAAAAAATATGTAGATCTTACTAGAAATAAAGTAGTTGCGACATCTGCCGCTCTATGTACACATGCAGCGAACCTACTCTTCCACAGGTGATAAGTTATTGTTGCGCCTATTAGTCTGTCTGTGACCAAAATATTTCATCAGAATGTAAACTAATGGTTTGAATACATAAAAGATAATTGGTGTGCCCCCTTCGACGGGACGACACCAAACAAAGATGATTGTCAGAACCTGCGCTGCGAGATCACTTTATTGACAGATACAAAGCTTTTACATTTAATGGAATTTTAAATTACAATAAGAAATCTCGAAAACGTTATTACTGTAATTTCTGGAATGTCTAGAAAATAACTAGTACAATTAAATGTGTATAAATTTGCGACAAAAGATCTTGCAAGTCACTTCTAAGTGCAGCTTTGATTGTAAAACGTGTTCTAATGTAAAGCGAAGATTGCAATATGCTCTAGTTGAAAGGTTTGGAAGTCATAACGTGATATAATTTAGTGGTATAAATAAAGTACCCTAAGTGAGGTAAATTGTTGTAGAAATCAATATAATTTTATTGTAGTGATAATATAAATTAATCATATTGCTTATTGCAGTTTTAGTGCTAAGAAGATAATATTTGTACTGTTGAAATTAAATCTTTGGGTAAGGCTTTTAGAAATTTTCTTATCACTACGAGTAGCTGAAAAAGCTTATTTAATTAGTTATTAAAGCAAATAGAGTTTTCGTTTTATTGGTGTCAAGTAGTGGGATGTAATATTTATGAACAATTTATATTTGTATGCCTGTAACGCGCAGTCAAAAAAAGTAAATGGAAAGCAAAACTCTCCTGTTCTTGAAAAACTCCAGGTCAAGCGTTGCGGAGAGCTTGGTTAAAAATCTCGTAAAATTACGGGAAAGTTATGCACAAATATTAGGAGAATACGCGCAGAAACAAAACTAAAACTCTCCAAGCTGGATAACGAAATTGAATAAAATTAGAAGAACAGGTAAAGAAACAAAACCTCTCTCTGCGAGCGTGGTGGCGAAATTAGAAAAAAGTGACACGACGTTTATAGAAATACGGCAGAAACATGCCATAAACCTTGCAGAAAAATTGAACAAATCCGCCGTAAAAATTACAAGAAAATTACAGCCAATTGGGAGACAAGTTTATACAGGGAGCTACAAAAACCGCAAGAGCGGGTGAACAAATAAATGAGGAGTTTATAAAAAAAATGCTAAATTTTCGCGGAAAAACTTGAAGCAAAACTTTCAGATTTGCAAACACTGACGCCAATTTTTCCGACAGTTTATATAAACCGGAAAACCCAATTTCTAGAAGATTTGCATGAGCTGGAAACGAAATTTTTTGAAAAATTGTTAGAAAACTCGCCAAAATGGAAAATGAGGTGCTGAGGATGGAGGGACGAAGTAATCCCATAACAGTGTAAGCACCAGAGTCCTCAGTGCCAAGGATACAACAATACGCCCCAGAATCTAAGGATGTCGTGGAATGCAACTGACCTAGGCAGGCATATTTCAAGCAATAAAGGCTGCCGCGAGAGCTAACGGCTGGAACAATTGTGAAAGGCAACTGCATTGATTGTTGCGTTGCGCAGTGAAGCCTTGAATATTTTGCAGACCATATCAGACCATGGTCAAAGATGTTACAGGGAATTAACATCAAGACTGGAAATGAGGTACGGCGACTCTCATCTGCAATAAGTGTACACCGCGCTCAAATGAGGAATCGTTACCAAAAACCTATCTAAAGTTTACATGGGTTCAAAGCTGATATTGCTCGTCTTGTGAGACTATCCTACTCAACCGCATCAGGTAGCTTACTAGAACAACTGGTAATGCAGACCTTTGTAGATGGGATACGCGACGAAGAGATCCAGCAAGCACCATGATTTACACGACGAAGGACCCTAGCCGATGCGCTAGATCATGCTCTAGAATTTGAAGCTGTAAAAGAAACTTCGCATCATAGTAGTAGCAAAGTAAGATGTCCCGTAGAGAAGCAGGGACAAAAAAGCATAGAGGAGGTGATCCACCAGGTACGTCAACCAACGAGGAAGAGACCCAGATACTGGAATTGTGGCGAGTTTGGGCATATACAGTCTAAATGTAAACAGCTCAAGCAGGAAGCAGAGAAGCCGGAAAACTAAAAGGGGCTGACAGGGGGCGGCGAAAGTAGACCTGCACGGAGATCTGTCCCAGAAACCATCGTCCGCATCGCACGATCTAAGCATGCAAACAACAGTTACATATATGGACAATTTAACGGCAATACTGTGGAGTTCTTGGTTGATATCGGAGCCACTAGGATAATTGCAAATCCGGATGTGGTGCGCGACGGTGCTAAAGTGTCGCCCGCGATGGTGCGTTTACAAACCGTGGCCGGTGAGGAAATTCAAATGCGCGGAAGGCTAGATGTACAAATCTGAGTTGAGAGCAAGTTATTTCACCATCAGCTAGCCAAAGCGAATATCGCCGAAGAAATTATATTCGGAATGGATACCTTGAAGAGATATGGATTACATGTATATGCAAAATATAATGTTCTGAGATTAGGGAACGACAAAAAGTCGTTTTTTGAAACGGACGCCGTGTTTTTGCGGGTTTTTTGATAGACAATGTTATCATGCCGGGAAAGAGAGAAACTTTGGCGATGGGACTCTTGGACGGTGCTCTCCGAGAAGGTTTTGTACGCGCTATTGAACCGATTAGTGACGAATGCATCGGAAAGGATGTGCTTGCGAGGAAGGCTCTGACCAAAGTGACGGTAGTATACCTGTTAGGATCTTAAGCGCCAATGGCTACGAATACAACTGTTGGGCAGTATTCTTCGGTCGTTCACGTGGTGGGGTGTTTCAGTGTTGAGGAAGAACCACCCACCAAGAAATATTCCGCGATGTTATTGGACCAGTTGACGAAACCGTGCCAACATCTTCAACAACAACTGGCCGGACTTAAGAACTTGATCTGATGGTACTCGGACGGGTTCGTGGTCGACAGCGATCGATTAGGGAAAAGAACGCAGTAGTTAAGCATTGAATCGGTACAGGAGATACCCGGTCAATAAGATAGCAGCCAAAAAGAATGTACTACGTTAACATACAATTAGATAGAAAGATATAATATTTAATCTTGAATGGACTAACTTGTTATTGAAGCACCTTAGTTTTATGTAAAATAGTAGTTAAAAACGAACTTGCAATGATATCCGTATTGTTATCCGAATTAAACTAAAAATTATAAAGATAATAGTTTTATTTCTGTAAATACAAAGGGCAACCTAAATTACGGGTTGTAAATTATTTTATTCCACAAAAATGTAAACAAATCAATTATAACTATCAAAGTGTGGGAATGGTGAATAAGCTTAACGTGAACTCTATACATTGTATTACGTAGACGCTGACCGTAATAAAATATGATTTAAAGCGGAGCAAGGAGTTTTGTTAGAAATAACAGAAGTAGAATTAGAGAAAGTCATATAGAAATTGGTTACTTGAAAACATAAAATTTGTAGCGATACGCGCGAGTAGAAGGGAGAGGGTTTGGAGTTAACAAAAGTGAGTTGGTAAATGGGAATGTGATGGAATCTACAAAAGCTCCAAGAAAATTGTATGGCAATTCCTGAAGAGAATAGACGGCAAATGACACCTAGGTGAAATATTTCTGCCTGGACTACGCAGTGATGTGAGATGCAAAAGTCATTAGTGAAATTTAGGGTTAGGAGTATCAGTTTTATAGCACCTTGGAAAGACAATGTTATTGCGCAAAGTTGGTATAGAACCTTTTTTTTTGTTTTTATGAACGACATTACCAATAAATCATGGAGTTTCAAAAGTCCCCGTTAAATAGGTAAGCAGCAAAATTTACAACGACAAATCGTTTATTTATGGCTTAGAGTTCCGTTGTGTTAAGAATTTTTTTAGGATAATTTTATTTTAATTTAAACAACACACGGTCAGATTATAGGGTAAGATTTATTTTAAGGAAAGGATATTTGTACATGTACAGAAATTATTTTTATGTAAATAAAGATTAAGTTTAGGTTGAGTTTTATTTAATATATTTAGGAAGTAGTTACAGTCAGTGATCTGTAAACGATAACCAGCTACCCCAGTGATAGTTGTATCTGAAAAAAGTATCCTATTTTGAGAAACTTCGTTAATAATCAGCCACTTTTGAATAGCAAAGCAAGGGAATTTTATGCGCTAACCAGTCTTCCATATAGAAAAGACATTACAAATCTTGCGGCTACAGACTGTTTGGCGCCCCTCGATTTTGACAGGGAGAAAACTTCAGGGTAAGTGTTATTGTAATGTAGAATTTTTGAAGTTAACCCTTGTTTATTATGAATTTTGTATTTGTTTATTTTTTCCGTTTTCATTTATCCACAGTAACTCATACTTGCACCATTGCAGTACCCTTTTATTGTTACGGGGTCTTCGTTTCTTCAGGGTAAATCAAAATTTAAATTATTTTAACGCTTATTTCACCCTTAACAACTCGCATTAGCCAAACATGAGGAGGACGGGAAAATGGTTGAGATATGGAAGGGCAAGAAGCAATTGAGCACTCTGATAACCGGTGGGCATCACCTGTTGTGCCTGTTAAGAAGAAGCACGAGTTAACAAGATTTTGTGTACGCTACAGACGCTCGAATAACGTGACCAAAAGGGACATTTACCCAGTTCCAAGAATTGACACCCTAGATATATCTTCAACCTTGGAGTTGAAGAGTGGTTACCAACAAATGGATATGGAATCCAAAGATCGAGAAAAAACTGCTTTCATTATTGATACTGGTCTATGGCAACTTACAGTCATGCCATTTAGACCCTGCAACGCTCCTGCCATCTTCGAGCGTTTAATTGACAACATCTTGCGTGGGTTGTCATAAAATACGTGTCTGATATACTTGGATGGCGTAATCGTGATTGGAGTCGGTTGGTAAACATTTGGGAAATTTAGAAGAAGTGTATCGAAGACCCAAACAAACCAATCTGAAGCTGAGTCCAAAAAAATGTCACCTTACTAGGCGAGGAGGTGAAATACCTAGGTCACGTAGTTTCAAGCACCGCAGTCAAACCTGGACCCGACAAGGTTACGATGGTGCAAGAGTGACCGACGCCAAAACGATAAACACAAGTTACGTAGCTTTCTGGGATTGTACACTTACTATGCGAGATTCGCTTTTGGGTTTGCAAATAGAGCCAAACCCTTGATTAAGCTGATTGAAGATAGGATAAAGATCACTAAAAGGCGTTCCAACAACTAAGGCCTCTATTGACATCAGCTCCGACCTTAAGCTACCTTCCAGTTAGAAGGCAAATTCATTTTGGATACAGACACTAGCAATTTCGCCATGGGAAGTGTACTATCCCAGATGGAAAACGGGCAAGAAAAGTTTCTTGGTTACTTTAGCAGGGTGCTATTGAGACCGGAACGAAATTATTGTGTTACTAGAAGGGTGCTTTTGGCGGCGGTAGAATCCGTAAGACACTTTTACGGGTACCTCTACGGGAAAAAATTTATTTGAAAACCGACCACGCTGTTCTGAAGTGACTATTGCAGTTTAGAAACTATGAAGGGCAAGTCACCAGATGGATAGAAAAGCTGCAGGAGTACGACTTCAGCATGGAACACCGTGGTGGTACGAGCCATCGTAATGCGAATGCGTTTTCGAGACGACCTTGTCCAACCATGGCTCACGGTTAGAAACAAGATGTGATCTACTTGGTCAGACTACCGTCATCAATGACGGTTGGTAGCCTCCACATATGCAAACGGAACAGGAGAATGACATCTTAGGTTGGGAGATCTGAGGACAACGTTCCTTCTGCCTGGGCATTAGCTCGTTGGATTACATCTTGAAATCGTATTGGACACAATGGGATTCTCTGAAAATAGAGAATGGAATCTTGGGGCGATTTTGGAGAATGGAAATGGATCCGTGAGTACGCTTCAGGTTGTGGTTCCTAAAAGCCGAGTGTCGGAGGTTTTAGGACAATTGCATAATGGGACCCGCGGAGAGCACTTTGGCGTTAAGAACGCTTCGGACGCGTTCGACAGCATTCGAGGCCCAATTTTGATAAGAGTTGAATAACTTTGAGGAACTTTACTTAGGAAATTCTGAAAAAAAATAGGGGTCCTACGTTGAAACAGCATCGAATTCAGATTTTAAATCGATTATCGAGTCTTCCCTGGCATATTAGGCATTGCGAATTCTGGAAACCCACTCGATCTTCCTTCTTTATGGCAAATGTAGCTAAGGACACCTAGTCGGCTCTCTAGCACAGCGCGTTCGTCCCCGTGTTTGGGAAAATCGTGTTTTTTTACACGTAATCCGACACGTGTGCAAAATCAAAAATTCTCGAAAAAATTCATTTTCTTTAAAATAGCACGTTTTCCGTCGCAAAACCTAGCCCATGGGATGTAAAACTTAATTTCCCGTCAAACCTTGCTCCTCCCCCCCCCCCACCTCTTATCGCAAACCCTCTCAGAGAATATACGCGATTATCGAAACGAAAGCCAGTTATCAAATCTTGTAGTAGGTTGAAGAGAAGTGAAGATAGATTTTTGAAATGGAGTTAGACAATTTTATCTCATGTGTGTGTCACAGTCATACCTGAGGGCTGTTTTGGTTCAAAATGCAAAGGGTCAGTTTTATTCGAAAAAGAAGCGTTAGGGTTCAGCAGATCGAGTAAAACTCCTGCAACTAAATCTTACAAGTTTTGCAGTTCTTGGGATATTGCAATAACTCATGTATGAAGGACGCTCTTGAATTGATCAAAGTAAACAACGTACACCGTAATACTGTATCTAATTGCAGCGTGACATTTCAGGAACAAGATAATACGATTCTAAAATATGTTGTCTTGGAAACCTTAAACCTGATATCAATTTCAAGATGTTTTTAAAATGTTTGTAGAAGATAAAAAAATATTTGCTTATATAACCTAAAAATAACTATAATCTTATCTGCTATTACCAATTAGAATACAGCATTTGCTAATCATCGTATCCATCAGCATTAGCTGATGTACAGGGTGATTGTTCATATTTAATCTACCGATGGCTTGCTAAATATTGATTTTATAAAAAGGTTACAAACAAATATAAATAATGTTTATGGTCATTCAAAATCTGTAATAAAAAGGCGTAAAAAATCTAAAAATTTAAAATCACCAATGATTTTTTAAATCGCTAGGTATCGTTGTTTGGGTTTCACATATTTATGGTATTTGAAATAGTCTTTGTTAGTATAGAAAAAATATTATTAAGTTAATCTTGGACAACTCACGGAAAACATACAATTATGCTTATTTGCTTTAGAAAGTAGTCATTTATAACACAGCAATACAAGAAATAGTTATTTGCGTGTCAAGCTCGGAAAGTGGTACTTTGCAGGGCGAGCATGAGGTTTTCAGGGTGACGCCGAAGGCGGAGCCCTGAAAGCATGCAAAGCCCAGTAAAGAGACTTTCTGAGTGTGGCGCGAGTTACATATCCCCCAAATTACGGTATATATGTAATCAAATTGAATTATTAAATCTTAAGTTAGATTGTTACAATGTATAATTAAAGGACATATTACAAAAGCTTAATGAAAGTTCATAAACCAAACATGAGAACGGATGTGAATACTTTGTATTCCAGACGTAGCATGACACTGCAGGTGCGGGTCACAATAGTTTATAAGAAACTTATTGTTAGAATTAAGATTACTAGAAAGTAATACTTTGTATTGAATAAATAAATAGCAGACAAGAGATTTGCAGTTCGCATAAGCAATGTGAGAGGCAGGGATCGAATAAATACCCTCAGGAGCCCAAGATGACCAGTCAATCTAGAGTTTCACAACTTTAACATTGTTGGTTGTTCAGCTACTCACCCTAATTTTAGTTAATTGAAATAGTGATTGACAACTTATACTATTTTTTGATTTCAATACGTTACTGCATATACCGTATTTGTCATTAAAATTCACATTGTAATTTGTGTTTAAATAAAATTGATAGAAGAGTTTTTGGAAGAAGCCTTTTCAAAAAGCCACTCTAAGAGGCCCAAAACCCATCTGACGCAATCGGTAGTATTCCAGAAGGGCACTAGCGAATCCAAAAATCCAGGAAACTGGTGGTCTTGAGTCTTTATTCTTCATCTGGAAGAACAAATAAAAATTTGGACAAGGTACAAAATCGACCAAGCCCAAGGAAAGAAAATTATGTAAGTTCATTTATCCTAACCATTTTTCAATTATTGATATTAGCTAGTAAGCAACAAAAGAATTTATATACGCATTTTTTTGCACAATTTATGATTACATTTCGCAATTTATTAATGAAAGAATTTACTCAGCAAACTCATTTTAACAAAGGAATTTATATATAGGCATTTATGCACGAATATTACAATTTATTACGATTTAAAAATGAAATAATTTATTCAGCAAAGTCTGAGTTTTAGAGTATAATTAGAACACAAGTCTATGTACAGTTTATTACAGCAATTTTATTATTGAAACGAAATTACTTAGCGAAAGTCTTAACAAAAGCGTGTAATTATAACGCAGTTCTTATACAATTTATTGCAGGAAACTTCTACTGAAACAAAATTATTCAGAAAAAACTTGAAACTCAATTTGCATTAATTTATAATCTATACAAAAGTTATAATTATACACTTAACGCAACAGTGAGTGATGAGACAATTACTCAGCAGAACTCTTCAATATAATTATAGTACTTGATAATTACATATAAAATATACGTAAAAGATAAGTGATTCTTTAAATAACTGAATACCAACTTTAATACAATACAAAGATTATAGAATTAATTATATAAAAACAATGAACAGGAGAACATGCGGTTATATCTAGATTCAATCCCGGTATATGACGGAAATCAAGCAGTATTAGATATCTTTATCACTGCGTGTGGGACATTTTTAAAATCTTTTTATAAAGTAAACGACATTGACGGCAACATCATGCTTTTACGCTTGATTCTAATCAAACTAACCGCGATGACTCGAACAGTGGGAAGACTTCAAACGGTTATTAATAGCGTATTTCGGCGACCAGAGAAATATCAAATGTCTGGTAAGAGACTTAATAAACTTTTGAATAGAACCTAATCAATCATCCTACCAATTTGGTATGAGATGCCAAGATGTGAGGAGCTTAATCTAGACCAAACTGAAAATTGAAGAACTCGACCAAAACATACGTTTATTAAAGACGAAGATGTACGACGAAATGGCATTAGACACATACATCAACGCATTATCTGAACGGTTATCGGACAAAATAAACTTTCGACATCTCCAAAATTTAGAAGAAGTAATGAACATGATAGTAGAGAAAGAAAACGTTATGTATTACAGAAATAGGATACATAATCCTAATGCAAATAAAAATTACTCACCGATGAAAACAATACTAGCCACGAGACAATTACCAACACAACTGAAATTTACATCCCTTAACGCACCAACGAATGAATCTCGAATGAATAATACAAACTTTAATAACACAAATTCCAACAACCAATTTAGACAATTTCCAAGACCAGCATTTAACTCAAACTTTACAAAACCCGTATTTACACCAAGGTTTAATCAAAACGTAAACAAACCAAGGCAAACATTTGGCGCAAATTCCAGCAAAAACATACCTAGGACAAATAACACTAACAACCCCAACAATTATTACAAACCAACTCCTATGGACACTTAATCTGGTAACACTAGACAGAATACTAAAATATCGCAAATCAGACCAAACTACAACCAAAAACAAAACTTCACTTCCGAAGAACTATTCCACCAAGAAGTAGAAGATTTTGACAACCCGGAAGCGAATAATAACGCAACTTTGAGTTGAGAGGATGAGACAAATTACGAATGCAACAACCCTTATGAAAATTACGAAGAGCACGACGAAGAAAATGCGTGCTTAAATTTTCAATTAGACCGATTCAAATACGACCCAACGTAATTAATATAAACAACATCAATCAACACATTTTACCATACATAAAAATACCTCACGCAGAACTTAAATTACTAATCCATACCGGATCTTCAAAAACTTTAATTAGCCCCAGAACCGTACAAAAACATTATTTAGATTTTTTAGAAAGAGATCCCTTCAAAATCAATGTATAATTGAAGGACATATTACAAAAGGTTAATGGAAGTTCATAAACCAGACATGAGAACAGATGTGGATACTTTGAATTCCAGACGTAACATGACACTGCAGGTGCGGGTCACAATGGATTATAGAAACTTATTGTTAGAATTAAGATTACTCAAAAGTAATACTTTGTATTGAATAAATAAATAGCAAACCAGAAATTTGCAGTTCCCATAAACAATGTGAGAGGCAGGGATAGCATAAATACCCTCAGGAGCCCAAGATGACCAGTCAGCCTAGAGTTTCACAACTTTAACATTGTTGGTTGTTCAGCTACTTACCCTAATTTTAATTAATTTAAATAGTGGTTGTCAGCTTAGACTATTTTTTAATTTCAATACGTTACTGCATATAACATACTAAAATTCACATTGTAATTTCTGTTTAAATAAAATTAATAAAAGAGTTTTTTGGAAGCAGCCTTTTTAAGAAGCCGCTCCAAGAGGCTCAAAACCTATCTCGCGTACAAAATTCTTTCTGTGGCGACAAATAATTTGACAAAATAGAACTACAACAATAATTACATTTCTAAATAATTTACTTGCAACAATTTATTCACAAGAACTTACCGACAGATAAAAACAGTACAGTCATGGTCACTGACGTAACAAGTCTACTTTGTTTTTAATATAATTGTTCATATACGAGCCCAACAATAGTTTTTCTGAGCTCTTATGTCACTTTTCCGAACTCTTATGTCACATTACCGACATAGCTAGACAACAACGTAGTTTCCGAGCTAAAAAATGATGGGAAGCACGCTTCCTCTGTGTTGGTCAAACAAAAATGTTATTACTGATATGGGGGTTAACCATGTTTGTTATATGTTTTCGGGGTCGCTGAAACCCAATCCGAGTCTATTTTACCTCATCACATCAGGTTTACGACATAACTTCAAAATGCAACGATGCTATGTGACATACATACTTAAATATCGACGGATTTATTTCAAACTTGGTATCTAGTAATTTTTGTGATTGTTGGTTACGTTTAAAACCCTGTAGTAGTTTTTTCTGCATGAATATTTATTCATCCTACTTCTATTTAAAATTCCTTAAAATTTCTAGACAAATCATAAAAACTATCGTTCAATAAGCTTGATTTCCTGCCATTTAAATTAGTACTATTTTATAAAATTTCTCAAGTACAATGCGTATAATATTTTGCCATATGGAATCAAACAGCTGCTTAGCAAACTTCACATTACAAAGTTGCTACAAACAAATTCTATCACCTGCAGTAAATACATTTCAATTACAGCTGCACATAAATGCACGGTTTCTTTTTAAAATATAAGGCTACTTAACATCTGCCTAGTAAATGAACACTTGGAATGAGTTTATCTATACCAAGTTTATACTCCATCAAGCGGTATGTTTATCCTGCAGATATGCAGGTGTTTCAAAGAAATAAGATTGTTTTCTTTTGTTTCAAAATTCTTTGTTAACATGTTATCTCCTTGTTGGCAAGCTGTTACAGCTGGCAGTTCAGCTGCCGTCTAAGAATTCTGCACACTTGATCCTTTGGCGATGTTTTTTAAGTCAAATATCTCCCCTCATGCATGGAAAGTGCTTGAAAAGCGACAGATTGAATACAACATCCTCTTAGCGAAAAGACGTGCTGTAAAATCGCGCTTTTAAAATGCTTTCTGTGTTAGTATGAGTTATGTTGATGGTTCTAGCATCCAGCCCATAGAAAAATGCAGCCGCATTTTCTCATCTTAAGATGTTTCCAGCAAGAAGCCGATACTAAAGGTACAGTTTTTTTTTGCTTACTTATGTTTCCGTTTTGCAAGATGTGCATTTTTTTGGTTGATTATCCAGTAAATTGCAGATTTTACGCTACCAATTGCACGCTGCAACATGAACAATTATAACTTCTGCCTGGTTCTGCTCCTTTTCCTAAGGTGTATACTCCTACAGTCAATGCTGTTCACTTTCCTAACTGTGATACTGCTAGTCCTTTATTTAACCTCGATAAAATTTTATCTGTTTCTGTCCCTTTATCTAACGTAACTGAAGTGTGCGTTGCTTGTGTTTCTTTTCGTAAGGTTGAATTTCTTACTGCCAATACTTTTCTCTTTCCACCGTGGATATTCTGACAACCCATGATGTTTCCTTTTGTACCGTTGACTTTCTTACCTCCAAACAACAAACAACTTTCTTCCTTAACTCGTTTCGAGTTTTCTAAACTACCCTCGCCCCCTCCTACACCGCGTGCTACAACAACTACATCCCCTGCTGTTCCTGTTTGGCAGAAAACTGCCCAAAAGAGGCAGACATTAGTTTATGCTCCTTCCGAACCGAAAGATGTATGTCGGCGAAGTCCTAATGTACTTGATCTTGTTTTATTTTCTTGCTGGCGTCGCAAACGTCTTAAGCCCAATACCTAGTCCTTGCGCCCCAGATTCTTTTGCCGACTTTGCTCTCTTTAGGTTTTGATTTCTGAACTTTAAGTTTTCTTTTTATTTACTTCCTTGTTTGCTGGGTTTTCTTTCTTTTTCCTTTTCTTTTCTTTGCACCCGTGTGGGTCCGGGAATAGAATAGTCCCATGGTACGACCTGCCTGTCGTAAGAGGCTACTACAACGGTCCAACACATACACACACACACTTTATACACGCCCAAAACATACTCACACGCTTCATACACACATTCACCCGCACACTTCATAAACACAGTTCTAGTTGGTTCTCCTTTCTTTCGTTTTCTCCTTGTACTCGTTGAACCCGTGTGGGTCCGGGAATAGAATAGCCCCATGGTACGACCTGCATGTCGTAAGAGGCGATTACAGCGGTCCAACACATACACACCTGCACACTTTATACACGTACACTACATTCACACACACAGCCCATACACACGCACACACACACACACACACACTGACCTACTCATACATCAACACACACACACACTCACATATTCATACATACACATACACGCACACACACACACACACACACACATGTAGTATATCGTTTCTTTTAACAGCGCTTTTCCTCTCTTCTTCTCGTTCTCCCTTGTTGTTCCTTTGCATACTTTGAGGCTTAACACTTTTGTCATTTTGGCTGTTACTGTTGGTTTTCTTCCTCGCTTCTTTTCTTTACTTTTGGTTTTGCTGCAGAAAACCAATCTTCTTTTAAGATTGAAAACTTTCCTGTTTCTTTCTGAAGAAATAGCCGCCCTTTGACGACTTTGACAGTATTGACGCCGTTCGACCTTTGCCTTCGTTCCGTGCTACTACCTACTTATCTTTTCCTGTACTTCTTTTCAATTTCTTTTTTTTGCTTTATCTGGTACCTTGGTTCTTCGAGCCGGATGAGAGTTCTTTTTTTGGGTGTGTCTCTCTTTATTTTTTGGTTTCTTTTGTTTCCGTAACGAATTTTCTTTTAGTTTTTAAGCAAATTTCTTTTTTGGTTGTTTTTTTTTGTTTTGTTTGATACTGCCCACTCCCGTACTTTTGCTTTACTATTCCGTCCTTTTAATTTTGCTGGGAGGGATTTGTTACGTTCATTTTCGGCGGTATTTGGTTATTTCATTTACATCGATTCCGTTTCTACTCCTTCAAACGTCGACAATATTCTGTTTACAATAAGTACGCTTAATGTCTACAAGGGGAGGGGTTCTCTTCCTTTTTGTATTTTTTTGGGGTTGTAAATTTTTGGTAATTTAGGTAGTGTAGTGTAAATGATTTTTATAGGCTTAATTGTTGTATTTAAGATAATGAATTAGAGCACATACACACCACACACTTTATACACGCCCAAAACATACTCACACACTTCATACACACATACACCCACACACTTCATACACACACACACATTCACCCACACACTTAATAAACACAGTTCTACTTGGTTCTCCTTTCTTTCGTTTTCTCCTTATACTCCTTAAACCCGTGTGGGTCTGGGAATAGAATAGCCCCATGGTACGACCTGCCTGTCGTAAGAGGCGACTACAACGGTCCAACACATACACACACGCACACTTTATACACGTACACTACATTCACACACACAGTTCATACACACGCACACACACACATGCACATACACTGACCTACTCATACATCAACACACACACACTTACATATTCATACATACACACACAAACACACACACACACATGTAGTACATCGTTTCTGTTAACAGCACGTTTCCTCTCTTCTTCTCGTTCTCCCTTGTTGTTCCTTTGCATACTTTGAGGCTTAACACTTTTGTTATTTTGGCTGTTACTGTTGGTTTTCTTCCTCGCTTCTTTTCTTTACTTTTGGTTTTTCTGTAGAAAACCAATCTTCTTCTAAGGTTGAAAACTTTCCTGTTTTTTTCTGAAGAAATAGCCGTCCTTTGACGACTTTGACAGTATTGACGCCGTTCGACCTTTGCCTTCGTTCCGTGCTACTACCTTCTTATCTTTCCTTGTACTTCTTTTCAATTTCTTTTTTTTGGTTTATCCGGTACCTTGGTTCTTTGAGCCGGATGAGAGTTCTTTTTTTTTTATTTCGGAGCGCTTTCTGTTGGTTTTTCATTGTTTATTTATTCCGTTAAGCGAATTCTGTTTTCTTTTCTTTTTATTACTATAAATTGGTTCTTCGAGCCGGATGAGGGTTCTTTTTTTGGGTGTGTCTCTCTTTATTTTTTGATTTCTTTTGTTTCCGTAACGAATTTTCTTTTAGTTTTTAAGCAAATTTCTTTTTTGGTTGCTTGTTTTTTTGTTTTGTTCGATACTGCCCACTCCCGTACTTTTACTTTCCTATTCCGACCTTTTAATTTTTCTGGGGTGGTGGTGGTGGTGGTGGGGGTTTTGTCACGTTCATTTTCGGCGCTATTTGGTTACTTCATTTACATCGATTCCGTTTCTACTCCTTCAAACGTCGACAACATTCTGTTTACAATAAGTACGCTTAATGTTTACAAGAAGAGGGTTTCTCTTTTTTTTTGTATTTCTTTGGGGTTGTAAATTTTTGTTAATTTAGGCAGTGTAGTGCTAATGATTTTTATATGCTTAATTGATGTATTTAAGATAATGATTTAGAGCTGTTGTTTTTAGGGTCGTAATTTCTTGTTTTTTTTTTTGTAATTAATGTGGAGGACCTAAAAACGGTAGCTCGCTATTGTAAGTATTGATTCTTTTATGTTTCGTTCATTTTTGGCACTACTGTTCTCGTGTAATATATATTTATTTGGTAATTAGAGGTTGTAGGATTATTTTTATGAATGTGTAATTTTTTTTAATTACAGGTTTTTCTTTAATTTTTGTATGTATTATACCCCGCCCATTCACCGAATGAACCCGGTCAATTTCTTATTTCTTCTTTGGCTTTTAGGCTACCTAAATGTACGTAGCATAGTCTATACATGCATAAAACGTTTTTCACTTTCTGGATATCGGATATTCATAATTATCAAAAAAAAGGAAAAATATAATACCGAGCAGCCTATATTATGTACGGTGTGTAAAATTATTTTTTTAAAAGGATTGTGTTGAGTTATTAATATGTACACATTTGAAAATCACCACGTGTTTGTATAATTATTTATTCTAGTTTCTAATTTTAGTATAAGTAACCCCACTGCATGCATTTCATGAAATTGTTTATTGCCATGAATGTACGCTCCAAGAATCAATTAGTATTGAATTTGCTGGGCAACGTTTTCAATAGATGTTTTATTTACAGATCTTGTTGGTTAATACAGCATAGGCCGATAAACAATTCTATTCAAAAATACTCTAAGTTTTCAACTTCGGACTAGTACTACTGTAGTGAGTAGCTATCAATGGCAGATGCAAGAGCTTTTGAGTTGTTTCTCAAGTCGTTACCCTACGAAACTGCGCAAAGTGACGTTTTTTGATAATATAATACTAAATTTTACGGTGTTTGGTAAAACTATTTAGGATTACCCAACCGAGCGCCCTCGTAGCACAGTAATTACGTCAATGCTATCATTTGATTATACTATAGTTAGGCCCTCAAACAAGAACTTAAAATAACCAAGGAGACTATTGTTCCCTTGCCACCCAAAAATGGCAATCTAACTGAAAGTATTCAACAACCGTTTGCTAACTGTTACATATCCTCTCCCATCTCAAGGCAATGCAAATAACTTCCGCTAAAACCATTACCTAAGATTAATTTTAAGTCGCCGACAATTATACTCATAGATACCGCAGCCAATCCTACCTGTCTTATCACAAAATTTTTTAATGTGTATACTTGGATTTATTTGAATAATTCGGTGAACTGTTTGCACTACTTTCAAATGTGTATTTCAACGATAAGCTATTTAAATACTAAGTATACTGTCAATGTACACAAATAACGAAACAACGCGTATTGAAATCGGAAAATGTTACAAAATGTTACATGCATGCGATATTTAGTCGAAATTTAACAAGGTTTTTAATTTCACTTACACGTGTTGATTACTTTGGAACATTGGTTTGAACATGATAACTTATCGATGACTTGTATCGGTATTCATACACTGTGAGTGCGATACAACGGCATAAACAAATCTCTCCCTCTTTCTTTCTCTCGTTCTCTCTTTCTTTCTATATTGCTATATTGCGGTGCTAAAAAGTGTTGTAGCACGGTACTGCAAATTTTAAATTTGAGACTACTGACTTATCTTCTTTTCTAACTTTTCTGTGCGTGGCGATCTCAACAGAAATCATACCAAGGAATTTACAAAATGAAATAAAACACAGCAATCAAAAAAAACATCTATACATTTAAAAACAAATTTCTCTCATACAAAAGAATATAGAACAGTTTGCCGCTTAAATTTGTACCTAAAATTATTCCCAAAATATTATTAATATCATCCTTATCTAAGCTTTGTTAAAATTTACAGAACTCATATCTTTCCTCTAGTGGATAATTTACTTATCTCCCACTACCACGCTTGTAAGGGTTTTGGCCAAAAATGCTTGATAGATATATTAAAGATCAAAATGCTTCGAACTCTGACCTCAAAATTTTCAGATAAATATCCGCTTTACAAAACAAAATTATTGTAGAATTAGGAACCTATTCTAGCTTACAAATATACAAATATTTTTAACAATTATAACAAAGAAATGTAAATCTTTATACTTGCAATGGAAAAATAGCACTTAAATTCTATTTAAATCTTCACGTAGAATGTTAATTTTCAAAGTGTATCCTTTCATTTTTTTAATTAATTAGCTTTAAAGTAGCTCCTGCCTCGAAGAATGTTTAATCTTCATTGACTTTTACAAAACAAATGATACTTCATCAATAAATATGCAACTCTGCATGATATTTGGGTTTAAACATAATCAAACGCGAATTAATTACTCAACGTTACATTTTGCTCGCTTTATGAAGGAATGACTCAATAATGTCGATTAATTCTGTTTATACATAAAATTATCTTAATTTCCGAATCTTGCTGTTCCGTTTGGAACATAATACACCATAATATTGTCATAATTTCGACAATGACGCTCTGTATCATCTAATTAGTGTCCAGTTACTTAATTTACGAGCATTGCAAAGCGTGGTATTTATCATTGTTCAACGCACGGAGTTGATGAGCTGTTTCTCTCTTACTTATTTAAATCCGGAAAGCTATAAAAATAATCTTATCGATTTTAGGGGTTTTTAATGTTCGTATGGGTTTTTCGAATAAACGTTTATTAATTAATTTATAGAACATTTCTTAGTAAGATGACGGATTTGTCTTTATATTCGCAAAGATACTTAAAAAACACTTAAAACTCATGAAGCTACTAAAATACTCTTTATTAAAAAATGGATTTATGTTATACACACACGGCAGTCAATTTAGCTAATTAAAGCTTCCGCTTTCTGTATGGTTTTGCAAATGCAAACAGATTTTCATCTTTATAATTATAATCAAACCTTGCTTTTTTTTTTAAAATAAAACGTGTTTTATGCACGGAAGGTGAGGTTTTATAATAAAAGAAAATAAATCGATCCACTATTTATTAAAGATTGAAGCACTTTTTACGTTATCTCCCAACAATGATTTTCAAGAGGTTTAAAGTTTTATATTCGTTTTATAATCTTGCCCCTAATGTAATAAACAAAAATTGAATCACATAATTAATTAGAGCTTTATTGAGAAATGCCATAGCTTTGTATTTTATCTATTAGTATTGAAAACCCCGTTTTTATTAAGTGGACTTTTATTTACACACACGGAAAACTATCTAGTACGTTAAAAGTACTTCTTTTTAGTCTACACAGAAATATATGTCGCTTTTCTTTTATATCTACACACGGAAAAATTCTAAAATGGAGACAAATTTAATATATAAGCCGGAACTTTGTTCAAGTTTAATCCATTCATTAACTCGTCCAAGCAATATATAAAGATTCAAGATAAATTTGCGATTCCTAATCCAAGTAATATGTAACGTTAAATAATTAATGCGAATTTGATTATTTTAAAGCCAAGTAATATGTGACGATTTTATTCGAAACAAAATAACATGCCAAATTGCATGAAGCTTATACGTTTAAATAGTTTCAAGTATGGAACTTTGAAGTATCATTTGTTTTATAAAGATTAAAGATTCTTCAATATAAAAAGTTACTTTAATGTTAATTAATTATAGATAAAAATAGAAAATGCATCTTGAAAATTAAGATTGTAAATGGAGATTTTAAATAATATGGGCGATCCTGTATGCTAAGCTTATAATGTCAATTTAAAAATAAAAGCAGAAAATATGTACTTCCGTTGTATACGAATTGGATAAGCGCTATTGGATTTTGAAAGTATTAATTTTAGATTTGAGTATTTTGTCATTTGCCTTTAAGGTAGAATAAGTCGTAACCATATATTATTTGTAAGGAAATTTACCACAAGGCCAGGGTTCGAAACATTTTGACCCTTAAATAGACTATCTGTCAATGAGTTTTGGCCAAACATCCTTCCAAGCGTGGGAGCAAACGACAGATAAATCCACAAGAGAAGAGATTTGAGTTATCAAAGATTAAGTAAGGAACATTTTAATAATTAAGTACTTGTTAAGAATAATTTTTTGTTTGAAAATTATGCTGTAAACAGTTTTATATTCTTTTGTATAAAAGAAAGATATTTTTGACTATATAGATGTTTTTAAAGATTGATGTGTTTGATTTTATTTTGTAATTTCATTCCTTCCGTTGAGCCAATTAGAAAAAGAAAAGTTAGAAAAAAAGGTAGGTTAGTTCTTTCAAATTTCCCACTGTTGTACCGTGTCACAGCGACGCTCCAACGCGAGGTCTTAATACAGCTATATATATATATATATATATATATATATATATATTGCTGTGAAACCTCTTGAATTACCTGGTCTGTTGATTTTCTTCTGTTAATCGCCTCGGCTGCTCCTCTAGATAGCTTTCATCCTCATACATAAAAAACAAACACATTCCTACCACAAACATCAACGTTAACTCTATTTACATCAATATTCAGAATACATTAAATTTTCAAATTAAATTTCAGCATAAAATTCAGTTTTAAAAGAATTTCAAGATTAATTTTATTATCACTTTAACGTGCATCCAGAATTAAAGTCCTTGTTGGATGCCTACTAATTAATATAACAATATAAGCAGACCGGAGTCTGAGTATAAAGGAGCATCTACCACCCCTTTACGTTAATTAACCAGGTTCGTCTAATTGAGCTCAAAGACATACCCATATTTTCATCATAATTCAGAATATCAATACTAAATACCCTTTCTACTTAAACAAGCAAATTTCATCTTAAAATTAAAATTTTATGGTTAGTACAATTTCACTAATGTCCATTTAAAGTAAATCAATTATAAAGTTATTCAACACACACAAAATGTCAAACAAAATAGTATAATTTACCTGAAGGTTACTGTCCTCGAAGCTTCAATGTACATCGTCCCTTTAGTAATCACACCATTCCAACAGGATTATATTTACGGCTTCTAATTCTCAACGCTTTTAAAATTTTCTCCATCACCATTTATTTAAAGTTGTTTCTGGGCTTTTCCAGAACTCATCTGTGTATATCTGACCCTTGTTTCGTGGATCCAGACACGTATTTGAACCATTTAATTATTAACACCCCGAAAATAACAAAGAAATTCATACTTCTTTCACCAAGATACGCCAAAACTGCCTACTTTTGTGTATACATTTGTCGTTGTAAATTTTGCTAATTGGTACAGTGATACTAAATTTTATTACCTTGTATCTAAATGCACTGAAGTACATTCATGTTAGCACGTAAATAACAAACTATTTTGAATCACTAAAATATACGAGCAAAATTTTAAATTCTTTTATCAAACTAAAATGCACTGTTTAACATCTTGAATCAAGTCGCGGATGTAAGAGCTTTTAACGCATCGAATAGTCAAAAGTCTAAGAGACCGAAATTCATATTACCACCGGTATATATAGCAAAAGCCTGTCTGTCGGTCTGTTCCCCAAAACAGACAATTCTTACGAATTTCTCATTCTATGTTCCCAGTCCGTCGCTCGCGCATCGGTTTTTACGAAATTTTCACTCGCCCCATTTAAATCTCAGAAATTCTCACACGGCACGCAAACATGTCCGAGAAAACTAATTAATTTTGTACCGAAATTGTTGTTTCTACCTCTGATATTTGCCTCCTATTTTCAACCAATTGTGACCCTCGTGACGTTGCTTAAATCACGCCTTTCACTATATGTGTCTTTGCTTGACGCATTTTCTCTTTCCTTTTCTAACCTGTTCGTATTGGTGCAAATGGATATTCTTTATTCTCGATTATATTTTAGTCCATGTGGACTATCTGGGTTAAATAACCCCGTATCGCACATTCTCGTGAATATTAAGCCCCGGTTTCTCCAAGATTCTTTGAAACCATTTGTTATCTACACAATTTTCACCGTACGTGATATTTAAACTACGCAGGTGTTCAAAATAATATTAATTCTCAGAGCTTTTAAATAAACCCTGTTTTGTATTTCGTGCTAAAGCATCTGACCGTTTCCAATATCCTTAGAATCGACATGTTTATCTAAACAAATTAAACTGAAATTGCCTTTTAAAATACGCAGGTGTGTTCAAACATCCTATTTCTAACTAACACTTCTAGGATTTGCATTTCATTTGGTTTTACAAGTTTCTATAGATATTATCTGTACGTTTTGTTCAATACCGGTTACTTGAAATAGAGTTAATTAAGATAAATTTTGCACGTAATTTCCATTTGTTTAGGAATAATTACATTACACGCAGAGCTTTTTTAATACTGCTTCTTTTGATATAAAGCGTCTTGTACATGATTTAAATCTCTTATGTTTAATGAAACTAATAAATTTTTATGCTTCACGGTTTTAATAACGCGTATTATCTAATAATATTCATTATACACGGTGATTAAAATTGTTTGATGTGATTATTTTATTTTCTACCCTGGTCTAAATATGAGTAATATATATATATATATATATATATATATATATATAACATTGTAATTTCTTGGACGTTGGTCAATGTATATCTATAGTTATTTCAAAAAGTAGGTAGAATAACTATAACAATTTGTAATTGCGTTTATTATTTTTATTTTTAAGACGCGTTTCGGTCATCAGGACCATTATCAATTATGTTCTAAAACTGAATTGTAGATTGTGTATCTAAGCTAAAGTAAAACATTTAAACATTTGTCACGAATATAAAATTTGCTAAAAATTGTCACTTAATAAAAATAAAATGATGTTTTACATTTAAAAATTTTATTTTTATTAAGTGACAATTTTTAGCAAATTTTATATTCGTGACAAATGTTTAAATGTTTTACTTTAGCTTAGATACACAATCTACAATTCAGTTTTAGAACATAATTGATAATGGTCCTGATGACCGAAACGCGTCTTAAAAATAAAAATAATAAACGCAATTACAAATTGTTATAGTTATTCTACCTACTTTTTGAAATAACTATAGGTATACATTGACCAACGTCCAAGAAATTACAATGTTATATATATATATATATATATATATATATATATATAGCTGTATTAAGACCTCGCGTTGGAGCGTCGCTGTGACACGGTACAACAGTGGGAAATTTGAAAGTACTAACCTACCTTTTTTTCTAACTTTTCTTTTTCTAATTGGCTCAACGGAAGGAATGAAATTACAAAATAAAATCAAACACATCAATCTTTAAAAACATCTATATAGTCAAAAATATCTTTCTTTTATACAAAAGAATATAAATATATATATATATATATATATATATATATATATTTGCTGTGATAAAGACACCATCTTAATCACTAAGGGCTAGAGGAGCAAATATCCATTAAGGTCGTTCGCTGTTTGCGGTTACGTTTTGTATTAGCTAAATGGATGCATCGTCTACACATATCTTTCATTCAATATGAAGGTAAGAAATTTTAATAAGAAAGAGTTAATCGTTTTACTGAAATGAATTTGCATGAATTATTAATACAAAGCGCTATAAGTAGACAGTCACGTAAGCGCTAGTTAATTCATGAATAAAAACAAACATTTGTATGATAATGACTATATGAAAACAATATTTGTTACCAATCAAGACAACATTTAGAGCGTTTAATAATTTATGATAGTAATTAGCGTCTAGAAATTGAAATCGATTTTGCATTAATCAGAGTGCCTGACGAATGGAACCTTTGTTAAGAACTGAAACAATTCTTATTGGTTAGGAGTACGTGCCTATATGCGGGCTTTAATACATTGATAGAATGGAATTTTCATAATAATAGGGCTGTTTATAATAGGAATTGGACGTTATATATGTATTATTCCTGTGGCAACCGCCGCTCGTTGGAGCGCCGCTAAAATAGTGCTGTAACACTTCTGTGAATAGGGGGTTTGCCCAATTTAATCTTGTGACAGTAATGGGAAATTTGAAATTACTATTTTCTTCCTGTTCTTTTGCTTCTGGCTAGCTCAACGGTAATTATACTGTGGAATTTACAAAATGAAATGAAACCGCAATCTCAAGAAGCATCTATACATTCAGAAACTTTTTTCTTCTATACAAAAGAATATAGAACAGTTTACAGCTAACTTCATACATAAAATTATTCCTAAATGATTACACAAATAATTCTTACTTAATCTTTGTTAACAGGTACACAATACTTTTTAATTAATAGGTGAGTAATTTGTCTATCTTTTATTACCCCGTCCGTGAAATGTGATTGGACAATAATTCTTTACAGATAATTTATTAATGGTCAAGATGCTATGGACTCTGACCTCAACATTTGATACAAACTATTCCTTAGCAAGTAAAAGAAAATGTGAACTTATTTTAATTTAAAATATTCAAATATTCTCATCGATTAACAAAGAAATCTAAAATGTATACTTGCAATCTTATGGTTAAATAGCGCCTATCGAAATTTTATTTCCAGCATGATTAACAGTGTTAAAAGTTTCCTGGCTCCATCTTAAATTCCCATCAGTTTATCAGTTTCAAAAGTACATCTTGTATTTTTAATTAATGAAAATCCAGAGTAGTTCTTGTATCAAAGAACGTTCAATCTTCATTGTATTTTGCAAAACAAATGCTGATTTATTAAATAAATTGCTCTAAATCTTACATGACAAATGTCGAATCAAATTTTGAATAAATGTTACATACTGCTTGGTTTAGAAAGTATGACGAATCGCTAATGGATTCCTCTAATCAAATTCCGGGTTATATATAAAAGCTATCTCCATACGTCATTATCCCAAGTTGGTCCTGATCCATCCAGAAAATTATTCACGGCTGATGTAAAAGTTTACAAGAAATTCACGGTTTTAACGATCCAATTAGTATCACGCTATATTTTACGTATGTAGTAAAACGTGCCGTTTATCCTTGCCTAATGCACAATGTTAATGGTCGTGCCTCATTCCTTCTAATTGAAATACATAAGGCTATAAAATATTTCTTATCAATTTTATAGCATATTACTGTTCGCTCGAGTTCCTCGAACCAATGTTTATTCAATATTTCTTAGTAATTTCTTAGTAATTAATGACGTTTTTGAAAATTATAAAAAATGTTTTATTTAAAAACCCTTAAAATGAATTAAAATGTTTACATACTTCATGAATGCAACAAAACATTTTTATAATTTACGTCATTAATTACTAAGAAATTATTAAGAAACATTAAATAAACATTGGTTTGAGGAACTCGAGAAAACACTAATATGCTATAAAATTGATAAGAAACATTTTATAGCCTTATATATTAGGTCCCAATTATTATTTCCTCTTATTAACTATAATACCTTAATATTTATCTACTTGCCTTGTGCAATTAATTACCTAATATGTATATATATATATATATATATATATATATATTGTTGTGATACGGTAGCAATAACCCGGTGCGCCCTTTTTGTGAAATAAAAAGGTTAAAATTTTTTTTTTGTCAATTTTTAACTTTTACTTTAATTTTAATTACCCGGGCTAGCTCAGTTTTTAATTACGCACGGCGCTCGTGACAATACGATAAGAAAGCCTTTAAATTCTCCTTCTAGTTCCTGTTTTTTAAGTCAAAACGTTAACTAGAACTTGTTTTTAATAATTGAATTAAATTCTTTTAAATATTATCATTTCCAAGAGTAATCAAAAAGTCAGAAAAAACCTCCCTTATTATTATTATTTGAAGCCCTATGAACGTTCAGTAAACTTCTTTCATTATTTACGTAGTTTATAACGTGTATTAGTAATGATCTTTGTTGACCCTAACATAAAGTTTTCATCAAAGGAAACTTAAAATATTGAAATAAAATTAAAAAAAAATACAACGAAATATTCCCAAATAAATTACAAAAATTATTTATATTAGCTAACCTGCTATTTCCAGTTTGAACTCGTTTTTGCTCTAACCGCTTCCGTATTGATGATTTTTATATAGTCCCAATGTCAGCATTTTCTTAGTACTGCTTCTCCTTTATGAATTATTTTAGCGTCTCTACCAAACTTCCTGATCGAATCCAGTGATAAATAATAGAGTAAAATCTTTACTAAATTTCCACATCGAATTCAGTAGTTAATTAGAGTTCCCTTTTCGAATCCAGTAATTATTTAGGAGTCTCACATCGGATCCCGTAATTACTCAGAGTCCTTTTTATAGTAGAAATTAGAATTTAATTTATAAACAACCTTTTATTACTTACGTTTTTACAAAATCAAAACGACAAAACCTCTTTTAATGTTGCACTATCATATAATTTATTGTTTAACAATTAAAACACTTCCAATTCATTCACGCAAATACTTTTTCTGGGTAATGTGTACCATACTTCAATTTATGGTAAACTGATTTGTTTACAAATTTGGTCGTATTTAAAAGCGTCGCCTATCTGTTGACAAGCTCATAGTTCAACGATTGCGCTTCGTTGTACGTGATTATTGCATACAAAGTTTTGGATATTCCCATGGAATTTTGCTGTATATTGAAATTGACGCGCTAATTTCGGCACGTAGCATTTCTATTTATTGCATTCATTCTCTTGAGTCTTCACATTTTTAAATAACGTAGACCATTGTTTGTACAATAAATTTAATGAACTCTGGCTCTATCACCATGCCGTGTTTGTTTCCAATTTCTCAGGAGTTTGATTTTAGATTTTTAGTTACGTAGATTTAATACAATTTATGTATTAAATTATATGCGTTTTCTATCTTACACACCTTAAACCTGCTTGTTTTAATTCAGATTCTTGGCGTAATCGTGATGCATTATTCATGCGTGTCGTGTTTCAGCTTCCATTCATGCTGTTTTACGACTTGAGAATTTGTTTATTTAATTAAATCTTCTAAAATACTTTTTATTAATTAAAATAATTGTGACTATTGTTTATATACAGGGCGTTGTCATTTACTTTCTAGCCTAGTTGCTGTATTTCTTGTTTTCTTCAAAAAACTGTCTCGTTTTTGAGCCCTTATGTAATTTTTATGAAGTGCACTATACTATTAGTCCAAACTACCCCTAAATGACCTTATTAACACAGCAATATATATATATATATATATATATATATATGAATTTTGAATATAAATGAATTGCTATTTATGGAATAGAAAATGAATCGAATATGAAAGTCAGTGTTTATTAAAGAATGGTTTAACGACGGAACGAGTGTCGGTTAAAGTAACGCACAATGTTATTGCTTTAAAGGATTAAGAAATATATACATATTGATTTTAGGTCATCTTGGAATGGACAATCAAAGCATTGAACAAAAAGCTGGTGTTTAACCGCTTTCTATCCCGACTTTTATAAACATTTCCAACAATTGGGATTTATTAATGTCATAAATAATTATTGGAAACAGAAAAATGTGAAGTGGTGATAGGATTATTGATGGATTAAATTGAATGTTTTTTAAAATATTTTTAGCAATACTTCACCAGAGTAAACTTAAGGAGCTTAAGTTTTTTTAAGGAAAGTATATTTGTATGCACATTAAAATTATTTTATGTTATTAGAAGTTAAGAGTAGGTTATATTTTATTTGCATTGATTTATGTACTAAATACAAAGTAGGTTATTGTAAAAGAACATGTAGCTACCCCGCTGACGTATCCGTAATTGGAAGCGGCATTGTGTTTTGAAAATTTCTATAATTATGATAATATCCAATTCGTGTTTTAAGATGCTTTAGGTGAAAGTAATGTACGTGACAAAGTTCAGAACACCGAAACAACGGAGAGCTATGCAGAATAACCGTCCTCCGTAAAAGGTATAATAGCAGAAGGAATTGCTGTGATTAAACGGTTAGGCGCCCCTTAATTATGACAAGCAGAAAAAGCCTTTCAGGGTGGTTTTTGTATTTAAACTATTTTATTTATTTTCTTTCATGATTTCTTCCATAGGAACCTAGTGCAGTTAACCGACGCATCTTTATATTACTACGAGATCCAACCCTTCGAGCATATCAAAATTTATTAGCTTAGTGTTCATTTTACCACAAACAACTTTTAAGATGTAGTGCTACGGAAGAATATTTAAGATTAACTGAATAGATTATGCTCGTAATATTAGGTCCTTAAAATTGTTTTGGAACGAAATATCACAAGGTGGAAGACGTAATAGGGCGTTAAATCTTATTTTGAGGCATGTTGAATGACAGGATAATAATAGACGGCAGAGATGAAGATGAAGCGTGCAGAGGAAGAAAAAGCTTAAGTGTAGGTGCAGACTGTACTTAGAAAGACCAGATAAAGATAGGTACAGAGGACTGAAAGGGTTAGATCAGGATAGGATACTGAAGAGCTACACTAAACCGACTCGGAGGTTATCTAAGAGAAAAATAGTTTCTAAGGTATAATGCTAGTCATATATTTTTTGGAATTTTTCAGTTCCTTAGATGAAATAAAATGCAATTACCGTTTTCGTAGTCGTTTAAATTAAAAAAAGCATTAATTGTCATTGTTTATTAGTATGTGAACCTAGGATCTGTTACTAACCCAATTCATTTCTTTTTCGTTAGTCAAACAGAAATGTAGCTGCAATTAGATAATATTAATATTAATGTTGACATTTTGTAGCAGACACATAAAAATGTAAATTAGTTTTATGACTACATATGAAATAATTTATTCGTCCATTAATTTACACATATAATTTGGCATTTAAAAGTTTTTTCATATTTTTAATTATGAAATTTGACTAAATTTTTTTTCTGCAATTTGAATTTGTACAGATTTTTTTAAAGTTTTTATAACTTTGTGAATTAATTTCTCGTATATTTGATATCAAACGTTTCCCACCTTAAAAATTGATAGGTTATATATTTTAATAAAAATCTATTCCGTGTTGACCTCTACGAAAAAATCCATGTATCGTTCTAGAAAAGAAGATACGACCAAATACACACGACCATCGGCAACGAATACAAGGTCTACTTGATATAAAAATTAAGAGATATTTTAACGGGACCTAGATAAGTTAAGTCCTGCCAAAGCATACAAACTAGGCGCGATTACTGAAGATTTATTATAGGCTGTTCAAATCCTGTCCAGAAGTGGGTCCAATAAGTGAAATTTGTTCATTTTTTAATGTCGCGTTTCATAATATGTTAGTTTGGATAAATTAATATAAAAATGTTCTCCTGTACGTGATTTTTTATTGCCTATAAATTATATTTACGAAACGAACTGTATTCATTTCGATATCTGATATTTTGACATAAAAACTATGGCTTTAGTACGTTATTTAAGTAAACATTAGGTAACAGGAAAAATTTATTAATGCCAGGTAGTTAAATGAATCTTTGGAATGAGTACACCTTCAAAAATTTATAGAACCTTTGCTAGCTTACATTAGTAACGTGATTGTTTCATTATAATATTAAGTTAGGACACAGAAATAAACAGAAAAGTACCTCACGTATGTTAAATACAACCAATAACAAAGATTGGGACTTTACAATTGTTAAAATAATGCAGCGGGATTTCGATAGTTACATAGGTAGAGATAGTGGACGAATATACGAAATAAAAATAAATGATTACTTCAAACGCTTACCTTTCGAGTTCTAGCGACGAGTAGCACAAGTAGTTTTGCGGCCGGTCAGCGGAAAACGATTATGGCAATCGTCTAGGACGAAAATCGATTAATATAAAACTTTGACTGCGTCCGTCTAGTGCGGAATACGATTGTGCAATGTTGTCTTGTCTTCTCCATGGCGGTGATAAGATGTTTTTGCACATGTGTGTGTAGCATAGTTTATTTATATCGCCGAACTTATAGGCAGTGCTTGAAGTAATGACACGGAACATGAAATGAAAATTGAATACCGGGCGGAGGTAAATGATTAACAAATTCTAAGTGCGGATTAATTAAGCGGTTATAATCTATCACCCACCAAAATGCAAGGTATTTTAAAGAGAAAGAATTAAAAAGAGGGGGCCAGAATGAAAAGGCGAAAAGGAAAAAATTTACAAAAACAGAATATGTTTTTCACTACATTGCGGCAAAGGACACAGCTTTGCCACAGAACGCTTCAGCTTCCCCTGATCGGGTATAAGTGTGATCACCCTAACAACAACATCCGTCCAAGGATGCACAGCCTCAACACCGCCGAGGGACCAAAGAAGGGGAGGAACATTAACGAACTTGAACAGCACTAAGGTGCCAACTCAACTGGAGGAGACGGTGTGTGCTATTTAGAGCGCTGTTGAAGCGAGTGCAAATACTCCTTGGACCAACGGGACCAAAAATCGTGTTGAATCCGCTGGAGCAATTTCCAGCGAGAGAAGTGGTTAAGCGGAAGATGAGAAAGGGCGAGTTCCGGAGCGGTTAAAGGTGCCAAAGTCAGAAAGTGACCAGGTGTAAAGCAAGTCAAGTCATTGGGATCACTGCTCATGGATGTGAGAGGACGCGAGTTTTAGATGGACTCGATTTGAACAAAGACAGTGGCCAGTTCCTCGTAGGTTAGTACTTGTTCATCGATGGTACGAAGAAGCAAGGTTTTAACGAATTTCACCCCCGCCTACCACAAGCCACCAAAATGAGGTGAAACCAGCAGTATAAAATGCCACAAAACATGGTCCTTAGAAGCAACAGATTTGGCTAGATGAATTGACTGTTACGAGCACCCACAAAATTTGTACCACAATCACTATAGAGGCGATCACAACGGCCACGCCTGGCAATAAATCAGCAAAGAGGCACTAGAAAGACGTCCGTTGACAAGTCGGATACGACTTCAAGGTACAGCGCTTTGGTAGCCATACAAATAAAAAAACAAATGCAAATTTAAAACTTTGGCGCCTCGTAGTTGAGACATGGTAATAGAAAAGGGACCTGCGAAGTCGACACCCGAACTCAAATAAGATTTTACTTGAGTAACTCGTCATGACGGCAGGTTGCCCATAGGAGGTTGCAATACGACCGGATTGGTCTTCCGGCACGTTAGACAACGACTCAAAGCACGACGGATAGATTGCCGTCCAGAAATAATCCAGAAATGCCGACTGGCGAGAAAATGGACCATTTGCGTACCCGCGTGGAAGTATTTTAAATGGACAAAAACTGATATACAAATCCATAAAGCGACTTTTACTAGGCAAAAGGACGGCAAATTTCTTTTCAAAGGATAAGAATGCGTAAGACAGCCGGCCACTTTCCTGTACGATTCATTCTCTAATAAAGGGGGACAATTTGCGAAAATTCTTTTTTAGAACTGATTCAGACTGGAGGGCGTCCAGTTCAATTAATAAATGTGTTTGTTGAGTGTACTTAATCAAAGGGATCAAAGCATTATGTAGCTCGAAAGAGGACAAAGGTCCGGTGTATTTTGACAACGGACGTTATAGGTTATGAACAAAGCGGAGAATCCAAGCGACAATGCGAATAATGAATTGAAAAGAAGAATTATTTTCCAAAACTATTTCAATCCAAGAAAAGGACGCGATGGCAAGCAGAACAATAGAACGTTCTTCGATGAGAACTTTAGGAGAATTAAAATGTGGTATATGTGGACTGTATTTTTCAAACAAACGGTACAGGGCAGGGGATGCCGCCCACCATAAAGAACACTGGTAGAAGTCGCTAGGTAGTAAACCACGCGACCCGACATCGGTAGGATTTTTATTGGAGCAATATGATGCCAAGAAGCACGGGAAGTGTTTTCTTGAATACAGGAGACTCGATTTGCGACAAAGGTCTTCCAGCGCTGTGGTGGGGAACGAATCCAAAAAGGAACACCAAGGAATCAGATCAACAAAAATTTTTATCAAACGTAAGGTGGGAATCAAGAGCTTTGAGGATAAAGGTTAATAGTTTTAATGCCAACGTGGCGGCTAAACGTTCGAGTCTGAGCAAAGAAAGGGTACGAAGAGGAGCGACTTTAAATTTTGCGCAAACTAAGCGGACCTCAACGGCGGAAGGGGTAACAAAGCGAAAATAACCAACAGCACAGTAGCTACCATTGGAAACGTCAGCAAAGCAGTGAACTTCGCACGCAGTAAAATGTGGCGGGAGGTGCAAGCGGGGTAAAGCAATATCCGAAAAAAACGGTAACTTGAGCAAGTATCTTTCCGACAAACGGAGCAAGTCGGGGCGAGGGGGGCATCCCATTCTAATTTTAACGACCATAAACGTTGAATCAAGGAAAGTATAGGGGGGATAAAAGTCCCATGAGGTCGAAAATACGAGCTAAGTTAGAAGTAGGTTGCGCTTGCTACAGGAGGTATATAGTGGCTGAACAAGAAAACACAATTTATCTGAGGTGGGGTTTCATTGAAGACCTAGAAGTTTTAGGGGTTGAGTGTTAGGATACGCAAAGGAGCGGGTTTGCATGAATTGTTGCGTTGCGGAAAGATCGTTGAGTAATTTAGGATGGTTACTTGACCATTGATAGGAAAAAAGAGGTAGATGTAGACCTAGATCAGACAGTTATAGATGCAAACTGTGCATATTTCAGGGAAATCTGTAGGTTAGTTCAGAATAGGGAACAATGATGGTACGCGTCTAACCAGTTCTAGGACTGAACACCTAATGATGATGATGACTTGACCATTTATGAAATTCGAAACCACCAAGTTTCAAAAAAGCAATTGATTGGTTTTGTAAAGCAAGGGTTGACTCAATAGAGTCCCTACCAGAAGTGATATCATCGATATAGGTGTGATTGCGAAGAGCAAAAACGGCCAAAGGAAAGAAGTTCTCTTCGTTCTCGGTCAACTGCAAAAGCGTGCATATCGCAAGAAAGGGAGCACAATTTATCCCATAGTTAGCTGTATTCAATTGAAAGCCCTGAATAGGCTCCTCAGGGGGAAAACACCAAACAATTCTTTGATAGTCACAATGAGCGGGATTAACCAAGATTTGTCTATACACTTGACGAATATCTGTAGTAATAACATAAGGGGCGGCTCCGTGGCGTAGTTGGTATGTGTGTGACTACTACGCCCAAGGTCCCGGGTTCGAATCCCGACACGATCCGCTTGAAAAATGTTAGGCGAGCATTTTACACAAAAATATATCCTCGTTCGGATGAGAAGTAAAATGAAGGTCCCGTGTGTGTGTTGTCACGTGTGTTGCTTCCAACAGCAAGGGTTCGGCAAAATTCAAAATTTTTCAGGTAAAAGATACTCGCTTCCTGGCCAATATAGTACCTTCGGATGGAGCATTGGAAAATCACATGTAAAGTAATAACGTAAGGATGAAGACAAATTTGTAACAAAATTGCAGTGATATATGGCTGAAGTTTGGGCCCAACAAACAAGTGGTCGTTTAAAAATGATTGAGACAGAGTTTTAGCGGAAGCATTGAAAACGAGTAGCACAAGTAGTTTTGCGGCCGTTCAACGAAAAACGATTATGGCAATCGTCTAGGACAAAAATCGATTAACATAAAACTTTCATTGCGTCCATTTAGTACGGAATACTATCGTACAATGCTGGCTTGGCTTCCCCATGGCGGCGATAAAATGTTCTTGCACATATGTAGCATAGTTTATTTATATCGCGGCATTTATAGGCAATGCTTGAAGTAATGACACGGAAAATGGAATAAAAATTGAATACCGGGCGGAGGTAAATGATTAACAAATTCTAAGTGCGGATTAATTAAGCGATTACTATTTACAATGTATATAATATAAACGAAACAACAATCTTCGTAATAAAAACACAGATAGGTTTCAGTAAAGAACTGGTTTAGTAAAGCTTACTTGTAGATATTTATACGAGTTTAAAAACAAACCATTAAATCATGGAATTGGACCGACACGCCTTAAAACAACATTAGTTATAAAACGCGCCATAAAAAATTAAAGCGTTACATGCAAACGGTGGGAGAAATTAAAAGCCTGCAAGTATTCAAAGAAACCGAAATAATGGCAAATTACTGCAAAAAATAATATATTCATAAATTTATAGTAATAAAAAATGAGTTGCAAACATAACAAACGACACCGCTTACAAAAGTGTGAGAAGAAGATGACCGTAGACACAAACAGTATGAAATTTACCACAATAGGACAGCTTTAAACACACAATCAGTGAGAATGAGAAAATCGGGAAATGCCATGGAACGTTATAACATAGAAAATGACGAATTATAAGGGAAGTGACTTTTTATCATTAGTTATTCAAAACCAAATAGCATAACAGAGTTACGCAACTATCATGGAGCGTATAAGGCTGTATATCGGGCAGAAAGAGTGACGGTATTTAATAGCCCGAGATTGTTAAAGAAACAATTCCCAAGCGCTGGTGTGAACGCGAGTTACATATCCCCCAAATCAATATATGTATAATTAAATAGAAATTATTAAGAAACTTAAGTTAGACGCAACAGTGTAATTCAAGGATTAATAAAGAAAAGGTTAATGAAAGTTCACAAGAAAGTTGTGAGAACGGATGTGAATACCTTGTATTCCAGACGTAAGTGATACTGCAGGTGCAGGTCACAGACGGTTATAAAGCCGCAATATTAGAATTAAGATTATTACTTTGTATTATATAATTGAATAAAGAAATAAGTACACATAAGTTCTGCAGTTCCCACAGAAATGTGAAGAGCAGGGACAACATAAATACCCCAGGAGCCCCAAGAAAGTCAGACAGCCTTGAGCCGCATAACTTTTGCATTGTTGTTTGCTCAGGCTACTCGCCCTAATTTAAATCCATTTAACAGTAATTTCGACTTAGAGTAATTTTATATAGTTTTATAAAATTCCATTTGTAATTTCTGATTAAATAAAAATTGTTACAAGAGTTTTTGGAAGAAGCCTTTTTAAAAAACAGCTCCCAAGGCCCAAAACGTAACTGGCGCAGTCGGTAGGATCCAGAAAGGCACTAAGGAAATCCAAAATCGACGAACTGGTGGCCTGGAATATCAATTGCCAATCTGGAAGAACAAAACAAATTTGGACAAGGTACAAAATCGACCAACCTCAAAGAAGGAAAACAGATGAAATTGACAATGAAAATTATGTAAGTTCATTTATCCTAACCAATTTTTCTTTTATTATTATTATCGCAATTTAGTATTTATACGATTTATGAAAAGAATTTACTCAGAAAACTTATTTTTAACAAGAAAACTAAAAAAACGCATTTATATGGGCAAATTATTACAAATTATTACACACGAAGCGATCTATTCAGCAAGTCTGAAACTTTAATATATAAATAGAACGCAATTATCTTACAACAATTTACTATTCAGAAAAATCCGAAGGACGTAACGCTCATCACAACTTTATAAAGCTATAATTAAATATTTTCAATACAAAAGTATCTAATTATAAAGAAACATTTATGCAATTTATTGTAACAAAACGATTTACTGAAACAGCATCACTTAGAAAACCTGAAACTCTATAATTGGACATTCAAGGTAACGAGACTGTGAAATTATAAAGGAAGCATTTACGTACTTATTAACGCAAAACCTGACGAGATAATTATAGCAACTTATTAGTGCAAACAATTAATTGCTCAGCAGGACTGAAATAAAAACGTACATATTATAACGCAGTTATTGTAAAAGATTATTACCTACATAAAATCATTCAGAAAATAGAAACTTAACTCGCAACGATTGTAACATTTGCGAAGTATAAAAATATACAAATTCAAAGCGACAGTATTTGACGAACCATTACCAAGCAGAAATTCTATAATATAATTATAGCAATTGACAACTACATATAAAATATAAGTAAAGCGATTCTTTAAATAACTAATACAATCCAAACTGAAAAGTAACAATACAAATTGGAAAGTAAATCTCAATTTATACAAAACATGATATTAATTAGAACTGGAAGCAACCATTAATTATTTAAACAATCATGAATTCCGACATGAAGCTCTATATTGAGAGCATTCCCCAATATAATGGAGATTAAGCACTATCACGCAACTTCATTACCGCGTGCGAAATATTTTTAAAAATCTTTCATAAACTAAGACACAACGAACGCAATGTTCTACTTTTACGCCTAATAACCAGTAAACTGACCAAAGAGCATTAACACTAATTGCCAGTTGCGACGACCTTGAACAACGGGAAGACTTTAAACGCATTCTAATTGTATATTTCGGAGACCAAAGAAACATCAAATGTCTAATCCGCGATTTAATAAACCTAAGAATGTAAAGTATTCAATCACCCTATCAATTCGGAATGAAATGTCAAGACGTACGAAGTTTAATTCTGACAAAATTAAAAATCGAAAAACCCGACCAAAATATTTGCTTATTGAAGACCAAAATGTACGACGAAACGGCATTAGACACCTACATAAACGTACTACCTGAACGGTTATCAGACAAAATAAAATTCCAACATCCCCAAAATTTAGGGGAGGCAATGAATATGATTATAGAAGAAGAAAACGTTATGTACCTCCGAAACAGACTATACAACTTTAACGCAAATAAAACTGCTCACCGATAGAAACCATACAAGTCGCGAGACAAAACCAAAATTTACATCATTTAACGCACAAATTTTAATAACACAAACTTCAACAATTAATTTAGACAATTTCCGAGACCAACATTTAACTCAAATTTTACAAGACCTACATTTCCACCAAGATTTAGCCAACACGTAAACCAGCCAAGGCAAGCATTCGGCGCAAACCTTAACAAAAATACACCAATAACGAATAACAACCCTAACAGTTATTACAAACCAACTCTTTATGGACACTTCAACTGGTAGCACTAGACAAAATACAAATAAACGCAAAACCAAATTATAATCAAAACGAAACTTCACTTCCGAAGAACTACTCCACCAAGAAGTGGAAGAATTCAATAATAATCATGACAGGAATAATTATACAAACTCCAGTAGAGACAATGAACCAAATCATTTAGAAAACTACGAACGTGACGACCCATGTGAAAATTACGAAGAGAACGACGAGGAAAATGCCTGCTCAAATTTTCAGTTAGACCGATTCAAATACAACCAAACGTAATTAATTTAAATAATATTAATCAACAAATATTGCCATACATAGAAATACCCCTCGCAGAACTTAAATTATTAATCGATATCGTATCTTCAAAAACACTAATTAGCCCCCGAACCGTAAAAAAACATTATTTAGATCTTGTAGAAAGAGAACCCTTTAAAATCAAAACAGCCTATAAAACAATACCTTTACCAAAAACTTTCAAAGAATAAAACAAAAATTTTGCATTTTTGAATTTAACGACAAATACGACGGACTAATAGGCGTGGATCTTCTGAGAAAATTAGGTGCAAACATCGATATAAGAAACCGCTTATTAAGAACAAAGCACGGGCAAATCCCCATTAAATTCCAAAACAGTAATATACAAACCGAGCAAAAATACACCATAGAACCCCGGACAGAAAAGAATTTAAAATTTTAGTAAATTCGAAAAACGACTTAAGCATTATAAACTACATGTCATTCCAAACCGGAGTAGAAACACCCACAGTATTAGTACAAATAAAGGACAATTACGCCACTACAACAATTCTAAACTTAAATGGCTACCCCATAGAACTATCTCTGACAAACCGAATTAACATAGAAGAAGTGAACTTTAACGAAATGGAAAAAGACGAAAATTTAGAAAACAACTAAAACCCTATAGAAAACGACAGGATATAAAGAGAAAATTTAATTAACATTTGTTTCAAAAACGACATTAATATTGAAGAGGAGATTGTTACATGCCGAAAATCGGCACGTAAAGATTTCTGTATGTTTCTAATTTGCAAGTGAATTTAAAAGACTTGTGCGTGCATTTCCGTCCCTTGAGATAGGTGCGTTTGCGCAAGAGAATGCGCAGACGAAGAGTGGAAAGAAAGTGGGGATTTCCGTCACGACGAGACTAGTCCACGAGACGTCGAACGGAGTGTTTATCTGTGTACCGTTATCTTGTCTTCTCTTTCAGGTAATGTAGGTTTCCTTTCACCTCTACCTGATATCGTTCATTCTACCTGTATTCCTTTATCGTACCTCTACATAGAAAAGAAGGCAAATTTAAACCTGAATTCGACGAGAGGGCAAGGGATAACCCACGCCCAATAACGCTCAACCCACGCCCGCAGTTCCCAACTGACGCGAGAGTAGCTGCCATGCTGTGAAGTTCTACAGTTTATGTGGGTACCTTTTGTCTTCTTTTATAATTAAAATAAACACTTTTTGCATGTGTAATAATTTGATCATAAATATGACGTAACTCCTTATTGCGCAAAATTTTGCAAATATTTATCATTGTTACCAACTGTCGTAGTGGCTCTCATACATTGCGCGCCGGGACTTTAAAAATATACCTTAGAGTGTAGAACCGTAGTATAACAAGATAGCAATTAAAGACTTATGTACTGAATACCGTGATATATTCCATTGCGAAGGAATATCTTTAACTTTTACTAACACAATCAAACATAATATAGAATTAACGGATAACAAGCCAATTTTTACTTAAGCATACAGACTACCTCAGACAAGCCAAGAACAAGCAGATATACAGGTAGCAGACCTATTAGAGCGGGATGTAATCCAACACTCAAACTCACCATGCAACAGCCCTGTATTAATAGTACCAAAGAAATTAGACGCTTCGGGCAAGCGAAAATATCGACTGGTTATAGACTATAGAAAGCTAAACGAAAAAACGGTAGACGACAAGTGCCCACTACCCAATATCGAGATTTTAGACAAATTAGGAAAGTGACAATATTTTTCAACATTAGACCTCTCCTCGGGATATCACCAAGTAGAGATGGACGAGAAGCACAACAAAAACCGCATTTAGCACACCTAGAGGGAACTACGAATACAAACGTATGCCATTTGGATTAAAGAACGCACCCGCCACCTTTCAAAGAGTCATGGATAACATTTTAAGAGGAATACAGAACGAGAAATGTCTTGTGTACTTAAACGATATAATAGTATATTCAACATCAGTGGTAGAACACATTAAAAGATTAAGGGAAGTTTTAGAAAGACTAAGACAAGCTCATTTTAAGGTCCAATTAGACAAAAGCGAATTCTTACAAAAAGGACACATAATAACCCCACCAGGAGTTATGCCAAACCCAGACAAGACAATCTCAGTACTAAATTACCCCTTACCCAAAACTAACAAAGAAATCAAAGGATTTTAGGTTACGAACATATAACCAAACCACTAACAAACTGTTTAAAAAAGGGAAATAAAATCGAACACACCCCAGAATTTATTAAAGCAGTAGAAAGAATTAAATGCATACTAAGGAATCACCCTGTATTAGAATACCCAGACTTTTCGGAAGCATTTATATTGACAACCAACGCATCGAACGTAGAACTAGGCGCAGTATTGACCCAAGGAAAAGTAGGTAGCGATAAACCATTTATTTCATTCCATTGGTATACAAGATTAACACTTCCTTAACGAGAACTTCAAAAATGAGAAACCAATAGAGCAACTGTATACTTTCAGTATAGTTGGGTTAGTACATTGTTCTCGTTTAGTTACTTCGCGTTTTTTCCCTGGTCTGTTAAATTTCAGCTTTGACGATACCCACTGGCTTTTCCGCTCATCTGTACTGTCATATATGAAATATATCTGTGGAGCAGACATGAACGGAAGTAAATCCGACATCGCAGAAAAAATTGAACGCCATTATACCTCGCCAAAGGCAGCAAATCAACGACAAAACACAAGTAAGAGTAGAGATGACTTCAGCAAATTGTTCTTTTGAGCAACAAAATCTTCTGAAGTCCTGTAATTTGAAAGTTGAAGTTGTTTAATAAGAAAACGCTAAGACGAAAGAGAAACGTCGGCAAGGGACCTCTGACGTGGCTTTGCAAATGGTTATCATTTGAGTAACGTAACTTTCGGCAGTTCGGGAGTTGTTTCCTGGTCTGGTGATTTGTGGCAGGTCTTCCGGCTTACTAGATCTTTTCGTGTTTGTTCTTTATTCGTGAGCGAAAAAGACTGACCACGCTGAAAAATCAAAGGTCGCAATAACTCAACAAATCCAGTTAATCCATGATTAAACAATGGGAACAGCAGAGATAAATTTTTGAAACAATTTCAGACTTGTGTTCGGAAAAATGGTTATCATTTGTTTAATGAAATTTTACGCAGTTTAGTAATTTTGGCAATGTTTAGTTTTCACTTTGGCGATGCCCCCTGGCTTTTCCACGCATCTGGTTTTTTATGTACGATTTTAATCTTAAATCATGGATGCATAACAGAAAATCAACGACACTAGAAAAATTGAAGATCGCGGTAACTCATCAAGGGAACACGGAAGAGTGAAGACAAATTTCAGGAAATAGTCTTAAACGGTGTTCGTAAGAATAGCATCGTTTGGTAATAGAAACTTGCAACTTTATTTCTATGTCAATAAAAATTTTTTCAACTTTAAAACCAATAAAATATTATTTTATTTTAAGCATGTTTTCTGTGTGTCAATTTGGCCAACGGTGTTGATTGTCAATAACAAGTATCCTAAAAACCTAATTAAATTCATGATGAATCAATCATATGAAGTCTGAATGAATTAAAAATAAGAAGAAAAATAACACGAGACTTTAATTAAAGCAATTTGATTAAATCTACACGGTAAAATGATGCCTCATGCATATTTATTGCCATGTGATCTCGTTAATTAATCAAAGAATTATAAAAATATTCCGTCCTTTCAAAAACTCTAAAGATTGATGAATCAATATAAATTAAAAAAAATTATCTCGATCTATACAAATACAGCGTTAACCACAAACTTAGTAATTTATAGTATTATCGAGATCGGTAGTAGAATTTTAGTACAAACTTATGGAGTTGTTAATTCTCTTGAGTTGTAGTCTATTATCTAGTACGATAGTCAATGGTTCGGTCAGCAAGCCAGTCTTAACCCTACATTTGATTTTCCAAAGCTTCACCTGAAGGTACAGTCTTAATCCTATATTTGATTTTTCAATGGTCCACCTGAAGTTACTACATTGGCTAGAAGTGAGTTTTCTTTGGCCTAGAAATTTTAAATTTTGCCGAACCCTTGTTATTCAAGCAAGGTAGGCATCATTAACCTACATTTTATCTCTCATCTGAACGAGGGCGAATTTTTATGAAGTTCCCTAATATTTTTCAAACGAGAATCAAACACGGGACCTTGGGATCATTAGTCAGACACACGCCTACCTGAATCATGGAGTCGCCAGTCTACTTTCGCCCATCTTATCGATCCATAGACCTTCGAAACGCACCCTAAGTGCTTGCTGTTCCCAGAGACATTCCTCCACATACAGGTCCAGCGGAGCGAGGTCTAGAATAGCGTCTGAGGGTGCCGTGAGCGTGGATCGCATTGCGCCCGTTACTTTTAGGTGAAGGAATCTAGGAATATAAGTTAGCTTTTAGCTGCTTAGGCTGGGCGCACACCGAATGCAACACGACACAACATTCTATCTGGAAACAGTTTTGTCTCGAGACAAAATGTTGCGTCGTGCGTCCAGTGGGCGATGATTTGCGATACTTTGTGACAAAATAATGAAAATTTAATGTTATATCGCAGATTTCTGGCCGTGATTCTACTAAAACAATCAATTTGTTTAAATCTACTTGCGACTGATGGTCTTGTAACACCTCCACATCCATAGTAATAAAATATACTTATTGAAAAATTACATGAACAATAATAACAACAAACCTATTCAAATATTTGACAAGAAAGTAGCAAACACTTGATATGTAGTCGTCGCATGCGCAGTTGGCTATGTTGCAAGCATTTTGCGTCGAGATAAGTGTTGGAAGAGACATCGACGAACACCTTGCAACAATTTTTTTTGTTTCGAGACAATGTTGCGCTGCGTGACGGCCAATGAGCGGCAACGACGTGGTCGACCGTGCATTTACATTTCCAATGCTCCACCCGAAGGCACTACATTGGCCAGGAGGCGAGTTTTTTGTTGCCTGGAAATTTAGAATTTTGCCGAACCCTTGCCGTTCCAGGCAAGGTAGGGATCTTTAAGGTTGCGTGACAACACTCACACACGGGACTTCCATATAACCGCTCATCTGAACGAGGGCGTAATTTTTGTAAAAAATGCTCACCTGCCATTTTTCAAGCAGTCGGCCGTGTCGGGATTTGAACCCAGGACCTTGGGATCCGTAGTGTTACGCTTACTACATTGATCCATGGCGACGCCCGACGTGGTCGACAGACGAACTGACAAGACAGTTTTGTTTCGATACAAAATGTAGCGTCGTGTTGCTTTCCTTGTGTGTCCTGGTTCTGGACTACTAGACTACAGCGCCATTGGTATAAGTACCGTGATGTATAGCCACAATAGAGCCTTTGGCGGAAGACGTCAAAGTTTGCTTATGACACATTTACACTGCCAGAACATTAAATTTGCGTTCTTCTGAACTTAAAAATAAATCGATAAGATGTAGGTTTATAGAGAAAAGACACGCATTCAGGAGTTCATAATCAATTTTGCTTCGTACACGAACCACACAAGATATGACCTTTAGAAAGAAACGTACCCTTACTACGGAACACAAATTTTTTTTCGGCTTAAAATTCGAAATATCTGTTACCCTATATCAAAGTACACGTACCGAACATAGAACAAGGGCCTAGAAAATTGGGATCTCCAACTCATTTTTTGTGTTACCCTTAAACTAACGAATCTATTGGATGTCCATTCCACTAACCTTTTTTCAACATACCTTGCATAGGGGAAGAAAGCATATAAATACGATTGCGAATCTTGCAAAATTCAGTACCCTTAGTGCTCACCACAGCCTGAGGATTCAACTACAGTGCTCACCATAGCCTCTGAACTACCTCAACAAGCAGTCCTCCCCATAGCCTGCTTAAGAATCCGACTAGTCACGCTGCCCGTTGCCACACCATAGCCTGCTTAAAATTCTGACCCGCTACGCTGCTCGATGCCGTACCTGGGGCTCGTATAGCAGTGCTCTCCATAGCCTGCTCAATACCTGACCAGTTACGCTGCCCGGCGCCGTACCTGGGAAACGTCGTCATAGTTCAGTACGCAGTGCTCTTTACAGCCTGCTTAATTTTGAACTGTTACTCTGCCCGTCGTCGCATCTAGGGCACGTCGCCATAGTTTAGCACAAGTAAACCACGTAACAGCAGTGCTCCTCATAGCCTGCTTAATATCAGATCAGTTACGCTGCTCGTCGCCGTACCTGGGGCATGCCGCATCAATTCTTTATTACTCCACGTTGTTGCACAAGTGAACCGCAACTTCCGAAGAGTCCCGAAGACCTCTTAAGACGTCCCGACCTCTTCAAACAATAAATACGTCCTTATTGTCGTTATTCAAGCTCTTACTCAGCCTCACGAGTAAAACCCGAGAATTTCCGAAGACTTCCGAAGCCTACCCAAGACTTCCAAACCTCTGAATATTGTGTATATAGTCAATATATAGTTTTTGTATGTATGTCATTATTCTTTCTAACTCCGCGTTGTTCCTCAAGTGAACTACGAAGCCTTCCGAAGAGTCCCGAAGACCTCCAAAGACTCTGGACCTTTTCAAACAATAAATACTTCCTTATTTTCATTATTCAAGCCCTCACTCAGCTTCACCAAGAAATCCCGAGGCCTTCCGAAGGAAGGCGTCGCCGTGGATCAATGTAGTAAGCGTAAGACTACGGATCCCAAAGTCCCGGGTTCAAATCCCGACACGGCCGACTTCTTGAAAAATGGCAGGTGAGCATTTTTCACAAAAATTACGCCCTCGTTCGGATGAGAGGTTAAATGGAGGTCTCGTGTGTGAGTGTTGTCACGCACGTTAAAGATCCCTTCCTTGCCTGGAACGATAAGGGTTCGGCAAAATTCTAAATTTCCCGCAACAAAAAACTCGCCTCCTGGCCAATGTAGTACCTTCAGGTGGAGCATTGGGAATGTAAATGATCGGCCTTCGAAGAAGTCCGAAGACTACCGAAGATCTTTGGACCCCTCCGAACTCTGTATATATGTTTACTTAGTACTTAAGTTTTACTTGAATCCACGAGCAACCACGAAGCCTTACAAAGATTACCGAAGATTGCCGAAAGCTTCCGAAGTGTTTCAAAGAGCATAAATTGTTCATTTTGACGTTTTACTTGTATATTTGTGTACGTATGAACTTCCTCTTACTTTTTTGCTTGTGAACATTAAACATAACAGCGCTAAGTCTACATACTTTCAGACACCGCCCACCCCAACGATAACAAGTGGCGTCCAACGTGTCTAGGCCGCCTTTCAGAAGATTTTGCAAACAGCGGGCTTGCAAGAACCATTATCATGCCCGAGACGAGGAGTCAAACGACATCAAACGTCCTACCGTACAGCAAACAGCCGCCTCCAACCCAGGATGATACACAATCATCAACAGTTCTGGGACTGCAACAACCCAGTGGCACTCAACAATCAACCAGTAAAATGTTCACCATTAAAGCATTAGTGGAGAACCGTTACCACATCGCCACAGCGACCTCCTAAACAGAAAAACCTACATTCTCTGGCACCCCTCTAGAGGATTCCACCGAATTCCTTCAACAGATAGAAGCAATGGACGCGGATGTACCCACAATCATCGCTCAATTCCGAGGCCAAGCAGCCACATGGTGGGAATCATACGCAATGTTCCAACCCAGCCACGCCGAATTTAAAAGGTTCTTTCTGGACAAATACGACAGTCCCACCATTAGAACCAAAATAACCACCGAATATTATGGACAGAAGCAGACGGCGTCGCAGTCAGTAGCCGTCTTCCTCGGCACTAAGACGCAACAAGCCCGTCGCCTAAAAATGGAAATCAACCAGGACGTAGAGCTGTTCACAAACCTCCTCCTGCCGGCACTGAGAAACCCAGTGCAGTGTCACCGAACGAAAATTGAAGCAAGCGAGAAAGAGGCAGCAAAAGGTACAACCGTTCCCACGCCAGCAACCAGATTTCTACGCACAACGGAGCAGCTACCAAGGTGCGCATTTTGTCCACGACGACATTGGCACCGAGACTGCTCAACCAAGGCATCGGAAAACGACCCACCGACTGAGCAGCGCCAGACTACTGCCCGGTCGGACGAGACGAACTGGCGGAAATAAGCATTACCCACGGCTATCCGCTACCAAGGATCTCCGTCACCAGAACGATCTGTAACGCTCAAGCAGAAAGGCAAACCTGTGGACGAATATCCAAGAAAAGGTACCTTTCAATCACAACCATTCCACCCATCAGCAGACGACCATGGAGAGGTCCGACGAAAACCCTTAATCTAGCGAATCTATTGGATGCCCATTCCACTAACCTTTTTTCAACATACCTTGCATAGGGGAAGAAAGCATATAAATACGATTGCGAATACTGCAATATTCAGAACCCTTAGAGCTCACCACAGCCTGAGGACTCAACTACAGTGCTCATTATAGCCTGTGAACTACTACCTCAACAAGCAGTCCTCCCTATAGCCTGTTTAAGCATCTGACTAGTCACGCTGCCCGCCGCCACACCTGGGGCACGTACCGCAGTGCTCTCCATAGTCTGCTTAAAATTCTGACCCGCTACGCTGCCCGACGCCGTACCTGGGGCTCGTATAGCAGTGCTCAATAGCCTGCTCAATACCTGACCAGTTACGCTGCCCGGCGCCGCACCTGGGGCACTTCGCCATAGTTCAGCACGCAGTGCTCTTCACAGCCTGCTTAATTTCGACCTGTTACTCTGCCCATCGCCGCACCTGGGGCACGTCGCCATAGTTTAGCACAAGTAAACTACGTAATAGCAGTGCTCCTCATAGCCTGCTTAATATCTGATCAGTTACGCTGCCCGTCGCCGTACCTGGGGCACGCCGAATTAATTCTTTATTACTGCACGTTGTTGCACAAGTGAACCGCAACTTCCGAAGAGTCCCGAAGACCTCCGAAGACGTCTGGACCTCTTCAAACAATAAAAACGTCCTTATTGTCGTTATTCAAGCTCTTAGTCAGCCTCACGAGTAGAACTCGGGGATTTCCGAAGACTTCCGAAGCCTATCAAACACTTCCGAACCTCTAGATATTGTTTATATAGTTAATGTATAGTTTTTGTATGTATTCTCAGTGTTCCTTATAACTCCGCGTTGTTCCACAAGTAAACCACGAAGTCTTCCGAAAAGTCTCGAAGACCTCCGAAGACGTCTGGACCTCTTCAAACAATAAATACTTCCTTATTTTTGTTATTCAAGCTCTTACTCGGCTTCACCAAGAAATCCCGAGGCCTTCCGAAGAAGTCCGAAAACCTTTGGACCTCTCCGAACTCTGTATATATCTGTTTACTTAGTATTTGGTTCCACGAGCAACCACGAAGCCTTCCAAAGATTACCGAAGATTGCCAAAGATTTCCGAAGTGCTTCAAAGTGCATAAACTGTTCATTTTGACTTTTTACTTGTATATTTGTGTACTTATGAACTTCTTCTTATTTTTTTTTGCTTGTGAACATTAAACATAACAGTGCTAAGTCTACATACTTTCAGACGCCGCCCACCCCAACGATAACATCCATTGCTTAATATTATAGCCTTTTTATTTATATTAAGTGATTTTTCCTATTAGGTTTCTTTTCTATGTGACCAGCTGAAAGGCACAAGAAAGTTCTACGAGGATTTCCAGTAAGTGGATAGAGCCCACAGCAAGTTTCGGTGAAAAATAGCTCGTAGAAGAGGAAACCTCATAAGGCTAAGCGGCTAGTCGAACTATTTGCTCTGGGTAGAACATGAGCTGTGGGTCGGGGTTGGACTGCGACCAAAAATATAAAGAATATGGCGCCACCGAATTTTTCTATACGAAGAAGACCTACTTAAGTCCCTTGTACAAGGCGAATGCGGAAACCTTTATTCAATTACCGCTATACAATTTATTACATTTACACAATCCCTAAAGTTTCTTACCTTATGGCTCGACTTTGACCTTTATACATCACTGCTACACCTGTGAACGGATTAAACAAAGATAGCACTGTTTGTGCATTTATACCCAAAATTTAAAAATTTAATTCGAATCAACCTTCATTCATTCCAATTATAAAGAATAGTCTTGACCAAAATAAAAATCTATTCCTTCAGTATTTCGTTGTTGTGCAATTTACAAAACATCTTTTTCCTTTAATATAATTTTGATTAATTTAAATTCTTGAAAAATATATACTTAAGTACTTGGTATAATAAGTACTTTTCATCGTTAAAATATGGTCATTTCTATTAGAAATATCTAGCCAAATATTACTTAAAAATGAGTGAGCCTGAGTTTACTTTCTGAATAATTAACTATATGTAACAATTTCGGTTGGTTTGAGTAGCACTACTATAATCTCACAAAAAATATTCCACTAAGCTATTAGTGAAATTTGTAACGTATAAATTTAATTTCTAATGATTCGAGTAAATCATGTTTCAAATAAATATATCAATTTTCATAAAATCTAGAATTTAACTTTCCTTATTTCATAATGACATCTTCCGTAATTTCAATGTCTTAATTAAAAGATTCAAAATGAAAATTTACAGGTTCCTGTTGTTTAATATGAAAAGATATAGTCTGTCATTCACCTAACTTGAAGTTCAAATCACGTGATTAAACAAAAAATTATTTGTCTGCTATATCCATGCTACAGCTGACATACGAAAGCAAATTTACATACCAGATGTTCATCTGATGGAAAAATACCTGCTAGGCGTTTTGCTTCAGCACTTAAATAAAGGAAATCTCCAATTCGGTACAACCAAATTTGCTGCTTATTGAAGCTCCAAACCATATCACGGCATCCATATTAACCAATTGATACTCGTCAAATCCACATTCGTACAAAGGTTAAATTCTTAAATTTTTCTAAATTTTCCTACGTTGTATGTTGATTAAAATTACGTTGCATATTAAATAAAATTACATGCTAACTAAAATTTGCATGTATTCAAAATTTTACGTTAAACAAAAGTTCTGTTAACTAAAAGTTGAATATTATTTCAAAGTTGCATATTATTTCAAAGTTGCATATTATTTCAAAGTTGCATATTATTTCAAAGTTGCACTGAAAAATCTTTATTTAATAAGATTACAAAAGCAGTCTACTTACTGTTAACCAAAGGCCCTTCAAACAAAATATCGCCTCATCATCTGCGAGGTATTCTCCAGCAAGTGGACAACAAAAGTGGCGTCGGAGACGATATTATCTCACGAAAACAATTTAACTTTCACGTGCTTCCAACACGTAGATTACTCAAACGTCATCGTCCTTGCGTTCAAGGAACAATTCGACTTCTTCTGACGACAGCTGTATTGGAAGTGATAAAATCACGCGAGTTACCGCTTGACAACAAGCTCAACGCTACAATCGTCTAACAGAGGGAGCTCTAAGAATGACACTAATAGAAAAGTATCTTTTGTCACCGCATAAATTAAAATTTTGAATTGAAAGCTAATATTTTATTGGACAATATGTAATATTTATTTAGTGGATTGTGTAGCATTATTATGCTTTACGTTGGTTCTTATTAAGTAAATAGATTAAATATCTGTAGACATAATGATGGAAAATAAAATCGTTACACAGCCTCTTACTAAGAGAAAAAATTCGAGGAAATATTTCAGAATAAGTGCAAAGAATTTTTTTTTTATTAATTTTATTATTAGTATTTACAATTTACTATTAATTTCTACATACCAGAACAAAAAATAACTCTCTGAATCAACAAAGATACTGCATGCATGTAAATGAGTAACCAGTAACTACGCGTACTACACGCCAAAAGGGGACAAATTCGGGAAGTCATAATCGGTAATGTTACAATATCAGCTAACACATATTTGGGGTTATTTATCACTCACTTTACACACAGAATTTAAGAAACGAAACATAAAATACTGCCGTATTATAATTCATTAATAAAGATTTAACTTATCATGACAAACATACTCTTACTCACTTAACCTTAATTTACATACTTACAAAAGAAAAAGGATTCCTAATATTATTGGGATCCATAACAAACATATTTCCAAAATAATGAACATGTTTCAAAATCATGAATGTTTAACAATCTACCGCATGCATATGCTAACAAAAATGTAGAAATATCTCTACCTACGAAGAGACAAGCAAAACGTCACCACGTCTTACTCTCCAAAAAATTTCACTCACGCATGAATGAACAAAATAGAACATTGCTAATTCACACAATATTCATAACTATAACAAACATAACTATTTTCGTTACTAACAATATTGGTCTCTTACCAATATCTAACTTGGACTCAAATTATTTGACTTCCAATAAAATCTCAAGAACTACCATCAATTTCGGTTGTCCTCTTGACTACAAAATTACTTTCCAGAAACAATTGTTCTCCACAGAAATTTTGAGAAGCTATGTTTCGGACTAATATCAACACTATATACAACGCGTTAAACAAACTAAATGAATTAAATGAATTAAGTGAATTAATTTATACCTAACTCACCATAGATTAAAATGATCATACATACATAAATCCAAAAGAAATTTTCAACTAATTATATACAAAATTTATCAAAAGTTCATCACCAAAAATATAAACTTCTTTTACTAACATTTGAACTTTATGGTAACATGCAACTTACAACATCTCAATTTAAACAAATAACTTGCAACCAACAGTTTCAGAGCAACCTAATATTAACCTTACTGTACAACAAAATTTCTTTATCCCTTTTTACTTCATATCCGACATCTAAATTTTGATTTTCAAACAGTATTCTAATACCATAAATATATTCTTTACCAAAAAGATATGACAGAAATAATTCCTACTATTAACCATTAAACATTTCAACACTACTAATTAACGTTCAGAAACATTATCTTTTTCAATATCATTACTGAACTCTGAATAAGGTTTTAAGTCCTTAACATGCCATCTGCCTGCCTTTGAACCATCTTCATTATTCAAATCATAAATCAAATTAGAAATCTTCTTTTTAACGATACACAAAACGTATTTTGGCGCAAGCTTAGCAGTAAACTTATCACTTGCTTTCGAAAGAACTTTATTGGACCTCCAAACTTTGTCACCTACTTCGAAAGAAATGTTACGTCTCCTTAAATTATATGAATTACTAGACTGCATGTAAGCTAAATGTAACCTTTTCTGTACGTCTATAAAAATATCAAATAGTCCTTGCTGATCTAACACATACGAAGGTCTATCACCAGAAATGATATCTAAATCATCTGTGGGTTCCACATCAAGACCATAAAATCTTCCAGACACGGGAACATGTCTACCAAAAACTAAGAAATTTGGCGAATAACCAGTGGCATGATGTTTTGCAGAATTAATCGCATACTGAATTTGGGGTAACTCTATGTCCCAAGTATCATGTTCTTTAATATATGACCGTATAGCTGTTCCGACAGTTCGATTTATTCTTTCCACAAAATTACACTGGGGAGAGTAAACTGCATTAAACCAAATTTTTTGAACTTTTTACATACTGCCTTAAAATTTCTTCCACCAAATTGTGAGCCATTATCACAAATAACGAATTTGGGGACACCAAAAACTAAAAAAATTTTTTCCTCCAGTACACGTTCTATTAAATGCGCTTTTGCACTACGTAACGGAAACATTAATGTAAATTTTGAGAACCAATCACCAATAACTAATAACCATTTGTGTCCAAGCTTGAACCGTGGAAATGGGCCCATGAGGTCTATTGCAATAATCTGAAAGGGGAACTTCACCTCTTTTTCCTTTCCCATTAAACCCAAGGGGTCCTCTATTCGTTGCTTTCTGTGCACCACACGTTAAACACTTTTTACAAAATTTCAACACATCAGTACGCATTTTTGGCCAATAAAAATTCTCTTGTATGCGTGCCAATGTTTTAAAAAAACCAAAATGTCCGGCCACTGAAGGGTCATGATTTATCCGAATAACCTCTTCCTTTTGTGATCTAGGAACCAAATATTTCCATTCCCTTACATTCGATGAGAGTGGTAAATTTGAAGAAAGAAATTTAAATACAAGATTATCTTCCACTTTCCATTGTGGGTAATCATCAGGTGAAGATAAAATCTTTTCTCGAAGAGACACATACCAAGGGTCTACATTATCTAACTTGATCTCAACTAAATTATCAACATGATTTTCGACTGGAACTGCACGGCTAAGACAATCTGGAACTATGTTAAACTTTCCTTTTCGATGTACTAACTCAAAAGTATGCTGCCGTAGACGGACAGCCCATCTAGCTAATTTACCGGTTGGGTTTTGTATATGATTGAGCCATAACAATGAAAAGTGATCTGTGATAACAGTGAAACGGGTACCTTCTACCCAAGGTCGGAATTTTTCTATAGCGAAAATTACAGCAAGACACTCTTTCTCCGTGACTGAATAATTTCGCTCAGTTCGGGTAAGTGATTTACTGGCATAAGAGATAACGTGCTCTACATCATCGATTTTTTGAACTAAAACTGCCCCGAGCCCTGTATCACTGGCGTCGCATTTTACAATAAATGGAACTGAATAGTCCGGTTGTGATAACAATGGAGCGAAAACTAAAGCCTGCTTGATCTGAACAAATGAGTCCTCAGCTTCGGACGTCCAAACAATAGATTGACCTTTTTTTCTTCCTTTTACTAAATCACTGATCGGTGACACTAAAGATGAAAAGCTTTTTATAAAGCGACGATACCAACTACACATTCCTAAAAAACGTTTGACCTCAGTAGTGGTCTTAGGTCTAGGGAAATTTATCATAGCAGAAACCTTTTCGGGATCTGTACGAAGGGAATTCGATCCAACAATATAACCAAGAAATTTCAACGATTTCTTAAAGAATTCACACTTTTTCAAGTTAATCGTAAGGTTTGCCTCTTTAAGACGTTCTTTCACCGTTTCTAATAACTTCAAATGTTCCTCAAAAGATGCTGAACACAAAATAATGACATCTAAATAACAAAAAACATGTGGTTCAAACTTCGGCCCAAAAATTGAATCAACCAAACGCTGTTGCGTCTGAGCAGCATTCTTTAATCCGAATGGCATGGTGACAAACCTATACTGTCCTCTTGAAATAACACTAAATGCTGTTTTATCCTTAGATGTTTCGGAAAGTGGGATCTGCCAAAAACTCTTTCTAAGGTCTAGACTAGAAATATAATTTGCACCTCTAAGTAGATTAATAATCCTATCGATATTTGGCAATGGGGAGCTATCATGTTTAGTAATATCATTGAGCGCTCTTCCGTCAAAACAAAAGCTGTACTCGCCATCTTGTTTTTTAACTAACAGTACGGGGGATGACCATGGACTCTGACATTCTTCCACTACTCCTAATCTCAACATCTCATCTAACTCTTTATCTAACATCTTACTCATAAAGGGGGACATGACGTATGGTTTTTTACGAAATGGTTTTGCATCACCAGTATCAATATCTAAAACAATTTTATCGGTACGCCCTAGTCTCTCTTCACTACTAATTTCATTGAAGGATTCTATTGCTATTCGTGCTTTTACTTGCTGCGTTTCCAACAAATCATCTAAACTAAGTAACTGATTACTACAACTTAAGGGTACTGACGAATGACCTATATACGAAATACTATTATTATCATAATCTTGAATATGCCATGTATTGTTTTTGAAATCTGCTATTAAACCAAAGGATTTAGCGAAATCGCTACCAAAAATAAATGTGTGAGGAAGAGATGGTACAACCAAAGCGTTAATAATACGATATCACTCACGCATGAATGATGGAAAATAAAATCGTTACAATATTTTTCCAGTTTAAATAGTTTTCAATCTTTTATGATGAGCGAAATTCAAATCTTGGATGGTTGAGTAACAATCAACCTGTATAGTGCATCAAATAAATAATTTCTAGGGCATTAAATATTGTGTTCTCGGAATTTTACGCTTCAGATGGTTTTGCACATCTTGTACTGTTAGAATAGTATTATTCAAAGAAATCAGTTATGCAAAGCCGATGACCGACAATTACATATTACAAGTTCAACAATACCTAATTAAATTGTGATTAGTAAACAAATGAATGAATGAACCAAGAAAGGAAAGGTTTCCTGTGGCTCTGAATCGACGACTAACGCACTAGATTTTAATTAATTTAATTTTGTAGTGACAATTATCAAGTGTGTGATTAAATTCTCTCATCAGTATGATCCAAGCATGAATAATAACCTGGTTCCTTTAAGCCTAATAAAAATGCGAAGAAAATTCCTTGACTTTTCTATAATTTTTTCTATTAATTAATGAATTATGTATAATTATTACCAAATTTATTAGCAAAAAGAACTTACCCGGTAAAATAAAAATGCAAAATATTACAACTACACACAAAATTCGATCACATTTTTCCGAAATTAACTCCTCCATAATCCTATTTCTATTTTGCACCCTTATCCATCAAAGAACAATTGTCTAGTTAACGAAATGCATTGAGAATACGAATATCGCACTAGACGAAACTGAGTAGACTGTCAGGTGCGGAAACGCGTCAGCTCTATAGCACCATAGAATAAAAACGCAAACATTTCAATTAATTAATGTATCATCACGTAGGAGTGATTAGTTACTGCAGAATATAAAAACACTTGTGATGTACCTTTTAAAAAAATCCGAACTACAAGTGGATATTCTGATTTTAGGTTCCATTAACGCGCCCTTCCTTTTGTCTAATAAGCAGTTGCTAAATTTTCTACAGACAGCTCGGGTCGAACTAGCCCGAGACATGAATAGTAAATGACTCCAGGATAAAAGACAACTTTGCGTCTAACTAGAATCTATTCCTACCAGAATGCACGAGGGTTCCTGAGAGGTGGTGACTGTCCTACGAATTACAAAAAACTCCAAGATATCTATTGAACAATTTAACCATAAAGGGATTGTTATCGTTCGAGTGGGAGGCGTCTTAAACCAAGTAGGCTTGCCTTAATTATTTGTTTAATAAGTCTAACAACCAAAATAATTATAAGTTCATAAATACCTAAAATAAAGTGAATTTGTTAAAATTGAATGAAATTTAATTGTTGAAGTAGTTCGGAAGTCTTCGGTAATCTCCGGAACTCTTCGGAAGGCTTGGTGCTTGCTTGTGAAACCAAAATAAACTCAAACACTTATAAAACGAATGTCTATATAGCTTGAAGGCGGTGAAAGCGACTTCGGTGGTCTTCGGAACTCTTCGGGCGGTTTCATGTTGTTACAAAGAGTTATGATTTGAAATCAAAACTACTAATTTGTAATATTTACAAGTGTAGAGGGTTCAGAAGTCTTCGGTTGTCTTCGGAACTCTTCGGAAGGCTTCGTTTCTTCTTATTGGCACAACGTTAAGTCACAAAGAGTTGTAATTTGAAATTAAAACTACTACTTTACAATATTTACAAGTATAGAGGATTCTGAAGTCTTCGGTTGTCTTTGGAACCCTTTGTAAGGCTTTGGACTTGATGTGTGAAGTCTAATAATAACTTGAATGGTGATGATTAAAAAATATTGACAGGTTTGGGAGGCCCAGACGTCTTCGGTGGTCTTCGGTACACTTCGGCAGACGTCGTGGACGTGGTGCCTTAAGCCTCGTAGAGTACGTCTCCGTTAAACTCTACGGGGGTGTTGTACCGGAGGTAAACTTGGCAAATACAGTCGACGACATTACAACAATCCACTTCTCGGGGCGTACTCGCTGTAAAGGTGGTCTGAGTGTGTATCTTCCGCGATGGTGGCAGACGAGACAGAAGCCTTGGGTGCGTTTGGATGGAACGGATCGCACGTCAAAGGGCGTTCTGTGTTTGTTTTCGACTCACCTGGTGTACGGAACGAATTTACCACCCATACGTTGTAATTTCTATAATTACCTACCGCGTGAGGGTATCCAATTATCAATAAATAATAAATGGGCAGGACCTCTAGCTCTATAGTACCCGCACGGGACATTGCCTCGCAAGCTGCTGCCGTCGGCGAGAGGGGGGAGTTCATTAAACAACAACACACTAAGACGAAATTCTGATTGTTTTATTAAATGGGCTACCAACTAAAACTTCACCTAATTACATATGAATACAAAAATATACAGTAATTAACATTATTTACGATAGGGCGCCACCATGGGAATTAAACGGCCCATGGACCAATCACGGTACCAGCTTTCGTCGCACTTTGTTCGTGGGCGATGAATCAAGATTGCAGGACGGAAAATAATTCACTTCACAGGGGCTAATCTTTTAAAGTCTCCGGCTAGCACAAACACAACTTAACTAAACTTAACTAAAATACTTATTTTTGAATATTAATACAGTTCTGGGTGCAAACACCCCAATAACAAAAATTAATTAACGCTACCCTAGTCTACTTAACTTGCATAGTGCGACGACCCTTCTTTAACCACGGGGTCATCAACAACAGGAAAAATACGACCTTCACAAGGGTCAAATAGTACAGTAACGGAACTCCTGACCGGAGCTTTGCATACTCAGGTAGTCTCGTGGCTTAGTGATTACAGGCCTCAGACAAAAGTCGAAACAACAATAAAATAGGAGACCCTTCTAAAGCGATGCGGTCTCTAAAATACACTTTAACGGGATCAATTTACTAGAACTGAGCTTTAACCCGACGTTGTATTTTATGGAAATCGACAGGTACTGTATTTAAACAAATAACTGAATTATGATGCATAACACAGCCTTGAGTTCATGGTAATAACACATATACTAATTACTTACTCAGAAAAATAGCTAACTATACGGTACGCACTTGACTTCAGAGAAATAAAACACATCACTCAAACTTGCAAGTAACCGCCAGTTTTAGACTCTAACGCATCTGGAAATAAACAACCCCGTTATTCCCCGGCTGACATCCTTATATACATTTAAGTTAATTGAAAAATAACCCATTGCCTAGCTCTCATACTCGACAAAGGATACGCCGGTCGTAAATCTTTAAGATTAATTAAACTGCCAATTGCACTAAGATAGCCACACAAGTAGATCTCGGAACTAATTTTTAGTTGAGTACTCTGCTAATTGAAAAATTCCTTCCGATCACCCTGACATAAATAGGGTCCTAGAACATGATTGACATCTAATCATAGATAGCAACGAATCTGACATGTTTAGTGCCTTTCAAGTAAAGTGCCTTTAGAAAAATTAATTAACTCTTGGATTATATCTTCCTGGAACTTCGCTAGAACGCTACTTGGGTGATCTTGCAGCCGTTTACAATTGCAGACATATTTATGCTACACGACCTTCATTCTAATAATTAGAATGCTAAAATTAAACTAGAAAAATAACTATTTTTAGAAATAATAGAACTATTAGAGCGTATTAAAACAGTATGTTACAACGTAGTTTATGTAGTTATTCACAGTATAATTATAATGACGGGCCCCAGGTCTGGCGGCGGACAGCGTAACGTTCGGAGAGTACGCAAGCTATGATGAGCGCTGCGTTTCGAAGTATAGCAGGCTATGGAGAGCGCTGCTTGGGAGGATTTTGCAGGCTATGGGGAGCACTGCAAGAGGATTCCTAGGCTATGGTGAGCTGTACGAATGTCTACTGCAGAATTTGAAATTATATTTATACACTTCCATTTACAATTCTTCCTGTGTTGAAAAACGTTAATGATGTCTTTAACCAAAGAATTGCGTTTTTTGAGTTTTTGATTGTAAAAGAATCTCCAAATTTAGTTTAACCAATGAAAGTATAGATTTTTGGGTAGCACAAAAACTTAGTTGGAATTTATCGAGGTTCTTTGGTTTGTTCTATTTCCAGCTCGTGTACTCTGATACAGTCAACTGCAAATTCTCAGTCTGTTCAGTGCTCTGCGTGTGGTGATATAGTCAACAGGATCTCTTGGGAGACGATATCGAAATCCCAACAAAACAAAATAAATTAACACAATAGTTACTAATCACCACGAAGCCCGAAACAAAAAAAATTATGAACAATCGATTGAGGTAACTCTTTATGCACTACAGCAATAACAAAATGTAAAAATTTGTATGTAAACGGATTTTGTAATCTCACCTTGAAGTGAGTTGATGACTACAAAAACCATTTCCTAAGAGAAATAGTTAAAGGAAAGGCAGTCTTCCGAAGTAGCTAGAGGGCTATTCCTGAGCAGGGCAACGAGAGATGGTTATGGGTCTTCAAAAGCAACACTTGCTACGTACATCGAAGTAGCTGGCAGAACAATGAAAGAATACCCGGGCTCAGTTGGTGAGTAGGCGGTGGTCTGACAAACACAAGAGAAAAATAAGGGAAGGACTGAAATAAAAATACAGGCACTCATTGAACATTCACAACAAAACATAGAAAATACATTTAATTAAAGAAAAACCATGTTACTCAAGAACAAATGAAAACAAAAATAATTAATAATCACAATATACATATATCAGAAAAAAAAAAAATCAATTCTTAGAATGCCGAGCTGTCATTTTTATGTACCTACCCCCTACATTAATTAACGATAAAAAAGAAAAAGAAAATACAACTCTAAAAACAACAGCTCCAAATTATCATCTTAAATATAAAATAAATATATAAAATTGTTGCAATGAATACAATATCAGAAATAAGTATCATCTTACACACAGATAATCATTTTAAAACTACAAGGTGTAGTCATCCAACATAACTGAAATATACGGTTTGATCAGTTTATAGAGCCCATATAAAGAAATAGTGGATACACACTCACCCAGGTGTCGGTGATGCCGGACCTATCACACCTCCCAAGGGCCGGAGCGGGGCAGCGGGGCCTAGGACCACGTAATTTGCTCCATATAAAAAGGGGCGGCAATCGCCTCATCAATTAGGTCCAAGGTAGCAGGTAGTTCTATTCACCGGAAGAAGCTAAAAAGAGTCTGGTCACAGATTAGACCTTTCACGAAAGAGAGTATATACTTTTAAAAAAATTAAAAGTACTCACCACACAGTGTGTGCACAAAAAGTTCGTAAATACGGAAACGTCAATTTCTCGCAGTCGTATATCGAAACGGAAATGAATATTAAATCGTTTAGTAACATGAATTCGTTTCCATGCCGGCGTTATCAAACCCAGGTGTGGATAGCGATTCGAAACACCCTTTATCAAATAATATGATACCTTATTTCAACGAGTTTCTAGGTTGAAGTCATATACGAAATAATTATACACTATAAAAAAATGGGCCAAAACAGACACCTAAAATAGGGTACCGACTATCTGACTGTAAAAGAGCTTTTCGTTTTAAAATAAATAAACTTAAATGCAAATTATTAGGAAGTGAACTTATTGTAGGAAGTTAAAATATACAGGATGCTGTTGAAGTATTGAAAAAGAAATTACGTGAATGAATAATGTAAGACAAAGAAGGGTGTGCTTTAATTTACCGTCGAAAGTGAACGTAACAAATTCCCCCGCCCTAGCAAAATTAAAAGGTCGTGATAGGAAAACGAAAGTAAGGGAGTGGAGAGCACAGTACTCAGTACAAACACAAACAACCAAACAAAAAAATTCGTTTAAGTAAATTGAAAAGAAACAAAAAAAATCACCTGATATCCGGCTCGTAGGCCGACGTATAATAATAGGAAGAACAAAAAAAGTCGCTTAACGAAATAAAAAAAAACAAAAAAGAACACTCCAAAATAAAAACAAGGAGTTCTCATCCGTCCCGAAGAACCAAAATACTGGACGAAACTAAAAGTGAAAAGGACCACAGGGAAAGATATATAGGTAGTAGCACCGAATGAAGGCAAAGATAAAACGGCGTCAACACTGTCAAAGTCTTCGAAGGATGGATGCTTCTTCAGCAAAGAAACAAAATTGTCTTCAACCTCAAAAGATTGATTTCCTGTAAAAAACCAAAAGTAAAGGAAAAGAAGAAAGGAAGAAAACCAACAGTAACAGCCAAAATGACAAAAATGTCAAGCCTCCCAGTAAGCTAGGAAACAAGAATTCTGGATAAAAAAAAGATTAAAGTACTTCAGCTATAGTACAAAAGAATTGCACAAACAAAGAACCAAAGAAAAGAACTGCTAACTAGGCCTAAAGTCGACTAAGTCGTTTCTGAAGAAAAGAAAAAATGGTCTAGAAGCACATACCACAGGAAGTGGATCGAAAAAATGTTACCAAGTCAGCATGAAGACCGACAGAAAGTAATGCCAGCCACAGGAAAATGGAGAGGAATGTGGAACGAAAGGAACGAGGAAAAAAAGAAAAAAAAACCAAAAAGAATAAGCAACAAGAACAAGAACCACAAAAAACCCTAAGAATCGCACCAAAGAAAATAAAACAGAATCCCAGTGTAGTTATGTATGAGTATGTGGGTGCGCGTGCGTCCGTGTGTGTATGTGTTAGACCGCTTTAGTCGCCTCTTACGACAGGCAGGTCGTACCATGGGGCTATTCTATTTCCGGACGAGTATTGGAGTATAAGAAAAGAACGAAAGAAAAAAGAACCAAACAGAAATGTGCGTGTGTATGAAGTGTGTATGTGTGTGTGTGTGTGAGTGTGTGTGTGCGTGTGTATGTTGGACCGCTTTAGTCCCCTCCTACGACAGGAAGGACATACTGTGGAGCTATTCTATTCCTGGACCCACACGGGTGAAAGAAAAAGAAAGCAAACCCAGCAAAACAGGGAAGTAAGTAAAAGAATTTTATAGTCCAGAAATCAAGTTTTAAGGACAAGTAACTATCAATATTATAATTGGAACACACATATAGTCGACAAGGATAGGATGGACTGGTAGTAGGGCGAGCAGAAGGAAGTACAGAAAAGGATGTAGAACTAGAGACGGAAGAAATTTTGTTCAAAACTATATTTGCTGATGAAGGGTATGTTTTGATGGTAGTAGCAGGATGACCTGGCTGAGGTACAGAAGAGAACGTAGCAGAAGAATTTTGGCTCCTAGAGCTGAGAACAGAATTTGAAGTATGATTCGAAAACCTATTAGTAGTAGGATGACAGTTGGTACAGTTGTGGCGAGTAACTTCCTTATTCCCAGAACCATAGCAATAGAGTACTTTAAGACGGGTACAACGTGTCGAAACATGCCAGGCTTGTCGCAAAGTAGAACTAGAGAGAAGAAGAAGAAGAAGAAGAAGAAGTATCGGATCTACCCGTAGGCGTAGGAGAAACCTTAACAACTCGGTCAAGTGAAGTAAAAGTATTTTTCTCAACTGTAGCAGACTTGTAAGCAAAATCCGGGTCAGATTCAAATTCCGATTTGGAAGTAAGTAAAGGAGGTTCATCGAAATCGACACTAGTAGTGTGTGCCACGCTAGAGGTAGTGCTATCGTGATTTTCGATAAAGTAATAGTGTGACGAAATTTCTTTATTTTAGTGTCAAAGGCGCCGGGGAGATTAGCTAAAGTAAGAAGTAATAAATTATGAGCTTGGCGTTTCTTCTGTGTTGGAGACATCCTAGAATAGCGTCGTTCTGAATGCAGCCATAAGGAGGTAATGCGTTTAAACGCAGGTGAAGACCTGTCCCCACTAAATGTAACCAGAGGTTGGTTTAGCTGTGGATCGCAGCTGTAACCGCTACCAGTTCGGAAATGAAATGAAATTCCACGAAAATAAAATGAAATCCGTGTTCACGTTCCATACGATATGTATTCTGTACGGACCTGCGTAATTCGTGTGCATTATCCTCGGGATTAAAGCCGCGAGATTTTAATTCATATATGAGCTCAGTCTTCTACAATCGGTATACGTGGATGCGCTAATATGCCATGACACACAAAGAAAAGAAGGAACCAATTAATAAATGGTAGTCCAGCCTCCACATCCTACTAAAAACAAAACAATTTGGTGATCCGTAGCACCGTTTAGAACCCACAACGTCAAAAGAACGGGCGGTAGATTGAAAAATAGGAGAAAAAAACCCACTCTAGACTAGACTATGATACCTTATTTCAACGAGTTTCTAGGTTGAAGTAATATACGAAATAATTATACGCTATAAGAATATGGATCAAACCAACAGACACCTAAAACAACGTACCGACTATCCGACTGTAGAAGAGCTTTTTGTTTTAAAATAAATAAACTTAAATGCAAATTATTAGGAAGCGTACTTATTATAGGAAGGTAAATATACAGAATGTTTGTTGGAGTATTGAAACAGAATCTACGTGAATGAATAATGTAATACAAAGAAGAGTGTGTATTAATTTACCATCGAATGTGAACGTAACACACTAAATAGAAGCAAAATTAGAACAACACTAAATAGAGCCTCACCAAGTCTTAAGCTCATAAAAGCAAGATGTACTCTAAGGAGAACCTGGAACTCTTAGCGAAAAATATTGCATTCGCTGTTTGTACACAGTTATCAAAAAGCGTGAGGAGCACTTGTAATAAAACAATATAGTTAGAACAAAGAATGACATAATAGGCGTACTCTTACTACGTTGCTACTGCAAAAGAAACAAAATAAAATGCTCCTAAAATATCTTTTGGTTGCTATGGAAAATAAATATCATATAATATCACTTCCTGTAGTAAAAATACATCTGTAATCAGACCACACTATTGGAGCTACTTGAGTGCTACTGTAAGACAAGACTACAAAAGAGTTTGTCGTTTTAAACTCTTACTAATATAAAGACTAAGTAGCATTACTGACCAAACTATCACTATCAAACACTATCACATTAATATCTTACCTATTTAGATCTCTAGATCAAAGGATTGTATTAAGTTTCTATATTTTTGACGCACTTGTCCAAAATAAAACACTAAATTTTGTATAAATTATTCGTTTAATAAATCTATATTCGTTGCTAAGTTTAATAATTTCATTCACAAAATACACAAAAGCTTACAAAAATCAGCAGCCAAATATAATTTTAGTGGAGTATACTCTCCCTACCAAATTAACATAAAAACCGGTAACTTTTTATACAAGCACGTTTACAACGTCCTTTGATATGCAGATCTGTATATGCAGGATCACAACTATGCTGCAAATTTTAGAAATACAGGTCACGTGTCAGCTCAAAATTAAACAATGTCTTATAATATGACCCAAAGCGCTATACTAAACAATAACCAAGGGTATGAATTCTGTTGGTTATTTATTTAAGCTTTATATACTAATTTTAATATTTACTTGCCTAGCCTGTTCAATGCAAACCGATTTTAAGTTACAAATATTACATTAAACGCAAACATCAGTACTTTAAGTGGAAATAATTATTGAATAGTAATATAAATAAGATTTTGTTAGATTAACTTTGTTACATACTGTTGTTGGTCCTCTAAATATATAGAAAGTATCTCACGGAAAAATTAGTGAACTACATCGCTAAAAATTAGGTTTGTATAAAATAGTGAAAACCTAGATTGTACGAACAATAGTGTTGGTTGGCGACTAACTCAGTGATGCGGGTGGTGTGTTTGACGAGGGTTTTAGAGTGCTATCGGGTATGAAATGTGGTCTCGATTGGCAAATACCTTGGATACCATCTAATCGTGCAGGGTTTCTAGAGAAAAACCCTAGAACAAATAACAAGGGATTGCAAAATTCAAAATCATGAGAGAGATTCTGGCTTAAAATATACCTGAAAAATTGATTAAAACCAAAACAATTTTAAATCTAAAACAAAGCTAAAACGAGTAGAACTACTTGCGACTGCTAACTACAAGAAAGATTTCTACAGGTAATTGTTAACTAAAACCTAAAATATTCAATCGCGCTTTTAAAAAATTGCAACACAATTTATTACGCAAAAACTGTAACTACATCGTTTACAATAATGAAAACCAAAGATACACAGTATTTACACAATTAGATAGAACCTGGTTAAATCTTTAACACACTGTTGAGCGTTTGGATGTTAGAAACGGAGCTTTGATTAGAAGAAGGAAATTGTTCTTCTTAAAACCACACGAGACATTCTCGGCAAACTGCGTACAGATGGATCAAAATTGGATCTACTTTGTGTAGTCTTTCTACTACCTAACCTATACATTTAACTTTACGTATAGTGGATCTAAAATCAGAAATCTGGATTTTACGTGTATCTGAGTTAGTACAAAACTGTATATGACATGTCTTTGTTTCAAAACGATGAGATCATCTTGGCGTCATTATATCTTTTTCAGATCAAACAGAATCAGGCTATATTAATTACCATGACGTCACCTCTAACCTTTTAAAAACTGGCATCTGAATTTTATAATCTTTGACTATGATGCAAAAATTTTCTCTTAAATTAGAATTTATAGAAGCCTAAAATTTATATTTCCTAAAGACAATAACAATCGTATTGGTGAACATTACTTATACAGAAACTATTAAAATAAAATGCGATTATAATTATGTCTAAAAAATGTCAGAACTTACGCGTGTAAATGTGATACTGATTTCATCATCAAACTTTAAACGAACAGGTCGTCGAACAGCAAGTATAAAGCTAATCGCTTACCTTGAATTGTGGAACTAACGTTCAAGGTCACAAAGCAACCGCGTGACCACATGTTTCGAATAGAAACAAGTAAACAAGCAACCTCCTGCAAAATTTTTCTGGAACTGCAAATTAAAAAAAAATTGAATACTCATGCTGTTTTCTTTTACTTTTGACGATAGCTACCTAATTAAATTTATTATTCGCCCTCCACAAACCAATAAACTGCAAACACGTAATGCATAATGCCACATTTATCCATAAAGACCCGAATTCGGGGCTCAAATAAATATTCTTGATGCTATAACTTAGAAAAAAAGCGCGTTAACAGAGAAAGCAAACCCTATAATGGGACCTGTTCGTCTAACGGTACAAATAAAAAATGGCAATACGTATACCGTATAGGTATTTATCAAAACTCATGTTATTTGTTTCAAGAATCAAGAGCAAATGTCCTTCGACTTGACGAACTAACAAAATGACCTTACGTTGCTCGTCATATTAAGCAATGTTCAAACAACCATACGATAGGGCATAAGTCTTTATTATTCATTTTAAATAATACTCAAGTTCTAATTGGATAATATGTATACGCTTAAATAGTAATCAATATTAAGAAATTAATTACTGAATTAAATAATTGGTACACTACTGCGGCAAACAAAAGAATCTACGTACTTATATCTCAGCAAAAAAAGTTAGAATGTATCTAGTAGCATTCACATAGAGTGTTACGTGCTAATGATCTTTGAATTTACTGTGTAATAGAAAGAATTAAGCCAGTTAACTACAGCGACGAGGAGAAGGATTCAATAAAAATAAATGGGATTCCTTTAGATCTATACGATTTTAACACGTGAAACCTTTCTGGAAAGTGGTCTTTGAACGCTCAAATTAATAGGATGCTGGGCACCAACCTCATCTATAATTTATCGTTTATCTCGTTAAACGGTGGGTGATCTACGAGATGATACCAAAAAAATTGTTATTAAATTCCTGCAATTCAGGTTAGTAGAGCCTCATTTACAGTTCCCTATTTCCTGAAACTGCTTAACTTAAAAATCTACAAATAAAAGCTTCAAGTTGCTCTCTTAACCTAAATTAATACATAAATATCAAAGAATCAAACAGATTGGATAACTTAATTTATCCTTAGTTGGCCAAAAATCTACGTGAAAAAAGAGTAATTTTATAAAATATCTGTGTCAAATATAACTATATAAATCTTGGTTTCTAAAATTATTATGGTGGTGCTTTCCTTGGTTTCAAATCGCTCTCGTGCAAGCGTGCACGCAAGTAACAGTTCGGTTAATAAAAATTGGTTGAATACATTTAGATATTAAAAAACAGTGTTTGAAATATGCAACAGGTGGAAACAATTCAACAACTTATGGGTTTTATTTTTTCAGGACTCAAACGACATGCCGAACAACAATGGGTTGATAGCGAAGTAATCTTTTGGTTTCAACAAAATGTTGCTGAAAACGTTTATGACTAAATCACTCTCACCACGTACTAGTAACTTATTTATTTTCGCGCTTACAATTCTGCGTCCGAGATCTTTTCACTAAGCACAGTTGAGTTTATAAAGTTACCACAGTTTCAATTATTTTTTACCTTGTCGTTATTCAACTGTGGTGGTCGTCGATTAAATTATCATCGCTTCAAAAGCGCGACTGATTGACTGTGTTTTAATGCTCCCTGCTATTGTCATTTAGTGGTATATATTAGATAAAATGTCCGGATTGGTTTTACGTGATGTTTTAATTCCTAGCGTTTTTCGGTGTATGAGAAAATATGCGTAATGATATTTCAGCACGGTCTGTTTATTAACACATCTGTACCAGGGTTTGTCCCTACACATTAAATTTTATGACGTTTTATGCATTCTGTCTATTTCAATAATTTACAATGTTTTCGGTAACGTGGCAGTGCATGAGAATATTTTCGGTCTCATGCTTGTAGGCTAATGCGTTATTGAAAATATGTCGATATTTGTCGAATTTGGTATGTTTATCGTGAAACTTCAGCTTTTAATTGCTAGTTGTGGAAAAATATATTAAGTACGTTACCTTACTTTCATAATATGATGTTAAGTCCCATTTTAAACTGTAAACTACCTAAGTTCCTATAAAATTGTTCGTGTAGCTTCTTACCACGACTCCTAAATTAGCCGCAATTAAAAAATATTTTTTGATTTACTAGTGTATGCATAATTATTGCGCGAAAGTTACAAGTGTTTATGCCAATAAGTCATCGCAGTGTACCATTCATACGCAGACTACTTGAAAAGCCACTATTTATAAAAATTCTTGTGGAAAAATAATCTGGCAGTATACTTTTATTCTTTTATAAAATAAAAATGTTTAGAAGTCTCATTTATAACCTACAAGTTGAAAAAAGAACGGTTTATTAAATTTATTAAGTTAACAGATACATAAATCAAAAATAAAAACCTTTTCCAATTCAAATTTTGGATATAAAACACTTAGTTTATTTATTTCCTAGTATGCGTTAGCAGCGACATGCAGTCTGACAAGATTTTTAATTCTATTTTAAACGTAACATAACAAACAACCCGTTATTTGCATAAATTCGCAGTATTCATTAATTATAAAACGCGTTGAAACCGTGGGTTAAACGAAGGGAGGCAGCTGGCCGGTATTCCCTGGTTTCATAACAAAAACTTATATAGTTATGCTCGAAAACGATTGTTTGCTTTGTGACGTCGCTTTTTTAAGATATGGAAGGGGAGATCAAATATTCTCTCTTTCTCTCTCTTTCTCTCTCCTTCTCTCTCTTTCTCTCTTTTTCTCTCTCTTTCGCTCTTTCTCTCTCTTTTTCTCTCTTTCTTTCTCTTTCTCTCTGTTTCGCTCTCTTTCTCTCTCTTTCTCGCTCTTTCTTTTTCTCTCTCACTCTCTCTCTTTCTCTCTTTCTTTCACTTTCTCTTTCTCTCTCTCTCTTTCTCTTTCTTTCGCGCTCTTTCTCTCTCTTTCTCTCTCTTTCTCTTTCTTTCTCTCTCTTTCTCTCTCTTTCTCTCTCTTTCTCTCTCTTTCTCTCTCTCTCTCTTTCTCTCTCTTTCTCTCTATTTCTCTTTCTTTCTCTCTTTTTCTCTCTCTTTCTTTCTTTTTCTTTCTCTCTCTTCCTCTCTCTCCCATTCCTTCTCTCACGCTCTCTCTCTTTCTCTCCCTGATTTTTAATTTGCTTTTGCTTATAAAGTTTATTTGAAGGTTATATTGTGCTAGGAAATTTTAGAGTTAAGTAATTAAAAAAATGTTGGCGGTTGCCACAAGTATAGAAATTTTTAGCAATGCAGTGGTGTTAGAACCGAATGCTTGAGTTAAGTAGCTAATGTAGAAACGAGAAGTGTGTGGCATTTTGGTACGAATTTACGTTGTTATTAATAAAGTAGATATTCAGTGGAATGATTAAAATAAAAAATAATTTTAGTAGGAGAAAAACTGGAAACAGCTGGTGTGTAAGACACGAATCGTTTTGTCACAAGGTCATTTAAAGTTAGTCCAAGTATTTGAATTTTAAAACATTTTATGCTATTAGTTTGGTTTTTAAAGTCAGGTGTTTAAGCCCTGAACTTATTTGTTTTAATTAACTTACATTTTTTATTCTAGATAAGACGTTTCATTTTTCAGATGTTACATCATAAGTTATTTATTTTTTAGGTACTTTATAATGATGAAAGGTTATTTAAAGTAACAGGTGTTTTATGATTTATTATACAGGCTTTACTCGAACGATTGATCAAGAATATAATGAAGTATGGGGGATAACCTTGCAATATTTGCCCTTGAATGTAAAATAATTATTAAGAGTACAGACATAATATAACTTTGATTTTTAAAAAAAATAATGATGTGAGTTTGTACCTGACTTTTGACATTTGAGAAATGTGTATATATTTCATGTTCATATTAGTATGTGTATAAATTTGCACACAAATGATAATCATATACGCTCATTTTTACCTGTAGAAAACTTGCAGTTTTATGTTCTTGTTTTTAAAAAGTTTTTAGATTTTTATCCACGGCAGTGGACGTAAGTCTGGCATGCTGAGAACGTATGTAATTTACTGCGATTGTGATTATTTTAGTATCACAGCAATATATATTGATGTAATAGAAGATCACAAAAGGTCACTGAGCACCACATTCTATGAGAAAAACCCTATCCATAGCTGATAAAAGTACAATTTTCCAATATTTAATTTTTATCCTGTCAAACATAAATAAAATCCCATGTAAAATAACACGATTGAACTACATATAGTGTTGTGACATATCATTAAAATCTAATTCCAACCTTAAAAATAGTTTAATCCGTTAAAATACAAAAGCATACATTGATTTAAAAATCCGTGTGTAAATATTTATTCACTTGAAGAATATCTTAAAAATAAGTTTTATTGCATTTTGCGGACTGAAAAGACCGTAAAACGAGTCTAAGGTGTAAAGATTTATCCACTTTAAGAATACTAAATAACTTCAATATAAAGTTATCTTTTTTAAGATATATCATTTAAAACAAGTTTTAGCCGGCGAAAACATAAAAATCCTTAAATTTCTTAAACGTAAATTCAACAATGCACCTTCATCATCCCTTTTAAAAATATCATCCAATACACGCTATTTAGTACAAAACGTTATAAAACAAGAGCGAGTTTCTAATGCGAAGAGTTTACTTTCAAGAAAGTAATTTTTGGAATGGTTCTCGAATCCATTATATTTACGCATTAAGCAATGGAAACGAATATACGTCAATTCGAGGTACCCGATAATATCGGGAAATACTATAAAGCCAAATAAGATAACAAATTTTAATGGCTATAAACAACAGAAGCTCGTAAAATTATAATAGGGAGTGAGAGAAGCCAACCATTAGTTAATAAAAAATAGTAAAATTTAATAATTGCAATAAATTTTAAACTGCAGGGCCACTAAAAATAAGAACATGTAAAATTGCGGTTAATTGTTACATCGTAAGAATGATTCACCTTTTAGAATGTATTCGAAATTTGAGAAAAGCTAAGATATTAAGATGGTGTTATTATATAATACTGGAATTCAATGGGGAGCGAACATTCAAGCTTATTCACTCAAGATTTGAACATAAGTTATTAGACATTAGATCATTGATAGATATTTACTGAATAGTTTTTTATGGATCGCAACGACGATTAATTTGTAGCTCCAATATAAATGATGATATCTTGGTACAAGGCCACCGGTTATTTTAGTCTATCAAAAATAAAGTACCTTTGAAAACTGATATACTTCGAAGTATAAATTTTGATTAAAATAAAAATCTAAAAATTTGGAACCAGGAACTTTTCAACGCGGTTAATTCCAAAGGAAACGATCTTTAGACCAAGTATAAGCAAAGACAAGTGGTCAAAGAGATATAAATACCAACAAAAATTTGACGATTCAAAACGCAAGTATAACTTTGTTTTAAATCTAGAAACACAATTTGTGTAGTACTAAGTAGATTAAGCTAGTATAAGTTTTTGTATATATAAAATTATTTGTGAATAGATAGTTTTTCTCATAATTTTGAGATCAGATCTCAAGGTTATTTAACCCTTATAAAAATTTCTGCTCAAGGTCGCCGATCATCTAGACTGAGGTGGGGTAATAAATGAATATTTAATTATACATAAAAAAACTTAAAGGAAATTTAGGGACTTACATACGAAATTCTTTGGGGGTTCCCTAATTATCAACAAGAGTTAGGTGAGGATTGTAGTAAAGTGGAAGTAGTGATAAAATGTCGTTTCTTTCTAAACTCAAGCTGTAAATTGCACTTATAATCTTTCCTTATATCTGTATGTGTAAGTAGCTTTCTTAGATAATGCGTGTGTAAGAAAATGGTTTTTGAATGTTTCCAGGATTGTTCATAAAATTATACCTGAAATGTTGAAATTTCTTTGTTTCATTTTATTTTAGTAAAGTCCACTGTGTATTTATCACTAAACTGGCAAGAGAAAACGGGTATGTTAAGGTAAGAATTCACACTTTCTAAAAAAGCTAGCATCCATTGCACCTTATTGGCCAAGGCTGTTGTACCCGAATTTTCACAGTAATGTACATTATTTAAAAACGCCTTGAAAATTCGCCTTTGTAATTTTAAAACGCATGGCGTACCTCTTGAAAACGCTATTAAAAACCAGTTTACGTTTATTTTATAACTTCAGTTCATAAAAGGATTGGACGTATTTAACAAGAAGCGTGTAGTTTAGCTTAGAAATTGCATTGTTCAAGTGTTTAAAATTCATTCACAACTAAGACAAAAATCAAATTGTCCATATTAGCGGGTGACAAATAATAAGAATGAATATCCTAATTAGCGAGTTAAAGTGCTTTAAAATCTAATAAATCAGATAAAAAACTCGCGATTCAAGTATTTTACGTTCATTCTTTAAAATATGCGAATTAAGGAATTGTTTTTATGACTTAATAAGTCACTGAAGGCAACATAAGGTATCATTTAAAAATACTTTCAAAGAAATTACTTTAGTCTATGGATCAGATTAACCACAAGCGTAACGATTTTTCTAGATGTTAATGACTTAAAAACCTTGCCACTATAAAAGCCGTAAATATCAAAAACGAGAATCAATAATCGATTGCTCGTTTGTCGGTCAACTACGAGTAGTAATTAACTTAAAATAAAGTTCAAGTGCACGCTACATGTTTGAACCATGTGTCTTTAAGTTACGAACTATAACGTTCGACATCCAAAGTGAATTTCATTAAAGTATGAACAGCTCAAATTAGAAATACAATAGTAAATAAAATAATCAAGTAAATCTCTACACGATACACTGAAACAGAAAATAAAACATGAAGAATCATTGTATGGTTTTTAAACGCAGTTTAATGATATTCCCTTCTGAAAAAATGGAACTACATGTATATGAAAATTTAATTAACAATGTAGACAAGCAAGAATTTATGAGCCCAAAGATAATTTACTAGTAAACGCAAGTATATCATTATTTAAAGCTTTTGGAAGACATTTGCTTGTTATGATTGTTTTAAGTAGGCTAAATGGCTTTAGAGTTTTTATATAGATGTTTTCTTCATATCATCATTAAGTCTCCATTGCTAGTACTGGTTAGACGTGTACTTCCAGTGCCTTCTATTCTAAGTTAACCTACACATTTCCTGAAATTCCCACAGCCTAAATCTTTTACTATGTGTGCAATGGTCTAATCTAGATTTACCTGTTCCTCTCTTTTTCTTTTTCTCTGCTTCTAATATATTGCGTATTATTCCCTCACGCTTTAGTATGTGTCCTATTATCCTATTTCTCCTATTTTTTACTGTTTCCACATATTTCTTTATTCGCTACCATTTCGAAAACTTGTTTGCTTTTAATTTTGTCTGTCCATGATATCTTCATCATATGCCTGTAGCACCACATTTGAAAGGCTTTTGCGTATTTCCTATCCACTTTTCCGGTTGTCTACGTTTCACAGCCATACATTGCTGTGCTCCACACATGTTTTTAGTTATCTTATTCTTGTTTCTATGTTTGTTGTCTTTGTACATAGTGGTTGCTTTTTCTTGTTAAATGCAGCACGGCCTTGTGTTAATCGTTGTTTTATATTTTTTGCACTTTTCTCATCTTGTGTTATTTGATTTCATAAGTAGCCGAAATCTTTAATCCCTTGTAAATTCTTGTTTCTTATTTGTATTTTTGCTTTTGACTTATTTATTCCTTTTTTTACATACTAATACTTTAGTTTTATTTTTGTTAATTTTCGTACTGTATTCCTTTGTTAGAACTATTTCCATTTCATTAAAAGCTGCTTCGAACTCTTTCTTGCTAGATGCTAACACTGCTACATCATCTGCAAATCTAAGCATATCAATCTTTGGTCCCTGCGTAATAATTCCAGATATCTTTCTGCATTTGACAGTATTCATTGTCTCTTCGGTATACAAAATAAAAATTAACGGAGATAGAGCACTTCCCTGTCTCACCCTTTTCCTAATATTTACTTCTCTACGTTCCTTTTCTAATTTCTTTACCGCTGTTCGCTGTTTGTATAAGCCATGTACTATTCGTCTATCCCTATAACTCATTCCAATCTTTTTGAGTATTTCAAATATTTTCTTCCATTTTACATTTTACATTGTTGAATGTTTTTTCCAGATCAACAACCCTTATATACACGCTTTCTCCTTTTTTTATTGCTTTTTCCAATAACACTCTTAAAGATAAAATGACCTCCAGCGTTTTGCTTAAACCCAAATTGTTTTTCTAGCTGAATTTCTTCAGCTCGTTTTTTCCATCCGTCTTTGTACAATTTTAGTTAATATTTTTGCACGTGTGCTATCAAACTCATTGTTGGAGAGTTTTCACATCAATACGCTCCTTTTCTTTGTATAGTCATTACGGCGCTACGTTTGAAATCTTCGGGTATCTTGCCTGTCTAATACGTATTGCCTACAAGTTGCAAGAGACGTTGCAAACTAAAATACTTTGAGTAGTTAAAGACATTTGCATTTACGCAAACAAAAACTTTTGTAAATATTTCTTTCTGCTTTTAACTTGAAAAATAAATGTTATCTCAAAATAACCCCAGACAAACCAGAACGCTATTACGGTATTCCATACGGACAAAAAATAACGCACACGACGATAATGCTCAGCACCGAGTACTGCAATAAAAAAAGAATAGAAAGAGAGCCGTGCTAACTAGAAAATCGTAGAAAAGGCTAGCTTAATAAAGAGAAGACTTTAAGAAAGAAAATTTATTTACATAACCTTTAATAAAAAAACACGTTACAAAAAGAAAGCCAACCCGAGGAGAAAACAATATTTTTCCAATATATCCCCGAGGATTTATACAGTACAAAAATATTCGCAAATTCTATAAATAAAACTTACCCAAAGAGAAGAAAATGAGAAAAATTAAAATTTCCGAATTTTTAATTGTTTTATCCTATATAAATATAAGCGTACTTTTTTGTCATTAAAAACAAAGCCCTTATTAATTATGTGATTAAATTTCCGCGTATTACATTTATGACAGGCTGAAAAGATCGTAAAATAAATATAAACTTAAAAACCCAAATTTTAGATTAATTTATTTCATTCGTTGATGATTATTTAGTAAAAACGAGTCTCAATCATTAAGAGATAAATACAAAGTCATTTAATACATCCGCGTAAAATTCACATAAATCTTATTGCATTTGCAAAGATTAAGAAAGCTATTGAAGCCTTAATTAATTATGAAGTTCGTACCTTATTAGGGTGCAAAGCAATTGCGAGTTTGAATTGTAATAGATTTTCTGTGTGTACAATATTGCCCAGGAACACGTTTCATTTACCATAAAAGCAGATGTTTTACAATCGTTAAGAGTACAAATCCATACAAATCTTAACGTATTTGCAGAGCATAAATTAATTATTTTCTAGAATTTCCAAATACGTCATCAATTACTAGGAATGTTGTATAAAGAAACAATTATTAATAAACGCCCTATTAAAATACAATAAAGTAAAACAGAGATCGATAAGAAGTAATTATAGTTTTCTAGAATTTAATAAGAAAGAATGAAACGCGACCATTAACCTCGGTACGTTTACGATAAGACATAGACCATGAATTGACAGTAGTTGGATTGTTAAATCGCGAAAACGGTATAAATTCTTGTTAATATTACATCATCCAAATGATTAATTTTCTAGGTGGATTCGGAACAATCTCGAGAATGACGTATAGAGATAATTTTTGTATATAAGACGGAACTTTATTAGAAGCGATTCATTCGCGTTTGATTCTTTCTAAAGCTAAGTAATATGTAAGATTTAAGATTTAGTATTCCACGATACATAATTTTCTAGCTAAATTTCTTTAGCTCGTTTTTCCATCCGTCTTTGTATAATTTTAGTTAATATTTTTAACACGTGTGCTGTCAAACTCATTGTTCGAAACTTTTCACATTTATACGCACCTTTCTCTTTTGGTATAGTGACTATGGTGCTACGTTAGAAACCTTCGGGTATCTCGCCTGTCTCATACATATAACCTACAAGTTGAAAGAGACGTTTTGTAACAGCTTATCCAACGGCTTTTTGAGTTTCTGCATGCACCTTATCTATACCCGGTGCCTCAGACTCTAATGCTAATCTAAATTCGTTTCTAAGTATAGGATGTCCGAAGACATCCTTTTCGATGTCTGATTTCTGTTCTAGTGTTTCTGGTCCCTGTTTTGCATATAAATGACCTGTATATTTTTACCATCTAATCATTTTTTCTATATTTTCTAAAATGATGTTCCTCCCGCGCCTTTATATTTTTGGTATACGGTTTTATATTTCTAAATTCATTCTAATTAGTTTATATGCTTCGTTTGGTTTTCCTATTTCAAATTTAGTTTCTACTTCTTTACACTTTTCATCAATCCATTGATCGTTAGCTTTCCTGCACTTGCGACTAATTTCTTATTTTATGGCTTTGTATCTCTGTTATCCTGCTTCGTCTGATCTGTTTTTGTGTTTTCGTCTTTCTTTTCTTAAATTCAGAATTTCCCCTGTTACCCAAAACTTATTTTCTTTCTGTTTATACCCTCTGAGGGCGATTCCTAAGCTGGATTTAATGTTATTCCATTTTGTTTCTACTTCCTTAATAAATGAGATTTTCTCGATATCTTTCAGAGCTTTGTCTGAACTCCTTTGTAGATATCTTTATCTTTTAGTTTATTGGGTTTATTGGGCATGATATTTCAATAAACTTTTAGTTGTATTAAACTTAAAACCACTAAAAGCATACTTTTTTCTGTGAAATATTATTTTAAAACCACAAAAGGGTAAAAAAAATATTTATAACAGTAAATTGTCATAGCGGGTTCATGTTATTTTAAAAAAGCTGTTAAAATAAAGAAGTAAGTAACCGTGAAATTATACATATGCATCTTTCCGTCCATAATTATCCTAAATATATGGAAGCTTTTTACAAATTTTAGTAATATAAATAGAGTTGATGTAATATAGTAACAATACAAAGTAAATCCCAGGCCATATTATAAGTATGTTTATACAATGTAGTTACTAGTTAAAAGCACGGCGCCTAGTTAATGGAACTCGCAAATATCAAGTTACAGATATTTAATTATATAGTTCCATACAAAGTAAAAATGTTTCAATGTATCTGTTCAGATTGCTGGAATAGTGAAATAACCGAAAACGAAACCTTTACATAGTAAGACCATATGAATCAACACCTAATTCACGTTAATGGAAGTTTATTAATCAGACGTGAGGAAGAAAACAACTATCTTGTATTCCAGACGTAACATATTACTGCAGGTGCAGGTCACAATAGATTATAAGAAACCAATTGTTAGAATTAAAATTATTAAAAAGTAATACATTGTATTGTATCAAAAATAGCAGACATGAGATCTGCATTTTTCACAAGTGATGTAAGAGCAGAAATTGCATAAATACCCTGAGGAGCCCATGATGGCCAGTCAGCCTTAAAACTTCATAACTTTAACATTGTTAGTTGTTCAAGCTACTCACCGTAATTTTAATTATTAATTAGTTACATTTAACTTTGATTATTCTTGAAACTAAGACGTTAATGAATATAACGTACAATTTGTCAAATCATTGTAATTACTGTTTAAATAAATCTGATAGAAGTGTTTTTTGGAAGAAATCTTTTTAAAAAGAAGCTCCAAGAGGCCCAAAACCTATCTGGCGCAATCGATTGTAGGATTCCAGAAGGGAACCGGCGATTCCAAAATAGAACAACTGGTGGTTGTGAATTCCAATTCTTTATCTGAAAGAAAACCAATTGGACGAAGTACCAAAATCGACCAAGTCCAGCAAACAGGAGAGACTATAATGGAACTGGCAATCAAACTTTTGTGAGTACCATAAGTTTATTTTTCCTAACTATTTTCAATAGCGTATTGATATTAGCTAGAAAGAAACAAAGAAATTTTATATACGCATTTATGCTTAATTTATTACAATTTTATCACGAAATATTAATAAAACGATTTACTCAGTGAAAGCCTGAGCTTTATTAAAACAAAAGCGTATAATTATAACACAGTTCTTTGTACTATTTTATTAAAGCAATTATTATTCAGATAAATCTGAAAAACTTGATTCTCGTCACATTTATAAAAGTTTATAATTAAACATATATTTATGTACTTTATTATTGCAACACTTTAATGAAACAATTATTCAGCAGAAGTCTGAAACCGATGTAAATATAACCAAGATTATTATAATTACATACAGTATTCGTAACGGCAAGTGATTCTTTCAGTAACTTTAATACAAACTCGACTAAAGTAACTTATAATTAATTTATAAAAAAATTAATACTGAAAACACTAAACTGTATCTAGACTCAAATCCATTATATGACGGAAACCAGGCACTATTAGGGTTTTTCCTTACTGCTTGCGAAAGATTTTTCAAATCCTTTTACAAACAAGATGACGTGGAACGTAACGTCTGGCTTTACGCTTGATTTTAACCAAGTTAACCGGAAGAGCTTTGACCCTTATTGCAAGCCGCGGTGATCTCACAGAATGGGACAATTACAAACGGATTAATAGCATATTTCAGAGACCAACGGAATATCAAACGTCTTATCAGGGACTTAATAAATTTACGCATGGAAACCAACCAATCACCATATAAATTCGGTATGAGATGTCAGGACGTACGAAGTTTAATATTAACCAAACTAAAACTCGAAGAATCGGACCAAAACATACGTTTAATAAAGATAAAGATGCACGACGAAATGGCTTTGGACACATATCAACGCGTTTCCCGAATGACTATCGGATAAAATAAGATTTCAACATCTCCAAAACTTAGAAGAATAAATGAATTAATTGTAGAGAAAGAAAACGGTTTGTATTACAGAAATAGACTATATAATCCTAACGCGAATAAAAATTACTCACTGATTAGAACAAAACAAGAGGCGAGACAAATACCAACACAACCGAAATGTACACCATTTAACGCACTAATGAATCAATCACGAATTAACAATCCAAACTTTAATAACACAAATTTCAACAATCAACCTCGACAATTTCCAAGACAATCATTTAATTCAAACTTTACGAAACCCACATTCACACCAAAATTCAACCAGAATGCGAATCGACCCGATATCTTTCAGAACGTTTCAAATCTTTTGTAGATATCTTTCTTTTAGTTTCTTAAAGTCAAAGTGCGTTTTTTCGTTCAGTTTTTCAAATTTTAAAATTTAAACACGGCTTCATAACAACTACGTTGTTGCCAGTGTCTATATGTGTTTATGGGTAGCTTGTAAAGTTTTTTACTTGATTTTTAAATAGTTGCCGAACATGAATGTAGTCTATTTGATATCTCACTATGTCTCCTGGCATCTTCCATGTGTATCGTCTTCTAGCATGATGTTGAAATAATGTGTTTGTGATGGCTAAATTGTTTTTGTCTGTTAATACGTCCAGCCTATTTCCCCTGTCATTTCTCGTGTCTAAACCAAATAAACCTAGCACTGCTCCCTCCCTGCTCATGCCTACCACTTATTATACCCCCGTAAACGAGGTACGCGAGCCACTAATGACAGTTGGTAGCAATATTACATAATGTGAAAATTGACGCGCAAATTATCGATGACGTCACACAATATGCAAATTAATGCAACATAATTACACAAATTTTTAAAGGAAATAAATTTTAAAGAAAACCCCAAAGGGGGCACTCACGTGAACATGTAGAGCTTCCTTCAGGATTACTCCATGATGGCGGCGGCTTCCTTCAGGATTACTCCATGATGGCGGCGGCTTCCTTCAGGATTACTCCATGATGGTCGGCCGTGGCTTCGCTAGTCTTCCGGGCGTCGGTTACTTCGCTAATCTCTCGGGCGTGGAAATTCTTGAGCCAGGTTGAAACCAAATTTGATTTGTCTTCTTCCTATGTAGAGGGAACGACGGGAAACTGGTTTATAAAAAACGATAATCAACAATAAGGGAAAAAGGGACGTACATAACAAAAAGATACGATAAGATACCAGACCAACTACACCCTTCTTCACATCTCGGAGGCTAGTTCTTCACGCCTATCCGGAAATTCCTTACTATCCTCCTTCGTCAACACGCGTCGGCGCGAATCTCGCGCAACGCACTATCTGAAGTGACGGAAATACGCACACGTCCTTTTAAATGTATGGCGCGAAATTCTCACATATTAAAACTTAATTAAGAATGTCTAGTGCCGATTTTTCGGCACGTAACACACTGCATTAGAAACTCCCGTACTTATTAAATTTTCATGTTCTTTTACGAACTTGTCTTCGATATCTTTGTAGATTGTTTCTACACAGTGTCCTATCTCATTCGCATATCTTCACACCTGAATTTCCTTCCACTGATTCAGTATGAATTACCTGAAAGCCTTCGATCCAAAAGTCCTTCGCCTCTAGCCGACGAACTTCGGTAATCTGTTCTATGCGTAATGTAAACCTATCCATTTTAATTTTCAGATCTTTTAGCTCCACCCGAATGTACTTCATTAGCCAGGATATGAGCTTTTTACCTAGGAATTTCGAATTTTGCTAAACCCTTACTATTCCACAAGCAGGGATCTTTGACACGCAGCACTCACATATAGGATCTATAATTCACCTCTCTCTCTCTCTGAACCAGGGTGAAATTTCGTGAAAAATGCTCGCCTAACATTTCTCAAGCGGTCCGTGTCGGGAATCAAGCCATGCACCTTGGAATTAGTAGTCACACGCATACTAAGCCGTGGATCCGTCAAGCTTATGCTCATCACAGACCTAGAAAGTCAATTAGCCGTTTTTGACGTATTTGGTTTTCCTATTTCCACACGTCATGTTCTAACACGTAATCTCGATTATTATTCTACAAAAGGAAACCAGAGCTCCTTTTGTCATCATTGTTCTATGGAACGGGTCCCAGAAATAATGATACAAAGGAAGTGACATGACAAGTTAAAATCTTGAAGAATTATATAGCGGTCATACTTGTCGGCGGCTCCGTGGCGTAGTTGGTATGCGTGTGACTAATATGCCCAAGGTCCCGGGTTCAAATCCCGACACGGTCCGCTTGAAAATTGTTAGGGGAGCACTTTTCACAAAAATACACCCTCGTTCGGATGAGGTAAAATGGAGGTCCCGTGTGTGAGTGTTGTCATGCACGTTAAAGATCCCTACCTTGCTTGGAACAGCAAGGGTTTGGCAAAATAAAAAATTTTCCAGATAAAAAAACCTCCCTTCCTGGCCAATGTAGTACCTTCGAGTGGAACATTGGAATACCAAGTCTAAGGTCATAATTGTTAAACAATGTGTCTTGCACACCAATCAATATTAAATAAAATTGGAAAGTTTGCATCAATTTAAATATACCCTCGTGACTCAACTGGCGCCAAAATTAAATTCAAAACTGTAGAATTTACTAATAGTGAAAGATTTCCTAGCAGTGATTATAAACCTTGTAGTAATTTGTTTTGCTGAGATCACGGACATGCGTGGTAAGGAGAACATCCTCATTATTATTTATTTATTAGCCAACAGAAAATCAATTCCACTTGAAAGATAACATAATCTGTCGTATAACATTAATTCAACAGTTTTTTTTTATCCCAAACAGAAAAAATCCACTTTAACCTAGTTGTGAGAAGAATATTATTACGTTTTCAATTTACACCTCTTTATTCAGTTCAAAGTCCAATACAAGTCTAACTATACACAATATTTACTAGAATCATTAATCCACTTAGATGCCGGTACAGAGATCACTAATGGTAAATACTGTCAATAATAACTTCATTAATATGACGTCTTCTTGGTTTACCAATCTAGCCACGTAGCTGTACCGGATTGAAGTAGTATTAATTTTTATTAACTTGCACTATAACTAGATTTAATTACATAATTTACATTGAAACCAAACACATTTATTTCACTACTTGGAGGTTCAAACAACTTGCACTAGGTTTAGGCTCAGGTTGTACTATGCATGACCACAAAATAGGACGGAATTTATATCTAACCCTCTCTTTTCGATATTTTTCTAAAAGCCACTGGAACATACTCTCATTTTGCTATTGTATTCAACCCTTGTCGCTGTCAACAATAGCATTATTCAGTTAATGGGTTTTATAACCTTCGTTTGTAAACGCTTCGGCAATACGTTATAATTTCTTAAAAAACTTCCTGAGCAATCCCTTTAATTGTTTTCTAAATAGTTTTGTTAGTGAGAGTGACCGTTTAATTTTTAAAATAATTTGTCCATAATGAGAATTTATTTAATGCCTTTAACAGTAGGTGGCTTCTCATTTTTTATTTTTTTGGTAATGTCTCATAGTCTCACTTTTTGCTCTATCAGATCGCTTTTGGGTATTGTAATTTTGAAATGAGTAAACAAAGGTACTCATTGACAGCTACAAATTCCCAGTTAACGTTGCTTAGATATTTGGAAATTAATTAAATTAATGAGTAAATATATTCGACTGACCGAAATCTCAATACATTGTTCTTTAACTCCATGGAGGAAAAATCTATTTTTATTCTAACAACTACTTTGATCTCTTTTGAAAGCCGAAGCTCTATGTTATGTACTGCAGATAACACAACTTAACCCAAAACCACTCCTGAACCTACCAGTCACTGATTCTATCCGCATCAACGTATCTTCTAAATCAAATATAGTGTAGAAGAAAAGTAGAATAAAGTGCTTATTTTATTCCACTACAGCGCAATCATTACAACACTTATGGAACAAAGTCTCTTAGTTGATTGGCAACTATTGACAGAAGCCAAATAAATTTTTTATTTACAAATGAGGGCACTATAGGAGTCATCCTAGCTAACCCATCTACTAATACTATTTTTTGACATCTACTACGTAATAATTTATTTGGATTATGTATTATTTGTCGGAGCAGCTGTTGCTATTACGAGGTGCAACACATCGACGTTACGTCATATAAAAGTTCGAGGCAAAAAGGGAAAAATAACCTTAAGTGGGTAAATATTGAAACACCTTGTATAATTATGATTTCATATACAGCAGTGTTCGATAAGCAAAACAGTTCAATAAATTCTTAGTTCTATCAAACCATAGACTTAAAAATCACAAAAGAATCTATGTATTTGTTCAAAACATATTGGACAAGAACCTAGGCTCAGAAATTAATTTAAAATACAAAAGAGCAAACAAAATACTTATTTCAGTAAATCTTCATAGCGAAATCATGTTATTTTAAGAAAGTTTTAGCATTAGGAGCTAAATAACAATGGATATTACTATGAATCTTAAATATAGAAAAGCTTCTCACAAATATTAGTTAAATGAATTAGAATCAATGTTGCATAGTTACAATACAAAGTAAATCTCCGATCATATCAAAGGCAATTTATACAGTAGAGAAAGAAACACGGACGCTTTGTTAGTAAGATTTACGAATATCAAGCTGCAAGGAGTTTAATCATATTATACAATACAATATATTTATAGTGCCAAAGACAGAAGGAAATAGTAAGCACGAGACGCTAACCAAAATAAATAATATGGTACCAGCGTCTTGTACGTGTTTGAAAATAACACCCAATAGAAAAACTATACCATGACATAACCCCACTGAACGTACAATAGAGTGAGAATTAAATGACAATTGTTACATGCGATGGAAAAAGGAATGAATTAATTATCGGCGAGTCGTTAGTTAGAAAACGTCATAAAGTAGATATACGTGCGAATAGTAAAGACGGATGGGAGGAGGGAGAGGCGTTGAAAGTAAACAAAGCAGTTTCGAAAAAAACTTTAATTGAATTTTCACATGCAAAATATACGGCTAGCAACTTAAAAGTAAAATACGTCTGCAGCTGCAGTGTACGTTCACAAACGCGGGGCGTGGGAGCATTGATATAATGTCGTGACGACCAAGGGTAGAAAGAGGTTAGGTTCTAAAGAGTTCATCTCTACGTTAATTTATAATTTTGTGTTGTGTTATGTTAAGGGTGCTGTGTTAGAAAAAAGCCGTGTTAGCTAAAAGGATTCAAAAAGATGAGTTTAATCAGGGAGTAGAATAAGTTTTAATGTTTAAAATTATTAATTATGCACTTGTGAACGGGAAAAGTTAATACTTTAAATTTAAGTAAATGGAAATTAATTAAAGTAGAAATAATTGCTTTGTAGATCGATGATTTAACAATGGAAAGAATGTTGGTTAAACTTAAACATAATGTTGACATTTTAAAATATTAAGAAATATGTACGTATTGACTTTAAATTATTTTAAATAGACACTCTATGAAAAAGTTAGTACTGCGCTGTTTTTTGATGCATGAGTATTACGAGCATTTCCATAAATTAGATATAATACTACGGTAAACCCATGTTAAAAATTAGAACAATGGCATGGTAGGATTAGTAATAGATAAACGTTTTTTACTTTAGGTATTCTTTTAAGAATATCTGGTCAGAATTAAGATTAAGAAAATAGGTTCTTTATTAAGAATTTTTGTATGTGTATTGCAACTATTTCAAATTAATCAAGGTTATGTTTAGGTTGAATTTTGAGTTGATTTAGAAACCATGTAAAATCAGTTAATCGTAAAATGATACAGTCACCCCAGTAATGGCGATGTATTTAGGGAAAGTAGCCTATTTCAAAAATTTTTTAGTTATGACAAACTTAATACGTGTTGTAAGATATTTTAGAGAAAAGTGGCATATAATATAATAGAATATAAGAGCCCGGAGCGTGTAGCTATGCGGAATAACCGTCTTCCGTGTAAGAATAATACCAAAAGGGATTGCTGTGACAGACAGTTTGGCGCCCTTAATTATGACTGTAGAAAAAGCCTCTCAGAGTAAGTGTTTATTGTAGTATAATTTATTTGTATTTCAGTCATTTGATTATTTTTATTTCGAATTTTTCTATTGTTTTTTATTATCTCTTACATAAGGACCCATTCCCACACCACTGCAGCTATCCTACGTACCCTCCCATTGTAAACAGATCAAAATTTATTAACATAAGGCTCAGTTTACCCGTAACAGAAGGTCATTACTAAAATTCCCGGATAATATAAAAAAAACATAATGTTATGTAAACCGTTTATGGCTTCTCAAAATATTCCCGCTTCATTATTATACACTTTTACATACGATGAAGCCAATCTTCAAAACAATTCTTTCACTCTGAACAAGGTAATACTAAAATAAGCGAATTAAATGCTTCAAGGCCCTCTTTGAGTAATAAAAAACTCGTCACGCGCTTAATTCGTCATACATAGGAGTAACGAGAAAACTATTGGACAATAAATTTGGCAAATATGGGCAATGAGTTATTGTTTCGATGTTTTGCTGGTCAAATGCTGGACAATTCGTAGTATTGGGTGAACTCTTGCATTGTTATGCAATAAAACCAACGGGTAAAACAGTTCTTCCACTTCAAACGAGGTAATTCCAAAACGAGTAAATTAAATACTTCAATGCCCTCTTCAGGCAATGATAAACTCTGGCCACGAACTTTAGTTTTGATACATCAAAATAAAGAAAGCTATTAAATGATAAAGTCGGAATATATGGAATATGAGTCATTATTTCGATGTTTTACTGGTCAAAACACGACAATTTGTTGTGCTGAGCGCTTTTAAATTATTGTGCAATGAAACAGACTTTCAAGACAATCCTCCCACTCTAACTAAGGTAATTCCGAAACAAGCGAATTAAATGTTTCAGCATTCTTTTTAGACGATAAAAAACGCTCGCCATGTACCTTACTTTTGATATATCGGAATAAGAAGAATTGGATGATATACTTGGCAAATTTTGTACAATGAGTCATTATTTCGATGTTTCGCTGGTCAAAAACTTGTAACGCGAGTGCGTTACTTTAAGCAAACATTAGGTAATAGAGAAAAATTTAGGAATTTCACTTAGTTTAATAAGTTTTTAGCACGAAAGAGCCTGTACAATTTAGAAGTTTTAATCATTTCTATTTTATATCGTGGCCGTTTCAATGTGATACTATATTAGAACATAGAAATAAACAGGAAAGTAACCAATAAAGTAAATACAAACGTTAATTGAAATCGCGAATTTACACATCGAATTAAACCGAGAAAAATACAAACAGACACTAGGTAAATAACTGGTATAGAAAAGTTTATTTGTACAACCATAGTCATTATAAAACCCGCCATAGAAATGAATGCGCTATATGTAAACCGCGGGAGGAACTAAGAGCTCACACACATTCAAAGAAATAGCCATCAAGGTAGATTAACCCCAATATTCATAGAGTCATACAGTACCAGCTATTGAAAATGTGTTGCGAAGATAAGCAAAGTGTGCCGCACTCAAGAGTGTGGTAACAAATGACCGATTACACGAAAAGAACAAAATTGACCTCGTCCTTAGGACAGCAGTTAGACAATTCGTTGTACTGTGTGTGTTCTTGCATTGCCATGCAATGAAACTAATCTTCAAAATAGTTCGTCCATTCTAAACGAGGCAATTTTAAAACAAGTGAGTTAATTGTTTTAACGCCTTCTTCAAGCGAGAAAAGTCTCGCCACGCACTTTATTTTTAATATAGCGGAATTAGAAATGCTATTGAACGACAAATTCGGCAAACATGAGAAATGAGTCATTATTTCAATGTTTACTAGTCAAAACCTAGACAGTTCGTTGTGCTATGTGGGCTCTTGCATTGTCATGCTATGAAACTAATCTCTAAATCGGTTCTTTCACTCTAAACGAGGCAATTTCAAAACAAACGAATTAATTGCTTTAACGCCCTCTTTAGGCAAGAAAACTTTCGCCACGCACTTTATTTTGTGAAATATCGGAATAAAAAAAAGCTATTGAATGACAAATTCGGATTCCAACAGCAGGCCTCGCGGAATCAACATCTACCTACCTTCGCCTCCGGGCGAAACAAGGTGAGTAGCGGAACGGTGACTACTCGAGGAAGTTTTCCAGCTATGCGCGGCGCCAAAGAATAGGGACACAAGCAAAATTGTTGGGGATGCATATCCATCAGTCCTGTTCGACGAGTTACCTGACGATGGGGCGGCTTGTGGCGAATAGCCATCCTGTCTGTTGAAAACCACAAGCCGGTGGACCCAGGATTTGGATATCGAATAATTAGTGAGCAATCAAGAGGAAGATCCGGGAAGTTACTCACCCCATCTACCAACCGCAAAAATACAAGAAAATTTGAAACAACAGTGATCAACGAGACAGCCAGAACCAATTAGATTAACGCTGTAAAGGGAAGTTGGACTTGAGAGATCCAGGATCGACTAAGCTGAGCGACAAATTCGGCAAATATGGGCAATAAGTCATTACTTCAATGTTTTTCTCGTCAAAAACTTAATAGTTTGTTGTGCAGTATGCGCTCTTGCATTTTCACGATGAACAGTGATTCCCCGGTTTGCGCTGTCTTTTCTAACTTCAGCGACAACTTCAGCCAAACAAATTGTAGTGTATCACTGCGTATTGACTGCCCTTTTCATCAAACAGTTACAGCACGTCCGGTTTCTCCGAAGACATAGACACCATTTTGAAACGCGTCTTGAACACCACTTTAAAATTCCCGTTTAATTTTTTTTTATTATTTACTTGCATCATCAAGTTTGCGTTGGTGTTTCAAATTTATCGACTGCAAAGCTTCGACATACTACTGATCGTGCAAAATCGTATGCTAGGTTTAAAATCGAAACTGATTCATAGAATGAAAATGTCAAATCTTACGAATGTAACAATTGCAAAACGCTGGCAATACAAGATGTGTTGTTATTGTAGTCTCTTTCGTTGTAATATTTGTTAGGTAATGTGTTCTCATTTGGTCGCCCGAGAGATTTGTGTGTGTGTGTGTGTGTGTGTGTGTGTGTGTGTGTGTGTGTGTGTGTATGTGTGTTCTGTGTGTACTAGTTTTATTCTGTTTTGGTGTTTGCTTATCTGTTTGGTTGTTTGTTTGTTAGTTAGTTAATTAGGGTCTTTGTCTTTCATATCTTTCGTGTAGCGTTTTTGTAATGTATTATGTGAGTGGATTTAGTGCGGAAAAAAGTTTTCGTCCTACATCATGTATGTCATAGTTTGTCCGTTGTTAAGTGCGTCTTGTATTAGTTTCCTTGTGTGGTGTGGGTTGTCGTGTGGGTTCCAGAAACCCATACAATTCAAAAGTAGATGCTCTGGAGTCCCCGTCATCTCGCATGTGCACGTGTCTGTGTCAGTTAATTGAAATCTGTGCTTGTATGTTGGATATGGTTCATGCCCAGTCATGAAATGTCCCCGGCTGGATTGAAAGTTCCGTGTCTTCTTTGCATGCTATGTCTGGAATTAGTGTGTAAGTACGTCGCCCATTCGTACTAGTGTCCCATCTGTGTTACCAATGGACAATAATGGCTTGCTGTATGTTACGTCGTGTGTGTGATGCCGCGAGAAAATGATTTCATCCGTGATGGTTTCATAAATGGATTCATCATCATATAATATTCGTCAGAGGTTATTAGAAAACATTACTATAGATTTGCAAGATGCTTCTAATAAAGCGAGGTTTCTAGAAATGGCTCTACTGCGGTCTGAGGTCTACGCTTCTGATTCTAAATTTGTAAATACTGTCAGTAACGAGGAGATTGAAAGCGATCAGAATAAAGTGGCTTTATTGTCAGTAGTGCAAAAATGCTATTTGTGCGGTGGAAGTAAGCATACAAGGAGACCTTGCTATGTCAAAAATGCTACATGTTTCAAAAGTGGTAAGATAGGTATTATACAAAAATTTGTAAAAGTAAAGTGAAGCCTTCTAGTGAGGCACCGTTCAGTGCTTTTGCTATGTTTTCAGTGATGATCCCTGCTTGTTTAGTAAAGTCTATGGTAGAAATAGCGGTAAACGGTGTCCTCTCTGCCAGAAGAGTAGCGAATATTGTAACAAATATATATTCTGAGGTACTAACTTAAGTGGCCACTTCTATTTATTACAGTTCTGTGGAATCTGATCATCTTTGATTTGCATAATAATTCAGAAGAAACAATTTAATAATAAAAGAAAACGTTATTATCATTTAACTAGCTTTAAATTTATCATAAGAAAACTAACACGCCTTTAAAAAGGATTACGTTATGAACAAGTCACTTGTGTTGCCTAATTCGTAAGCGGATTACATTCACTTTTAAAATTAAGTTAATATAGCGCTTGCGCAAAAAGTGTTACGAAGTGACGCGTAGAAGAGATCAGCTGTTCCCGATGTGGAAGATATTAAGAGGAAACTCAGCCATTGCGGTTCAAAGACAGCGTTAACGAAGCGAATAGGTGGGAAGATAAGAACACGTTTGCGTGTCCGATGGTGCCTTCGGATTGCAATCCAGAGGAGGAGAGATCGCAGTCGTTTTGGGGGACCCGAGACGTAACAATTGCCCAGGTTCCGGCCAAAGAACCAGAATAATTTAAGTGGTGACAACGTGGCTATCTGTCCTCGCCATCCATTAACGGTGAGATTAGAATTAATAAGTAATTCTTATGCTAAAAAGGATCTTCACATTTTCTTAGTGCTTTGGTGTAATTATAGTAAGAAGCAACTATCGCTATGAAAGTATATGAGGCCGTTCATAGAGCTTTATTTGGGAACGCGTGACGAGAGGATGTTGGTCGTTAAATGTAAGATCACCGTCGGCGAAGTATTGTTGAGCAAATGAAGCCCTGAATTTGTGCATCGCAGTTCGTTTGGAAAAAACAGCCTCCTTATCCACTCAAAGTTCAGGTATTTAAACCTTCATCGACATAAGAGTCAATTCTTGGTGAGTGTTACGCCACTTTGTGTTAGTTATGGTGTAAGCTTTATTCTTACGTTTTCTAGACTTTTGAAAATGCTCATTGAATCGATAAATGATATCAAATTTTAGGAGAGAATTAAGTTAATGATACTAAATTTTATGAACGAATTAATTTTGCATTTAAGTTCAAACATAAAACATCGTAGAAGTAATAATATTTTCTTAACTTGATAAGGGGTTATTTTCTTAAATTGTGTTAAATAGATAGAAACAAAGAAAAATATGGCTCTGTAAAAAGTAATCTATAGTTAATCTGTAAGACACGTGGAGTAAACATGTGTTCAAAAAGTTTTTAGCACGAAAGAGCCAGTACAATTTAGAAACTTTAATAGTTTCTATTTTATATCGTGGCCGTTTCAATGTGATACTATATTAGAACACAGAAATAAACAGGAAAGTAACCTATAAAGTAAATACAAACGTTAATTGAAATCGCGAATTTACTCATCGAATTAAATCGAGAAAAATACAAACAGACACTAGGTAAATAACTGGTATAGAAAGGTTTACTTGTACAACCATAGTCATCATAAAATCCACCATAGAAATTAATGCGCTATATGTAAACCGCGGGAGGAACTAAGAGCTCACACGCATTCAAAGAAATAGCTATCAAGGTAAATTAACCACAACATTCATCTAGCCATACAGTACCAGCTATTGAAAATGAGTTGCGAAAATAAGCAAAGTGTGCCGCATTTAAAAGTGTGGGAACAAATGACCAGATACACGAAAAGAACAAAATTGATCTTGTCGTTAGGACAGCAGTTAGACAATTCGTTATACTGTGTGTGCTTTTGCATTGCCTTGCAATGAAACCAATCTTCAAAATAGTTCGTCCATTCAAAACGAGGTACTTTCAAAACAAGTGAACTAATTGCTTTAACGCCTTCTTCAAGCGAGAAAAGTTTCGCCACGCACTTTATCTTTAATATAGTGGAATTAGAAATGCGATTGAACGACAAATTGGGCAAACATGAGAAATGAGTCATTATTTCAATGTTTTATTGGACAAAACGTAGACAGTCTGTTGTGCTACGTAGGCTCTTGTATTGTCATGCTATGAAACTAAGCTACAAATCGGCTCTTTCACTCTAAACGAGGCAATTTCAAAACAAGTGAATTAATTGCTTTAACGGCACCTTTAGGCCAAAAAACTTTTGCCATGCACTTTATTTTGTGATATATCGGAATAAAAAGAAGCTATTGAACGACAAATTCAGCAAATATGCGCGATGAGTCATTATTTCAATGTTTTTCTGGTCAGGATCAGGCTGAACTATCCCTGATCACAAAGAAGAACGGAATTTGTATCTAACCCTTGTTTTCAATATTTTTCTAGAAGTCACTGGAACATACTCTCTCTTTGCTATTGTATTCAACCCTTGTCACTATCAACAATAGCATTATTCAGTTAACGGGTTTTAAAACCTTCGTTTATAAAGGCTTCGAAAATACTGTTATAATTTCTTTAAAAGCTTCCTGAACAATCCCTTTAATGGTTTTCTATATAGTTTTGTTAGTGTGAGTGGCCGTTTAATTTTTAAAACAATTTGTCCATAATGAGATTTTATTTAATGCCTTTAACGGTATGTGGCTTCTCACTTGTATTTTTTGTTAATAAATCTCACAACCTCACTTTTTGCTCTATCACATCACTTTTCGGTATTGTAATTTTGAAATGAGTAAACAGAAGTACTTACTCATTTACAGCTACAAATTCCCAGTTAACGTTGCTTAGATATTTAGAAATTAATTAAATTAATGAGTAAATATATTCGACTGACCGAAATCTCAATACATTGTTCTTTAACTCCATGGAGGAAAAATCTATTTTTATTCCAACAACTACTTTGATCTCTTTTGAAAGCCGAAGGACTATGTGATGTACTGCAGATAACACAACTTAACCCAAAACCACTCCTAAACCTACCAGTCACTGTTTCTACCGCATCAACGTATCTTCTAAACCAAATATAGGGCAAAAGGAAAGTAGAATAAAGTGCTTATTTTATTCCACTACCGCACAATCATTATAGCACTTAAGGAACAAAAATCTTTTAGTTGATTGGCAACTATTGACAGAAGCTAAATAAATTTTTTTATTTACAAATGAAGGCGCCATAGGAGTAATCCTAGCTGACCTATCTACTAATATTATTTTTTGACATCTACTACGTAATAGTTCATTTGGATTATGTATTATCTATCGGAGCAATTGTTGCTATTACGAGGTGCAACACATCAGCGTTACGATATAATAGTCAGAGTGAAAAAGAGACAAATATAACCTTAAGTGGGCAAATTAATATTGAAACACCGTGTATTATTCTGATTCCATATACAGCAGTGTTCGATAAGTAAAACAGTTTAATAAATTGTTAGTTTGTAACAAGTTTATTTCGCAGTTACTAAATCCAATCATAAAAGGCAAAGTCATAAAGCGCTTTTATTCAAATTATTAGTAAAGTACAAGCAACGAGTTTAGTAATACGCTAAAGTCGTATCTACATATTGTTTTCTATGTATAAAACGTTTCGCAGGCGCGAGTTGCTTGAAGGCCTCTGCTGGGGTTACGCCGTCGCTCGTGCGAGGTGATAGAGGTCGGTCCTGCAAGCTTGTTAAACAATGATGTACAATTGGAGGCAGGCCGCGAACTTGCGGTTACATTTCGACGATTAGAGATCCATCTTTAAATAGCGGTTGGTATCCTATAATGAATATTTACTTTGTTTAATTAAGGTATTTTGTTTAGCGCGTATTCCACCACCATAAAACCAACTATAGTAACCACAATTCCAACTACTGATGGAGAACGACTTTGTATTGCGTTTCGTAAGAAGCGGCTTTGGTAATTTAGTAATTGAAAATGCTCATTGAATCGATAAATGATATCAAATTTTAGGAGAATTAAGTTAATGATACTAAATTTTATGAACGAATTAATTTTGCATTTAAGTTCAAACATAAAACATCGTAGAAGTAATAATATTTTCTTAACTTGATAAGGGTTATTTTCTTAAATTGTGTTAAATAGATAGAAACAAAGAAAAATATGGCTCTGTAAAAAGTAATCTATAGTTAATCTGTAAGACACGTGGAGTAAACATGTGTTCAAAAAGTTTTTAGCACGAAAGAGCCAGTACAATTTAGAAACTTTAATAGTTTCTATTTTATATCGTGGCCGTTTCAATGTGATACTATATTAGAACACAGAAATAAACAGGAAAGTAACCTATAAAGTAAATACAAACGTTAATTGAAATCGCGAATTTACTCATCGAATTAAATCGAGAAAAATACAAACAGACACTAGGTAAATAACTGGTATAGAAAGGTTTACTTGTACAACCATAGTCATCATAAAATCCACCATAGAAATTAATGCGCTATATGTAAACCGCGGGAGGAACTAAGAGCTCACACGCATTCAAAGAAATAGCTATCAAGGTAAATTAACCACAACATTCATCTAGCCATACAGTACCAGCTATTGAAAATGAGTTGCGAAAATAAGCAAAGTGTGCCGCATTTAAAAGTGTGGGAACAAATGACCAGATACACGAAAAGAACAAAATTGATCTTGTCGTTAGGACAGCAGTTAGACAATTCGTTATACTGTGTGTGCTTTTGCATTGCCTTGCAATGAAACCAATCTTCAAAATAGTTCGTCCATTCAAAACGAGGTACTTTCAAAACAAGTGAACTAATTGCTTTAACGCCTTCTTCAAGCGAGAAAAGTTTCGCCACGCACTTTATCTTTAATATAGTGGAATTAGAAATGCGATTGAACGACAAATTGGGCAAACATGAGAAATGAGTCATTATTTCAATGTTTTATTGGACAAAACGTAGACAGTCTGTTGTGCTACGTAGGCTCTTGTATTGTCATGCTATGAAACTAAGCTACAAATCGGCTCTTTCACTCTAAACGAGGCAATTTCAAAACAAGTGAATTAATTGCTTTAACGGCACCTTTAGGCCAAAAAACTTTTGCCATGCACTTTATTTTGTGATATATCGGAATAAAAAGAAGCTATTGAACGACAAATTCAGCAAATATGCGCGATGAGTCATTATTTCAATGTTTTTCTGGTCAGGATCAGGCTGAACTATCCACTGATCACAAAGAAGAACGGAATTTGTATCTAACCCTTGTTTTCAATATTTTTCTAGAAGTCACTGGAACATACTCTCTCTTTGCTATTGTATTCAACCCTTGTCACTATCAACAATAGCATTATTCAGTTAACGGGTTTTAAAACCTTCGTTTATAAAGGCTTCGAAAATACTGTTATAATTTCTTTAAAAGCTTCCTGAACAATCCCTTTAATGGTTTTCTATATAGTTTTGTTAGTGTGAGTGGCCGTTTAATTTTTAAAACAATTTGTCCATAATGAGATTTTATTTAATGCCTTTAACGGTATGTGGCTTCTCACTTGTATTTTTTGTTAATAAATCTCACAACCTCACTTTTTGCTCTATCACATCACTTTTCGGTATTGTAATTTTGAAATGAGTAAACAGAAGTACTTACTCATTTACAGCTACAAATTCCCAGTTAACGTTGCTTAGATATTTAGAAATTAATTAAATTAATGAGTAAATATATTCGACTGACCGAAATCTCAATACATTGTTCTTTAACTCCATGGAGGAAAAATCTATTTTTATTCCAACAACTACTTTGATTTCTTTTGAAAGCCGAAGGTCTATGTGATGTACTGCAGATAACACAACTTAACCCAAAACCACTCCTAAACCTACCAGTCACTGTTTCTACCGCATCAACGTATCTTCTAAACCAAATATAGGGCAAAAGGAAAGTAGAATAAAGTGCTTATTTTATTCCACTACCGCACAATCATTATAGCACTTAAGGAACAAAATCTTTTAGTTGATTGGCAACTATTGACAGAAGCTAAATAAATTTTTTTATTTACAAATGAAGGCGCCATAGGAGTAATCCTAGCTGACCTATCTACTAATATTATTTTTTGACATCTACTACGTAATAGTTCATTTGGATTATGTATTATCTATCGGAGCAATTGTTGCTATTACGAGGTGCAACACATCAGCGTTACGATATAATAGTCAGAGTGAAAAGAGACAAATATAACCTTAAGTGGGCAAATTAATATTGAAACACCGTGTATTATTCTGATTCCATATACAGCAGTGTTCGATAAGTAAAACAGTTTAATAAATTGTTAGTTTGTAACAAGTTTATTTCGCAGTTACTAAATCCAATCATAAAAGGCAAAGTCATAAAGCGCTTTTATTCAAATTATTAGTAAAGTACAAGCAACGAGTTTAGTAATACGCTAAAGTCGTATCTACATATTGTTTTCTATGTATAAAACGTTTCGCAGGCGCGAGTTGCTTGAAGGCCTCTGCTGGGGGTTACGCCGTCGCTCGTGCGAGGTGATAGAGGGGTCGGTCCTGCAAGCTTGTTAAACAATGATGTACAATTGGAGGCAGGCCGCGAACTTGCGGTTACATTTCGACGATTAGAGATCCATCTTTAAATAGCGGTTGGTATCCTATAATGAATATTTACTTTGTTTAATTAAGGTATTTTGTTTAGCGCGTATTCCACCACCATAAAACCAACTATAGTAACCACAATTCCAACTACTGATGGAGAACGACTTTGTATTGCGTTTCGTAAGAAGCGGCTTTGGTAATTTAGTAATTGAATAATTGGTAGAAGAGCATATTACCACAAACCTGATGGAAGTTTGGCGATTATGTTTGATTTTGCAACACTTGTTAACATCCAATTAATACAGTTCTAGTTCGTAGATAGCTTTAAGAATTTTGTTCGTGTTCTAAATTAGAAACACGCTAGTTTTGTTTAGTGCATAAAAGCACGAATAATATAAATTTTAGATAGTTTGTTGGACTGAATTTTCAGTGTTAAAATTATAATTCAGCATTTATAATGATTTGAGAAACCATACACGTGGTTCATTTTGTTCTGTTAGTAACAACGACAGATGTCTTGTTACGTCACTTGTTTGCTTGCAGTTTAATGCTGACACCTGTGTTCAAATAACATATGCTTTGAATAATGCTTGCATAAGTTGAACTAATAAGAATATTTTTACAATCTTTCTTTATGAGAACTAAAACTGAAACAATTAATTAAGATTAAGAAAAAGTGATTTACTATGCTTTATTTTGTAACCCTCTCGACAGATCTGCCAGAGTCGGCTTTTCTTTGTAACATGTAAACACTAACTTTTAAAATGTTTGCTGAGAAATTATTTTGATGAAACTTTATTTAAAATATTTGACCTCATTTAATTATTTATGAAACCTTGTAGTATTGAATTTTGTTTTAAACGAGAATCTTTTGAGTAAATTAGTAGTTCAAAATTAAAGTTTTTTATTTTGATCAAAGATGGTCAAAACTAACTACAAGAAACTAACATCCATATGAGTAGAATTTTAATGACAACTTATATAGGAGTTATTTATTTTGATGTTTCTTAAGGTATATTTGTGGCACACAAATAGTGTTCCACCCTTCTATTAAATTAATTATTGCCATTTCTTTCAAGAGCAGCGTCTTATTCAGTTAAGACGGGCCCCTGTCATCGAAGGCGATATTTTTTCTTTGGGTTTCCACGTCCGCCCCTAGAATTATACTACGCAATTACCCTAATTAAGTCAGGACATGGTGGCGCCCTATTTGTTTTAGATTAGATTTAGTATACAATCAGAATTCGACTTACCCCCCCATTTCTCATAGCTCTACCCGAGGAATAGACCCCTAGTTGTGTCGGAAGACTTCGTTACACTTGCTCATAACGTGAGACCAGTTGTATGTAGGAAAGATTCGCTTGACTGGCTTTCTATAAACGTAGGGCAGGTGCTTCAAAAAACATTATTCGTTTCACTGGCACCCAGTGCAGGGCTGGTGTAATAATGTTCAATAAGAAATTCGTAGCAAGTGCCATCAAAACCATAAACTTAAAAACTACTAAAGAATCGCTATATATTCGTTAAAAACATATTGGACTGGAACCTAGATTCAGAAATTAACTTAAAATACAAAAAAGGTAAACAAGATATTTATTTCAGTAAATCTTCATAGCGGAATCATGTTAGTTTTAGAAAGATTTAAGATTAGGAACTAAATAACAATGAATATTACTAATGTATCTTAAATACAGAAAAGATGTTAATTAATTTTTGTTAAATGAATTATAATCAATGTTACATAGTTACAATACAAAGTAAACCCCAGATCATATCAAAAGCAATTCATACAGTGGAGAAAGAAACACCAACGCTTTGTTAGTAAGATTTACGAATATCAAGTTGCAGGGGGATTAATCACATTATACAATACACTCTATTGATATTGCTAAAAATAGAAGGTAATGGTAAGCACGAGACATTAACCTAAATAAATAATATATTAGGTGTCTTGTACATGTTTGAAAATAAAACCTAGTAAAATAACTATACCATGACATAACCCCACTAAACGTAAAAAGAGTGGAATTAAATGACAATAATTACAGGCGATGGAAAAAGAAATGAATTAATTATCGGCCAGTCCTTAATTAGAAAGCATTATAATGTTGAAATGCGTGTGAATACTCAAAAGGGAGGAGTTGAAAGTGAACGAAACAGCTTTAAGAAAAACTTTGATTGAATTCCATAAAGAAAATATACGATTAGCGACTTGAAGGTGAAATACCTTACATGTGATTTTCCAATGCCTCATCCGAAGGTACTACATTGTCCAGGAAGCAAGTCTTTTTACCTGAAAATTTGAAATTTTGCCGAACCCTTGCTGTTTCAAGCAAGGTAGGGATCTAACGTGCGTGACAACACTCACACAGGGACCTCCATTTTACCTCTCATCCGAACGAGGGGTCTATTTTTGTGAAAATGCTCGCCTAACATTTTTCAAGCGGACCGTGTCGGGATTCGAACCCGGGATCTTGGGCGTAGTAGTCACACACGTACGAAGGTGAAATACCCCTGCAGGTGCAGGGTTCGCTTATACACGCGGGGTTAAAGCGTTAATATAATTCCTCTTAATCTTCTTTGAATTAAACCACTCATAGTTTTAAAATTATCTTTATTTACGTTTCGACCTAGGTCATGGATCAAAACGTAAATAAAGATAATTTTATAAACTATGAGTGGTTTAATTCAAAGAAGATTAAGAAGAATGCTAAACAAACCACAACAAACATACAGGAAGCGTTAATATAATGTCGTGACGACTTAGTGTAGAAAGTGGTTAGGACCTAGAGAGTTCACCCCTTCGTTAATTAGTAATTTTGCGTTGTGTTGTGTTAAGAGAGCAGTGTTAGAAAAAAGCCGTGTTGGTTGAAGGGATGCAAGATAAAAATTACTGATGGTTTCTGGAAACTCAACCTTTTAAAAGATGAGATTAATCAGCGAGCAGAATGAGCTTTTACATTTAGAATTATTAATCATGTACTTATGAACTGGAAAAGTTAGTGCTTTGAATTTAAGTAATGGGAAATTAATTAAAAGTAAAAGTAATTGCTGATTTAGCGCTGAAACGAATGTTGATTAAATTTAAGCATAACGTTTTCATTTTAAAATATCGAGAGATATGTACGTGTTGACTTTAAATTATTTTAAATGGACATTGGAACGGTTAAGAAATAAGCGAATTAAATGCTTTAAAGCCCTCTTTGGGCAATAAAATACTCGCCACGCACTTAATTCGTGATATATACGAGTAACAAGAAACTATTGGACAATAAATTTGGTAAATATGGGCAATGAGTTATTGTTTCGATGTTTTACTGGTCAAATGCTTGACAATTCGTTGTGTTGAGTTAATTCTTAAATTGTGATGCAAATAAAATCAACGTTTAAAACAGTTCCTCAGTGAAACGAGGTACTTCCAAAACGAACAAATAAAATGCTTCAACATTCTCTTAAGGCAATGAAAAATGCTCACCACACACTTTATTTTTGATACATCGAAATAAAAAGAAGCTACTAGACGATAAATGTGGAAAAATATAGAATATGAGTCATTATTTCGATGTTTTACTGGTCAAAAATTCGTTGTGTTGCGTGCGCTCTTAAATTATCGTGCAACGAAACCGACTTTTAAAACAATCCTTCTACTCTAAACCAGGTAATTCTGAAACAAGCGAATGAAATGCTTCAACGTCTTCCTCAGGCGATAAGAAATGCCTGCCATGCATTTTATTTTTGATATATCGGAATAAGAAGAAGCGTTGGATAATAAACTTGGCCAATATTGGTCAACGAGTCATTATTTTGATGATTTGCTAGTCAAAAATTTGTAACGCGAGTGCGTTACCTTAAGCAAACATTAGGTAAATGAAACGAATAAAAAAATTTTACTTAGTTAAATTACCTTTTAGTACGAAAGAGCCTGTAAAATTTAGAAGTTGTAGTAGTTTCTACTTTGTAACGTGGCCGTTTCAATGTAACAATATTAAATTAAGATATAGAAATAAACATTAAATCAACCAATATATTAAATACAAACGTTAATAGAACTCGGGACTTTACACCCATCGTATTAAATCTAGAAAAATACAGACAGACACTAGGTAAATAATTGACATAAAAATGTATTTGTACAACCACAATAGTCATAAAACCTGTCATAAAAATTAATGCGTTATATGTAAACTGCGGGAGGAATTAAGAGCTCATGCGCATTCAAAGAAGTAACCATCACGGTAGATTACCCCCCATTATTCATATAGTTAATTAATTTTTGTTAAATGAATTATAATCAATGTTACATAGTTACAATACAAAGTAAACCCCAGATCATATCAAAAGCAATTCATACAGTGGAGAAAGAAACACCAACGTTTTGTTAGTAAGATTTACGAATATCAAGTTGCAGGGGGATTAATCACATTATACAATACACTCCATTGATATTGCTAAAAATAGAAGGTAATGGTAAGCACGAGACATTAACCTAAATAAATAATATATTAGGTGTCTTGTACATGTTTGAAAATAAAACCTAGTAAAATAACTATACCATGACATAACCCCCACTAAACGTAAAAAAGAGTGGGAATTAAATGACAATAATTACAGGCGATGGAAAAAGAAATGAATTAATTATCGGCCAGTCCTTAATTAGAAAGCATCATAATGTTGAAATGCGTGTGAATACTCAAAAGGGAGGAGTTGAAAGTGAACGAAACAGCTTTAAGAAAAACTTTGATTGAATTCCCATAAAGAAAATATACGATTAGCGACTTGAAGGTGAAATACCTTACATGTGATTTTCCAATGCCTCATCCGAAGGTACTACATTGTCCAGGAAGCAAGTCTTTTTTTACCTGAAAAATTTGAAATTTTGCCGAACCCTTGCTGTTTCAAGCAAGGTAGGGATCCTTAACGTGCGTGACAACACTCACACACGGGACCTCCATTTTACCTCTCATCCGAACGAGGGGTCTATTTTTGTGAAAAATGCTCGCCTAACATTTTTCAAGCGGACCGTGTCGGGATTCGAACCCGGGATCTTGGGCGTAGTAGTCACACACGTACGAAGGTGAAATACCCCTGCAGGTGCAGGGTTCGCTTATACACGCGGGGTTAAAGCGTTAATATAATTCCTCTTAATCTTCTTTGGGAATTAAACCACTCATAGTTTTTAAAATTATCTTTATTTACGTTTCGACCTAGGTCATGGATCAAAACGTAAATAAAGATAATTTTATAAACTATGAGTGGTTTAATTCCCAAAGAAGATTAAGAAGAATGCTAAACAAACCACAACAAACATACAGGAAGCGTTAATATAATGTCGTGACGACTTAGTGTAGAAAGTGGTTAGGACCTAGAGAGTTCACCCCTTCGTTAATTAGTAATTTTGCGTTGTGTTGTGTTAAGAGAGCAGTGTTAGAAAAAAGCCGTGTTGGTTGAAGGGATGCAAGATAAAAATTACTGATGGTTTCTGGAAACTCAACCTTTTTAAAAGATGAGATTAATCAGCGAGCAGAATGAGCTTTTACATTTAGAATTATTAATCATGTACTTATGAACTGGAAAAGTTAGTGCTTTGAATTTAAGTAATGGGAAATTAATTAAAAGTAAAAGTAATTGCTGATTTAGCGCTGAAACGAATGTTGATTAAATTTAAGCATAACGTTTTCATTTTAAAATATCGAGAGATATGTACGTGTTGACTTTAAATTATTTTAAATGGACATTGGAACGGTTAAGAAATAAGCGAATTAAATGCTTTAAAGCCCTCTTTGGGCAATAAAATACTCGCCACGCACTTAATTCGTGATATATACGAGTAACAAGAAACTATTGGACAATAAATTTGGTAAATATGGGCAATGAGTTATTGTTTCGATGTTTTACTGGTCAAATGCTTGACAATTCGTTGTGTTGAGTTAATTCTTAAATTGTGATGCAAATAAAATCAACGTTTAAAACAGTTCCTCAGTGAAACGAGGTACTTCCAAAACGAACAAATAAAATGCTTCAACATTCTCTTAAGGCAATGAAAAATGCTCACCACACACTTTATTTGTGATACATCGAAATAAAAAGAAGCTACTAGACGATAAATTTGGAAAAATATGGAATATGAGTTATTATTTCGATGTTTTACTGGTCAAAAATTCGTTGTGTTGCGTGCGCTCTTGAATTATCGTGCAACGAAACCGACTTTTAAAACAATCCTTCCACTCTAAACCAGGTAATTCTGAAACAAGCGAATGAAATGCTTCAGCGTCTTCCTCAGGCATTTCGTACCAAATTCGGTATTAAACCACCAACTAGAACAAGCATTAGCCGATGGTTTAAGCAATTTTGACAGACTGGAGTGTGTATAAGAAAGCACAAGCCGACCGCGTGTGTCAGAGGGTGGTGTCACACGGATTGCAGAAAGTTTTGTTCGCAGTTCATGTAAGTCTATCAATAGATTGCTAGTAGAGAACTTTGAATACCCCAGAACAACTGTATGGAAAGTTTTGAGACGGCGTTTGCTGTACAAGCCCTCGATTACAACTTTCGCAGGCTCTCAATGCCTAATGACAAAAGAAGCGTCTCGAATTGTGGTATGTGCTAGAAATGATGAAGGATAATGCATTTCTACGGCGTATAATTTTAGCGATGAAGCGACTTTCCACCTTAGTGAAAAATCACAGACACAATGTTCGCATATGGGATCTGCAAAATCTACATTCAACATTGCAACACGAAAGAGACTCACCGAAAATAAACGTGCACTTAGTAACAGCAGATACGCTTTCTCGTGTGTGGAATGAGTTTACTACCGGCATCGTATTAAATCGTAGAAAAATACAGACAGACACTAGGTAAATAATTGACATAAAAATGTATTTGTACAACCACAATAGTCATAAAACCTGTCATAAAAATTAATGCGTTATATGTAAACTGCGGGAGGAATTAAGAGCTCATGCGCATTCAAAGAAGTAACCATCACGGTAGATTACCCCCCATTATTCATATAGTTATAAATTATCAGCCATTTGATATGTGTCGCAAATTAAGAAAATTGCGCCACTTTCAAAAGTGTGGGAATAAATGACCGGTCACATGAAGAGAATGATATTGACCTCGTCCTTAGTACAGCAGTTAAAGCAACTCGACAATTCGCTGTGCATGTGTGCTCTTGCATTGTTATGCAACGAAACGAATCCTCAAAACAGTTCTTCCACTCTAAATGAAATAATTTCAAAACAAATGATTTAATTGCTTTAACCCCCTCTTCAGGCGAAAAAGCTCTTGTTATGCACTTTATTTTTGATATATCCAAATAAGAAAAAGCTATTGAACGACAAAAACTTCAAAGATGGGCAATGAGTCATTATTTCATTGTTTTACCGGTAAAGAACGTGACTGTTGTGCCGCGTGCGTTCTTGTATTGTCATGATGGAGAGTGATTCCTTGGTTTACGTTGTCTTTTCTGGATTCAGCGATAACTTCGCCAAACAAATTGTAGTCACTGCGTATTAACTACCCTTTTCATCAAACAGTTACAGCATGACCAGTTTCTCTAAAGAAATAGACACCACTTCGAAACGCTTCTTGAACACCACTTTGAAACACAGGTAATTGTTTTTTAATTCCAGGCCATACGAATAAATCCATAATTCGTCTTCTGATACGTTATTATATACAAAATTTAAACAACACCCGTTTAATTTTTTTATATTATTTACTTCCACCATTTGATATTTGCAAGTTTGTGCGGGTCTCTCAAATTCATCGACTGCAAAGCTTCCACATGCTACTGATTATGTAAAATCGTACGCATTTTTAGACACAAATATTACTTTGTTATACACAGGAAAGACCTATTTTTAAAAATTCGTATTTATTAAAGTACAGATCCGAAATGAACAATCGTTATACCAATGAAAAAAGGAAGTTTCAAAGATCTTTCTAATATATTATAAATGTTCAATGTGTCCACCGTTTGCTGCACGGTTAACATCTACGCGGTAGATAAACTCATCCCACACACGAGAAAGCGTATCTGCCGATGGTTTCTGGAAACTCAACCTTTTAAAGATGAGATTAATCAGCGAGCAGAATGAGCTTTTACATTTAGAATTATTAATCATGTACTTATGAACTGGAAAAGTTAGTGCTTTGAATTTAAGTAATGGGAAATTAATTAAAAGTAAAAGTAATTGCTGATTTAGCGCTGAAACGAATGTTGATTAAATTTAAGCATAACGTTTTCATTTTAAAATATCGAGAGATATGTACGTGTTGACTTTAAATTATTTTAAATGGACATTGGAACGGTTAAGAAATAAGCGAATTAAATGCTTTAAAGCCCTCTTTGGGCAATAAAATACTCGCCACGCACTTAATTCGTGATATATACGAGTAACAAGAAACTATTGGACAATAAATTTGGTAAATATGGGCAATGAGTTATTGTTTCGATGTTTTACTGGTCAAATGCTTGACAATTCGTTGTGTTGAGTTAATTCTTAAATTGTGATGCAAATAAAATCAACGTTTAAAACAGTTCCTCAGTGAAACGAGGTACTTCCAAAACGAACAAATAAAATGCTTCAACATTCTCTTAAGGCAATGAAAATGCTCACCACACACTTTATTTGTGATACATCGAAATAAAAGAAGCTACTAGACGATAAATTTGGAAAAATATGGAATATGAGTTATTATTTCGATGTTTTACTGGTCAAAAATTCGTTGTGTTGCGTGCGCTCTTGAATTATCGTGCAACGAAACCGACTTTTAAAACAATCCTTCCACTCTAAACCAGGTAATTCTGAAACAAGCGAATGAAATGCTTCAGCGTCTTCCTCAGGCATTTCGTACCAAATTCGGTATTAAACCACCAACTAGAACAAGCATTAGCCGATGGTTTAAGCAATTTTGACAGACTGGAGTGTGTGTATAAGAGAAAGCACAAGCCGACCGCGTGTGTCAGAGGGTGGTGTCACACGGATTGCAGAAAGTTTTGTTCGCAGTTCATGTAAGTCTATCAATAGAGCTAGTAGAGAACTTTGAATACCCCAAACAACTGTATGGAAAGTTTTGAGACGGCGTTTGCTGTACAAGCCCTACCGATTACAACTTTCGCAGGCTCTCAAGCCTAATGACAAAGAGAAGCGTCTCGAATTGTGGTATGTGCTAGAAATGATGAAGGATAATGCATTTCTACGGCGTATAATTTTTAGCGATGAAGCGACTTTCCACCTTAGTGAAAAAATCACAGACACAATGTTCGCATATGGGATCTGCAAAATCTACATTCAACATTGCAACACGAAAGAGACTCACCGAAAATAAACGTGCACTTAGTAACAGCAGATACGCTTTCTCGTGTGTGGAATGAGTTTACTTACCGGGTAGATGTTTGCCGTGTAGCAAACGGTGGACACATTGAACATTTATATTGTAGTGAAAAAAACTTTGGAACTTCCTCTTTTCATTCGTATAACGATTGTTCATTTTGGATTTGTACTTTAATAAATACGAATTTTTAAAAATGGGTCCATCATTTAGAATAACCCAGTATTTTATTGAAACGAAACTGCTAGATTTGAAATCGAATCGTCAACTGATTCATGATTTATAAATGTCAAATTTGATGAATATAATAATTGCAAAACCCTGGCAATACCAAGTGTACTAAATTCGTCAAAATTTAATAGTGATTTCATATAAGAGGCTTTGTTCACCGACTCTCGCTATTAAGTAAAATAAATATAAACATAAACTTGTGAAAATTTTTAGTTATTTATTCTATATGTATGAGAAAATTCATTTTTCCCAAATATTTTCTAAAATTTAAACGATAGATTTAACCAAACATTTCTCCAACAACGTATTCAAAATACAATAAAAATCAAGAATCCGAGGCCTAAGGTTTATAATAATACAAAGCTTTTGCTACAATAAATTTAAGGGATGCTGTGTTTCATTTGTATTCTATACTTTAATAGTGCAAAAACTTTTTAAAATAATTAAATTTCAAAATGTATGGTACTTGTGCTCCGAGAGAATGAGTTCAGAAATTTTTCAAAAAAGTTTACAATTGTCTCACTATAAATATATAAATATTTTATTATACGGGTTTATAGTAAATTATGTAGTGTTATGACAGGGCGAGCAAAAATTATTACGTTCAAATGTGAGCGCAAATTATTACAGCGCCTGTTTAGATGTCAATTAACCCTTACATAATAAGTTTTATGATTTAGGCATGCAAATTTCTATCCCAACGTTATAACAGGTTTTTACTGACATTTTCGCCGAGTTTTCAGGAGCCGTAGTCCAGGTTCTTATCAGATTTTCGTCACATGGATCTTCCACATGTAGTGACGCCTTAAAAAGATGAGCTGAAAAGAGGAAAAGACATAGTTATGTCACTACTTCGAAAAAACACACTAAGCTACACTCCGACCAAAACACAACCGCTCTAGTTGAGCTCCGGTACAAAAGTGTTCAGGTAATCCCCGTACGAAATAATTCAAGGTACATTAAAAGTTACACATCATTTCTCCGAAAACGATAACAAATCTCGCGAGACTAATGTAAACCCCCGAGGGCATGGTAACATATTTTTACAAATTACATCAGTCTAAGCCAACAATTTAACTATTAATTCATGACCTACTGAAGAAGCAAAGAGATTTACTTTTATTTTTGTACGAAATACGATCAATTTAATAAGTATAGAAAATGGAAACCTGTTATCCAGTGATTGAAAAATGCGTATTGCGAGTTAATTCACTTAATACGTAGCATGCTACTAACCACCTCTATCGCTAGAGTACGTATTGGTATAAAAACCTTGGTAATAAAGGTATTGCAAGAAATAGTTAAATATACTCAAACGTTAAGTTATCGTAATAACAAATAATGTTAGTAGAAAGTTGCAACGGTAACAGGTGGGAAGGAAGGTGTGAAGGATATAAAATTGCCTGAAATAGAAGACCGCACTCGCTAATAGATCTGAAACCCGCAATAGGTGTATTAACAATAACATCTGATGGGACACTCCCACGCAATAATCTGTAAATTCCGAGTATTACACAGAATGCGAGCCCTAGTTAAAATAAAACGCAAATTACTACGTTTGACGTTCATCATTATCATTATTAGGTTTTCAGTTCTAGAACTGTTTAGACGCGTACGTCCATTGTTTTTTATTCGGAGCTAGCTTACACATTTTATTGAAATTCTCATAACCATCAGCTTTTACTATCTGTGTGCAATAGTCAAATGTAGATCTACCTTTACCTTTCTTTTCAATTTCTCCATTTCTAATATAAGCCGCGATATTCCCTAATGCCTTAATGTGTTTTATCAACCTATCACGCCTCTTTTTTACAGTTTCCCATATATTTCTTCCTCCCCTACCATTTCTAGTATCTGTTTGTTCTTAACTTTGTCTGTCTGTCATATCATCAACATACGTCGGTAGGATCAGATTTTAAAGGCTTCTATATTTTTCCTGCCGGCTTCTCCTACTGTCCACGTTTCACAACCGTACAGAGTTGTGTTCTACACATATGCCTTCAACAGCTGTTTTTGTTTTTGTTTGTCGTTTTTAAACATAGTAGCTGCTTTTTCTTGTTAAATACAAAATGGTCTTGTGCTAATCTTTTTTTTTGCTTTTTTCCGCTTCTATTGTTTTCTAAAAACTATACCCTATTTTATCAATATTCAATGACACGCCAAGGGGTTAACCAACCTAGCAGTCACCAAGATCTCCACCATTTCGAAACTTACTGAATCAATAGTTTTCCAATTCCCCTTTCGGCACAATAATATTGCAAAAACAACACCTGTAGTTGTTTACGATAATTATCAAGTTTAAGTAGAATTACTTTTTCATTTTTAAGTTTATCGTCCTGAAACTTATTGGACACGTACCATCATTGTTTTCTATTCTTAGTTAACCTACACTTTTCTCTGAAATTTCCAAAGCCTACATGTTTCACTATCTGTGTGCAATTGTACTATACTACGTAATATTTAGAAGACGGTGTCAGACTAAATATTCGATGTGTTAACTGCATTCTACAATGAATGTTTCATACAAACAGAATTTCCTACCACTTGTAAAAGGGAAACCTGGTAATTATCCCGAAGGTGCATGGCAGATATGTCCTCCCCAGGATCATATCAGCCGATATGTCTCTTGAACGTTTTAGGGAAAATAAATGAAAGACTACTAGCTAACAGGATGGTGGGCCATAGAAATGTACACGGTATGAACAGCTGCCAATACGGTTTTAGAGAAGGGAATTCGACTGAATACGCTATCAACCACGTTTTTGGATCTTCGAAAAGGTCCGACAGTAAATACGTCCTAACGGTAATAATAGACATCGAAGGAGTATTTAACAATCTTTGGTGGCTAGTCCTATTTCACAGGATGCAATCAATCAACTGCCCCAAACAACTGTATCATACGTTTCGTAATTACTGCCAGGACAGATACGTTGCACTACAAGGACCACAGTCGATATCTAAAATTGTTACCAAAGGTTGCCAGCAGGGATCTGTCTGCGGACCTCTATTCGGGGACTTTTTGTTGGATGGGCTGTTTGACGATCTTCAGGCCATGAGAGAGGTTTTAACTGCCGTTGCATACGCGGATGACATACTCGTCATGGTGGTGGGGAATACAAGGGTTGCAATCGACCAAAAACCTACAACATTAGAGCGAATAGACAACTGATGTAGAAGCAACAAAATGCACTTCTCTACGTCCAAGACCACATACATGATGACGAAGGGGAATATTTCCAAGAACCCCAAATCATCTTACGACACGAGAGGGTTAAAGGATCCCCCAAACTAAGTACCTTGGGGGTTATCCTGGACAAGAAGATCTTGAAGATCACTTACAAAAGACGTGCGCAAAGGCAAAAAGCTTAACGCGAATACAAAATCCCGCTCAACTGTGTCAAACTCTACATGAATAACGTAATGGTATCCGTAATAAGTCATGGGGCAAGCGCGTGGCATACCAGGATGAATCTAGTGAAGCCTCCAACATGCGGGAATTCGGCGCAAAGGGGACTCATGTTGCGGTTGACAGGGGCCTGACTACTACGTCCAAAGTCCCGGGTTTGAATCCAAACACCGACCAATTTAAAAATGTTAGTACCTAAGCTAAATAACAAGTAACAAGAGGGCAAACACAGATGTATTAATAACTCGAGACCTGACTAACCCACATTGCAACTAATCTTAATGAAACCTTTTAGAAAAACACCCTGGCAATGTCACTGTCGGCACCACCATACCTGGGACTGAACGTGGCTTCCTTGGTTTCTGGCTGCCGATGGCCAGGGCACGTGCAGATTTGCGGACTTCTCGGTTTGTGATTTCCGGTTGCCGACAAATGGGAACTGGAGGAGGAAGCAGTTATGACACCATTTTATGACAATACTATACACAGACAAACACATACATACAGTTTCGCACTCGCACATAAACATTACCAGCACAAATACAAATACTCTAATACGCAAACACACTGGAGCTGTACGTGACCTCCAGGATTCTGGCTGTCGATGGCCGGAATGCATGCAGGAATGCGGACTTGTCGGTTTCTGATTTCCGGCTGCCGACGGTCGGGAACTGAAGGGGCAAGTAGTCCCATGACACCTCTTCATACAAACACATCCACATAATTCCGTACTAACACACACACACACACACACACACACACACACACACACACACACATACACACGCACGCACGCACACATGCACACACGCACACACGCACACACGTACACACGCACGCACCCACACACTCACACACCCACACCCACAACCACCCACACACCCACACACACACACCCACACACACACACACACACACACACAAACCACGATGTCTTCGAACACTTTAACAAAAATAAATTTTTATTTTAACTTTCAACAACGTGTTAGTCAGGGAACGGGTCAGATCTGTTTTAATTTTTTAGGTAACAGACTAATAAGACATAAAGTTTATTAAAAAAATGAAAAGAAACGTACTGTTCTCTCATGTCTTAGTATGTGTCATATAAAACTCTCTCCTATTTTTTTACTGTATTCGACATATTTCTTTCTTTCTCTACAATTTCCAGAGCTTCTTTGTTCTTAACTTTGTTTGTCTACAATATCTTCATCATACGTCTGTAGCACTACATTTCAAAGGGTGTTACCTTTTTCCTGTCCGCTTTTGACGTTAACAAATAGATCGTTTGGGTTATAAACCAAGGTGCGCATTTACGAACCTAAACTTAAAAAACAGTTTTTTTGCATAATTGTACTTTATTCATCAATATAGTCTTTATCAACAGTGATGCATTCATTTCAACACTTCCCTACCATTTCGATGCTTTTTTGTAAAATAATTTATCTTTGTACTCAAAATAGACGTTTGCTGCAGTTATGGCTTTAGCATTCTATGCACATCTTTTTCTTTGGAGCATTTTTAGGCCTACAATCAGGTAGTAGTCGCTAGGAGCGCGATCCGTAGAATACGACGGATGGGAAAGCAACTCCAACGTCATTTTGTTCAATTTTGCCATCGTAGTTAACGATTTGTGTCACGGTGAATTGTCTTGCTGAAAGAGCACTTTCTTCTTTTGCATTTGTGGTCGCTTTTTCGCAATTCTTTTTTTTTAACGTACCAATAATAGAATGCAGTGCTTGTTGTTGAGGGTCTCTCCTTTCTCAAAACCAATACACTACATGTGATTTTCCAATGCTCCACCAGAAGGTGCTACATTGGCCAGGAAGCGGTTTCTTTACCTGGAAAATTTGGAATTTTGCCGAACCCTTGCTGTTCCAAGCAAGGTAGGGATCTTTAACGTGCATGACAACACGCACACACACGGGACCTCCATTTTACCTCTCATCCGAACGAGGGTGTATTTTTGTGAAAAATGCTCACCTGGGCGTAGTAGTCACACACATACCACTACGACACGGAGCCGCCTCAAGACCAATACAATAATATGTAGCTGTATTGCATTGAAGTACTATTAGTTTCTATTACGTAGGCACGATAACCCATTTTAATAATATAGTTTACATTAACACCAAATAGTTTTATTTTACAACTTAGTAGTTCAAACGCCTTGCACTAGATTTAGGTTCAGACTCAACTATATCTGACGACGGTGTTTATATCCAGCTCTTTTTCGATATTTTTCTATTTGCTTATCCACCATATTTTTCAGTTACATTTTTTTTGGATTTTTACGTTTTCCTTTGAAGTATTTTGCTTTCTCCAGTACGCAGTCGTGCTGAATTTCGTTAGTTGTTTTTGGTGTTAGTTATATCTCACGATCAAGTTCATGCCCTCCGCCAAAAATAAACCCATAGTTAGATCGCAAGCATGACGTTGTTCTATTTCCCATGTTTTGGATTGCAATACCCATCTTCAGTACCATATTTTGATAAGACTTCTTCGAAACAGGGAAAGTTGTCATAATAATACGATTTACATTACACCAAATATTTATTTCACAACTTGGTGGTGCAAACAACTTGCACTAGATTTAAGATCAGATCGAACTATGCCTGACCACGTTGAACGACTTTATTTATACCAAGCTATATGTTTTCGATATTCCTCTAGAAGTCACTGGAACATACTCTCATTATCCTATTGTATTCAACCCTTGTCGCTGTCAATCATAGCATTATATACTTAATGGGTTTAATCACTTTCGTTCATAAATGTTTCGGCAACACTGTTACAATTTCGTTAAAAGATTCTTGAACAACCTTTTTAACTGTTTTCTAAATAGTATTTTTTACTGAGGGTGGTCACTTAATTTTTAAAATAATTTGTTCTGAATGAAATTTTATTATATTTAATGTCTTTAACACTATGAAGCATCTCAATTTCTTATTTTTTTGTTAAATCAGTCTTATAATCCCACTTTTTTCTCGATCACGTCGTTTTTCGATATTGTAATCTAAAAATGAGTAAGTAAAGAGGTATTTATTTGCAGCTGCAAATTCCAAGTGAACACTGCTTAATTATTTAGAAATTGCTTAAATTAATGGGGAAATTGGTTTCTTGCAACCCAATTAAAATACATTCAATTTTAATTAAAAAAACACAAATTTGTAGCAAGGGTTATTAAATGCGTGATTAAATAATATGGCTCAAACATAATTAATAAATATACGAACCCTTAATAATAATTGAAATTACCGTATTCACAAACACGTAGAAAAGAAGCCCCTTGGCCTACTTGTCCTTTCGATTTTAATGAGCGGGGAAGGCACAATAATTAATAGAAATGATATGCACAAATGAAAACGTACCTTGTCGAATAAAAACAGAAATTAACCACATCCACAGCAATTGACGACAGCCTTCGGAAATCGAAATCAGCCGCATGATTTCGTGGTTTCACTTCAGCAGTTGTGTTTAACCGAAGCCCTATCTATAGAACGCTTACGAATGTATATAGCGAGACATGTTTGGAATCCCGCTAGTTTTATATTGACGTGAATAGGAAATACAAACTGTAGTATTAATTTATTATCAGGTACTAATAAATGTATCACTCAAACGGAACGTGAAGAACTGTTTATAGTAAAAGTAGTTCTAAATATAGAGCGACGCACACAATCGAACATCCTTTTCTGACTAGCATAACCTTTAATTAGATACAGCTGTTTGGCCAGTGGGACTTGTAGCAGTACTTTGACTAGTACTAGCAGGAGAGATCTTCAACATATCGAAATCTCTCTCAAAGGAAGAAAAATTTAATTTTATTCCAACGCCCATTTTGATTTTTTTGAGTCTCCGAGATCTATATTATGCACTAATAAGTCAAGTGCACCATAAATAATTCAAATTGATCCAGTACCACCCCTAAACTAACTAGTCGCTGTTTCTACTTGCATCATCTTATCTTCTAAACCAAATATAGTACAAGAGGAGAGTAGTACAGCGTACTTGTTTTACTACAATTGTAATGCTCGCACGTTACTTGAGTAAACATTAGGTTGTAGGAATAAATTTATATAATTTAATTATTTCAATTTCAAATAGAATTTGATCGCGTCTAAACCCGATGTAGTACCGCCGTCCAGGTGGAGCATCGGGGAAATGGCCGCAAATAAAGCGGCCCCTACCCACATTATTATAATGTATAAATATGTACCTGTGGGTTTTAAATAAAAATGGCATGTAACTATATAGTGGGAAATTAATATTGCGGTACATAATAATCCTGTTAAACTATGAAATAGCTATGGAAGTAGTTTTTTTTAATGTAAGCATTATATTGTTAGCGAAGAAAGTTTGAATATTTTTAAAGAATAAGAAATATGTAAATATAAGTTCGATTGTAAAATTATTTTAGTTAAGGAGCGCAAACTAAGTATTTTTAATAGACGTTGGAATAGATAAATAAAACTGGTTTTGTGCAGTTTTTCCTTGCATTGTTGTTAAGGGTGTTTCCAAATAAATAGGGAAATCAGAACAAAATTCTGGTAATATTATTTACGGATCAATGTTTTTAAGGAGTTCCGTGAAAATACATGGTTAGTTGGCAATAGTCTAGTTTTGTTTTTTAAAGGCCAATGTACGTGCAATAATATTTTCAAAAATTACTATTAATCAGTTTAAACTTAGATGGAATTTTATTTGGAGTTACTTATAAAATAGGTACAGGAAAAAAGAAAAATTGTAAAAAATATCTAGCCACTGCAGTGATGAAGTCGTAATTTGGGAGAAGCCATTGTTTTGAAAATTTCCTTAATTCGATAGAAAGTTGACGAGTGGTTTCAAGGTATGCTAGAAAAGGGTAACGTATGATGTGACGAAATTTTAGAACACCGAAAGCACGGATACTTATCCGTAATAACCGTTCGTGCAATATTTCGGGCAACTTTTAAAATAAAAAGTTAGTGTCAAGTGTTGCATTTTATTAAATTTTCTGTTACTAAATTTTTTTAATTTTGTTAAAATTATTGGTGGTCATGAGAAAATAACTGAATTAAATGTGATCAAATGGAGAAGTTGAGTTAAGGACGAAAATACTGTTTCAAACTGGCGCTCAAATGTCAATTTAAAACGTTTAATTGTCATATTGCTGTCAAGAAAGAGTAACTTTACACTTATTTAAACAGCTCAAATTACACTGAAAAAAAGTTAACTTTTTTACAATGGGAAGAGGAGGGCGGCGACGACGACAGACTTCCGGTTCTACCTGCACAGCGACCAGTTGAGGACCTGATTTTTACTACGCTAAAAGCAGTATCAGAAAAGTGATTCTAAAGAATGCAAGTGAAAAAATGTTCTAGTTTGTTGTACCAAGCAATGACAAGGAAGAAAATTATTAAATTAAGGTTGCTAAAATAAAGATAGTTTTGTTATCTGTTTCTTTAATGTTAGTTTCCGACATAAGTTTATAATTTAATAAAGATCAAGCTGTTTCTATGCATTCAAAACATTTTGGTTTTTGAATTAAAATCCGTATAACCCGGTCGTAACATAGTATTTTTTAGGATTTGATACATTTATTTTCGACATAAATTAAAATACACCTTTTTCCTTTTAATTCATTGTCCATTCATATACATTCTGTTTATTATATTTTCAATGAAACTCATTTGCTGCGAATTTGGAAAGTTTCCGTTCTAAATTCAATAGTCTGTACCTTGTTTTAGATCTCCGCTGGCTCGCTACATATTCTGATAGCGTAAAATTACTTTATAAATGCTACGACCTAGAAACTCGTCGAAATAAGGTACCGTACTGCTTGATAAGTGTTTCGAGTTTCTAATCACCTGTTGGTATGTTGTGATAACGCGAGGTTCGAATGTTGAGTTCTGCTTTCAAAAACAAATCGAATCTGATGCTGCAACTCGTGCTTGGTAGAATTTTCGATTTACTCGTTCTGGTACTTCAAGAGCGATGAACGTTTTTCTACTTGTTGACAAATGGCGAATATCTTGGGTGTATCGGTAAGTTCTCCTGCGCCTAAACCTACTAATAAGATTCTCTTTTAGCTCTTAACTGTCTGCCAAATTGTATTTTTTCATGTACGCCGGACTGTTCGTTGCCACAGGACAACTGGTGCTTTTTACTCGTAGAACGCTGTTGACGTTATGGTAATTGGGTAAATGGGTCCGACTACCGGGGCGATTCTGTGCTGAGTCACGTACGCTGGTGTGTAAGATAAGGAGCCAGCTACGTGCAGGTATATGACTCGCTTTCTTTGTATGTACATCAAGAGATTACTCTTTATTAGCGTTTAGTGTAGTTATGTGCCAATAAACATGGAAACGTAGGACTATTGGTGGTTGCTATACATAAATATTATAATCGTCTTACAGTTTTGAAACAAAAACGAAAACGTTTGTCAAAAGAAACTCACAAGTTTTATGATAAGTTTGATTAGTTCAATTGATTAGGTTTTTGGTTTTTTTTTGCCAAATACGAGATGCGCACTTCATATCCAAACTAATTTGTCCATATAGCATACTTGTGGGTGGTTAAATAGCAACCCTCAGTTTATTTCTTTTGCTGGTTGTATCGAATTAATTTTTTTTGTATATCCTAGTTAGTTTTGGGTGTAAATTTTTCTGGATGCATAGACATGGGAGACGTTACCACTTATATTAATAGTGGGGAATATAGGAAGGTATTACATAATGTTGCCGTCATACCCTTTATTTTATACTGTTGGCAACTCGTCAAACACACAAGCGCCGTAGGCACTGTATATTCTCCAGGGGTCGAGAATTCTTCTAGCAATTACTGGAGAATGAGTCATCCTTTTTAATTCAGAGTATATATATTATACTACTCTAGTCTCTCCCCCCCTTTCCTTTCTTTCTTTAATTTTTATTTTATTTTACCTTTTTTTGTCGCGCCTTTTATGTAATGTGCACACCTAATGCACGCCCCGTACTTGCAACGTTTGGTTGGTTCTTTAATTAAACTGTTTATTACAATGCCTCGACTATTTAAGCTCTTAATTCTCAGGGTGTCCACCTACTTATAGTGAGTTCCGTTATAAGTAGATGTGCAATGCCCAACCAAACTGCACACTCTTTTGTTTTAGTACTAAATTTTTAATCTACTTTTGTATATGCCAAAATTTTATTACGATCAACGTTGCCTTGTGCCAAATTAATTTACTACCACAAATTTATGACTTTTTTTGACGTTTTAAGATATTTCAGCACTCACCTGGATTATACTTCGTTCTTGGCCTCTCTAACTACTGGCTCAAGATCCGCGTTGCCGTATGCGCCTTTACACGGTTGTACTATCTGATGGAATTTTCGTATCGCCTCCAGGTGTCGTTCTTAAATTTTAGATGCTCCTCAATATCTGAAATAAATAACCCTAATTTAGAATTTGGAATGCCCGTTTATGTTACTTCCCCTGCGCTAATTCTTCTGTCCTAATTTCTGCTTTGAATCCTCCACTACCAATTGTTGCTCTCCTAATTTCGCTCCTCGTGTTCTATATTAATCCGTCCGCCTTTTCGTATTTTATCCAAATCTAATCGCCGTCCTGTTTCAAATTACTCGATGCCCCGCTATAAATCTATATCCAAACCACTCTTCGTTCCTTTGTATATCCACTCGATGTGCTATTACCTATAAAACTCTATCCAAATCGATCTTCGTTCCTTTAAATAACCACCCTATGTCCTTCTGCCTTTAAATCGCTATCCAAATCAATCCCAAATCTATTTTAATATTCGTCGTTTCGCCGTCGCTTATATAACCACTCTATGTCCTTCCGCCTTTTAATCTCTATCCAAATCCAACTTCGTCCCTATGTATAACCACTCGATTTTCCTTCCGCCTTTCCCCAATATCGTTCCAAATCTATTTACGTACTCGTCGCTTCGCCGTCGCACTATTACCAATCTTTACACCTTTTATTATCGTCGCTGTTGCTTATTTATATTTCGCTGCTGCTCTTTACCCTTCTTCAACTCAATCACAACTATTCAAAATCAAACACTTTTATTAACTTTTAAAATCGTTACACAAATTAGCACAGTTCTATGAAAACACGTCTTTATACAAAAAAATTTCGGAATAATCTCCCTTTGTTTTCTTTCCAAGGCGACTATTATAACATTTCTTGCCTACTAAATTTATAAAATTACATAACTAAAATCGTCCAATAATATTCAAACACTACGTTTGTGTCGCACATACCATAATTCATGTCTTTTTACACTTTCATAATTCACATAAAATTCTAGTATTGGTCCTAAATAATTACAGTCCTTCAATCACATTTGACGTTGTTATAACTAATAATTTTGAGCTTACAAATTTTGTCCAAAAGTTGATTCTATTTAAAATAAAAAGCCAAAATACATCACACTTGAACCTGGATGCGTGGTTGATAGTGAACATCCATAGACGCATCCGGTTTTTGGACGGCAAATGTACTTTCAATGGCCTATAAAATTCAAACTCGGTATAAACCCTTGAGCACTGTACATCTTACTACGTCATTTAGTCATTTTAATTTACCTTTTGGCACTTATATTTCAACTACCATTTTGAATTGCACTTTAGCATATGTAAAATACGGCAAACATACATTTTTAGATTATGTGATCAAATATATGGATTATTTTGCTTGGGCATACACTGCCTCGTACTAAACAACCCTTAGAACCCTTGGTAGCTCTCTTACATTTCAATATATATATATATATATATATATATATATATATATATATATAAGACCGTTAATAAATGTAAGGGGTTAGTCTATATCAGAATGTCAAATATAAATTATGTCGCGTAAAGTTAAATATTTGAGCTTTTGGAGGTCCAACAGTAAATATAAATGTTATATGATGTGAAAGTGTCTAATGTACATGCAGCTTGTAGAATACATAAATAGACAAAAGTGGAATAAATATATTATAATAGTTGTGTTAGTGTTGTTAATGGACCTATGGTAAAGAAGTTAGTTTAAGAAGATATTAGTGCTTGTAAATTCATTAGTGTGATAGTGCTTCATCAAAACATCTATAAATAAGGCATATACTGTTAATTAGACTTGTGAACAGTGAGTAATAAAGACCATTATTATTACTTGTTTTAAATTAAAGAAACGCGGTAGTAGTAGTCCGCTACAATACTATAGAAATTCTTCTGAAGAGTATGACAAAGGAAAGGGGTATTTTTTTAAGTGGGTTTTTCTTTTTTTTATGTAACACGTTGCCTAATTAGACGTTTTTCTGTTACAGTTCTTTTGTTCTAAATTAATGTGAACTTTCACTTCAGGCCTATCCTTTACTTTTATTTTGGTAATGCCCCGCCTACTCGCCGATTGAGCCAGGTCATTCTTGTTTTTATATTTTAGACTACATCGAGGTACGTAGGAGATTCCGTGGTAGCTTTCTTAGTATAGGGAACTTTTTATGTTCAGTGTCGAACGAGAGAATTAGGTAGATATATATCCCACAAAAGTTCGGCGAAGTATTTAGCCCAAATTCTGTAATCCAGAAAATAACCGTTCATGTCGACCGCAAACAATAACATGATTGTTGACAATTGACTCAGATGTAAGAGATGGGCAAGTACTTGCATAGGACTGCAAGACTATTGTCGCGGAATAACTATTTACGTTGTGACTGAGTTGGACACCATCTTATTTCGCTTAATTTTGAGACTTGCTATCGAGTAGCCCCGGACGGAAAAGGTAGAGATTCGCTGATTAATAATTCGGAAAATGAACCTGGCAGTGATCCAATGGGTATAATTGTAGACACATGATTTATGTGTATACAATTCAAACGGTGACTAGATGAGACCTACCGCACATGTACGTACATTCAACAAAACAAGAGAAAATTTTATTTATTATACATCGGTTTGTAGTTGTGTAGAGAACTAAATTATATAAAACCTGCAACTTACACTTGATTACGGAGAAAAAATCGAAGCTAGTTTTCATAGACATATATGTAAGATAAACACCTATCCGGACCTGCGCAACCAGTAACTAGTGAATAGGAGACATACAACAATTCTCGTCTTCGTACATACATTTTCTTTACCGTAATTACTACGAGACCCTGTTGTGATATTATAATTTTTTTAGTGCATCATTTGTGTGGTTTTCCAATGGTTTGATGGATTTTTCTTATAAACTTTAATTTTGCAAGATGCACAGCCATGGCCTTAGTAGAACGGGAATGGTGGAGCATATTTAATCTCTCACTCAATGCCATTTTTTCTCAAAACCATCGATCCCTCTTACACAAAAAAGGCTCACCATTCATCAACTCAAACGGCGACAAACGCACTAGCGCACATATCTCAAGATAATTGGCACTAATGTAAAATAGAACAGTAAAAGTTTAATCAAATACATGACCAACTGAAAATCCACTAAACTACATAAATTTTTATACTGTGTTTTCAAGCCCCTAGTTATAATATAAGCATTGCAGAATTTGTATATTAAAAAGACATTGGAAAATGAATAGTTTTGCTCTTCTATAGACAACGATAAAGGAATTATAAAAATTTCCTAAGACAGAGGAACTGTTAAAAGAATTTAAATTTGGACTAAGTTTAAATTATTGGATGTGGTGCAAGTATAGATTCAAAATTTCGTGTAGGTTAGATTGACTTTAACTAATTATTTTCACAAGATAACTAATAATGATATATAGTTTTAAAACACCCCCCATACACCTATTATTAAATGAAAGTCAACCTTGATTTAAAAAGTAATCTAGATGGGGAATGGAATCTCATCAGGAACCTAGAAAATTATTGACTTGTGATTGTAGAGTAGATTTTCTAAAAGAATAGATACATTCCATACCAAAAACCAAAACAATAACAAGAAACATCAAGACAAAACCTGTCGACCCAGAGAATTTAAAAAACCTGAGACAAAAGTACCAGTTGTTAAAACAAGGCAAAATTACAAAAGATCAAGAAGATCACAAAACTGCAAGTACCAGTCGCAGGACTCCGAATATCATTCAATATGTTTTTGCAAATTTTGAACCTGTTAAAGTCACATTGGAATATTTTTGGTAAACAAGTTTATTTAATTTCAGACTACCGTCGAAAATTCAAGGACTAACATTATGCAGAGCAACAAATTCCGAAATTATTTATGTGTGTAATTCTGATTATATAATCTGATTTCTAAGAATGAAAAACCCTCAAAAGTGTATTTTTATTTCCCTAGAATACCTAACGAAAGTTTGAAATGGTTGACCATATTTTGTTATGGCTAATTGTGGAAATGTGTCTCAATTTGTGCAAGTGTTTTATTTTATTAAGACATTTAGTTAAGTTTATTATCCTGTAACGTATTTTTTTTTCTAGTTACACCTAGCCTAATAAATTAATAATAAAACAAATAAATTTTAAAGTATTTAATTCGTAAATATTCAGCCAATAAAAATTAAAGTATAATGTTCATAATAACACATGGATTCTAGAAGATATATATTCTAAAGCTTGTTACCAAGCGCTGTCAAGTTGATAACCGGCACTTTGGTCTCCAACGTCCTAGAGTGAAGCCGCTTTTGTAGACGAGAGATAAAGTCAAGATGATGACCCGTCAGAAACACGAGGCATCTAATCGAGTGAAGAAGAAAACTTGAGCTGAGAAAATGGATTGATAATATACATCATTTTAATACATGCAATATCATATGGACAGGTTTACAGCAACAGTTTTCAATGTAAATTATAATAATTTTCCGTCACAGTAATTAATGGTAAACAGCTATGGTTTCGTCCTTTTTATCTAACTACGCAGTATGGAAATGGTTGATGTTACAAAGAACCTTGACACTTCAATCTAACTGATGACTAATACGATGAAATAAATACAACAGCTGAGGTCGTGATTTTCCACCTGCAGTTCTTTTGTCTACACGTGAGTGTTTGAAGCTATAGTAAATTATTATGAAATTTTCTACGTTAATTATTAGAGTAACAGAAAATATAAAGTACTTTCTTAAAGTTTGTAAAACAACGTATAAATATCTAGGTTGTCAGTCACTTGTACAAGCACACAATGTGTTGAGATATTCAGAATCTAAACGCCAGACGCAGTCTTGGTTTAATTTTATATTTTGTTTAATTGAAAAACATGCACGTCATGTAAAAGTCTTTTATTGATACTGAAATTCACGTATATTCTTTTAGTAGATTACCGTTAAAATTGAGTAGTTACATTTTAAGGTCGTTATTGTCCTGACGATCGAATTTTTTTGTGAATGGTCAAGGAAGCGCTTCTATGATTATAGTAAAAATAAAATCCTGTGTTAGGAACTAATAAATTATGACATATTTGCTTAAACTAAATTTTATAGAAACGATTAATTTATACGTATTTATTCTGAAGGTTAAATTATACAAAATTCTTTTTTATAAAAATTAATGACAAAATAGTAAACATATGTATTGCAGTCGCATGTATATAGTCAGATTTCCATATGAATAAAATTCCTTTTGTTTTTCATAAAGTCGTTTTATTATTCAATATTTAAAGTATGAAAAGTAAACTAGAGCAAATCCTCCTTAAGAAAAACAGATAGAGAGAAGAAAATAAATGCCTTTAGTATTTCATAGATGTTTAAATTCTCTTATTATATTTTTGGGCATATGCTTTTAAGGACACAAATGGTGTCCATGTGGTGTTTTGTTTGTTCACAGGTACAGCTGAGACAACTGTTTAACAACTGGTGGTTGATGTTTTGGTAAGTGTGTGATAAAGAGTGAAATTCAAGTTTTATGGCTAAGATAGTGGTGTTAACATAAGGTTTCCGCATTTCCTTATACAAACACAGTTAAATTTTTGTTGGCACTTGTATTAAAAAATACGGTGGCGCCTATTAAAACTATTTTTGGTCAGTTATCCACCCATGACCCATGCTCATGATCTACCCAGAGCTAACACTCTACTAGCCGTTTAACCCTTAAGAGTTTTCTTTGTCTATAGCCGTTTTCCATCCGACATTACCCTGGGCTTGGAGTTTAAAGAAGAAATACTCGACCTAGTGATATCAGATTAAAATAGAGAGCTTTAGTATATAGCTGATAGTCACCAGGATAAATTTACAAAAATTTTATTTTAATTACACTTGCGCTCGCAACGTGGGGCTGGAAATTCATTTAGGGGCTGGAAATTCATTTAGGGGCTGGAATTTCATTTAGAGGCTTGAATAACTTCACTTATAGGCTGGAATATTTAGTAGTTATCTTCATCACACTTATATTCACCGACTGAGGTTTGCATTGATTCTAGTAAATAGTTTTTGTTTCATTTTGTTAAAGTTTGTTACAGTTTACAGTGGGTTTTCTATATAGTTAGGACATTCGTTCGTTTGAGATTTCATCTTCAAAATTTTATAATTGAGTTACATTAGAGATATTCCGATATTTAATTATGGCAGAAACTTATAGCATCGTACATTACTTAAAAATGAGTTAGAATATGAATTGAACATTAGAGGCATTGAAAATTCAAGACCAGTTTCAGATAAAAGGAAAATTTTAGCAAGGTTGTTAGCCCAAGAAGCAGATAAACCAGGTTGTTTGATAGATCCTTCTTATTATAAAGTAGATTTCAAAGTAGAGAAAGCAGAGATTGAGTCTAGTATAGAGTCCGTTAAAAATCTTTTGTTAGAATTTATGGATGATCCCGCAGAGTCAATTTTAAAAGGATAAGGTCAAGATTAGTGCATCTTACAGGTAGAATACAACGGTTAAAGCTCCCTAAAGAAAATTTTGAGGAAATGGTGTTATTTAAAAATGAAAGTTTGGCTACTATTCTTGTTGTGGAAGCAGATCTGCATGAGAAATTAAATAAAGATACAAGTTCAAATAGTAAAGATATTAACGTAAATTCTGTTGCTGCATCTAATGTGCCCGTTCCAACAGTTACATATGTCACACAGTCAGTTCCTATAGCATCTTGGTCGATAAAATATTCAGGAAACCCATCTCTCTTATATCAATTTTTAGAAAACATCAGTGACATTGCACAGTCTCGAAAGGTATCTGAGATGGAATTGTTTAATTCTGCAGTTGAATTGTTTACCGGTGATGCCTTGCTATGGTATCGTTGCGTTCGTGGTTCGTTAACAGATTGGAGTTCGTTAGTTAGTAGACTAAAGGAGGATTTCTGCCAGCACATCCTGAAGACGATATTTGGGAAAAATCAAGAATACATTACAGAAGAACGGTGAATCTGTTGTATTGTTCATTGCTAACATGGAAAGTTTATTTAACCGATTACCTATTATTCCTGCAGAACACACTAAAGTTAGAATAGTCAAGAAAAATTTATTGCCATATTTCATTCAGCATCTTGCTCTTACAGAGATCGAGAATATTAGTACGTTAGTTAAATTATGTAAGAGGTTAGAAGAAGCTTCGTTGAGTAAACATAAGTCTGTTTCAGTTACGTCATATAGTCACAAACAGCCTTTTAATTATTTTAATCCACATTTTAGAAACAAAACTCCTAGTTCATTCCAGAATGCTTCAAGTCGTGTTTATACCCCTCCGTCTTCACATTCCCCAGTACAAGTTCTTAATTCTGCCACCCCAATGACAGAAATGAGTGGAGTAGGTAACTCATTTATTAAGCGTAAATTGATTTGTTGGAATTGTTCACGTGATGGTCATACTTTCAATGTTTGTAGATCTTTCAAGAGATTATTTTGTTATGGTTGTGGTCGTAATGGAGTGACTAGTATCACTTGTCCGTCGTGTCCAATTCAAAGAGTAAAAGAACAGAAGTTGAGTAGCGAAATTCCTATTTCTAGATAAAATGGTAAAGTTATTTGATATGGATATTACGAGTTTGTTTGATTTTTGGATGTATTGCATCGATCGTGGGTTCATCTTTTAGCCTTATTAGCTATAATAGTTGGTCGAATAATGGTACACTAGTCTTTACTGTTGAAATATAGTTTGAGATTGCTCTTGTGCATGAGCACGTTTTAGTTTAGTTTGATTTATTTAGAGTAGCAATTTTATGGTCGCGTTGCAACGTAGTATATTGAGTTGAGTTACATCTAAGCGAGACTTGTTGTGGTTCATCGTGTAGCGTTATGTTAGTCTAGACGAAACTCAGGAAGGGTTGGTCGCTCAGCGTTATGTCAGTCTATGCGAGGGTCGTGGTAAGTTGTCGCTTTAGCAGTTTCGACATCGTCACTTGAAATTATTTGAGGTCAGTTATGATGTGATTTGTTTTGCTTATTTAGTTTGTCAGTCTAGATGAGACTCAGAGGAGAGTCTGCCGTTCTAGCAATGTTGTTTATAAGTCTAGGTGAGGCTCATAGAAGAGCTTGTCATTCTAGCAAGTTTATGCGTTGTGAAGCACTTTAGTTTAGGTCGACAGTTTGACTATTGGTAGAGTGAGAGTGTACGAGTACAGTTATTAATAGTTATCGTGAAGTAAAGTGGAAAATAATTTCGTATTTGAATTCCTTTTATTCACCATATCGTCGATGGCAATTTACATGTAGCCTACGAGCGAGCTAGTCGCCAATATAATTTGAGAAGAAGAAATGTGTGCTTTGAGGTTGGTGATAAGGTGTGGAGAGTGAACAAGGTTTTATCAAGTGCAGGCGATAAATTCACTGCTAAACTCGCACCAAAGTTTGTTTTATGTGTGGTTAGGAGAAAGATTACTAATTTAGTTTATGAGTTGAGTAACATGGATGGTTCTAAGGCGGGTCGATGGCATATCAAAGACTTAAAGCCATATTCTGCGATTGATGATGATGAAGTTGAAGTTATTAACAATGTTTCTGATCCTTAAGTACTTCTGAGTATAGTTGATGTCAGTTGTAATTCTCTTTAGTCCGTGTTTTGAATCCTTAAGTTAGACAAGTTTAAAGTTGGGAAAATTTTTTATAAAGTAATTTATGTTTTAGTAGTAATAGAGCTTAATATGTTTGTTGATTTAGATATTGCATGTGTTAAATGAAAATTTTGATGACGATAAAGGAGTGTTAAATGAAAATTTTGATGACGATAAAGGAGTGTTAAATGAAAATTTTGATGACGACAAGGATATGTTTATGGATTTTGAATGATGATATTTTTTGAGGTGTTTGAGAATGCAGCATATGCATAGAGATGTTGCAGGTATATAGAGATGGATATGTATTCAGTGAAGTAATACGTATTCAGTAATGGAATATATGATAGAGTATAGAGGGTGTTTAGTAGAGTATTGAGTATGTAGTCATATAGTTAGAGTGTGATAGAATGTTAAGCATTAAAGGAATGCTTGAGTTTTGGTTTAATAGTTTGAGACTAGGCCTAATGTGCTTATTCTTATTGAGAGTGTACATGAGCTAGGATAGTTCATGAAGAGTTTTTGTGAGTAGTTGGTGGTGGTCACCCTATAGGCTCAATATATGATTCGTTAGTGGTTTTAGAGTTCTTTAGTGATGAGTCATTGAGGTTATATAATTTTTGAGAGAGATAGTTGAGTATGTAGAATAGAGATCTTACAGAAAATATTGTGAGATGCTCACTCAAAGACTAAAAGTGTCTTGTTGATGAATATGTATTGTTAATACTTTGTCTGTTTCTCGAGTGTTAGAGATTCGTTTCGTGAATAGACTTTGTATCTAACAGCTTTTGGTACTTACTAAATTCATCAATTTTATGCACATAAATCTTTAAGATAGATATATTAAATTAGAGAAAATATTCGTTGTACAGATTTTGTTTGATTATAATGTCCAATCCATTTTGTTTATTACAGTTCTGATTTGTAGTAAAATATTTTTCATTTTAAAAAAAAAAAAAATTTTTTTGATATAGTTGTTGCGTTTGTAACTATAGATGACATGCATCCACTGAGTGTTAGATACCCTAAATATACTTAACCGATTGACGTATATACTGGCTATGACTTCCGGATTTGTCCCTTTATAGGCGTGTAGTACGCGCAGTTACTAATCACTCAATCCCATGCATTAATACCCCCGTATCAATTAGCAAATGATCCTGATATTTTTGTTAAACTCATCATTAGGTATAGTTAATATTTGTGTCGTCTTGTTGTGAGGTGTAAGAGGTTGGTACAGTTAAGAAGAATAAGTTTGAAGTTTCAGTTGCAAAATTTTTTTAGAAAAATTCTCCCATACCTCAATTTTTCTCTTGGGAAGAGGCTGTGTAACGTATTTTTTTCTAGTTACACCTAGCCTAATAAATTAATAATAAAACAAATAAATTTTAAAGTATTTAATTCGTAAATATTCAGCCAATAAAAATTAAAGTATAATGTTCATAATAACACATGGATTCTAGAAGATATATATTCTAAAGCTTGTTACCAAGCGCTGTCAAGTTGATAACCGGCACTTTGGTCTCCAACGTCCTAGAGTGAAGCCGCTTTTGTAGACGAGAGATAAAGTCAAGATGATGACCCGTCAGAAACACGAGGCATCTAATCGAGTGAAGAAGAAAACTTGAGCTGAGAAAATGGATTGATAATATACATCATTTTAATACATGCAATATCATATGGACAGGTTTACAGCAACAGTTTTCAATGTAAATTATAATAATTTTCCGTCACAGTAATTAATGGTAAACAGCTATGGTTTCGTCCTTTTTATCTAACTACGCAGTATGGAAATGGTTGATGTTACAAAGAACCTTGACACTTCAATCTAACTGATGACTAATACAATGAAATAAATACAACAGCTGAGGTCGTGATTTTCCACCTGCAGTTCTTTTGTCTACACGTGAGTGTTTGAAGCTATAGTAAATTATTATGAAATTTTCTACGTTAATTATTAGAGTAACAGAAAATATAAAGTACTTTCTTAAAGTTTGTAAAACAACGTATAAATATCTAGGTTGTCAGTCACTTGTACAAGCACACAATGTGTTGAGATATTCAGAATCTAAACGCCAGACGCAGTCTTGGTTTAATTTTATATTTTGTTTAATTGAAAAACATGCACGTCATGTAAAAGTCTTTTTATTGATACTGAAATTCACGTATATTCTTTTAGTAGATTACCGTTAAAATTGAGTAGTTACATTTTAAGGTCGTTATTGTCCTGACGATCAATTTTTTTGTGAATGGTCAAGGAAGCGCTTCTATGATTATAGTAAAAATAAAATCCTGTGTTAGGAACTAATAAATTATGACATATTTGCTTAAACTAAATTTTATAGAAACGATTAATTTATACGTATTTATTCTGAAGGTTAAATTATACAAAATTCTTTTTATAAAAATTAATGACAAAATAGTAAACATATGTATTGCAGTCGCATGTATATAGTCAGATTTCCATATGAATAGAATTCCTTTTGTTTTTCATAAAGTCGTTTTATTATTCAATATTTAAAGTATGAAAAAGTAAACTAGAGCAAATCCTCCTTAAGAAAAACAGATAGAGAGAAGAAAATAAATGCCTTTAGTATTTCATAGATGTTTAAATTCTCTTATTATATTTTTGGGCATATGCTTTTAAGGACACAAATGGTGTCCATGTGGTGTTTTTGTTTGTTCACAGGTACAGCTGAGACAACTGTTTAACAACTGGTGGTTGATGTTTTGGTAAGTGTGTGATAAAGAGTGAAATTCAAGTTTTATGGCTAAGATAGTGGTGTTAACATAAGGTTTCTGCATTTCCCTTATACAAACACAGTTAAATTTTTGTTGGCACTTGTATTAAAAAATACGGTGGCGCCTATTAAAACTATTTTTGGTCAGTTATCCACCCATGACCCATGCTCATGATCTACCCAGAGCTAACACTCTACTAGCCGTTTAACCCTTAAGAGTTTTCTTTGTCTATAGCCGTTTTCCATCCGACATTACCCTGGGCTTGGAGTTTAAAGAAGAAATACTCGATCTAGTGATATCAGATTAAAATAGAGAGCTTTAGTATATAGCTGATAGTCACCAGGATAAATTTACAAAAATTTTATTTTAATTACAATCCAGGCGAATTATTTTGAGCTTGGGCTCGTATGTTTCACTACCCCCAATATGCTCAGTAGTATTTTGAATCTGCAAAAACAAAAGACAAGCGTTCTGCAGAAGTATTCACTACGTGTGGAACTTTTAACGAGATTATGTTAAACAGAACTATTATTTTATTATTTTATTATATTATTTTAAACAGCAGTATAAACTTTTGTCTTGTTGATCTATAACGATTCTTTTTGAAGCTTAAATGGAAACTAATGTATTTACAGCATAGAAATTATTAATAAAACACGATCAAATAAATAACAAATAACCAGCTTTTAACAATTATTGTGTAAATAAAGTTAATTTGGTAAATATAATTATACGTTAAATAATAATAACTTGTACGATTTAGGTCCAAACAGAATTTTCTTACAATTTTTTGAAGTTCACCTAATAAACCCCGAAATTTTAATCATTTTATAATGTTGTTGGCAAAATGAAATATTCTAAATAAATAATTTTGCGCGACTTTTTCATGCTGCATGTGCCTTAAACGTTCACTTTTTCATAAGTTTGAACCATTTTACGTTATTTTGCCAAACAAATAACAAGGCAAAGGTGCTTATTGGTAAATAGAACGTACAAATTTCAAGTTCAACATCGATTAAATAAATGAGAAAAGAAAGTATAAGTATTTCTTGGCAATTAAAAAGTGTAAGATATTATTAGATTTTCCTGAAAGAATATTTGATATGACCTTCATTAGAGGCATAATTAAATTCACACGATAATGACCTTTAAAAAATTCTCTATGTTAATAATAATAAGAACGAAAATATGCACAAATATAGAAAAGAAAGCTTGTTAGAGGTAGCTATTGATAATAATGATATACAAATATAAAAGCCTACCTTGTTGAATAATAACACAAACTATCAACATCCATAGTAATTGATGGCAATCTTCATAAATGGATTTCGGCAACATAATTTCTTTTCAATTGCCCGATCGTATAAAAGAAATTGCGTACAGGCGATAAAGCGTTACCGTTAGAACAGCGTTTTGATTACGAATGTCGAGCGCGACGAAACCAATACTGGACAGGTATGGAATCCCGCCACCTTTATATTGACGTGAATTGAAAATGCAAACAATTCTATTAATCCGTTATCTATCTAATATCTATAAATATTTCACTTATAGAAACCTGAAAACCTGAGAAAATCGTGTACGATGAAAATCTTAGTTCAAGAATATTTCACAAAGACTCACTCTTCTGTCCTAAAATTTGCAAATTACGCTTGCGATAGCTACATTTACGTCGCCCATAAGCAAAACTAGAACAAAACCACGTTATAAATTACGATATAACACCAGTAACCTATTAGATAACTGTATTGCTTTCGGAAACTGACCTTTCAGGAATTTGTTCGACTGTTACAATAGTTACAAATTTAGCTGACTGTGAGGAAAACTGTAATAATGAAAAATGCGAAGTTAATAAATTACCATCAGAAAGATAATGAGAAGGCATAGACCTAGCGAAAAACCTATATATTATTTTTCTTGAATTCAGACCCATTCGCCGAAAAAGCAGAAAATTTAGGATGCTATGAGCGCCTTCTTCGTACTAGATATTATATCGATTCAGTTGGGTGCTGCGTTTTACAGACTAGAACGATAGAGATTTTCGCGGCTCTAAACTTAGCCGTTTATGGGCAAGGTAGTTGTGAAATTAAAATCCGTTTCAAGATTAGGCAAAAGTAAGTTACCCTTAACCTCTGGCTGCTGGTTGGCAGTAGGCTTGCTGCTGCTTGGCTGCTAGTTTTAGATTGGTTGAACCCAGGTTCCAGCTGGTTTCTTGTAGTGACAAAGGCAATGGCCCCAGACTGATGTTTTAGTACATGATGGGTAAGCTCAAGGATGATGATCGGCTCAAAAATGCGTGAACAATAATGATGTTAGATAGTGCGAGGGTATATGTAGGTTGGGAGGTATTTGCTGGTTTGACGGCATTTATTGACTTTAACGAATTTTGTAGACTCTAAAGAATTTGTTAGCCATACGGAATTTTATTGGCGTATATGATTTTCTTGGCCCTACAGGATTTTTTTGCGCTATAGGATTTGCACTAATAAATGAAAATAGATTAAATCACTTGAATTTTTCAGCACTAAATCTCACCATCAACGACCTCCCATTCTGCTTGACTGAGCGGATTAACAATGCAACTTAAAAAAACAGTTTAACCGGTGGAAATATTATCAGAACAATGTCCACGCGCCGTGTGTATGAATAGCGTTGAAAACCATAAGGTGTTTACACGGAATTTTGGAAACTATATTGCTATTTACGATTTTACAAACCAGCTTTCGAAACGCCTAAATTGTTTTCTATATGATTGTGGGTACAAAATGTTGAACTTAGCCTGACAATTTAACCAAACAAGAAAATAACAAATCGCATATTATTTTCCATATGGGATCAAGGACTTATTAAAAATTCGCAAATCTATTAAAATTCGTAAATAAATATTTTTAGCAAATTTTTTTGTTTTTTTTCTTAATGCCGTAATACTTTTCTGCTGTTTCGAACAACAATTTTTTTATACAGCAAAAGAAAATGTTTCATCGTACAGAATAAATTACTTAATGCATTTGTGAGCTACACGAAACTGTTAATACTCATAGCAGCAGCTACTGGAGTGATGTAAATCCTCATAAATTCCGTGGAGTCCATACCTTGCGTCCCAAAAAACTAAATGTTTGGACGGGCATTTTGGTAACCACGACGTAGTGCGCCTACTCACAGAAGCAAATTTAAATGGCCAGAAATACTTGGAATTACTACAAGACTAAACTACTCCTATAATTGGTCGTACCATAGCCTAACGCCCTCATACAATTTTAAGAATTAAACAGCGCTCGACAAAATATTTTTAGTAAATAACCATTTTAGAGACTTTTTGTATAATAAATTTAGGTCTATTACACATATTTGTGTACCGCAGTTTTAGAAATAAGGGCGTGTGAATTACATTTGTCATTTTGTAGTAGCAGTTTTTTATATCGTGGGAAAGAAGTGTTATATAGAATTTCCCACGGTTCTAAATAAATATATGTTGTTTCCTCGTCAAATCAGGGCAACTAGCGGCAAAGGGTATTGGTTTTGCTAGTTGGAGAAGTGAGCCGCGATATTAGCTTTTGACGTGACTATTTTATCTTTAAGTACTTGTGTAGGGTACCGTATTATTGACGTGTCATGTAGTGGTGTTTTATCAGTCCATTCTAATACCCTTAGTTTGTATCAGTTTTTTGTTGTAGGAATTAGTAACGAGCTCTACTACGTAACTTTGAGCTAAGTAGCAATTAAATGCAGTGCAACTAATTCCGAAATTAGCTTTATTTTATTAAGGCATTTAGTTAAGTTTATTATCGAGCGAATTATTTTGAGCTTGGGCTCGTATGTTTCACAACCACCAACATGCTCTGCAGTATTTTGAATCTGCAAAAACAAAAGACAAACGTTCTGAAGAGGTATTCAATGCATATGGAACTTTTAACGAGTTTATTTTAAACAGAACTATAAACTTTTGTCTTGTTGACCTTTTATGATTCTTGTTGAAACTTAAATGGAAACTAATGTATTTACAGCATAGAAATTATTAATATAACACGATCAAATAAATGACAAGTAACCAGCTTCTAACAATTCTTGTGTAAATAGAGTTAATTTGTTAAATATAGTTATACGTTTAATAATAATAACTTGCATCGTTTAGATCCAAGCATAATTTTCTTGCAATTTTTTGAAGTTTACCTAATAAACCCTGAAATTTTAATCATCTTATAATGTTGTTGGCAAAATGAAATATTCTAAATAAATAATTTAATGCAGCTTTTGTCTTGTTGATCTTTAATGACTCCTACTGAAGTTTAAATAGGAAACTAATGTATTTACAGCATGTAACTTATTAATATAACGCGGTTAAATAAATGACAAGTAATTAGTTTCTAACAATTACTGTGTAAATAAAATTAAATTGTTAAATATAATTATACGTTAATAATAATAATTTACACCATTAGATCTACGCAAAATTTTCTTGAAATTTGTTGAGTTACATCTAATAAACCCTGAAATTTTAATCGTCTTATAATGTTGTAGGAAAAATGTAGTATTCTAAATAAATAATTTTGTGCTACTTTTTAATGCTGCATGTGCCTTAAACGTTCACTTTTCCATAAGTGTGAACAATTTTACGCTATTTTGTCAAACAAATTACAAGGCAAAGGTACTTATTGGTAACTAGAACATATAAATTTCAAGTTCAACATCGATTCAATACATGAAAAAATAACGAAAGTATAAGTATTTCATGGGAATTAAGAAGTGTAGGATATTACTAGATTTTACTGAAAGAATGTTTGATATAACCATCATTAGAGGCAAAACTAAATTTACACGATAATGACCCGTAAAAAAATCAGTATGTTAATAATAATAAGAACGAAAATATGCACAAATATAGAAAAGAAAGCTTGTTTGAGGTAGCTATTGATAATAATGATATACAAATATAAAAGCCTACCTTGTTGAATAATAACACAAACTATCAACATCCATAGTAATTGATGGCAACCTTCATAAATGGATTTCGGCAACATAATTTCTTTTCAATTGCCCGATCGTATAAAAGAAATTGCGTACAGGCGATAAAGCGTTACCGATAGAACTGCGTTTTGATTACGAATGTCGAGCGCGACGAAACCAATACTGGACAGGTATGGAATCCCGCCACCTTTATATTGACGTGAATTGAAAATGCAAACAATTCTATTAATCCGTTATCTATCTAATACTATAAATATTTCACTTATAGAAACCTGAAAACCTGAGAAAATCGTGTACGATGAATAATCTTAATTCAGCAATATCTCATAAAGGCACCCTCTTCTGCCCTTTGTCAAACTACCTAAAATATGCAAATAACGCTCGCGATAGCTACATTTACGACGCTCGTAAGTAAAACTAAAACAAAATCAAGTTATAAATTACGATATAATACCAAACCTATTAGATAACTGTATTGCTTTCGGAAACTGACCTTTCAAAAATTGTTCGACTGATACAATTATTATAAATAATGAAAAATGTGAAGTTAATAAATTACCGTCAAAAAGATAATGAGAAGCCATAGACCTATATAATTATTTTTCTTGAATGCAGACCCATTCGCCAAAAAAATCAGAAAATTTAGAATGCTCTGAGCGCCTTCTTCGTACTAGAGAATGTAAAGCGGAGACCAAACGTCCGTCTCCTACCCACCCTCCACCTTTAATTTTAGAATGATCACAGCTTTTTCAGTGTAATTTGGGTTCTCCATATGAGAATAACGTTATTATTTTTTGACCGAAATTTGAGTATTGCAAGTTTTAAATAAACACTTGGGCGCCACTTTGAAGCTTTTTATTTGTGGAAAAGAAGCTTGAGCGATACACGAGTATATAGGTAGTTATTTTCTTAATTCAACCTGTGAGTTCTGTTATATTTGATTTGGTCGTTTTTCGTAATCAACCAATTTAGTATCTAGTCAGTTGCTTTTGTACTACAAGTCTGATAAATAGTTGTTAATATGGTTCTACTTATTTCACTTTTAGTTATCAAATTATTTAGTATCTATAATTAAGACATCGTCGCCTCTTCTAGAAGAAACGCATAGAGGTTGTAATAATTAAAAATTCTTGCAATATTATTTGTGGACATTACAGCTACAAATTCGCTATTTCAATATTTACTTAACAACGTTTTATTCCGTTATTGATTTTAGTATTTTTGTAGATTTAATAACTCGACAATTTTTCAAGGTACATTACAACTTCACTCGAAATTGCAATCTGCAACTTATTCTGTGGTTCCAGCTGATAACATATTTACAAACGATTTTTATGTGCTCGTAGTCTTTTAACTATAGTATTGAAGGTATTCTTGTTCGGTTGTCCATTCGCGACAGCACAATCACTTTTCGTTTCTTGTTTGAAAGTGAAGGGTCGCTTGCTGTGATTAGACAGTGAAGATGGCGCCGGAAATTAAATTTTCTTGGCGAAGGAGAAGAAAAACATAAGTTATGTGATAAAGAGTCGCAAAGCAGTCCTGATGTTCTATTTAAAGTGAAAGGTTGTTTGATACCTCAATGAATATCAGTTGATAGCAGCGGCTCACGTGTTGGTTATAATTTCATCTTAGAAACGGTTTGTTTAAAAATGAAAACAATCTAAATTTGTAATAAATTTTATTACAGTGCAACTTAGGTTTAATTCATGGAATCTAATAATATAAATTTTGATGCTGTTGCATTCGACTAAAGTGGATTTACCGACCACACCTAGGAATGCAGTAAATTGTTTGGTTGACAGATGTATGGTTTAAAGTTAACAGGTGATTTGAAGTTGCTCAGAAAGACCGTTTGATTTCTTTAGGATTATACTGCATTTTACGATGAATCGTTAATTTATAAATGAAGAGATGTAGAGTAATTGTTGAGAGGTTATAAACTACCTCATGGTGTTGAATGGAATCAACTATTTATTTCATGAACTATTTTTGTGATGTACTTTCTTAAAAGGATTACCCTCTTCATAAATTTTGTGATCTTTATGATTTATAAAACAACTTCTATATTATTGGTGATATCCTCAGGTTCATAAATTATTCTTAAACTTTACCTGCTTTACAAAAAAAGTATTTTGTTCGGATATCTGATTGCCACATGTTAATTATAAAATCAAGTTCAATCTTCAATTTTAACGATACTGCGTATCTTGTGTACATTACATGTCAAGATGTTTACTTAATAAAGCCTAAAACCAGAAAGGCAAAAGTTTAGTAGAAACTAAAATATCTAATAATTTTGCTGAATGTTGAGTAATCAAAAAAATGTGAAGTCTTTCGTAGCGCTACCCGATACTATTAATCTTTAAAAGTATTGTTGCATAAAAAATCAGAAATTGTATTAATATTTAGTAGTAATTAAATTATGAACTTAATGTTTTACGTTCTATGTGTAAAACATAAAACATTTGCTAATGAGAATTTTCTTTCTACTGAATTGCATTAATGATGGTACATAATCTGTTTTAAAAGAATATAGAATTATTTTTGACTTCAGGGTATTATTGAGAAATTATAAAAATTCCTCCAAGGTGACAAGGTAGTTGAAGGATTCCGCTTGCTATAAATCCATATAGTAATACAATAAAAACGAATTGTAATTGAAAATAAAGATTTTCTGTTTATACAGTATTATAAGGTAAAAACGGTATCTTTGTTAGTAGTATTTATGTTTCAGAACAGTTCTAGGACTTCGTCAGTCCATTGAGGAAGAAGAACAGGAGCAAGTAATATATTTATTGTGATCAAAATTTGTATTTAAGCAGGCATAACGTTGTTGATCAAAAGATTTCAAAACTAGCAGTTAGATGACAATGAGATTACGCATTCTTGTGTTAACATAAACCTGATTTTATATAATTATATCATATTTATGAAAAATTTTTTATACGTTCCACTAAAGATAGTCAATTTTAAAATTACATTAAAACAAAGAAAGGTAGTTATTGTTTAAATTTTAATCGGTCGGGATAAAATTAATTTTGATACAATATAATTGAAACACATATAAAAAACAGGCGCGCTAAGTAAAGTTTATAAATATTGGATAGCACCCTAACTAAATAAAACAGCAATATGGTGATGTTAAAACGTGGTAATTAACAGATAACATCATGCACAAGCGCTAACATTATGTAAGAATAAAAGATAGCTACGTGTTTGATGTAAAACCCTCCGTAGAGGACAGTGGAATGGGATAACCCTAGGTTTCTTTCCTTGTCTAGAAAGTAGCGAGTTAGTAAAAACACATTGACAGTAGATGAGACAAAAGCACAGAAGTTTAGAAATCGAAACGTAACAACCTTAGTACAAAAACCTATAAAAGCTACACGGCCGCGGTATGTATCACGCGCAGCCTTTGTGTGATTTTTATTTGTAAGTTAAAAGTAATCAAAATATCAATCAAACGCAATGTGAATTTTACCGTCGCGTCAATGGAAAGAGAAAAATAATAATTAGGTGAAACGTAAATTAATACATGATTGTTGTACTTCAGTGTTCACTCAACCACACTCTTAGAATTTTTCTCGTGTTAGGTAATCTGGTTACTTAGAATTCGGACAAAAGAAGTGTGAACAATAAAAAACGGGAAAAGATACGGGTGCTCCTGGACGACTTTACTCATGTTAAAAATGGACAGGAAAGTAAATATGAGCTTTTTGTCCATAGTGATTTTAAACATTAAGTTTAGAAGATTTGTTTTTGTTTATTAGAAAGTCGGTATAATGCAAACAATTTTAAGGAACGATTTAAAAGCAATCGGCTAAGTTGGCTAGAATTAGCAATTCGTTTATAATTACCTAAGTATGGTATAATCGGGAAAATGAGGTTTGAACGTTTCGAAAAATTCGGATATATGTGCGTGTTTAATTTAAACAAAAGCTTTAATTGTGAGATTTGTTGTTAAGTTAAAAGTTAGTGAAAATTTAGTTTTTAGAGACAATTGAATCGTGACTGGGAACATCTGTATTAAACTATATATCTGTTTATTGTTAAGGATGACGTTTCCAGAAATAGGACTCAGAATATCACTCATTACTATTTCGGAACCAGATCAATCAGTGTAGTAGCAATTTTTCTTATTATTTTTTTTCAAGTACATATTTCTAGTACTAGCTGGTCAGTATAATGCTAGAGAGTTAGTCTTTCTTCCTTCTCAAAAAAGTTATACTATTTGTACTTACATAGTCATTATTTACTGTTAATAAAAATTAAGTTTATTTGGATATCAAATCCTATCTATAAAATAAATAAAAGCATTGCAATTTGTGAAAGGATGTACAGCCAAGCTCAATGATGAAGTCGTAGTAACAGGTATTCGGGGTCTCGTAGGCCTTGAGAGGCCCTTTATTTCAAAATTTCTCGAATGTGGCAGAATTTGAGTCAATCTTTCTAAGAAGAGGTAAGGTATTAATTCGGAAACCAAAAAGAAATAAAACTAATTTTGAATAACCATCCTCAGTATAGGGAGAATATCGCGAGGTTTGCTGAGATAGACGGTTTGACGCTCACTAATGGCGACAATAGATAAAACTTTCCAAGATAAGTGCCCACTGTTGTCAAAATTTTGAGCATTAAGGATAGTAAAACATGCGCTAAGGTTTGGAAGACCCAGCGTCGGAGAAGACGTAAAAGTACGGGTTGTAGCTTAAATCGTTGTTAATAGCCATTATTCTACGGACCGGTCGAATACATGTAATGTTTCCTATTCGTCGGTAAAAAAGAATTATAAAAACGGTACACATTTTATCCATTGTATCAGTTTTTTAAGAGAGCGCCCTTTGAAATCTTGCTCTGAGGGAGGAGATTGAGCAACAATACGCGCCTTACGAGTTAAAACTGTGGTAACGGTTCTAAATTTTTAATAACTATGAAGATTTTAAAAATAATAGTACAAGTGAGACACTGTAATTCTGAACTTCAAAAGGATTTAAAAGTTTTACGCGCTCAAGTTGGAACTATAAAAACTCTTGTGCCGACGACCAACTTGACCATTACCCCATGGGAGATTATGAGAAGCGCATGGTTGACATATTCCTTGTTAAACGGAAAACAAAATAAAGTGAAGTTGGACGTCACTGTATGTAACAAGTATTAATAAGATTTACTTTTAGGGTAGATGCAGGAACCCTATCTGAGTAGATAACTTTAAAATGTTTAAGTTATCCTTTTAGAAAATGGAACATAATAAAATCAGATGGTATATATCGTATAATAAATAATTTGTATCCAACAATTACATAAAAAAATAAATAATTTCACATATTTTACTCAAAAAAAATTATTAGTTGAACAAATTTTCTTACTTAACATTTAGATGAACTTCAGATCTGATGATCACGTATAAATTTATTCAAAAAGTGATATTCTAGTAATACTAAAATAGTTATTAGTGAGCATTTTAAATATAATAAAGTCAGAGCAAATATTACTTTCAAAAAAATATATATTCTAACTAATAAATATTGAATAATTAACAAAAAATATTATATCGATTCAGTTGGGTGCCGGGTTTTACAGACTAGAACGATGGAGATTTTCGTGGCTCTAAACTTAGCCGTTTATGGGAAAAGGGGTTGTGAATTTAAAATCCGTTTCAAGATTAGGCAAAAGTAAGTTACCCTTAACCTCTGCCTGCTGGTTGGCTCTTGGCTTGCTGCTGTTTGACTGTTAGTTTTAGATTGGCTGAACCCAGGTTCCAGCTGATTTCTTGCAGTCACAAAGGCAATGGCTCCAGACTGATGTTTTAGTACATGATGGGTGAGCTCAAGGATGATGATCGGCTCAAAAATGAGTGAACAATAATGATGTTAGTTAGCGCGAGGGTATGTGTAGGTTAAGAGGTATTTGCTGGCTTGACGGCATTTATTGACTTTAACGAATTTTGTAGACTTTAAAGAATTTGTTAGCCATACGGAATTTTATTGGCCTACATGATTTTCTTGGCCCTACAGGATTTTTTCGGCGCTACAAAATTTGCACTAATAAATGAAAATAGATTAAATCACTTAAATTTTTCAGCACTAAATCTCACCATCAACGACCTCACATTCTGCTTGACTAAGCGGATTAACAATGCAACTTACAAAAACAGTTTAGCCGGTGGAAATCTTATCAGAACAATGTTTACGCGCCGTGCGTATGATTAACGTTGAAAACCATAAGGTGTTTACACGGAATTTTGGAGACTATACTGCTGTTTATGATTTTACAAACCAGCTTTCGAAACACCTAAATTGTTTTCTATATGATTGTGGGTACAAAATGTTAAACTTAGCCTGACAATTTAACCAAACAAGAAAATAACAAATCGCATATTATTTTCCATATGAGATCAAGGACTTATTAAAAATTCGCAAATCTATCAAAATTCGCAAATAAATGTTTTTAGCAAATTTTTTCTTTTTTTTTCTAATGCCGTAATACCTCTATGCTGTTTCGAACAGCAATTTTTTTTATACAGCAAAAGAAAATGTTTCATCGTACAGAATAAAATTACTTAATGCATTTGTGAGCTACACGAAACTGTTAATACTCATAGCAGCAGCTACTGGAGTGATGTAAATCCTCATGAATTCCGTGCAGTCCATACCTTGCGTCCCTAAAAACTAAATGTTTGGACGGGCATTTTGGGCAACCATGTCGTAGGGCGCCTATTCACAGAAGCAAATTTAAGCGGCCAGAAGTACTTGGAATTACTACAAGACTAAACTACTCCTATAATTGGGCATACCATAGCCTAAAGCCCTCATAAAATTTTACGAATTAAACAGCGCTCCACTAAATATATTTAGTAAATAACTATTTTAGGGAATTTTTGTATAATAAATTAAGGTCTATTAGACATATTTGTGTATCGCAGTTTTAGAAATAAGGGCGTTTGAATTACCTTTGTCTTTTTGTAGTAGCAGTTTTTTATATCGTGGGAAAGGAATGTTAAAAATAATCTCCCACGGTTCTAAATAAATATATGTAGTTTCCTCGTCAAATCAGGGCATCAAGCGGCAAAGGGTGTTGGTTTTGCTAGTTGGAGAAATGAGCCGCAATGTTAGTTTTTGACGTGAATATTTTATCTTTAAGTACTTGTGTAGGGTACCGTATTATTGACGTGTGATGTAGTGGTGTTTTATCAGTCCATTCCAATACCCTTAGTTTGTACCAGTTTTTTGTTGTAGGAATTAGTAGCGAGCTCCACTTCGTAACTTTGAGCTAAGTAGCAATTAAATGCAGTGCAACTAATTCCGAAATTAGTTATGTGTAATTTTGATATATAATCAGATTTCTAGGAATAAGAAACCCTCAAAAGTGTATTTTTATTTCTTTAGAATACCTAACGAAAGTTTGAAATGGTTGACCATATTTTGTTATGGTTAAATGTGGAAATGTGTCTCAATTTATGCAAGTGCTTTATTTTATTAAGACATTTATTTAAGTTTATTATCCGAGCGAATTATTTTGAGCTTGGGCTCGCATGTTTCACAACCACCAACATGCTCTGCATTATTTTGAATCTGCAAAAACAAAAGACAAACGTTCTGAAGAGGTATTCAATGCGTATGGAACTTTTAACGAGTTTATTTTAAACAGAACTATAAACTTTTGTCTTGTTGACCTTTAACGATTCTTGTTGAAGCTTAAATGGAAACCAATGTATTCACAGCATAGAAATTATTAATATAACACGATCAAATAAATGACAAGTAACCAGCTTTTAACAATTATTGTGTAAATAAAGTTAATTTGTTAAATATAAAAATACTTTCAATAATAATAACTTGCACCATTTAGGTCCAAGCAGAATTTTCCTGAAATTTTTTGAAGTTCACCTAATAAACCCTGAAATTTTAATCATCTTGTAATGTTGTAGGCAAAATGAAATATTCTAAATAAATAATTTTGCGCGACTTTTTAATGCTGCATGTGCCTTAAACGTTCACTTTTCCATAAGTTTGAACCATTTTACGCTATTTTGGCAAACAAATTACAAGGCAAAGGTGCTTATTGGTAATTAGAACGTACAAATTTCAAGTTCAACATCGATTAAATAAATGAGAAAATAACGAAAGTATAAGTATTTCTTGGCAATTAAGAAGTGTAAGATATTATTAGATTTTACTGAAAGAATATTTGATATGACTTTCATTAGAGGCATAATTAAATTCACACGATAATGACCGTTAAAAATTCAGTTTGTTAATAATAATAAGAACGAAAGTATGCACAAATATAGAAAAAAATTATATAAAAATCGCGTTAGAGCTAGCTATTGATAGTAATGATATACAAATATAAAAGCCTACCTTGTTGAATAATAACACAAACTATCAACATCCATAGTAATTGATGGCAACCTTCATAAATGGATTTCGGCAACATAATTTCTTTTCAATTGCCCGATCGTATAAAAGAAATTGCGTACAGGCGATAAAGCGTTACCGATAGAACAGCGTTTTGATTACGTATGTCGAGCGCGACGAAACCAATACTGGACAGGTATGGAATCCCGCCACCTTTATATTGACGTGAATTGAAAATGCAAACAATTCTATTAATCCGTTATCTATCTAATATCTATAAATATTTCACTTATAGAAACCTCAAAATTTGAGAAAATCGTATACGATGAATGATCTTAATTTAGCAATATCTTCTGAAGGCTCACTCTTCTGCCCTTTGCCAAAACTACATAAAATTCGCAAATAACGCTCGCGATAGCTACATTCATGACGCCCGTAAGCAAAACTAGAACAAAATCAAGTTATAAATTACGATATAATACCAGTAACCTATTAGATAACTGTATTGCTTTCGGAAATTGACTTTCAGGAATTTGTTCGACTGTCACAATAGTTACAAAATTTAGACTGCGAAGAAAATTGTATTGATGAAAAATACGAAGTTAATAAATTACCGTAAAAAAAGGTAATGAAAAGACAGACTTAGCGAAAGGCCTACAATTGTTCTTCTTAAATGCAGACCCATCCGTCAAAAGAAGCCGAAAATTGTGAGGGAAGCTATGAACAGCATCCTTTGTACTAACGAGGACTAAAAGTTTTGTACCTCCCTTAATTGTAGAATAGTTAAAGCGTTTCCATTGTACTTTGGCCTGTTTATGTAAAAATAATACTAATATTTATTGGCTATATTATGAGAGTCGCAAATTTCAAATAAAATTTTGGTCGTCATTTAGAATGCTTTTTTTTATGGTAAAGAATGTTGAGCTTACACCAATTTACAGCTGCTTTTTGTTTTTATTCAATATGTTTGATCACATCTGATTTAGTCGTTTTACATAGCAACCAATTTAGGTTTTAGTAAATTGGTTTTGTACAATTACAAGTTTGACAGGTAATTTTAATTATGGATCTACTTCTACCCCGCCGCAAGGGTGTCGATCGCCCGGGTGCAAAAGCAGAAAGTGGCGCCCCTTACTGTTTTTATTACCCTAATTTGGCAATATTTATCAGAAGTGCTTTTTGTTAAACAATTAATCTACCGAAGAAATCAGTAATTTGAAAAAATAGCTATATTAAATTCTGTATTTTTGAAGCACGATTCGGCATCCTTAGACAAATGTTATCCAAAACCACCGCAAGTGCGGCTTTCGTCACCGCGACGGCGTCCGAGGTATGTGTACACTACACACTACTCAATTGAAATCAATGTACTTCATATCGCACTTACGGTGCCGTACGCCCAAACACCGAACGTGTGTACCGAACCTAAACATTCAACAAATAATATATAGAAAATGATCAGAAACTAAAAATTAGACAAATAAATAGCAAATTCAATTTTCATCTAAGTATGGTATCAGCTACTAACAATATTTCTTCTAATTCAGATAGATAGCAGTAATAATACAAAAAATAAAAACCAAAAGTCATAGAATATAATACGTAACATAAAAAATATAAACTCTGAGTATATTATAGTAACAAACTAAACTAAAAACGTAACTATTACAAACCTAGTTTTTAAATGTCGATATGCTACGTATGAAAAAACCTATTTAATCTGCTTTTTACCATTGCAAATTCTCTTATCACATCATCATAATCGTTTTTTTTTCACTAAGTCATGTTCTATAGCTAATATAGCTAAATTTAAGAACCTTTCTTGCCCATTATACTCCTCGTGTAATTTTTAATAATTTTTAATTTCGAAAACGATCTTTCTCCACATGCAACAGTAAAGTCAGGTTAATTCTTAAAACTACTGCTAAATTAGGAAATGAAGACACGAGGTCATTTGCAAAAACAAATTGTAAAACATCTAATGGCTGAAGCGATGCCAATGAAAAATCTCTTATTATTTTTAGTTCTGAAATGGGTTCTGAACCGTTAATATTACGTTCGTTCTTGGATTCATCTGTAAGTTTTTGGACTAAGTTAGTACAACATTTTAATAAATCGTCATCACTGTAGGTATTAAAATTTGACAAAAATCCAAATGTGTCGTCATCAAAGCTTTTTAAATCGGTGAATCTATTTTGAAGGGACTTAAGTGTTTAATCAATTATTGTATAAAAGAAGTTTACTTTAAAATTTTGCTTTGGCTCTTCACCAGTTTCATATCGGCGTTCGTAGTCAAAATTTTTCGGTTTTCTACGAATACGAACTTCTGGATACTTGAAAAATTTGAATCAGCTTCAAATATTTCAGCAATAATTTTGACTTCCCTTAAGATATTTTCAAAACTGCGATCAGATCTACAGTTTTTCATAAAGTTCATCAAACTTTTAAGTTGGTTGAAACATTCTGTTACGTTTAATTTCGGGGCTTGGAAAATTGTACTAACAACATTTATTTTAGATAAAATATCAAACCAGATTAGCACTGAACAGATAAATTTGAAATTCTGAATTTTCACTGCTAATGAGTAAGCCTTGTGTTGAGTATCACGATCAAAATTTTGGTGTTTATTAATCTCAATCAGTGCTTCAAAGATGTTTGGTGAATAAAGCCTTAAAGAAGTTACGGCATTTATTCTACTAGACCACCTTGTATCACTTAAACCCTTAATATTTAAATTAGGCACATGCCTCTTGATTATGTCCCACCGTTTTGTAGAGATTGAGAAAAAACAGATTTCTTGTATAATATCAAAAAAGTTATTGCTTCATAGGAAACTTTGGCAGCATCGTTGACAACCAGATTTAAGGTATGAGTGGAACAAGGAACAAAAAAGCCCTAGGATTAATGTCCAATATTTTTTTTTGCAAACCAATATTTTTCCTTTCATGTTGCTCCGATTATCAAATCCTTGTCCACACAAACTTTGAATATCTAAATCTTAATCGCCAAACAGTTTAAATATAAATTTAAATAAAACTTGACCTGTTGTATCGATTATGGAATGAAAAGCTACAAAACTTTCCATTATTTTAACTTTGAGTGTTTCTTTGTTGAAATAAATATATCTAAGGGTAACACTAACTTGCTCGGTATGACTGGTATCGGGAGTGCAATCTAAGATTATAGAAAAATATTTTGAGTGCCTTACTATTTCCAGAATTTTGTTGAAAACTTTTTTAGCAAGCAATCCAAGCAGCTCATTTTGAATTTGGTCACCTAGGCAATGAACAATTTTTTTATCAGAGTTTTGAGATTGCTGAACACGATTTATTTGTTGGCGCATCACAGGATGAAATGATGCAATTATTTCGACGGCTTTTAAAAAGTTGCCATTTTCACGTTCAAATAATTTTTTTGATGTTTCCCGAAAAGCTAGACATTGCCGAGATAAAAATTTGATAATAGCAATGATTCTTTGTAATACATCATACTAATACTTTTTCTCAGACTCTATAATACGTAAACTATCAGAATTAATTGTTTTTTCTAATTTGAGCCCTTTTCGCAAGTTAAACCATAACTTAATGTTATTATTGGGAGAAACACTGGTTTTGTCTTTGTATAGACCTAGAGAAATGTTGTCAATCAGAAAAACCATTCAAGTCTGCAAAATTGCTAACGTTTGCACTTCCAAAAATTTTACAACAAAAACAGAAAGTTGCGTCTTTTAAATTAGAATAAACTAACCAATCTCTCATAACTTTTTCGCCGTTTGAAAGTTGTCGACAAAGGTAATTATTAGAAAATTTACGACCGTTTTCGTCTGCTGGAAAATCCTTTTTACTTGAGTGGATAGGTCCACTTTCTACTAAAAATCTGACTTCAGAGGTCGTTAACGTATGTTGCCACAATGCTGGATCTTTCAGTAAAATACCTGCAGGTTCTACCTTCATTTCACGTGAAGTGGATGCTGATTCTGTATCATTCGATACACGTGAAGAACTTGTGATAGAAACTGTTTCTGTTGGTACGGTCGGTAATGACGTGGGTTCTGAATTTAATATTGAATCTTCATTTTCTTCTTCACCATGCACTCTCGTTCGGCTCGAAAGACCAACTTCACGCTTTTAGGTAGTTCAGAAAAATAGCTTTTTTTTCAAATAACTTGTTACACAGGAAGGCGCGAAATTCCGTTTCAACGGCGCAAAATGGCGTCCAGTTACCGCTTAATTGTGGTACAAAAATTTTTTCAAAATTCAAAAAAGTCGCGGCCAACTTCACGATTATGGGTAGTTTGGAGAAATACTTTTTTTTAAATAACTTCTTACACGAAAGGACACAAAATTTTGTTTCAACGGCGCAAAATGGCATTTAATTACCGCTTAAATTTGGTATAAAATTTTTTCAAATTTCAAAAAAGTCGCGGTCAACTTCACGCTTTTAGGTAGTTCGGAAAAATTTTTTTTTTTTCAAATAACTTGTTACACAAGAAGGCGCGAAATTCCGTTTCAACGGCGCAAAATTGCGTCCAGTTACCGCTTAATTGTGGTACAAAATTTTTTTCAAAATTCAAAAAAATCGCGGTCAACTTCACGATTTTGGGTAGTTTGGACAAATATTTTTTTTTAAATAACTTCTTACAGGAAAGGACGCAAAATTTTGTTTGAACGGCGCAAAATGGCGCCTAATTACCGCATAAATTTGGTATAAAATTTCTTCAAATTTCAAAAAATTTGCGACCAACTTCACGCTTTTAAGTAGTTTGGAAAAAATTTTTTGTTCAAATAACTTGTTACACAGGAAGGTGCAAAATGGCGCCTAATTGGCGCTAAATTATGGAATAAAGATTTTCTGAAAATTGAAGAAAAGTGCGGCTTCGTGAACTTGGCCGGAAAAATCTTATTTTATTAATAACTTGTTTGCCAATACGGCGCAAAATTTAGTTTTAGCGGCGCAAAATCGCGCCTAATTGGCGCCTAATTATGACATAAAATTTTTTGAAAAATTTAAAAATGTTGCGGCTAACTTCACGCACTTGTGTGTAATAATTGCTGGGAAAATTTTTTTTTAAACACAGAAATAGACAACGTATTTACTAATGTACTAGTACAATGTGGGACAATATATTCATTTTTCAGTTATCACAATCAAATTTGGATAAGATTTAAATATACATAAAAATAAAAACAACTTAATTTGGTTTATTGATTGCTCACTGTAGTATTGGTACGGAATCCTAAAAGTGCGAGCTCGACTCGCTCTTGGCTAACTTTTTAAAAATTGAATATTATTAGTTTATCAAAAAAATTGTGATACATGATAATTGATTAAAGATCCACATTCTATGTGTATAATCTTGGGTTTAAAACTGCAAATTATTCTTTAAATAAGGAAGGCATAAAGAAAGTACGCAATTTAATTGTACTAGCTCATGACAACATTTATGCAGAGAACGTATCTATCTGCTGATAATGAAAGTAGATAATGCAAATAAACTAAGCTTTAAACATAACCAGGAGCAGTTTGTTGAAGCATTTTGGTATACGAATATTTTATATATAGCGTTATGAAAAATTCAGCAAAGTAGGCAATGTTTACAAATCTCAAAGTAAACACATTGATACGAGTTTTAAAATGTGGGATATAAAACTGTCAATCCACAATACTTATATAGAATTTTAATAAAGTAAAGAACGATAACACTGGAACAAACTTCAAAGGGCGTGGAGATATCGTGAAGATAGTAAGTTTGCTATAACAACGAATTGGTTTAATACGAGTGTTGTAAAAAAAATAACAAAATAAAAATTTATTCCTACATTTAGAACGTACTACTGACCTACCCCCAAAACAACTGTATGCGGAAAAATAGAATAAATTAGTCTTATTTATACATAAGTATATAAGTACGTCCACAATTACAATGGTTCAAAATTTTACATTGTCGAATGCATTTTCTAGATCTAGAAACTATATATACACACCTTCACCCTTTTCTGCGTTTTCTCCATTTTCACCCATAAAGCTAAAAATGGCATCTCATGTTTTCCTGTTTTGCCTAAACCTAAAATGATTTTCTCCTAGTATTTCTTTATATTTCTTAATTTTAATTAATATTTTTGACAGGTGTTCCGTCAAACTCATCGTTCGAAAATTTTCACATCTGTCCGCACCTACCTTTTTTGGTATAGGGACTATGATGTTACGTTTGAAGTCTTTGGGTATCTTGCCTGTCTCATACATATGAGTTACAAATTGGAAAAGAAGTTATGTTACTGATTGTTTAGCGGCTTTTAGAGTTTCTTATTTATATCCCGTGCCCTATCTATTAATTTTCAGACCCTTTATTTCTAATTCGAATCCATCTCTAAGTATAGGATATCCCAACTCGTCCTTTTCAACGCCTGTTTCCTATTGTAGTGGTTCTAGTTTCGGCCTGCATATAAATTCTCCATATATTTTTACTATAACCACTTTATCTACATTTTTTATAATGATGTTTTCTCCCGCGCCTCTTATATTTTTGCTATACAGTTTTTTATCTCCAAGGTTTATTCTAATTAGTTTGTTTGCTTAGTCTGTCTTTCCTATTTCCATTTTAGTTTGTACCTCCTTGCACATTTCATCAATCCATTATCGTTTAGCTTTTCTGCATTTGAGAATAATTTCCTATTTTATGGATTTGTATCACTGTTTTGCTGCTTCGTTTAATCTTTTTTTTCCCACCTTGGGATAGGAGAAGCTGTTTTAGCCCCCCCCTCCCCGGACGGCTCAAGGCATCAAATGCGGGGAGAGTGTAGGACTCGCCTAGTTAGCAGGGATACCTATTAAACTACTTTCTTCCTTCCCTCTTGTGAGGAAACACCCTGGGACCCTCGTAGGGTATTACTTCAGGGTGTTTGAGGGGCATGGATCATAGTGCGAGTATCCTCATGATATGATTTTTTTAGATTCCTTTCTGCAGCTCCCTCTCTAATTTTTCTTTAGTAGATATTACGTATGTGACGTATTTATCTATCTCCACCCAATTCTTTGGTGATTCGAGAATGAATTTCATCATATTTCCTATCGTTAGCTGCTCTCCCACATAGAGCTCGACCATTGTCCCCTCCTATGCCATCTACTACATTCAAATAAAGTGTGCTCCACATAATCTTTTTCTCCACACACGATGCATAGGTAGTCTCTTTTTTTCTCAAATCTTTCCAGGTAGTTTGCAAAACAACCATGACCACTCAAGACCTAGGTAACGTAGTAGCCAATCTTCCCGCATTTCCTAGTGAACCATAGTTGTAACTCCGGAATCATCCTCTTTGTCCATCTGCCTTTTTCAGAACTGTCCCATCTTGCTTGCCAGGTCCTTACAGTTATTTCTCTCGCTTTTGTTTTGTACAGATTAAATAATCTCATGTCCACCCGCTCTTTGGCGCATAAATCAATTGGTATGGCTCCAGCTATTGCTAAGATCGCATCGGCAGACATCGTTTTATACGCATTGGCTATTTTTAAAGCCATGCGCCTCTGTACCCTCAGTATAATGCTCCTTTTGTTGTAGGCTTGAATGCTATCCGTCCAGATTGGAGCTCTGTATAGTAATATGAAATCCGTAACCGCTGCCAGAACTCGTCTTTTGCTAGCTTTCGGCTGATTCCGTTTGAGGCAGTTTGTGCTTTCTTGGCTTGGTTTTCCAGATGGGTCTTATAAGAAAACCTTTGTCCAAGGTAACTCTCAAGTACTTAACGGAATCTCAAAGTTCTATTTCCACTCCCTTAACCTCTATTTGGAAAGAGTTGACTTTTCTTTTTTCAGACATCAGAATAGCCTCAGTTTTGGTCGGTGGTAGGCATAGCTCATTCTCTGTTATCCACCTCTCCACCATTTCTATGGCCTGTTTTGTTATTCCTGCCAGTTCTATTTCATTGTTCGCTGCAGGTGCTATGTCATTAGCGAATGCAACTAATTTGGTACTTCCTGGCAGGTCTAGCCTCAGGACGCCATCGTACATGATATTGTATAGAATGGGTTCCAGCACCGATCCCTATGGCACACCTGCTATGACCGACATCGTATAAGTAGCCCCCCCCCCGCTTTTAGTAAAGATAAACGATCTGTTGTTCAGGTAGCTACTAATTACTCTAGCTAAATATGGAGATATATCAAGACACCTTACTGCGTTTATGATACTTCCCACTTTGCGGTATTAAAGGCGTTCTTGTCGTTTAACGCCACGATTAAGCACAACTGCCGGGTGCGCTAAGTACCCCTCGTAGCGTGTTTGGCGTATTCCACTACCTCGTCGAGTGCGTCTAGAGTTAAACGACCCTCTCTGAAACCGAACTGCATACTGGAAATGTCTCTTTTATCATCAACTTCCTTTTTTAGTCGGTAGTTGATCAAATGTTTCGCCAGTTTTGCAGCGGTATCTATTAAGCATATGGCCCTGTAGGAAGAAGGGATTACTTTCGATTTCCCAAGCATTCTTATGAGCTCCACTTTTGCATATTTAGCTTTCTGTGGGAAGTTTCTATCTACCAGTATCCTGTTCATGGCGTTTAAAGTGATTTCTGGTACGGTTTCAACCATTACCCGGATGGCCTCAACCGGTATGCCGTCCTTACCTGGTGTTTTTCTCGGTTTAAGCTTCTTTGCCGCTCAACATAGCTTTTCTTTTGAGAATAGGGGAATGTCGCCAATCTTCAGCACCTCTTATCACTAACATTTCAGAATTTATCACATGCTTCGTCTGATCTGTTTTGTATTTTTGCCACTCTTCTATTAGATTCAGAATGTTCTCTGTTGGCCATGGTTGCTTATTTTCTTTTATTTGTGCCACTGAATATTTCCGAGCGCTATGCGTAAACTGGATTTAATATTATTCCATTTTGTTTGTACTTCCTTAGTATCAGAAATTTTCCCGACGTGTTTCAACAATTTATTTGACTTTTTCTCAAATGTGTTGTAAAAATCTTTATCTTTTAGTGTGTCAAAGTCAAAGTGAGTGCATTTTTTGTTCTTTTTTCAAATTTTTAAATTTAAGCACGGCTCCCATAGTTATTACTTATGTTGTGGTCAATATATATATATATATATATATATATATATATATATTGCTGTGAAACCACCAAAATCCGGGAACTACGCTTTCTGAATCAAACCTCACGAATTGGGCGTCAAGAATGCTGTGAAACCTACAAAAAGCTATTCATTACCTTAACTGTGTTGGTCCATTGACTTTCTTCCGTTAATCGCCTCGGCTGCTCCTCTAGATAACTCTTCATCCTCAATCATAAAAAAAACAAACACATTCCTAGCACAAACATCAACGTTAACTCTATTTACATCAATATTCACAATACGTTAAAATTTCAACATTAAAATTCAGCATAAATTTCAGTATCAGAAAATTTCAAGATTAAATTTGTTATCATTTTAAAGTGCATCCAGAATTAAAGTCCTTGTAGGATGCCTACTAATTACTATAACAATATATGCAGACCTGAGTCTGAGAACAAAGGGAGCATCTACCACCCCTTTACGTTAATTAACCAGGTTCGTCTAATTGAGCTCAAAGACATACCCAAATTTTCATCATAATCCAGAACATCAATACTAAATACCCCTTTCTACTTAAACAAGCAAATTTCACCTTAAAATTAAAATATTATTGTTAGTACAATTTCACTACTGTCCATTTTAAAATAAATCAATTATAAAGTTATTCAACACACACCAAAATATCAAAGTTCGAACAAAATAGTATAATTTACCTGAAGGTTACTGCACTCGTAGCTTCAATGTACATCGTCCCTTTGTTAATCACACCATTCCAACTGGGTTATATTTACGGCTTCTGATTCTCAACGCTTTAAAAATTTTCTCCATCACCATTTATTTAAAGTTGTTTCTGGGCTTTTCCGGAACACATCTGTGTATATCTGAACCTTGTTTTGTGGATCCAGACACGTTTATGCACCATTTAATTATTAATACCCCCGAAAAATAACAAAGAAATTCATACTTCTTTCACCAATATACGCCAAAACTGCCTACTTTTTTGTATTCATTTGTCGTTGTAAATTTTACTAATTGGTACTGTGATACTAAACTTTATTACCTTGTATCTTCTTTTCTAAGTGCACTAAAGTACATTCATGTAGCACGTAAAGAACAAACTGTTTTAAATCACCAAAAATATTCGAGCAAACTGTTTAAATTATTTAATCATAACCGGAAAACTAAAAAGCACTGTTTAACGCATTGAATCAAGTCGAAAATCTAAGAGAGCTTGTTCATATTCACCTGGGTATATATAGAGGTTAGCCTGTCTGTCGGTCGAGTCCCCAAAACAGACAATTCTAAAGAATTTCGCTTGCTAGGTTCCCATTCCGCAGCCCGGCATGCGATTTTTACAAATTTTGCACTCGCACCAGTTAAATCTCAGAAATTTCAACACGGCACGCAACGTCTGGAAATAACTAATTGAATTTTATACAGAAATGTTATTTTTACCTCTCAAATTTTGCCTTTTACTTTCAACCAATCGCAACCCCATGACGTTGCTCTACTCACGCCTTTTACTATATGTGTCTCGGTCTTGCGCATATTATCTGTCTCTATCTACCCTGTTCTTATTAGTGCAAATTGATATTCTTTATTATCGATTATTTCAGTCCATGTGGACTTGTGAAATAACCCACCTTTAGCATTTCCCGTAACTATTATGCGACGGTTTCTCCAAGATTCTCTGTAACCATTAATTATCTGCAAAATTTACGCAGAATGAGCTTTTTAAAAATACGCAGGTGTTCAAACATAATAACACTTCTACGATTTGCATTTTATTGGGTTTTTCAAGTTTTTATAGATATTATATGTTACTAACGGTTCAATTAACTTTAATTAAAATTAATATCCTTTAATTTTTTAGTGAATCCTAATTAAATATTCAATTATTATCAGTAAATTTTGTTTAATACCAGTTACTTAAAATAGAGTTAATTAATATAAACTTTGCACGTAATTTCTCTTTGTTTTTTTTTTTACTAGGAATAATTAAATTACACGTAAAGTTTTCTAATACTGCTTCCTTTTATATAAAGCGTCTTATAAATAATTTAAATCTCCCTTATTCTTAATGAACCGAATGAATTTTTATGCTTCACGCTTTTATTTAATAACGCGTTCCTTTTCCCAAAGCTTCTACACGGTGATTAAAATTATTTGATGTGATTATTTAATTTTCTACCCTGGTCTAAATATGAGTAATATATATATATATATATATATATATATATATATTGCTGTGATATCCTCCTTGAACAATCTAGCCCCTACAATGTGGAATGTTAAATTAGGGGTTTTACCCCGACTAGCTTTTTTAATCAAATAAACCAATTCTGTATTATACAATATAATGATTAATAATATTTACAACTCTCAAAATTTTTCCCTTTTTACAGAATATCTGCATATACCAGATTCATGGTTTTCTGAAAGCCATCAAAATATCTTTCACATAATTAGGGACCTTTGAACGTTCCAAGATACCTATTCCCTTTGTCATAAATTGTTAAGTGACCCTTTTATATTTTGTTGACTCTTACAAATACACAAAATGATAAATATTGAATTAAAACAGTTTTCAAGAATAAAGTGTAATAAGATTGCTAACCTGGAATGGGTTCTGTAGTTCCTTCCTAGTCTGTTTTCGTTTTTCTTATTATTGTGCCTGCGCCATAAATTGTTTCGTACCAAGTCAGAATATGTCCAAATTAGAATACTTTCATTTTTAAACTATCTCCAATTAAAAGTCGAAATTAAAAGTCGATATCAAAACCAAAATTAAAGTCCAGCTTAAAATTAAAATCGATATCAAAATCCAGATTGAAACTACACTCCAAATTACATATCTGAATTAAAATCCAATTTAAATGTGGGTATTAAATCCAGATTGACATTAAAATATCCAAATTACATGTAAGTATCAAAAGCCCTGTTTTATTAATATTAGAAATATATTTTTAATTAAGTCGTTTTACATCTACGTCTATTCAATTCACTGATCGGCTTATTTTCGCACATTTTTCAAATCTAATTTCACTTTAATTTTTACTTCACTGGTTAAGTAAATTTTTGACACTTTTGAACATAGTCGTAACCCAGTTTGAATGTATACTAACTCTGTCGTTTTGTCATTATCTAATATAAAAGCCGTACCTCCACCTGCTTTTATTGGTTTATTTAGCGTATCTGGGACGACACTTCGGCTTTATCTCGCATACTTTGGCAACTTTCACCAATTATCTTAGTCCTCAAATCTTCTGAATGCATGCCTTATACAGTCACGTATGCCTCCCAAGACATATCGTAGTATTATTTAGACAATTTCTAACCTTTGCACATTTTATTAACTCACGTATTCGAATGTTTGATTAATTGATTATTATCTATATTGCATCGCATTGGTGCTTGTAGATGCTATTTCTACATAATATTGCAGATTTTCTGAATTACATGTGATTTCTTCCTGATCACGTACGATTTTCTAATAATGAATAACTAGGTTGCGTTACAATGATGTTTTTAACGCAATTGTTAAATCATATCGTAATGCCAATTACATAATAGGTTTCTCGGAACGATATTTCATCTTGAAATTGCAAATTTATTGTCAGTAATTTCACATACTTATCTTAATACAATTGTAAACTACTTTTAGACACTTTCTATCAGTTCTACACATATTAACTCCGTGTTAGTTTGTATACAGCGTTCTCTCAATTAACAATATGTAGAGTGATCAATTTACTCTTATAATTTCTGGAGTTATGTGATTTTCTTAAACTGGAAGTTGTTTTATTTATTCTACGACTCCTATGACTTAACCTACCCCTACCTAAACTACCCTATTATCATAGCATTATATATATATAATCACTTTTTAGGTTTTTAGGTCTGTGATTTAAATGAATACTCTTATGGCTAAATTTTCGCATATATTTTTTATGCTTGATCACAGGCTACAAAGTGAGGATGGTTAAAATTGACATCAGTGTTTGGAAGGAGTTAAAAGTAAAATGACATTTTACTTTCACTATTTACATAAATATTGATTCTATAAGAAATTTTAACTCCTTCCAAACACTGATGTCAATTTTAACCATCCTCACTTTGTAGCCTGTGATCAAGCATAAAAAATATATGCGAAAATTTAGGCAATAAAAAAGAGTATTCATTTAAATCCAGCAGACCTAAAAAAACCTACAAAGAAGAAGTGTTATTCCTGCAAGGTCACTAAGCATTATAGTATATATATATATATATATATATATATATATATATATTCCCGGGTTCATGCCCCAAAGGCAATTCAAATAAATAAAGACAAGTTATTTGCAGTCCGCAATAAGAAAATTGTATATATATATATATATATATATATATATATATATGAGTACAGAATTGAACCGAAACTACATAATAAATTTTATAGATGACTATAAAAATACGTCTGGCCTTTGAGATTTTTCGGAATGTTACAGCAAAATTTATTTGCAAACGTAACAAACCTTCTCGTGGCGACACCCGGGTTCATGCCCCAAAGGCAATTCAAATAAATAAAGACAAGTTATTTGCAGTCCGCAATAAGAAAATTGTATATATATATATATATAGCTACATAATAAATTTTATAGATGACTATAAAATACGTCTGTTTGAGATTTTCGAATGTTACAGCAAAATTTTGCAAACGTAACAAACCTTCTCGTGGCGACAGGGTTCATGCCCCAAGCAATTCAAATAAATAAAGACAAGTTATTTGCAGTCCGCAAATAACTTGTCTTTATTTATTTGAATTGCCTTTGGGGCATGAACCCGGATGTCGCCACGAGAAGGTTTGTTACGTTTGCAAATAAATTTTGCTGCAACATTCCGAAAAATCTCAAAGGCCAGACGTATTTTTATAGTCATCTATAAAATTTATTATGTAGTTTCGGTTCAATTCTGTACTTCCACACTTTAGTAGTGTTGGTGTTTTATCACCTGATGGCGGTTTATTTACTTTTGCCATAGTACAGTGATTGTTTCGAAATTATTTCATTATAATAGCTTCGATTACTTCATAGGGTTCTTGGGAACTATTCCACTCTGATGAAGCTAACAAGCCGAAACTATTGGTCAGTGGATGTTTCCTCCCCTGTGAAGTAATAAAGGTTTTGTTAATGGCTATATAACTACCAGCCCGATTTGTATTTGTCAATGGCTCTTATGATTTTTATAAGAGTTTGTTTACAGATACATCTTACTTTATATATATATATATATATATATATATATATATATATATTGACGTAATAAGGGTTTATGATAGGTCATTGAAACCCAAATTCTAAAAATAAATCCTACTAAAATATAATAGAATCTGGAAAAAATGGAATTTTCGGTAAATGCAGGGTACACTCTGTAAAATACAAGCATACTTTTATGCATTAAAATGCCATACAAAAACGCAAAATGCGCGTGTATAAATAATCACCCTGTTGGGTACTGCGTATTGTAAATAAAAAACAAGTAACTTAAGTTGTATATTATGAAAAAATAATTAATTATAAGATACCGTAAAACGCATTAAATGGAACGTAAAACGCATTATTTTAAGATAAACACAAAGCCGTATATTTTACTTATTAATTATCAATACATTTTCGATGCATATAAAAATACTTTTCGATTGCTGTAAATAGCATAGAACTAGCACGTATTTAGCATAAAAAACTACAAAGTTGTTAAAAAAACTCTAATTCTAACTTTTAACAGGTTTATTAAAAACATGTTTTGATGTTAAAAGCAAATATCTTTTATAAAATGCAACCCCTTTTGAATTAAAAAGCAATTAAAATTTAAATTAAGTACTGTGGATTACATAAATTTATTTTAAATAGAGAATTTTCTGGAATAGACGAGATTGGGGAAGAAGCTTTGAGAGAAATTTGAAGAAAACCTCAATTAGTATGCACTCCTTAATCTAATAAAACATTTGTTCCGAGAAACGGCCAAATCACGAAAAAACCTGCAAAATCCCGGAAATAACTGATAAAAATTATTTATGATTTTCGCATTCACTGTTGGAGAGAAGCGATACGCCACAATAATAGTATATGTGGAAGCAGGACAAATAGCGCGCATCAAGGATAACTGGAAAGAGATAATAATGTAATAAAACTCAAGCGATTTTTGACGCTAATGAGGATTTCCAAGAATATTGCATAAGATAAGCGTTTATTATTTAGAATGGAATCGCGCACATTCTACAATTTTATATATATTTATATATATATATATATATATATATACTTTATATATATATATATAAAGTAAGATGTATCTGTAAACAAACTCTTATGAAAATAATAAGAGCTATTGACAAATACAAATCGGGCTGGTAGTTATATAGTGAAGTAATAAAGCTAATGTTTTGTTAATGGCTATATAACTACTAGCCCGATTTGTATTTGTCAACAGCTCTTATTATTTTCATAAGAGTCTGTTGACAGATACATCTTACTTTATATACTATTTCTTATTGCGGACTGCAAATAACTTGTCTTTTTATATATATATATATGTATATATATATTATATATATATATATATATATATATTGCTGTGGATCTCATCAAAAAAATTCTCGCCTCACGGATTGGGCGTCATAAGATTGCTGTGGATCGTGGAGACAGTCTCTGGAACTCTCTAAAACCTATTCAAATTCTAACGTTCGGCTGTCATAAGATTGCTGTGGATCGGACTTATGAGTTTGACATCACCGTGTCAACACTGATTTTCAAAAACACAATAAAAAATTTGATAAAAAATTTTCTTACCCTGATTTCTGCTTCAAAATATCTTCAGCAGCTTCCCTGGCTAGCTTAGCTGTGCCTCTTCTCGGATACCTACATTTACAATCATTCTTTCTTCCCACTCACACATCATTCAATAAAATCACTAAATAATACAACAATCATACAATCTTTATTTACCGCTATTTACAAACAATTATTCACAAATATGTGTACAGTTTGGTACTCTAGTTACAACGCAATAAGTGTTATTTTTGTAAAGTTCTTGTTTTAAAATTTTAATTGCAAACACATTTAATACAATAGGAGTAAATGGGCCCCAAATAATACCCTATATTTATTGCACACTGGAGTATGGTGAGCTCATAATAACCCAGTTTATTAATGTATGCCTTTTACTTTGCATAAAATTACTACAAAACTAACAAACCCATGTACCCCGTAACAATCCAATTTAAACTCGTAATAAAATTTAGTAAGCTTTACATACACCTTTTTTTCAATATTTAAAATACCCTAATAATTGTCAAGTACACGTATCTTTTCCAATACGTTAAATAACCATAAATAACCTCCAAAGTTCACTCACACATTACAAATAATTCCAACAGTTTATCAAATAACAGCAAATTCAAATGAGTTACCTGGTAAATACTTCAAGTCTTCAACTCCTTCGATGATGCCCTATCACCAGAACTCCTTGGCTTCGTGATTATGCGCTCTGATCCTCCAGATAGATGATAATTTCAGTATACGCCGAGCTCGTTGCTACCCATTGCCATTCCATCACAGCATCCAAATTCACGTATATTATACTTTTGTTTATTGCTTTATTAGCTTGTTATGGTATTAGTTGGACCTCGGTTAATTTAATGCACTCGACACTACACACGTTAATAACTACTAGGCCTCAACTTACCACGTTATAAATGCTAATACTATTTTCACTGAATTATACAATTTTTCAATACTCACAAGCCTCTACTATAACGTCGGTTGATTATTATACGTAGTCTAAAGCGATGAAAATACAAAGAGAGTTCTATTAATTTTCTTAGAGTATTTATACAATTGAGACTGCCACCTCTCGGTCACTCTTCACGCGAAATACTTAATTTAAAATAATACTTCTGCAAATTTTAATCTAACTGACTTAAAGCTCCCAGAAATTTACCTCAGACACACAATTCTGTCGCGTGTTCGTCCGTTGTAAAACTACTCGTTTCAACCAAGATACTGTACTGCATCGTCATAAAACTCCGCCTGTAATATTGTTATCCCTGTCTTATGCATGTTTGATGTCGCGTTCCAACCCCACTTGAGTTATATAAAATCGATATTGCTGACGGCGTCCCATGACCCCAATTGGATTGAGTACGTGCGTTTTGAAGCCAATGTTTTTATATCCGTCTTTATGTGTAGCATATTATTGATCGTGCATCCCTTCCTCTTTTTAAGAAACTTTGTTATTTTGTTATTTTAAGCAACTGACGGTTGGAAATATTTTCTTTAAAGCCCGCGTTATTATGTTGATAAATTCGAAGAAGGTAACCTTTTCAAACATGCAGGTGTTCTTAATCATTGACCGTTTAAACAACAATTCTAGGAGCTTATATTTTACGGTATTCGATACAACGGACGTCTGTTTGGCTGTTGCCAAGAATCTTTTGCCTTGGGATAATCGATTTTCTATACTCTGGCGTGTTTTCCTAATGCTATTACACGTTGAATTAAAATAAATTAAATTAATTATGCGCTTCTATTTGTTTTTAAAAACTGATTTTCTTTATGAACCTATTACTTTTCAATCATTAATTATAAAATACGTCAATACTTGTTCGTTTAAATTAAATAAATGAAATAAATTTTGCGCGTAAATAAATTGTTCCTTTCTCTATACAGGGTGTTTGAAATTGCATTGCTTACCTCAAATTTAACCCTTTGAATCCATAACAATATATATATATATATATATATATATATATAAATATTTTAGAATATTATTGAACTTTTTATTTTTATCTTAAAACATCTATGTTAGTCATGTGTCACTGATTATGCCAATTTATCAATCGAGATCTAGCAGTTTTATATCAGTTTATTGTGTATACTACTTTCGATTAAATAAAGTAGTGTCACTGTCATTAACTAAATAATTATATATATATATATATATATATATATATATATATATTATTTATGAACAACAGTTAATGTAAGTTATCATGTTTATAATTGATTGACTACATCATTTTTATTTTATAGACTTATGATTATGGCAAAAATGTGTTGCCGAAACGTTAAGAAATAGAACAAAATATTTTAAATTACTATTTATTTTGACCAAAATCATCCCAAGAAATTTATAACATCTTATCTAAATTATATATATATATATATATATATATATATATATATAAATATTTTAGATAGTTAATTACACAAGGTAAGTTGATAAATACTATAGTATTGCAGTGAATAAGATAAAATAATAACTTAGACTTTTATGCAAAGCCCAAATGATCATTTCAAATCGAGCTAGTAATTGAAATATAAAAGATATAAGGTCTTGGACAAGATTTGAACCTGTATCTTGGTTTTGCCGGAACCATGCGTTTACCAATTACGCCACCGAGACCGATGACGACAATTGGGAAATTTATAAATTTAAATCGTGTACACAACTATACATAAACCTAACTTTCAATTACGTTTATTTATCTGACGCGTAGATTTCTGGTTAAAAGTGATGTGGATTCAACGTGCTTCAAGTGGAAACTGAGCTGCCTTACCACCGGTGGGTGTTAAATAGCTTTTCCCATTACAAGCAGTCTTGCAGATTGTCTCGACCAACCAGGTTTTGTTTTTAATATTTCAAGTTGATTTCTGATGAAACTCTTTTGGATTTTCGTGTCATGGTGTTTATTTGCGATCTTTGATACCTTATTATTTGTTATCGTGGCCAGACTTTTAACTTACGTCTGTGTTTTGTATAGATAATGCTTTTGAATAATTGTACAAAAATAAATGATGTAACTCTAGTACTGTTTTCGTTCACGTATTTATTTATTTGAAAGTGCGTTTTCTTATCAAAGCGCTCATTGTTCCAGCGTAATTGCATGAAGATTTGTTAGGTTTCTTCTTATCCTCTGCGTATTTATTTTATAAACTTGTATAACACTTCTCAACGTATGTTTAATTACATGTACGATTACTTCTCTGCTGAATACGCGTTCTATTATTAAAAGATGTGCTTGCTGGCATTGTTTAAAGTTAATTACGGTCTATATACAGGGTGTTAAATGCTTGCTATTTACATTATGTACGAATTACTTATTTTACTGCTAAATAAATGCAATTTTCTGATTCCGATTGCTATTTATGGTTACTACAGAATCCTTACTATTCAATACACCCCTAAACAACCACTTATCACAGCAATATATATATATATACATATATATATATATATATATATATATATAGGAAGTGATCATTCGGAATTGATTCATTCATTCATTTATTAGATTCGAAGTCATTCGATTCTGGAGTTAGAAATCGAAATGTTATTTTGATTTAAGCACAAGCTGTTGCTATGCGAAGATAGTATTTGAAGTATGTAGTAAACACTGTAATTTAATAATTACAATGCTACTATTAATATAGAAGTAATGTTTTTTATACGCAAATTACATACAAAAATAGAATTATTAACTACAATAGTTAAGAAAAATTCTTCAATATAACGCTTTTTTATTAAATAAGCGAAAGGAAGACTTATTCAGAAATTTTTTGGTAATTGTTGTTTTAAATATGGAAAAACTAGTAAGCTGATTTGACGTCAATCTAAAATAAGAAGATTTTTATTTACGAGGAGCATTCTTGTGGACTCTGCAAGTATTATTTGAAGACTTATTTTAACTTATATTTGAGTATTTTTATCTAGTTCGAGATAGTCCTAGTAATTTGTTTTTGTGTAAAGGATTTTTGCCAAGAGTTGGTGTTGAGAGTTTGAAATACTCTAACCTTTTGTAGATTATCTGTCAAGAATTTTTTAATTCGAAAAACAAATATTACAAGCGTGGAAATAATTATAACCAGGTAAACCATCCTCAAAAAAATAAGTTTAATTCTGTAAATTTAAAATAAGGTAAGAAGCAATTGTTTTTTATATAGCAATTACTTCTTAGAAATTATTTTATGTATCAAAGAAACAATGTTGTAAATGCTTTTATATGAGAAAAAATATTTCATTTTGTATAAATGCTTTGTTATATTGCGGCGTTTGATTTCATTTTAAAAACTTCGTCAATTCCGTTAAGCTAGCCAGGCAAAAGGAAGGTAAGTGAACAATTTCAAGTTTTACGATTTGCTGTATCTGTATCACAGCACTCTTTCAGCGACGCTCTTAACGCGGCCTTATCACATCACTCTTTTAGTGGCACCCCGACGTACGGTCATTTTTATGTCACTCATCTAGTAACGTCTCAAAGCGAGGCGTTGTCACAGTACTTTTAGTAGCGCACCAACGTGCGGCCCTTGTCACAGTACCCTTTAAGTAAAGACTCGGGCTATTATCACAGCACCCTTTCAGCGACGCACTTAACGCGGGCCTTGTTACAGCGTTTTATTAGCCGCACCTCAACGTGCGACCATTTTCATATCACCCATTTAGTGGCTCCCAACACGAAGCGTAAATCATAGTTGTACATAAAAGTATAAATAGTCAGGTAGGAAGTAATTGAATTTAGGAGTATATTTGAATTTAAAAAACACATCCAAAATAAAATTTTTATTTGTATTCAAATAGGGGGAATATTCTGTGATATTTGGCGGTTAAAACGGCATTAGTATTCAATTTGGTAATTATTTAAGGATTTAGCATAGAAAATACAAATAACAAGGTAAAACGCTTTTCTTTAGAGTAGAAATGAATAATTTTACTGAATAATTTCAGTAAGCTAAAAGTTAATTTAGCATCATCCTTTAACTAGGAATACTAATAAAAAATAACGTGTGTTATATCATAAAAATATCTCTACCGTGTATTTCAGAAGTAGAAAGCATTGTAATTTTTGTACTATAAACCAAGGTAACATTCAGAGTTAAATTATAGTAAAGAGGGATGTATATTATCTAAAAAGCTTGAGCATTTTAAATCATTGTAGTTCCGCGTAATGTTTATAACAGTGAAGGTGACAGTTGTATTCGAACAAAGCTTTTTGAGTATCGTTAAAATATAAGACGACACAAATAACAGGCAATTCTAAGTAGTTTTGAAATGGGTATTTAGTCGGTTACAAATATTGCTTGCCAACAGCGAAATAAAGAGGGGTTAATTGTTAGAATGGGTAGAAGTAAGATAAAAATAACACGCGTTTACATAGACATAGTTTAAAATTAAGAGAAAAGAGTGATTTTGTCAGTTACAATAAAACTTGCAAACCAGTAAATAAGGAGAGATTGTTTGATAGAAAAGGTATGGGTGAGATAAGCATAAATGAAACTTCAACGTTTATGGACAACGGGGATGACAGACAAAGTAGATAGGTAATTTAGCGCGTATGTATTGAAGCGAGATAGCTATAACGAGTATGATTAGAGGCATGTTTAAACGTTAAATTTTGTCAGTAGGAATTCAATGTTCAAGGAAAAGTTTTGAAAAGTGTTGTGAGTTAGAACGAATACAGAGAAATGATGTTAGTACGTGCGTCGTTGTGAACTTAATCTTGTGTTTTCGGAGAAAATCGGTTGCAATTGGAAATGAAATACAGAGAAATGTATACGTTAGCTTGTGGTGTGGGGGCAATTTCTAGGTTTTCGTTGACCGTTGAAGTTGTGGTATCGGGCAGTTTCTGGAAAGATTGGGGAAGATAGTAAAAGTGTTTGGAAAAATGTAACGGTTGGAAGTTTTAAAAATTGAATGTTTGTTTGCATTGATGGAATTAACAAGCTTTAGAGAGACAGAAGAAGGATATATAAACCCCAACGAATAGTGGTGACGCTCTCTAAGCTTCCAGCAAGCGTACGTCTCTCTAGGCATACACTTGTAGTTTACAACCAGCTGACGGCTGCAAGTATTAATACGTTTACGAGTTGCATAAAAGTCCTATTTATGTGAGTAAAATTGTTATATTTTAATTTGCACTAAGTGGCTAAATCAAAGTTTTATGTATAAGATAAATATTTAGATTGGTGTCGATATTAAGGTTTTTGGTTTAATAATTTTTGGTAAATTAAGGTTTTACATATTTACTTTAAAATATTCTGTAATAGTTATGTATGTGTTACAGATACCTGTAGATACGTTTTAAATTCCTGTAAAAGCGTTGGACTTCACGATTATGACGATTTTCGATTTTTGTCTTTTCCCAGACGTAACTTTTTAGATTGGACTTCTTATGGAGGTCCGGTACGGGTAGTTACTGAAACACTCACCCTTTGCTATGTTTGCTCTTCATTTTTAAATTATTTTCTGAAGGTCAGGTTTCTAATTTGTATATTTAATAGGGGCTGTTTTATAAGTTGTTAAGTTGTTAAGTACAGTTACTTTGCGATTAGAGAAAATCTGGTAGCTCCTCAAGTAAAGTTTTATTTTAAAAAATTTTTTGTTTTTTTTAAACAGGAAGTGTAACAGTTTTGACGAGATTTATAAGTTTGTAAATCTTTGGTTTGCTACAATTAGTGTACAAATTATTTAATTCAGTATCTAATTTCTCAATACTAATTACCATCCAACTTTTACATAATATCCAATTATAAGTCGAGTATTATTTAAAATGAAGAACAAAGGCTCAGGCTTCATCGTATGATTGTTTGAACTTTGCTCAATGTGACAAGCAACGTAAGGTCGTTTTGTTAATTCGTCAAATCAGAAGCTCTTCGCTCTTTGTTCGTGACGGATAGCATGGGTTTTGGAAGGAATCAAAAGAGGGATACACGTATCGCATTTAAATTTCACATTTAGATGGAATGGTCCTATATAAGGTTTGGTTTCTCTGTTACCAGAAATTATGTAAAAGTATTTCATTTGTTATTCTAATTACATTTCAATTAGAGTGTTTCTTTGAGGAATAGTTTTAAAATGGCGGCCTGTATTACATCGTTTTAATTAATTGCTTTATGGAGGACGAAAAAGAAGTTTAATTAAGAAGTTATGTTCAAGAATAAAGTAAAAGAGCTTAAGTATTCAATTCTTTGGTAATTTGCAGTCTCGAAAAAAAATTATGTAAGAAGTTTGCTTGTTTTCTTGTATCAATTCGAAACGTATGGCTCCGTCGTGGCCTTAAACATTAGCTCGACAACTTAAGGTAAGCGCTTAGCTCTATGCATGTTGTTCGGCAACCTGTTTGTTTCCAAGTATTACGTCTGCACAATCAAGTTAACTTAACAAATATATGTTTATATTATGATGCAATAAGAATTTCTATTATAAGTAGTAATGTATACGTTTCAAGCAATATTTCTAATCTTAAACGGGTTTGCACTGCACAGGATAAACGAATTATTATTAAGAATTAATAGTTGAAACTTAAATACATAATCAAAAAAATTCATACCTTTGTTTATAATTTAGTATAGATTTTTGGGTCATATTATAAGGAATTTTTTAACTTAAAAATGAATTTAACCAGTAGTTAAAATTTGCAACATTCTTGTGAGTCTACATATACAGATCTAAATACCAAAGGACGTTGTTCGTTCAATTTTGTTGTGTAGAAAGTTATTGTTTCAATATGAATTTAGTAGGGAAAGTATGCTCTACTAAAATTTAATTTGCTGCTGCTTTTTGAAAGTTTTTGTTTTTATGAATATTTGTTGTGTATATATATATATATATATATATATATATATATTGTAAATGAAATTATTAAACAAAGAAAAGTACAGATTTATTAAATGAATAACTTACACTAAATTAAAAGTATGGAAACTTAATGCAATTCTTCAATCTATGTTTCTAAATATGTGAGATATTAATGGTAACTTATTGGTAGTCAATTTCATGGTGTACTCCATCAGGTTTGGTCAGTAATACTACTTGATCTTTATTAGTAAGTCTAAAAGGACATGTTTTTTTGTAGTCTTGTCTTACAATAGACTTCAAATAACTCCAATAGTGTGATTTGGCAACAGATATATTTTATTATAGGAGGTAATTTATATGTAATTTCTTTCGCAATAGCAACAAAAGAATATTTCACCAGACCTTATGTTGCTTCTTTTGTAATAGCAAGATAGTAACAGCACACACGTCTCCTATGTGCTTTCTTTGCTCCAACTATATTGTTTTATTACAGGTTCTACACACTTTTTCTTGATAACGGGATATTTTATCTGAGGATTTCCAATTCTTCTTTTATAGCACATTTTGTATTTTTATGATTCTAAGATTTGGTGGCGCCCTATTTAGGGTTGCTCTAATTTTAGTTTCTATATAGTGTTGTATGAAGTTTAGCTTTTGAAGTCCCACGGCAATCTTTCATTGTTCTAGCCAAGAATAGACTCTTAGCAACATAGGAAAACTGCTTTTCCTTTAACTTCTTCTTTTATGAAAGGGTTTTTGTAGTTAGCTACTTACACACCCCAAGATGAGGCTACCAACAAAAAATTACAAATTAATTAAAAGCGTTGTAACGAGCATTTTTAATAGTTTAACCTTTTCCGCTTTACAAAATTAGTAAATACATTTCTGCAACTACTGTCTCTTGTTTTATATTTATTAACTCGTAGGTATTACTTTAAAAGTAGATAAATTGAAGTTTGATTTTCATTAATAAATAAAGTGCAATGAATTGTAAATAGGATTATTCGTACTTATTGAAAATGATAAACCGCTGTAATTAATTAGTAGATATGATTGTTGCATTCACGTTTTGGATGTTCCTTATGTTATTAACGAGTCGAGATAATAAGTCGATACGCGGTTGGAATAACAACGATTGATATATCTAGAGACGAACAGTTCTAGTTTGTCCTTCGTTCCTAGATGTTAATTACGTTACGTTGTAAGTTTCGTTTCTCGTCCCTATAGATTGTTTACGTTGAGAAGACTGTTTGCTGTTTTGCTTTTAAACGAATAAACAGATAAGGAGTGTTGTTTTGTTCTTCGTTTCTATATGTGTATTGCGTTAAAAGTGCTGCACGACACGACTCGATTTTAGTTGTTTTTCTTGTGAAGTAAAAGTTGTTTTTTTTAACTGTAGAGCAGTGTAGTTCTGATGATCTTTTGAAGGAAGTATACTTTATATGTAACGTGTCTGATTTATGTTTAGGTCATTGACTGACGGTTTTAGTGATACGCGAGTTATAGGAACCCCCATCTATTATATATAAAACTAATATCTTTATTAGGAAACATTAGGAAATGTTAGGACAGTGCAACAATGTCGTTGCAACATTTTATTACATTATATTATGATGATTTCAGTTCCCACGAGTGGAAACGCTACAAAGTAGCACAAGGATAAGTGACACTGCAGAAGTCAGGTCACAGACGGTCGTCGGATGTCACGTACCGAGATTACGCAGAATAAGCCTGCAACATTGTAATTATGAATAGCTTTTAAGATAGCAACTATGTATTATAAAGTGTAAGCGGACATTACGTCCGCAGGTTCCCACAGAATTGTGAGGGGGAGAAAGTTATATAAGGACCAGGAGCTCCACTCCTAGTCAGTTCATCAGACGTTCAGCTTTTACCTTGCAGTTCGTAAGATAACCCATTGTACAATTAATTAATGTATTTCGACTTAGACTTATTATTCAAGTTTGTTAAAATTCAATAATTAACTTCTGTACATAAAACCAAATAAATTTGTTAAGGACCAAAGAAGTCTTTTTAAAAAGGACCGCTCGAAGCCACGAACCTTAACTCGCGTAGCTTTACAAATTGTTTTTGTGGAGTTGTCTTTTTTATTTGAACTGGGTGTGCGATCTAGTTTCGCGGTTCTTTTCTTTTTATCAGAGTAGTTCATACTATAACAGCTTACCGGCTTACTAAGGTATTGGTTGAAGTTCCTCACTGCTTTTTGGGATGTTTATGAAAATAATATACAGTTGGTCCCAGTTGGAATTAAACTAGTGCTACAGAATATTTCGAAATTATTGTCTTAGGAAATAGAATTACCAAGAAATTTATCAACTACATAGTTCCGACGCGTGATATTGTCTGCTGCTAACACCAGTGAAATACGTAGGTGTGATTAGGGTAACGTGTGATAAGTTCCATCAACATCCTCCCAGTAAAGGGTGAAGTGCTTCGCTAGTGCAGGACCTCGTGAATCCCACACTTCAAATGCAAGGAGGCGTTGCTGAAGGACTTTTGTAAGTTGAACTATTTCCTACTGATTGATTGATTGATTAACTTGGGAAGGGTGACTTAAAGCCACGCGCACTTAGGCCTCCTGGTGGGCCCATTGTGCTGCCTTCCTTGCCCTAGGTTGGTCCTTCATTGCTCAACCACCCGACCTTGCAGGTGAATTTGAGGATGTCGGACCAGGGGGTGTCTCGAATTCCGGCCTTCTCGGGCCAAAAGTCCCCCAGCATGGATCCTCGAAGTCGGGCGAGTACCGGACAGGTGCACAGAATGTGTTCCGCCGTCTCATCCTCCTGTTGACAACCGCGACAGGTGGGGTTGTCTGACAGACCCATCCTGTGCAGGTGCTTCCTTAGTGCAATGCCCGGACAGAATACCTACTAGTAGCCGTAGTTTCTGTCTTGGCAAGCGTATGACAAATTTTTCTATTTTGGTCATGGGAGACCTTATAAACATTTTTGCCTGCCGGCAGCTTGATGTACAAGCCCACCTATCCTTGTGACGGCGGTGGGTTATTTGTCTTATCATGGAGAACACCACAGATAGCGCAATAGCAACCGATGGCTCAGGGCCGACAAAACCCCGAGCCGCTCCCTGCCTCACCAAAGAATCTGCCTGTTCGTTACCATGTACTCCTGAATGCCCTTTGATCCAAACCAGTTCAAGGGCGTTTGTATCAGAAACGAGCTCGAGAACACGATGGCATTGGTATACCACCCCGAGAGAAGCTTCTGCTTGTTTAAGCTCAGAAGAGCTGCTCTACTATCGCTCAAGATGCGTATAGCTTTGTTCTGGATTCCACGTTCCAGTATGGCGTTAGCGCCGTGCATAATGGCTATGACCTCCGCTTGGAAGACAGTTACCAGCCTGCCCAGCGCAACACTTTCATGAAGGTCTAGGTCATCGGAGAAAATGCCTGCCCCGGTACCTTCATTTGTTTTGGAGCCATCTGTGTAGATGGAGATCTCCGTTAAGGAGGCGTCCTCAGTGTTTAGACAAACCCCAAAGCGCCTCCTGGAAATGATTATGGGTGCGATCGAATCAACCACTCCTCCCAAGATAGGTGTGTTCCGCACCGCCTCTCTTAGTATGTTGTGGTGTCTACCACCGCCTCCCTTATCGATCCATAGACCTTTGAACCGCAGCCTCATTGCCGCTCTCAAAGCCACCTCCTCCACATGTAGGTCCAGCGGAGGGAGGCCTAAGATGGCTTCTAAGGCTGCAGTAGGTGTGGAACGCAATGCACCTGTAATGTTTAGACAAGCCACCCTTTGGATATGAGTAAGGTCTTGGACTGTATGGGCCAGTCTGGTCCTGCGCCACCAGACTACAGCGCCATAACAGAGCATCGGCCTTACTACCATGATGTATAGCCACAGGACAGCCTTTGGTGGAGACCCCAAAGTTTGCCTATGGCACGTTTGCATTGCCAGAACACTTGGTTGGCTTTGCTAGTTTTCATTTGTAGGTGTTTGGCCCAGTTCAGCTTCTTATCAAGTATAATGCCCAGATACTTGACTTCTGCTGATAAGGGCAGGGAAGTTTGGAAGAGCATTGGCAATTTAGTTACCGTCAGCTTCCTTTTATTGGAAAACAACACCAACGCCGTTTTGTTGGGGTTGATGGTTAAAAAGTTGTCGGAGCACCAGAGCTCCGTGATCCTTAGTGCTGCTTGCATCAAATTACACAGCACTTGTTCGAATTTGCCGACTATTAGAATAGCTAAGTCGTCGGCGTAACCTATCGTGAAGAAACCTGCCTCATTAAGACGTTTGAGAAGGCTGTCCACTACTAAATTCCATAGTAGCGGTGACAGCACGCCCCTGGGGACAGCCTTTATCCACCACCCTAATTACTGAGGTTTCCCCCACATTTATGTGTACCCGTCGACATTGCAGAATCTGCATGGTAAACTGCCGAAGGGTGTCCTCAGCTCCATGTGTCCGTAGAGCTCTATCGATGCTTGCGAAAGTAGTTTCGCTGAACGCACCCTCAATATCAATAAATGCGACTAAGGCGGACATGTTATTGTCTAGGGTTTTTTCGATCCGTCCTACAACAGCGTGCAGGGCAGATTCCGTTGATTTACCTGGTATAAAGGCGTGTTGATTTGGGTGAAGTGGATAAGAAAGCATTATCCTCTCCCTCATATCATTGTCGCACAATCTCTCCAAGGTCTTTAGCAAAAAAGACGTGAGACTGATCGGTCTGTAGGATTTAGCCTGGGAGTAGTCCTTCCGGCCTGGTTTAGGAATGAAGACAACTCTAACCTCTCTCCAACTGCTGGGGATGTATCTAAAAGCAATACAGCCCCTAAAAAGTACCACAAGGAACGGTGTCAGCCTCTCCACTCCCCACTGTAGTAGGGCGGGGAAGATGCCATCCTTTCCAGGGGACTTAAACGGTTTGAGAGTTGAGATAGCCCATTTAATTTTTCTCTCATCCACTACCCGGTTAGAAACCTCCCAGTCGGCCCCGTTAGTTGATCCAACCCGTAAGACAAAGGTCGTGTGACACTGCCTGGAAAGTGCGTGTCCGCGAGTAACTCCGCTGTTTCTGCCTCGTTGGTTGTGTATGTACCATCCACACGTTTCAGACAGCATGGTTGATGACGAGGGTCTTTGGACAAGATCCTGTTAATGCGAGAGATTGCATTGGTAGACTCGACTGAGTTACAGAAGGTCTTCCATGAGTCTCTCTGTCGTTTTCTAATTGTCGTTTTGTATAGTCGCTGGTGGCTTTTATATGCCTCCCAGTCAGCCATACTTCTGGTGTTCTTTGCCTTATTAAACAGTTTGCCCAGGGTCTTTTCAGCTTCTGTAGCTCCGCGCCCCACCATGGAGTACTGGAGCGAGTAGAATCTGTCCTGACCGGGCATGCCTGTTCAAAGGACTCTACGATGGAGTTTTGTAGAGACCGAGTATCTCTGTAGCTCTTCTATAGTTTTTGGGTTGTCAGTACCTTGTGATGTCAAAGGCGTTGCTCCAAGCTGTCTAGGTAGACAGACCTGTTGGTCGCTTTTGGGTTCCTGTATTCTTTACAGACAGCTACTGCTGCCTTTAAATTAAAACTTAACAATCTGTGATCTGACAGTGTCGCTTTAGGCGTCACCTGCCAGTTCAAGATATGCCTTGAAATATCTGACGATGCAAGGGTTAAGTCGATGACTGTCTGGAAGCGAGATGTCACAAACGTGGGTTCGCTGCCCCAGTTAAGTATCTCCAGATTCTTACTCGATATATACTGAGTAGTAGTTTTCCACGGGGGTTAGTATCTGCGCTACCCCATACCACATGGTGCGCGTTGGAATCGCATCCGATAATCAGATGCTTTTTGTGCCTATTACAGTGATCAATGACTGCCATCAACTCCGGAGGAGGTGGGTCATGGTCAATTGGAAAATAGGCTGAAACCAAGATTATGTCAGTAATTCCTCCCAGCCTGCATGTGATCTGTACGGCTGTGACGTCACGGCCACTCAGTTGTGGCAGGAGGAGGGCATTTATGTGCCTGGGTATGTAGATGCATGCCCTAGGCTTAGGTTGGTTACTAGCCGCAAAGATAGTACCATTTAGACTCCCTAGTCCCGAGATTCCTGAGCATGCCACCCAGGGTTCTTGGATAAGGGCAATGGCCTGGTTATTGCTCAGGTGTCTGCATAACGATGCTGCAGCCGCCCTGCAATGTTGCAGGTTTAATTGTATAAAGTTTAGTCCCGCCATTGGTCTGTGACGGGTCAAACTTGCTTATCAAGCGTCGCTGGGCGGGCTGTCCAGCGACGCTTTACTATACTCTTCCGCAAGCCATCCCACTAGCAGCGGATCCGAGTCTGCTGTGTCCATCTGACTGCTTGACGCAGTCGATGGTTCATCTACCTCAGCCTCCTGAGGTTGCTGTAGGAGCGGAGCTCGCTGTAGCTGCTCAGGAGGTGGAGGTTGAGCCTGCTTTTGCGTGGCAGCCGGTTGAGCTGCCTCTGCGGCAGGTTGCACTTTTTGTATTTTGAGATTTAGTGAGGTGAGCTTATAGTGTAGCTTGCCTCCCTTTCTGTTGATAATCTCCTCACGTCTTCCCCAACGCCAAAGACTATCAGCCTCCTGGAGGTTGATCTCTTGTGGCGGTGTGGAAAACGCACCACTTGGATATGTCAGCCCAGGGTTCTGCACACGTAGACGCCTTTGGACGACATCCATGTCTTCCGGGGGCCCCGGAATCCACAGCGCCGCCTTCAGTAGCCTAGGCAACAGTCCCACCTGGACGACAGTATGGCGTGCAGCCTCCCACAGTAGTGGGAGGTTGCCAACCGCCTCCGTAATCCATGTTAGAGTGGTCATCCTCGCACCAGATCCGGAAGATCTCGCCCGAGTACGCCCACCTCCTAAAGGTCGGGGAGCGCTATCATTGGGAAGAGCGAACAGATGATCGTCCAAAGCCTTCTCAATTGCTAATTGCAAGGTCTCTGCTTGGGCCTTGGTAATCTTACCCCAAGGGTTGTTCTTGTCTATGACAGCCACCTGGAGGTGCCGAGCAGCTGCCTCCACGTAGCTGTCAGTGACGGCTGTTTAGTGCTAGTCTGACAGCCCCTCTTCCGTGGTCTACCTTGCGGAGGGTGCCCTCAGATCTAGCTCTTTTCATGCTCCGCGTCTTGGTCTCTGCAGGCCTAGAGGCGGAGGTAGATGGTTTTGAAGTGGAGGTTGTTTGATTGGCACCAGGTTGTGTCGTGGATGGGTTAGCCATAGGGCCAGCCTTTTCCACTACACCCTCCTGTGCCGCCAAACGGGCCCTCCTCCTTCTTTCTGTTCAGCCCCACTGATTCGCTTTTTCTGTGGGCGCTGCTGTTGCCACTCCTCTGGCTTATCCTTCACCCCACCTTGGGGCTGATATTGATGTTCTTTCCGTTGCAGTTCCTGTGGGACCTGCAACAAAACTTGAGGGGTGTCCGAGGACGCACCCTCTGGATTGACTACATTAACTATAGGATCCATGTTTTACTAAATAAAATTCATCTTCCCGGCTCCCCACCCACCATGGAGCCCAAATTTGGGGTGTGTAAAACAACACCAGGGCTACCAGGAAGATATAGCTCCCCTTAAGATGACTGACGTACGAGCCCGCATACCGCTTTGTAGCAGCACACATGTAGCATGTGCTGCTCACCCACAGTACCGGCTGCACGCCCTTCACCTCCAGGAGCTCACCCAGTCGGCAGTCTGACCCGACGACACAGCCGATTGATCGAGATGGGTTAGTCTCGACCCCCCGTCTAGGTGAAATCTGGGCCAAAGTGGCGTGTTGCCAGACACTGAGGATCTAAACCGCCTCAGGTGTGGCTCAACCACCAGGATCCCATCATCCGACCGACACGGGTCGCCTCGCACGGCACAAACACGAGGTGGCCTAGACCCTGTGCAGACCGCTACCGGCCCATGTAGCAGTAGGGGTTTGGTGGTTTGGTCCGCGATGTGAGATTAACCTAGACCATCATCATGCGGGGTTTAGTCCGCATTGACGTACACTCGTTCCCCCGCATATTGTAGGTTTTATTCTACTCAGCGCTCTGGATCATTACGAGTGCTAGGCTTATTCTGTCACAAAACCCGATGGCAGCGAACGATTACTCGTACGGTGACATTGGGTCCCCCCTATCCGCCACCTGGGGACGCGCCCGATGGGTAGCCACCAACCACACGGGTTCCTACTGATTATTACTTTAAATATCTATCCGTTGCTTTACCATATCTTTGTGTTTCTGATACCTTTTACAATAGACTTGCATGCTATTTTAAAACAAAAAAAAAAAAAGAAAGAAAGAAAAATCAATACTACTGAATTACTCATACCAATTGTGTTTTATCTATTTATCTTTTGTCAACATTTTATCTGATTTATGTTTAATTGGTGTGTGAGGAAACGTTTCTGCTACTCCCCAATATTACCTCACTTTGTACTAAAAATTTTTGTATTGCTTTTACCGTTGTTATATTATATAGTTTATCTAAACAGTTTCTTTTTTTTACATTCTACAAAGTACTAAATAATTTAGACTTTTCATTACTGCTATACTTATTCTTTTTTTTTCAGGTTTGCTTAACTATTTTTCTTGCAGGTACTGTTACTAACTCCTTACCTCCGCATACATCATAGGTCAGTTTGCTTTCTACAACCCTCCCTACTCTCCGATTGAGCCGGGTCATTTCTTTGTTTTTTTTTGTGTTACGCACGGCTACGAGCCAACGTAGCATAAATTTTGGCGGCCAACGTGGCTGCCACGAAAAAAACGTAACAGAGATTTTGGCGCCCAACGTGGATCTCGATTTTTTTTGATTGGCCCGATATTATTTTTTCTTCCTTCTCGTTTGCGGCTCGACTTTTTTTGATTGGCTCGATATTATTTTTTCTTCCTTCTCGTTTGCGGCTCGACTTTTTTTGAGGGGCTCAACGTGGCTGCCCCGATAATAACGTCACAGCGTGTAACAGGAATACCGAAAATCGAAGTTTGAGTAGTATTTTACATAAATTCAAAGGAGAAGAAGTTGCACATGCCTTGAGTATCTACTTATTCCAAGGTACTATCTAAAAATTGTCAAGAAACCAATTTACGCTGTAAAGTATGCACAATTAGTTGTATACTTACCAGGAACTTGCTCATAAAGTTCCTTAAATTTCTAGTTCTTTTAATAAATCTCAGATTTTTCAGTTATAGCAACGTTGTATAACCAATACCAAAGTTGCAACACCAGGTTCATATTAAAATATATTTATTATCTTTTTAATATTCAGCATAAAATTAAAAATTATACATAACAATTTATGCAAGTTGTTAATAGCATCATATATTTTAATTTCAACTTTATCATAGCAACTTTTGCATGCATAATAACAAAAAAACGCAATTTGCATAGAATGTAGTTTATTTTAATCAAAGTAAAGTTAGGATTTAATGCACTGTTTATAAGGTTACGCAAAGAAAACAATGATTTATGAAAAAGGAAGTGAAAGCTGGTAAAAATTAGCTGGTTAAAATAGCAAATAAGTTGTTATACCACTTAAAGAAATCGGATTAATTTTTTTTCCAAAAAGTTAAAAAGGCGTAGTAGCAATCAACTAAATTAATATTAATTATCACATTATGTAACCGATGCATAAAAAATGTAAGTTATGTATTTGTTAATGTACGTAACGATCAATATTTTACTTAAGATTAATATAAAAATATAATTTTATTCACCGTTAATGTTTCTACGTTTTAATAAGTGTGTAACAGGATAAATTCCTAATAAAATCATAACGCTAGACAACCCAATGTACTCTGCTCGCGTATCTACATTATATATGATTTAAATTGGACCAGGTTCACTCTTTCGGTGAATCTATTGTGGTTATAATCTAAAGGTATTTGTTATTTGTTATTCATCGCAAAGGCAAACATAATGTTGTGCCAGATGCACTGCCGCGGGCGCCTTTACAAATAAGTTCTATAAAGATAGACAGCAATAACTGTGACACTTGGTACAAAAAAAGGTACAACGAGTAGAACAATATCCAGAAAATTATCCCAACTGGAAAGTCGAAAACACTTTATTGTATAAATATGTTGCTAGTAAACATAAAATAGTTTCAAACTTAGTACAATGGAAGCAAGTTATACCGAAAGAATACAGGAAAGGTATTACCTAACAGTGTCATGATGAACCTACATCGGCTCATTTAGGTGCACAAAAGTAGCTGAACCATATTACTGGCCGAAGATATCATATACTGGACAGTATGTAGGAAAATGTCAGATCTGCTTAGGCGCAAAGGCTAGCTCGTTAACGCAAGCTAGATTAATGGGACAAGAAAGGGAAGTCAAACACCCATTTCAGCTGACTTCAGTAGATATTATGGGACCCTTGCCACGAACAAAAAAAGGTCATCAATACATACTGGTTATCCATGACTGGTTCACCAAATATATGCTGCTTTAACCGATGAAGAGAGCAACAACAGCCACTATAAGCAACTTTGTTGAGAACCAAGTTTTTTTTAATTTATGGGGTACCACAAATTATTGTGACTGATAATGGATCTCAGTTTAGAAAAGGCTTCAAAAAATTAGCAGCTGAGTATAAGATGCAGAAAATTTGGTTCGATGCGAACTACCATCTTCAAACTAACCCAGTCGAAAGAAGCAACCGCGTAATTATTACGCCGTTGAGATCTTACGTCAGAGACAACCATAAACTTTGGGACGTAGAACTGTTCAAAGTGGCATATGCTATCCGCAATGCCGTTAGTGAAGTTACGAACCACATACCAGCCTTTTTAACTTTTGGAAGATCAATACCCATAACAGGAGAGTATTATGGAAGACTTTCAGATTTTACAGATCAAAAACTTACTGTTCACTCAAGAGAACAAATAGTGAAAGATTGCATCGAGCTATCTGAAATATATAAGGATGTAAGAGAAATACTACACAAAGCATATGAACGTTCTGAGAAAACATATGGCTTGAGACGTCGTGCGGTTGAGTATCACAAAGGAGATTATGTCTGAAAAAGTAATATGGTACAGTCAAAAGCCTCAGACGCATTCTCGCAGAAGTTAGCACCCAAGTATGTTCGCTGCAAAGTGATAGAAAAGACAGACTCAGTAACCTATCGCCTAAGAGACAATCAGGGCAAAGACATAGGCGTATGGCACGTAAAGGATATAAAGCCAAACACCTAAGAGGGACCTAGCAGATTATTTCCCAGAGTATTAAGAGTGTAGAACGGAGAGCTAGTTTTCTGTTGGGGGCAGGTTTGCACCTTGGTATCCGGTTACCCTCGTGGAATCCTATTTTCAATCGGAGGGCAACGTTTCCCGGACGAGATGACTTAAATGTTTGTATGAGTTGCTCATGTGGGGAAGGGGTAGTGTAACAGGATAAATTCCTGATACAAATCATAACGCTAGGCAATCCAATGTACTCTGCTCGCGTATCTATATTACATTTGATTTAAATTAAACCTGGTTCACTCTTTCGCTGAATCTATTGTGGTTATAATCTAAAAGTATTTGTTATGGAACGAATCAATAGTAAAAGGGAGTCGGGAGTAGCAATTTGAAGCTCCACGATTTGATCGGATCCCGAACCTTTCTTTTTGAAATAAACTGTTAAGCATCATGGTCGACTGCAAGTACAGATTGCGAAGTTAACTTTTGGGTGGAAAAGTGTGCGATTCAAATTCTAATAGGAAATCAGATTGATTTTTGATGCATGCTAGGGGTGAGTAATCTGAGGATAATAATTAAGAATTTGCTAGAGCGTCTATAAATTTTTAGCTCCAATTATTACTTGATTAATTGATCGCTGGATTATAAGAAAAGGATTTAACGAACCGCATGTAAAACTACACGCAGGATCTATAGCAAGAAGACGATCTCTGCTAATAGCAAGCATTATTATTTTACTCAAGATTTAACACTGTAAATGACTTGAAGAAGCTCATGTTTTGACAACCTATGGTTAAACCCACGGAGTACGCGGAATCTCCACTTATCTAAAAAGACAGTATTAGGTGCAGCGGATGTATCACATTTCAGGACGTCTGCAATTTTGGCTGAATATCATAAACAGGCAGGTTTATGAATTCCCACAACGGGGCCTTTAAGGATTCAGTCAAATGAAGTGCAGGTGGGGCCGCCAGATGTTTGTTTACGTTGAGACGTAAACTGCAGGTATTTATTGATAACGTTAATCGAGTTCAATGACGTTACGATAGTGTCAAGTTCATTTTTTTAGTCTTCGAGCTTATTCATGAAAGACAGAATGCAAAAACAGCTCGACACACTACCGGATTGGTTTCAACAGTGAAAAATCAAATTAAACGTTCAGAAGACTGAAGCCATATTATTCTCCAGACGCAAAAAAAAGCAAAGACCACCGACGGTAGAAAAGCAAGAGCCAGTTTGGAGCCAATCGATAAAATACTTAGGGGCGCGCATCGACAAGCAATTAACATTCAACAACCACGTCACTGAAACGACATACAAAGCCCGAAGAGCAAAAGGCTTCATCCACGGAATACTCGTCTACAAAAATAGACTACCAATGGACATCAGACTACAGACTTACAAGATATATTTACGACCCATACTGAGTTACGCATCGGCGGCAAGGTAACCTACATTTCAAAAACAAACAAAACCAAACTTGAAGCATTCCAAAACAAGACCGTTAGGACCATCAACGGAGCACAAGGGTTCGTTAGAAATGAAACCCTAAAGCAGGGCCGCAGACTAGAAACGCTAGAAAACCACTTCAAGACGCTGGCGTCAAATATACACCAGAAAATCGACAGCTCAGATATCGAACACATTCAACATATCGCACCGCCGCTGGACGGAAACCCACATTAACGCAATAAAACACCCAGAAGCATATTAGATGGCTGAGCCGTAAACACATACACCAAGCACACAAATCCTCTCACTAGCAAGACTGGCGCGAAGAAACTGCGAGCAGAGAATCAAAGACTTATAAAGCAGTAAAATCAATTATCAACGAGACATCCAAAATCAATGGATTAATGCTGTAAAAGGAAGTTGAATTTGAGAGGTCCAAGATCGACTAAGCTGAGTCCTACTTTTAATACAATATAATAACCCCAAAATTAGGTTATCGGTAATTAAACATTGATCACACATCGAGCAAACAGTGTCAAGCTCACCTGGACCTAGTTATGAAAAGAGTACGGCAGAGAAAATCTCAACAACCCTGCGCTTTTTTCTCCCAAAAAAATCACCTCTCTAAGGATGGGGTGGCGAGCAAGTACTATATGTTCGTTTAATATTATGAGATTTCAACTGTTACTTAGATATTTACATATGACAACTGTAAAAGGGTTAGTGTAACTCAGCTAATCCTTTCTGGAAGGAACTGGGATCGGATAACCAATATTATCCAGCTAACATTAAAGGGTTTAACGAAAAAGCCGGCAATGCAGCCTTTACAACTGGCATTGTGCTCCGCATTTTTTCATTAAATCGACTACCTTAAAACTGAAACAATCTTATCAAATATACACCTAAGCCTCCGATGCAATCGGATAACTTAAAAGTGGAATACAATTAAAAGCGTTACTTTTATACTACAAGTAAACTCTTTCTCAACTTTCTTTCTGAAACGCCAACGACAAAAGTGAAACGATGCTTAAAGCTAGTTGACAGACAAGGAAGGCGCGCTTCTCTCTAGCGCCCCTATAACGGTTAATTCCAATGTCACTTCCGGGTGCGTTCGGAAACCTGCAAGTATTTGACGTGTTCTTCAAAATATCTTTGAATGTCGAATTGTAACTATCATATCTCAAATAATGATCCACAAATAAAAATCGACTTACGAAATTCTACGGATCACTACATTTGTCCATATGAAGAAGTTTCAAACGAGAACCACGAAGCTCGACATCTTCTTCAACGCTCCATTATCCCAAAACATAAATTAGCATGCCCAACATCAAAGGAAACCAACATCCAGCTAACTGGGACTTACCTATAAATATTTAAGACGCAGCGGAGTTATACCTAAAAGCTTGAGAGCATCGGAAACTATTGAAACACTAAGATCTATGATAACCAGATCCCCTTTTAATGAAGTAACCGAGAGTTGGTATAATAGCTACTGTGGCAGCAGGTTACAGTATTGAAGTGAAAGAGCAAACTGCAAAAGACCCTAGGATACTTCATTCTAATCGTGCTTCGGGAGCTAAGAACAAGGAATATAGACATGGATGTTCTCCAAACTGATATGCCTAACAGATAAGTAGTCAACCATAAGCGCACGTGTTATCTAATCAACGTGGATTTATAATTCCATAAAATCGACTTGACATTCTGCTACTGTAGATCATTATCAATAAAGGTGTAAATGATATCTTGTAATGAAACCAGCAACTTCTAGGGAAACAATGTGAATACAATCAATGGGTACGGCAGGTGCAACGATTTGCTATGAACGAAACTAAGATAACAGAATACAAATACTCTGTAAAGATAGCTACAACCATAGCAACCGGCCACACAACATGATGTTAACCCTGATGATAATTCTAATTTTCATTCTATACACCACAGCAATAAAAATAATGTCATACTATGGAGACTTAAATAATAATTGAGATTGTTTGGATTGTAATTACCCTTGCGTTGTCTCGAAGTGGCATCACACAAGGTACAGACATTAAGGTAAGGATTAGCACTTATGCAATAAGGTCTCGAAAATTAAGGGCAAGATTTGTAAATTACTCTGTCAGCAGCATTCGACAGTGCGTGATCCCTAAATCGTTAATGTTTAATTTATCCTGCGCTTTTCCACTTGAAACAAAAGATTCCTTTTGACTTCAGCCCTGATGTTGTTGACTGTGCGTGGATACTGAATAGGTAGATATGGCGAAATCAAATCGTCTAAAGAATCGGGCGGATTGGCTCCATCACGAATTTCGTACGGTGAAAACCACATACTAAGATGAGGCGTACGGTTAAACAAGGACTCAATCTTTGGTAACATCATAACCCAACTGACATAAGAATGTCCACAATATGTACGAAATAGTCGACTCGACTCTTTCATCACTTGCTCGGTGGGTTTGGAAGCAAGATCGCGAATGGTCGAATACGTTGTTGTAATACCATGTCCTTACATTTAATTTTCCAAAGCATCACTCGAAGGTACTATCTTGCCCAGGAAGCAAGTTTTTATCAGGACAATTTTGAATTTTTCCGAATCCTTGCTGTTCCAAGCAAGGCAGAAATCGTTAACGTGCGTGACAATACACACACGGTACCTGCATTTTACGTCTCAACCAAACGAGAGCGTATTTCTGTCAAAAATACCCGCCTAATATTTTTCAAGCGGACCGTGTTGGGATTTGAACTTGCGAACTTGGGCATAGTAGTCACACGCATACCAACTACTCTCCGAAGCCGCATGTAATATATTCCGCCAAACCTGAAACACAAACTGTGAGTCATGGTAAGTGTTACGTCGTCATCGAACAATTCGGTATTTTGTGACAATAAATACTTTGTGCGTGCATCCTACAGTTTGAGTGAAACATTTTATATACCGGCAATAACAGTGCATAAAGTGACAGTCGTACTCGAGCCTTTAAAGAAGCAAGTCGCCTTCGAACCCTTGAAAAGGACGGTTGTGTTAGAGCTTTGAAAGCGAGACCGACACCATTTTCGTGCGTGTTTCTGGTTCTCCGTAAAAGCTTTTGTGCGTGAAAGTGTCTATTGCCCCCAGCGGCGCAGGACTTAAGGTATTTATACCCTTTTACTAAGTAGTTTGATGTAGTTTTTTTGTTTGTTATTACATAACCGCTCCACCATTATCGTTATTGCTATAAAAGCAATTGGTCCTTCATTATAATTTGCATATTTTTATCACACATTTATATCAACCTCCTTAACCTCACCATCAATCATTGGCCCTATAAGTCGATCCGGATTCATTAGTCCTGTGGTTACACATGTCCTAAATTAAATATTATTGTGCATTTCAGCGAGCTTATAATTAAGTAAATATTTTAGCTTTTTAAAGTTGTGTTCAAACTCCATATTTAGCGAGTTAAAATGTGTAAATATTATTTATACTGTCTTTAGATTAAATTAAGCGATTTCGCCGTAATTAAAACCAGCAAGCGTTTTAATTACAAACAAATCCTTAACATAAAATTTGTTAGTTTTCAGTTTAAATTTATCTTAGCGGTATATAAAGCATAAAGCAACCTGAAAACTATAAATCGCTTTATACTTCTTAAACGAGAAACGAAAGGGTTTGCTTTGTATTTAAAAGCTATTGTACGTTTTTAGTATCAATACAAACCTTTTCAGGCGGTTTACGGTAAAATATTGAACATCTGCAGAGGAATAAGGTTGTAAAGTTGCATCTTTCGGCAAATATGTTAAGCCACATGTTTTAAACGTTTCTGTGAGCTTTTGATGGTAAGCCGCTCGGGTTGTTAAGCGGTACATCTTATATTCACGCTTTGTTTGACGAACCGTTAGTCATAAAACGTGATTTATTGGTTTATACCCTATTTTAACATTTTTCGTGTACATCTGAGCGTTACGGTTTTATAGCATTTATTGTAGTCCTTTCAGAATCTTTGAGAATGGCTCCAAAGAAAGCACATGTGGTAGAACTAGAATTACTGAAAACACGCATTTTAGAAATCTTTGAGCTTTGTAAGACTATACAAAGTGACCCAACTTTAAAGGCATTGTTCCTTATTCAAACAAGGGAATACATGACCTTTATGCAAATTTCAATACAATTTTAGTCGCTGTCTTGGCCTCATGTGACGAGGTAGACTCATTAACTTACAACGCTGTACGGAAGGAAGTAGATTCCGCTTATTTTTTCATACTGCTGCATCTCGATACGATGCAAGAAATGAAAGCACCACAAATTACAGAAAATGCTCTAAGCAGCACGGTATCAAAATTGTTACCGTTAAAGCTCCAAATTTTAATAATGAGGTAACTGAATTTTCATCTTTCATCGATTTATTTGACAGCCTGGTCTATAATAACGCGTCGCTGTCCAATATCGAAAAATTAAATTATCTTATCAGTTGTTGTACCGGGGAGTCTTTAAGAATCGTTAAATCTGTACCCATTTCGGGGATAATTTTATTATTTCCTATAACGCCTTGCGTGAGAGATTTAGCAATCCGCGTTTATTGGCAACTTTGCATTGGAAAGCAATGAAAGACTTTCTACCTTTAAAATCAGAAGACCCTAAGAAACTTAGGGCACTTATTGATTGTTTTCGGAGAACCTTGCTGTTCTAACTAACTTAAAGTTTCCCACTGAACATTGGAACTTTATTCTGGTCGATTTGCTTTTAGAAAAACTTGATCCGTTCACTAGAAAACGCTTCGAACTCCAATCGGATCCGAAGCAAATACCTAATTTCGAGGATTTGAGATATTTTTTAACCCAACAATGTGCAGCGTTGGAAACCTTTTCTTCAACCGCACCTGTTTCTTATTCGACGACTGTCCATACATCGCACACATCGGTTCCTAAGAAATCCTCAGCGTTTCAATTTAAACCAAAGGTTTCTTCTAACGTAGTTTCACTGGACACACCAAGTAGCTCCAGTGACTCAAATAATTCATTTTCGCACCATTGTCCTTCCTGCAAGGGCAATCACTTAATTTACAGATGTCCATCGTTTCTAAAGAAAACTCCGACAGAACGTTTCGACATTGTCAAACGCTTACGCCTTTGTTTAAATTGCTTACGAACAGACCATGCGTCCATGCAATGCAAATCTTATAATTCCTGTCGAACTTGCGCCAAGCCGCATCATACCTTGCTACATTTTGAATCGCAACCTGCTTCTAGCCGTTCAGCTGAACCGACCGCTACACACATGCATAAAATGCCAATAGGACGCAGTCAGCCTCTCCTATTCCGGCAAATGTTTTGTCTTCACAGACGAATTCAAATCTTGGGGTTACTGTCTTACTCTCCACTGCTGTTGTGGAAGTTCAAGATCGTTCTGGTAGATACAAACCGATCAGGGTACTCTTAGATCCTGGTTCCCAAGCTAGCTTTATTCGAGACGATTGCGTGAGCAAACTTTGGCTTCCACGCATACGTTCTCAAGTTCCGATTTATGGACTTGGGCAGACAACTTCAGCAGTCAATAGGGTGCCGTCAGCTGCACCATTCGCTCTATGTTAGACTCTGAAAAATCTCTAGAAGTCACAACTTTTGTGCTTTCGTCAATATCTGGCAAATTACCTAGCGTTGAAGTTCCTAATAATTGGGAACACTTATGCGGCCTGCACTTTGCAGACCCGACCTGGAACTCTCCAGGAACCATTGACATGCTCCTAGGAGCAGATGTTTATCCGTTCATCATCAATGGCGGTATTATACATGGCAAGTTTCTTCAGCCTGCCGCCATAAATACAATCTTTGGTTGGACTATTATTGGTCCCACAAAAGCTTGCAGTCTGATACTGTCCAAGCATTTTTACGTCTGTAGAAGATCCTATCGACCAGACCCTAAGGCGGTTTTGGGAGATAGAAGAGTTGCCATCCACGCCTTATACTTCTCCAGAAGAAGAAAAGGCAGATTTGATTTTGAAAACACGTTTTCTCGTGACCCTAGCGGTCGTTTTATTGTTGCGTTACCGTTCAACGATACTTTGCCCGTTTTGATAATTGCTTTGAGATGGCTAAAAAGACTATTTTCGTTGGAGCGCAAATTACATGCTCAACCGAGCTACGCGCCCAATACAACAATTTCATGCAGGACTATCTTGATGCGGGTCATATGGCATTACTCGATTCTCCGCCCGTTGGGAACGATAATTACTTTTACCCCATCACCCTGTGTTTAAAGAAGAAGGTCATACTTCTAAAATTCGTGTGGTTTTTGACGCCTCTGCAAAGGCTAAAAACAACGTGTCACTTAATGACACTCAATTGGCTGGACCTAGTCTCCAAAACGACATTTCGTCAATCTTACTGAAATTTCGTACTCATCGTTTCGTTTTTACTTGTGATGTTCGCCAAATGTATCGACAAATTTTGGTTACCGAAGAACATCGAAAGTTTCAATTAATTGTTTGGCGGTTCTCCGCAGAAGAACCCATCCAGACATATCAGCTTAATACAGTGACCTATGGTATTAAGTCATCGCCTTATCTAGCATTAAAGACTCTTCAGCAATTAGCCATTGACGAAGGCAAAGGTTTCCGTTAGCCGCTGAGGCTATACGGTCAAATCTATATATTGATGATTTCGTCGCCGGTGGAGATTCTATACAATCGGCCCGCGAAATTAAAGATCAACTTATCCGACTTTTACATTTGGCTGGTTTTGAACTTCGAAAATGGAGTTCTAATTCAGTTTCTATTTTGGAGGGCATTCCGTCAGATTTTTGCCAATATACTTCTCTCGATTTCGATTCTGACGAATCAATAAAAATATTAGGTCTTCAATGGTCACCTACAGAAGATATTTTCTCGTTTCGGGTTAAACCATTAAACCAAATATGTACAAAGCGCAACATACTTTCACAAGTTGCCAGAATATATGATCCATTAGGATTTTTAGCCCCACTAACACTTTTTGCAAAACGCCTAATCCAGCATCTGTGGATGTTAGGTTTAAATTGGGATGACATCCCACCAGCAGACATTTCGTCTCAATGGCAGCAATACCAAGAAGAGTTGCCGTTATTATCGTCATTAAAGTTACCACGTTGTTTACCCCCTTCGGATCCTTTTACTTGTCATTTGCATGGGTTTTGCGATGCTAGCGAGGTAGGGTATGCAGCGGTAGTGTATTTTCAGTTCATAAATCAAACTACCGGAGAAATAACTGTACAATTTGTAACCGCTAAAACAAAAGTAGCTCCAATTAAGCGCATTTCAATTCCACGTTTGGAATTATGTGCCGCCGTTTTATTAACCGATTTACTTTCTTTTACCATTCGTTCTTATCAAGCCTTGATTGACATTTCCGATGTTTCAGCGTGGAGTGATTCTACGGTCGCTCTCACTTGGATACGTTCTCCACCTTTTCGTTGGAAAACTTTTGTGGCAAACCGTGTTAGCCACATTCAAGAAATCATTGCACCTAGCCGATGGTTTTATATTAAATCTTCGCATAATCCGGCTGATCCTGCATCTCGGGGATTAATGCCAAGCGCGGTTATCTCATGTTCGCTATGGTGGGCGGGGCCTGAATGGCTTCACTACCCTAGTGACTCGTGGCCGCCTCAACCAACATTGTCAACCTCAATTGCTGAGGTAACTACGGAAAAGAAGATCCTAACATTTGTCGCTCAAACAGATCCAAACGTCATTGACATTTTACTAAGTCGCTTTTCATCGTTATATAAAATCCAAGGCATCGTGGCTTACATTTATAGATTTTCTAAACCCATGGCTCAACGTCATACGGGTCCCTTAACAGACATTGAACTACACAATGCTCTCATGATTATCGTTCGGCATGTACAAAATGTTACATTTTTAAAGGAAATAGCTTCGATTAAGGCAAACCGTAAATTACCTAAAAGCTTGCGAAAACTTTCTCCATTTGTTGATCCACAAAACATCTTAAGAGTAGGTGGGCGCTTGACACATTCTTCGCTTTCCTATTCCGAAAAGTTTCCTGCGTTATTGCCTCAGCGGCACCGATTAACCGAACTTATCATTCTGTCAACTCATGAAAGGTATTGCCATCCCGGTGTTAATACCACAGCGTATCTTATCCAACAGAATTTCTGGATCCTTTCTATTAAACATTCAATCAGAAATTATTTATCATCCTGTCATAGATGTTTTCGTACCAAACCGGTCCTGGTAACTCCTCCTATGGGAGACCTACCGGCAGCACGTATTACCCAAATCAAACCGTTCAGTATTGTTGGTGTTGATTTTGCTGGCCCTCTTTAATAAAGGCTAACCGCCTGCGAGGCTCTAAAACTCTTAAGGCCTATATTTGTATTTTTGTTTGTTTTGCCACTAAGGCAGCACATATTGAACTTGTTTCGGATTTGTCGGCAGACGCGTTTCTTGCCGCTTTGCGACGATTTATAGCACGTCGAGGACGCTGTTCTCAAATATTTAGCGATTGCGGTACTAATTTTGTAGGTGCCTATCGTCAGCTTACGAGTTATCTGCATAGTGCAGTAACCTCAGAAAGGATAAAGTGGTCGTTTAATCCACCTAGCGCCCCTCACTTCGGTGGCTTGTGGGAAAGCGGTGTTAAGTCGGTAAAGACACACCTATCTCGCGTAATCGGCGAACAAAAACTTACCTTTGAGGAACTGTACACAGTTCTTACACAAATTGAATCTGTGCTAAATTCAAGGCCACTCTGCGCTTTGAGTTCGGATCCAAATGACTTGCGTTGCCTAACACCAGGTCATTTCCTAACTATGGAGCCTCTTTCTGCACCACCAGATGAGGACCATTTAACCAACGTTGTACCATTAAAAGCAGGTGGAAACTCCTGCAAAAACTCCACCAAGATTTTTGGGCTCGCTGGAGCCATGAGTACTTACATACTCTGAACCAGAAGGTTAAATGGCACTCTAAGGTAGGTGTCCGACAAGTGGAAAAGGACACTATTGTCCTCGTCAAGGACGACCAGCTTTCTCCACTTCAATGGAAGTTTGGTCGTATTATTAATACTTTTCCCGGTGCGGACGGTATTATACGTGTCGCTGAAGTCAAAACGGCACATGGCACACTAAAACGACCTTTGGTCAAACTAGCGCCGCTACCGGTATTTTAATTTTATTTTATGTTTAGATGTATATACACATTTTTACATGTATAGTAGTATATTATTTTTACATATTTGCTTATTTACATATATATTTTATTCTTTGCATAGTTGGTAATATCGCTCGCTGTAGTGCACCACCCTATCTTTCGTTACCTCCTTTCCTAGCAAGGTCAAATCCCATGTGATTTCCTTCACCCAACCTCCTTTTCAAAATTCTATGAATTTGGTGGGCGGTATGTTACGTCGTCATCGAACAATTCGGTATTTTGTGACAATAAATACTTTGTGCGTGCATCCTACAGTTTGAGTGAAACATTTTATATACCGGCAATAACAGTGCATAAAGTGACAGTCGTACTCGAGCCTTTAAAGAAGCAAGTCGCCTTCGAACCCTTGAAAAGGACGGTTGTGTTAGAGCTTTGAAAGCGAGACCGACACCATTTTCGTGCGTGTTTCTGGTTCTCCGTAAAAGCTTTTGTGCGTGAAAGTGTCTATTGCCCCAGCGGCGCAGGACTTAAGGTATTTATACCCTTTTACTAAGTAGTTTGATGTAGTTTTTTTGTTTGTTATTACATAACCGCTCCACCATTATCGTTATTGCTATAAAAGCAATTGGTCCTTCATTATAATTTGCATATTTTTATCACACATTTATATCAACCTCCTTAACCTCACCATCAATCAGTAAGAAAGGATTGTCTGAACAGTGAGGGTATTGGCTTAATCAATAACCTTGAGGGCAGAAATTTTGGCTTGAGCTAGACTTAGTGGATACAACCTCAGAAACTTCGAAAAACGATCGATTACAGCAAAAGGATAAGAAACTTTCCCTTTACCCTCAGGCAAGGAACCTTAATAATCCATAGTAACTAGTTGCCCGGCATAACTGACAACAATCGAATGTACTTTTTCAAGAAGACTTCTGGTAGGAAATTTGGACTTCTGACAGAGATCACAAGCCCGGAGATTAAATGTTGGTAAATCTAACAAGGCTCAATCACACGCGTGTACACTTAAACCAGTAACAGTGTCCAGCCCGTGTCACCAATAGGTTTCACAATTACTATCACTAGTAAAAACACAACATGTTGTAAAATAATGGTGTGACGGCATTTCGATAACTAAGAGAGGTAGAGAAAAGTAGACATTGTATACGCAAATGATGATAATAAACCACGATTACTTCAAAGCACTTACCTTGTAAATATAGAGAGGCGTAGCACAATTTATTGCAACTGTGTGTGATATATTTGTCAAATAATTTTGCTAGAGTGTGTCGCTGTAAATTTTGTTAGCCAGAAGTTTGCTATTTTATAGTTGCCAGGTGTTTCCAGTTGTGTGATTTCTTAATGGCGTGTCTAATTTCTTCGTGTGTGAGGTCTTTTAGCAAGTGTTTGTAGATTTTGTTTCTAATCGTATAGTTGTTTTATTACGTTTTGTTTCGCTATTTCTCCTAATACCCTACGTTCTCTTCTGAGATTTTTTTTATGTATTGTGTTAGGTGTCCTGTATCTTTTTTCAGTTTTAGTATTTTTGTTCGTATTCTGTGTTGGCATGCTGGTATTGTTTGTTCCTTTTGTATGTTATCATTAATTGTTTTTATTGATTTCTGTAGTGATGGGTGCTCCCGTTTAGATTAGTTGTTGTAGTTCTTTTTCATATTTGTGTCGTTTTGTGTTTTGTTAATGTATGCAATTGTTCTATTTATCCTTTTGTTATCTGGTATTTTGTGTATGAACGGTTCGATGTCATTGTTCGTGACATTAAATTCTTTTTAAGTTATTTCAAATTTTTCTTCTATTTCGGTGATTTTTTTCTTTGTATCTTGTGTTATTTCATGTGCTAGTTGTGTTTATTAGTTTTTCTTCCTGGATATGGTGTCTTTTTGTGTTTTGTTTGTTTTCTTTGTCTCCTTGCTTTTTGGTGTGTTTTTGTTTGGTTGTTGTTTTGTAGTGTTTGTTGTACTTGTTATTCTTTATGATCTAGTTCTGGTTTTCGTAATCTGTTGTTTTTAGTTATTACTTGTACTTGGTCTGAGAGTCTTTGTTCTGGGATGAATTGTAGTTCTGGGTATTTATTTGTGTAGTAGAAATCTGTAATTTGTTAAATTTGTTTTGAAGTTAGTTATTTGGCAATAACATGGAATGCGGTTTTGTTCGATTTCGTCAGTTCATCTTATTCGTTGCCTTTGTATTCCTCCTAGCGTGGTTTCGGACAACATGTATCGCAAAATACCTATATTTGGATTTTGCAAGTACTGCGGTAGTGACAGTCTACCTGAGCAGAGCTGCATTGCCCAGGTTAGGCTAATTACTGTAAGGCATCGCCGGACGCTACATTATGCATTGAATTAAATAAAAATACTTTAAATTTTATGCACTCCAGTACTTATACATTATGTAAATTGAGGTTTTGGTATGATTAGTGGTGTAATAATACAACCTTGTACTAGTCACCAAGTAACCAAACAATTAGTGGGCTTCCGATGCCGCATTCCATTAACAAGTGTTCTACTCGTTTGCTTGAACAGTTATATTTAAGCGAAACAACCAGATTCAAAGTAGATTTCTTTATTTAAATTAAAAATTTGAATTGAAAGTTTGAAATTAGAGTAAAAAAATTAATACAGGGTTGTTTACGGTTCATTTTATAAGTATTCGAAGTATTTTTATTGGACTACGGATTTTATTTTTTGTGTAGCCGTTATTTGTGACGTTTAGTGGTTTATGTTATTTTTGCGCCATTTATCCGATATTCAAATGGAATTTTTTGAGCTGGGTTAGTTGTTGATTTTTGTTGTTGGTTTGTCTTTTTTTATCAGCATGGTGGTCCACCGAAACAACGGGTTGTTGTCAAGGAGGGAGAGGAGCGACAGGACGGAGTCAGTTATGTCATGGGCTGAGGGCGCTCTCTCGGGATGAGATTAAAGGTTGTAACGGGCATTTTTAATCGTTTAACATTTTACGCTTTTTCTCAATTAGTAAATACCTTTCTGCAATTACTATTTCTATATTTTATATTTATTAACTCCTTGGGCAAATGCGTCGTATTATAATGTGTGGATCGCTGTTTGTATAAAGTAAATACTTTCGAATAGTTTTCAGATTTGTATGCAATTTAACTCGTGTGTAGTAATTTAAAGATAGATAAATTAAAGTTCGATTTTCAATTAATAAATAAATTGCAGGGAGCGAATTTTAAATAGGATTATTCGTAAATTACTTTCCAACTTCTCCAAACTGATAAACCGCTGTAATTAATTATTTAGATATGATGGCTGCATTCATATAAATTTTGTTGCTTATGTGGATATACAAGTTTAGATAAAAGTCGATAAGCGGTTGTAGTAACAACGATGGTATGATTAACTGAGGAGTAGTTTGAGTTTGCTCTTCGATCCTACAGATTAATTACGTTAAAAATAGTGTGTGCTGTTTGCTTTGAAAAGAGTCGTATTGTTTTAGTGATACGCGTTGGCTTACTAATTGTTTTTAGTTGTTTTTCTTGTGAGATAAATGTTTTAAGAAACATTTGACGGACTTGTTTTAGTGATACACGTGCTTGACCCGTTATGGTTCTTTTTAGTTGTTTTGTCTTTTGATATTTAAACGGTGTGTGCGATCTAGTTTCGCGGTCCTTTTTCTTCTCAGAGTAGCGCATACTTTGGATTATTTAAATACAGTGATACTGTAGTTTCTGAATTTTCTAACAAGCAAGAATCTGACGTAGACCAGTGCTTGCGCAAGTTTCGTTATTTACGAAATGTGGCAGATTGCCGGCTTACAAAGGTATTGTTTGAAGTTTCTCACTGCTTATTGGGATGTTTATGAAAATAATATACATCTGGTCCCAGTTGAAATTAAACTAGTGCTACAGAATATTTCGAAATTATTGTCTTAGGAAATAGAATTTATCAAGGCTACATAGTTCCAACGCGTGATAATGTCTGCTGCTAACACCAGTGAAATACGTAGGTGTGATTAGTGTAACGTGTGATAAGATCCATCAACACCCTCACAGTCAAGGGTGAAATGCTTCATTAGTGCAGGACATTGTTGAATCCCACACTTCAGTTGCAAGGAAGCGTTGCTGAAGGACTTTTGTAAGTTGAACTATTTCCTACTGGTTATTACTTTAAATATCTATCCGTTGCTTTACCATATCTTTGTGGTTCTGATTCCTTTTACAATAGACTTGCATGCTATTTTAAAACATAGAAAAAAAAAGAAAGAAAGAAAAATCAATACTACTGAATTACTCATACCAGTTGTGTCTTATCTATTTATCTTTTGTCAACATTTTGTCTGATTTATGTTTAATTGGTGTGTGAGGAAACGTTTCTGCTACTCCCCAATATTACCTCACTTTGTACTAAAGATTTTTGTAATGCTTTTACCGTTGTTATATTATATAGATTATCTAAACAGTTTTTTTTCATTCTACCAAGTATTGAATAACTTAGACTATGCATTGCTGCTATGCTTTTTCTTTATTTCAGGTTTGCTGGACTAATCTTTTTTTTTATTGCAGGTTTGCTATTCTAATTTCTTTTATTGCAGGTACTGTTACTAACTCCTTACCGCCGCATACAGCATAGGTCAGTCTGATTTCTACAACCCCCCCTACTCTCCGATTGAGCCCGGTAATTTCTTTGACTTTCTTTGTGTTACGTAGCATAAATTTGGCGCCCAACGTGGCTGCCACGAAAAAACGTGACAAGGTGATGCTGAAAGACGGCGGTCGGGTCTGGGAGTCGGGGTTCTTTGTGGATGTTGTAGTGCGGATATGTGCTCAACATCGGGAGGACAGTGCAAGACGTAGACTAGCAGTAACGGAAGCTGGATATTTTAATGTTTAGGTAGAGAAAGGCGCATACCGTCATCCACAAGAGGATTCCAAAAACCTCCGCAACAGTTGTCGTCGACGACAGGAAAGTGACTCAAAACGCCACGGACGAGTTTCGGGACATTGTGAATCAACTTATCGGTATGGTTAGGGCAATGCGGCTCTACGCAAAGGATATTTCAAATAAGCAAGATGCTAGAAGTCTGGGAGCATTGGTGCCAAGCAAGGCATCCTACGCTGTAGCGGCTGCCGAGGCTACGTTGACGTTTACTGTTCGGATCGATGCCAATACAGGAGAGAAGGAGGACGCCATGTCGACATTGAAGAAAAAAGCTGATTTCGTTCGTGATGGGTTTGTGGTGATCGTAGCTCGCACGATTTGCAGAGGGGATGTTGTCGTCGAGTGTGCTGGTCGAGAGGATGTGAGGAAGCTGTAGTCCAAGGTCAGAGGTAACTGCAAAGAGCTCGTAGTGAAAATCATCGAGAAGAGGCGTCCACGGATCGATCTTTCGGGGATCGAACCAGGGATGAAGACAGAAGAGCTTGTCCGGCTAATCACGAGCCACAATCCCCGTTTTGGTGGTTTGAAGCTAGAAAACCACTTGAGAGAATGGCCTAAGTATCCCTTCGCTAACGTCGTCTTCGTAGTGATCCCACACTTCGAGAGTGCATATTAGCTCAAGCTATTAACCTCAGGTGGCAAAGAGTATGGGACCAGGATCACTTCTCGATGACGCATTGCTATCGGTGCTACGAATACGGCCATCGATCAATGGAGTGCATGGAGAAGGTACAGTAGTGCGGTAATTGTGTCAAAGTTGGTCATGAATTCAAGCATTGCCGAAAGTCAGTCCCCTATCGTGTGGTTTGCGCCAGGGAAAACGACAGAACAAGCGGTGGCACGAAAGCCGTACGCGCCACGGCGCTAAGTGAAGCACTTGCCCCACGATGCTACATATAAGGAAAGCAATTTTATGCAATTCGATTATGGATTGTGAACACCAGATTTTGGTAAAGGCAAAGGGGCCACAAGTAACTTTCTAAAGTTATTCAACGAGAACAAGATCTACATCGGGCTTATACAGGAGCTGCGGAGCAGCACCTGTAGTGCCGTAAAATATTGGGATTTAGGAGGGGTGGTTACCGTATTAAATACATTAAGCAAACTATCGTGCAGAGGAATAATTATAAATAATGGGACGTGCACAATAATAACACTAAATAATATGTCGAACGAATTTTTAACGACGGCCGAAGTAAAAACAGGGTTAAATATTTTTACGTAATAAGCACGTACGTCCCGCCGGTCTACTCCCGGCGGCAAAATTCCCAAACCAAGGACTTTGTAAATCAATTCGAGAACATTATTCGCAAAATTAGCAGAAATAAAACTAATCATCAGGAGAGACCTCAATTCATCGTCATTATGGGGTAGCCCAATCGATGACTCTAGGGGCTCTCAGGTCGTTGACCTTTTGACGAAATGGGATTTTATCATGATCAATAACAATGATTCATCTACGTTTGAAGGGCAGCAGCTTCACCCTGTAATGCGACTATCGTTTCAACTGCTAGCAATCGAGACAGTCTTAAATTGTTTGAAATATGTCGCCCGTGCGGCTTTTCACCGAAGGTAGGTGGTTTTACCTTGAACATAAACGGCGACAGTTCGTTTCCCTTAACATACTTAAATTCTTAGACGTACAGCTTTATCGTCGGGATTAATATTTGTACAGTTAGAGAATTTATCCGTTTTTCAATCTACAGCACCCTTTCTTTCATTTTTCGCGAGTTTTCTAACAATTCTTCCAAAATTCTTGTTTCCAGTTTATACGATTTTTCTAATAAATTATTTGAAAACTGCGTTTCTAATTTCTTCAAACCGCTGGAATTTTTGACTTTCAGTGTTTACATGCTCTCTGAAAGTTTAGCTTTCGGTTTTTCCACGGATTCTTTTATAAATTCTTTATTCGGTTTTTCAACGGCTTTCGCATTTTCCATTTAATTTCGTGGAATTTGCTTCTAATTTCGCTGTCAGATTTCCATAGTTTTCCTCCATAGCTAACTTAAAGTCCTTCAAAAAGAAAGAATTTTGCTATACATTTTCAATTGTTGACTACGAGTTACTGCTATTAGGAGGAAAATCGTTCAAATGCCTATATATTACTATCCCACTACTTGACACCGGTGTAGCGAGTTTTTAATTGTTGTTTGTCCTTTACTTCCCATAAATATACGACTAATAATTATTCTTCAGAATCAGAAATATCTACAGCCTTGTTTACATTAGCACTACCTTAATCACTATTTCTATGTACCAATTTATTTTAAATTAGTCTATCACATTTATGTCACCTAAGCCAATTAATATTTACATTACTTTATGTACATCATACGTTTATTAGGACGGAATTAAAACTAATACTGATCTATCTCAACAGTGTTCGCGCTAATATGCAATGGCATTTATTCTAATTAAATCGAGAAGACATCTAGAATGTGCGTCGTTAAACCTATGGCATTACGATACTTATTAACCATATAGGTTTCGGTAGACATAATTGTAATACGATATCTATGAATCACTCCTTCTTATCGCTAAACCGATATAAAGCCGCTTTAGTAAAATAAGCGTAATTTACAGAGTGTTTTATATACTTCCTAATCACTGTTAGAATAGTTTTAAAACTTATCATCCTCAATGACGCTTAAAGTTTTGAAGTTTTCGCTTTTAACAAAAATGCATTGATTTTAATATGGAGTGAGAAGTTTAAGAACAAGATTGTTTTAATTTTATATTTCACTTCTTTAACGTTAAGTGCCCCAGTCTTTGAAATTTCAACTTACAGTTACATACCTCTTAGCTCGTGAAACGTCATATCAAAAATAAAAATTAATTCTATACAACGAGCATAAAATATCAGTAAACGAGTTAAAAAATAATGAAGTAATAAAATTTTAGAATTAAAAGAAAAAGAATTAACTCTTTTTTTTCGGGATGTCATTTGAAATCTTAGCAATTTTGTTCTACTAATACAAAGGTCATTGATAACATTGCTACACTTCTGTATTCAAAGTGCTCATTCCAGATATCGTGTCAAGCCTTGCTTTGAGGCCTCAAAGTATTTTGCATATCATTTTCAGTTTATTGAAATTGAGTGCAGCAGAAACTATTGCGGTTGACCTTCAGAAAAGTATATGGTGTTAACAATACAACATAAAAAATATTTAAAAGCTGAATTAACCGTTCTTAATGGACCTGCACTTTGAAAAAGTTCTAGATTACTAAAACGGGTGGAACGACTTGCGTGTTCCAGTGAGCTAAAGAGCTGAACTAAATGTTTTAACAAAATTAGTGGGGCGAGGAAAGACATTAAGACAAGTCTCCGAAGGGCAGCAGCTCTTTCGGTAAGTACAGTGACAGAGGGCATAGGGGTCGGCATGGCATTCTAAGACACACTTCTGCGATGTGGAAGGCAACGAGAAAGTACCCCATTACTTTCCAAGTACAGAGTGTCCTTAAATTGTTATTTAAGATGATGGCATCCTCTGGGGTATAAGATTCCGTGGTTAAAATAACCCTCATTCGGATCTCCGTAAGGGGACTACTTAGGAGGATGTCGTCGTAAAGTATAAAGGAAGAGCCGAAAACATTTTGCGAGTCGGAGCATGGAATGTCAGAAGTATGAAGCAAGTAGGTAAGCTAGAGAAATGGAAAATTAAAATGGATAGGTTAGTATTAGACATAGTAGGGGTTAGCAAGGTTCGGTGGCCAGAGCGAGGAATCTTTGGAGCGGAGACTTTAGAGTAATTCATACAGGATCAGAGGAAGGAAATTTGGGTGTGGGTATAGTTATGCGAAAAAGATAGGGCACTGTGTAAAAAACTATCTACTCATGGTAGATTAGAGTCTAACTCGGTAAATACAGTAGTAATTTAAGGCTACATGCACACCACTAGTTACAGTGACGAAGAGATAGAAGCGATCTGCAAAGATATCGAAGACATACTGTAGTGCGTTTTAGTGGTGCCGCCTTTAACTAAGTGGTATGTGCGCGGAGTAATTATTAGGCAGTCTACCTCGAGTGCTGGTGAGGGTAAGACGTGACCCAAAAGTAGAGGCAAGCCGCGACAGTGATAGTTCGTTCATTGTGACCAGTGAAGTAAATGTTCCGGGACAATTATTATTAAGGTAGTATCACTCTTTATTTTGTTTCCAGTTGTTTATGGAATGTATTATTGTTTGTTTGATATACCGTAGTGGCATGGTATATCTATTTGTAATTGTAACAGCCATTAATTGAAATACTGCTAGTTGCATTTGGTTTAACATTAACGTTGGATACGATTCCTTTCAATATTTCTACGCGCCCTGAGAGTAGGAGTTTGTGTGTTTATAATTGCAATAAATAAGTAGTTTCCATGGTTTTTTTGTTTTGTTTACTGAATGACTGACTAGTCCGAGGCACAATTAACCATCAAAATAGTGAAATAAATTCAGGTGTGAACAAAGGGAGCCCTTCAATTTGGCGCCCAACGTGGGGCCAGAAATAAAGGCGAGGGGAAAAGTAAAACTCCAGCGTTCCAGGAAACAAAGACATATTTGTTAGGTACAGCCGAACTTGTAAGAGAAAAATTTATGACATTGGAATGCGGTATAATTAAGGCCACGTTTAGGTAGAATTGTGAAGAAGTATTGGACCTATATGACTCATGTTTGTGTAGAATGCTAGATAGGAATTTGCAGGTATAACTGGTTGTAACCCCGGAGCTCGAAATTTTCTATCTTTAACAGATTAAAGCTAACGAGTTTTAAAGTACGTTGTATTAGGTTTATTTTGTTTACAATTACAATGCTTTCAAAAATTTAAAATTCAGTGTTAGGAAAGAATGCGCACATTGACAATTATTAAATTTAATGTGAAACGAGAAATCATGTTTGAAGTATTAAGTTGTAGGGTTAGATTTTAGTTAGTTTTAGGAGTATTATTTTGTGAATTGTATAACTTGTATAAAAATGCCACGTAAAAATAAGAACGATTATGATGAGGGCTAGATTGAAAGTGCAAAATGTAGTAAAGTATCGAAAGTAGATAAATTAGAAGATGTAATGACTAAACTAGCGGAAGGCATGTCTGAGATGCAGTGGAGCATTAATCAGTTAGCGCAAACAGTAGCGAAAAAGGTTGATATTGTGAAGTCCGATGATGTTGTCAGAGAACATAAAATTAAAGATGAAAATAGTTATGATAGAAATTACGTCTCTTTGTGGAAGGATTTGGGTGGTTTAAATTTATCATTTGTGCCAGGAGGGTCATTACATCCCATGATATTTCTTAAAAAATTGAAGAATTTGATGGATGAGGCAGGTGTCGGCGAACGTAATAGATTAGGATTGGCATTAAATTGTTTGAAAGGATCTTCTTATGATTGGGGCGTCGCAAAAGAAAATAGTTTTAAGAGTTTTGAAAATTTCTGCGAGTGCTTTAAAAACCGATATTGGGGTATCGAACAAAAGCGGGAATTGTTTCTTGAAATCAAATATGGGCAATATAAAAGTGGGAGTCGTGCAGACTATTTCTTAAAATGGGTAGGACAAGTGGTATTTTTACCTGAGAGCATGGAGGAGGAGCAATTAGTGCATTTCTGAATTAAACATTTTTCACAAGAAATTCAGAGAAGAATTTGTATTTCAGGTTTGAAAGGTGTAGAAGAAGTCTAAGCTTATTTGCGTAATTTAGATTCTACTTTTGCAGAGAGTCGAATTTCAGAAATTATAATAGGAAGGAAAATAGGGAGGTGGAAGAGCATAGTTATAGGGGTAATTATAATAGATTTGACAGGAATAGGAATCGGAACGAGAATTTTAGAAACCAGGGGGAGAGAAGGATATTTAATGGAAGTAGAAACAATAATAATGATAACAATGGTAATGCAGATCAGTCGAATAATAGTAATGATAATGGTGATAGGCGTGATAATTGGAGGGATGGTAATAATGATGCTCGCGAAGAGGTTAATAGGTCAGTAAGGTACATTGAGGTTGGTCAAGATTTAGTAACTGAGAGTGAAAGCGAGAATGAGTCAATAGATAGAGCCGAAGTGTTGTCGTCTCCTGTAATTAAAGCTAATGTGGTAGGGACCGAGGTGGAAATATTAATTAATTCCGGATCGCAATGCAGCGCAATTTCTGAAAAGTTTCTAACAAATGTTTTGAGGGAACCAGTAAAATTTGAATCTTTACCGGTAAATAATATGTGGATTTCGGTTGCGGTTGGGTCAAAGAAACAAAAGATAAGTAGGCAAATTCTACTGCCTTTGTATATAAATAAAATTTTGTTTGAGGTACCTTGTGTAGTGGTTCCAAAGCTTAACGAAAATATTGTTTTAGGTTGCGATTGGCTCGCAGCAGAAAAAGTCCAAATAGATTTTGATAACGGATTTTTAAGTATACCTTTGAAGGGATTAAAAGTTAAACTGCTTTGTGGGGAGAGAAAAGAAAAACAATTGGCTATAAATTTGGTACGCGAAGTAGAATCGGCGGCAATAAGACATCGATATTCAGATTTAGATTTACTAGAGGCTTGTAAAGGGGCGGAGTGTTTTGATGAGGACGGAAAGGCGGAATTGTACGAAATATTACAAAAGTATGGTAGAGTTCTTTCGGAAACGCCCGGGAAAATAAGGAGTTACGAGCACGAGATTCGTATGCGGAATAACGCACCGTTTTTTAAGGCAACATATCAAATTGCAATTGCGCACCGCGAAAAAGCGCAACGTCAAATCGACGAACTAATAAAATCAAACGTTATTTCAGCTACTCAAACTGAGTACGTGTCACCGTTAACGGCGGTTGTTAAAAAAGATAAAACTGTACGGGTATGTTTGGACGCACGGTTTCTAAATTCGCGAATGGAAAAGGATCACATTATTCCACCGCGACCGGATGAACTTTTGGTGAGATTTCGAGAAGGACAATATTTATCAACGTTGGATCTCACGTCATCGTATTACCAAATTCCAATTAGAAAGCAGGATAGGAAATATGTAGGATTTCTCTTTAATGGGGTCACGTATGTTTTTAATGTTTTGCCATTTGGGCTATCGACATCGGTGGCTAGTTTTATTAGGGCGTTAGGCCAAGTTTTGGGTTCGAACGTTGATAATTTTGCAGTGATGTATGTCGATGATTTATTGATTTATTCCAAGACTGCGAAGGAGCATGTTAAGCATTTGGAAATTATCTTTCCAAAATTAGTGAACGCGAATTTGACACTGAAGTTAAGGAAGTGCGTTTTTGCAAGGCGGAGTGTTTCATTTTTAGGGCACATTATCACGCCAGAGGGTATTTCGATGGATCCCTCTCGGATTGGGGTTATTCAAAGGTTTCCTAGACCGCGTAACGTGCGTGAGTTAAGGGGTTTTTGGGGATCGTCAACTACGATAGGCGGTTTTGTAGAAATTTTGCCGATTTAACTTCTCTTTTGGTAAGGCTACTGAGAAAGGATGTAAAATGGGAATGGGGAACGTGTGAAGAAGATGCGTTTATTAAAATAAAAAGGGCGTATCTTGATACTACGGTGGTGAGCCACCCAAATTTAGCCGAAATCATGTACATACAAGCGGATAGTTCTGATGTGGGATTAGGCTGTTATCTTTATCAGATAGAACCGGCAACAGGTGATGAAAGGGTTTTAGCTTATGGTAGTCGTACATTACGTGGAGCTGAATTGCGATATACGACCACTGAGAAAGAAGCTTTGGCAATCGTTTATGCATTGAAATTATGGCGGGTATTGGTATTGGGACGTCCAATCGTGGTTGTGTCGGACCATAAGGCGTTGTCTTTTATTATGAATTCTTCATTGAAAACACCCAGGTTGACACGTTGGATATTGTTTATGCAGGAGTACGATTTTAGCAATCAGTATTGCAAGGGTAGCGAAAACGTTGTGGCAGATGCATTATCTCGACGGCCTTTGGTAAAAAGGGACTCTCGAAAACCAGACAACAGTAGTTCTATAGGGCTGTATATGCTCAAATTAACAAATGAGTTTAAAAATGTTAGGAATAATTTAAAAACAATCAGAGACGACCAAGTAAATGATCCTTGGGTGAGACAAATTTTATCGCAATTGAAAAAGGGAATTGATAGAGTGACTAAATGGTATAAAATGCATGAAGGGATTTTGTTTAAAAAGAGTGATCAGGAGAATGGGGATTTTCAATTATGTGTTCCGAAGAATCAGGTAAAAGAATTAATATTGCAGCAGCATTCTGATATTGGCCATTTCGGCTATAAAAAACTCATTTGCATATGCGGAAAACGTTTTATTGGCCTAAAATGTTAAAGAATATAAAACAAATTGTCGTGTCGTGCGAAGTTTGTCAGAAATGTAAGGTATCGAAGACGGAGAGAGTCCGTTTAATTCTCTTATTTATAAGAGACCCGAGGAATTAATTAGTCTAGATTTGATGGGCCCTTTGCTTACGTCTAGGGGGGTTGTACTGTGTTATTGGTAGTAGTAGATTCTTTTACGCGTTTTACAAAACTATACCCGTTGAAACGTGGTACTGGTAGGATTATAGTCAATAAACTAGTAAATGGTTATTTTAATGACGTTTTAGTTCCGGAAGCTATTTTAACCGATAATAGAACGTAGTTCCATTCAAAAGTTTGGCTAAACGCCCTTACACAAAGAAACGTAAAAATATTTAATACGTCCGTTTATTTTCCACAAGGAAATCCCACGGAACGTGTAAATAAGGAGATATGTGGATTGATTCGAACGTATTGTTTTACAAAGCATACGAAATGGGCTTATGAGGTAGCTAAGATGGAGTTGTGTTTGAATTCAGTAGTTCGTGATGTTACAGGCTTTTGTCCTTCATTTTTGATGTTTGGAAGAGATGCACCCAATAATATTGCGACGAACTTAATTTTCCAAAAGAAGAAAATCTTAATAAACAAAATTTAGAATATTTTTGGGAGTTGTCATATGAACGCGCTCATTCAAAGTACGCGAGAAAACGTGAAAAGTTTAATAGTAGGAGGATCGTGGCAGAGTTTAAGGAAGGAGATACGGTTTTAGTGAAAAATCACCCAAAATCTTCCGCAGAGAGGTCAGAGATTCGCAAATTCTTTCTTTTATATGAAGGCCCATATGAGGTCATAAAACAAGTAAATAGTAATGCGTATTTGTTAAAGGGTTCAAATGGGGACGTTTTGGGCCCTCACAATATTGTAAATTTAAAGAGGTTCCATGTAATGCCTGACGTTGTTTAATCACTTTACAATGTGTTAGGTTAAGTTAGTTAAGTGCGTTGTTAGTTGTTAGTGAGATTAATCTCTCCAACATTTTATGTTATCGATTTTAATCGGAGGGGTATTGTGGTGCGTTTTAGTGGTGCCGCCCTTAACTAAGTGGTATGTGCGCGGAGTAATGATTAGGCAGTCTGCCTCGAGTGCTGGTGAGGGTAAGACGTGACCCAAAAGTAGAGGCAAGCCGCGACAGTAATAGTTCGTTCATTGTGACCAGTGTAATAAATGCTCTGGGACAATTATTATTAAGGTAGTATCACTCTTTATTTTGTTTCCAGTTGTTTATGGAATGTATTATTGTTTGTTTGATATACCGTAGTGGCATGGTATATCTATTTGTAATTGTAACAGCCATTAATTGAAATACTGCTAGTTGCATTTGGTTTAACATTAACGTTGGATACGATTCCTTTCAATATTTCTACGCGCCCTGAGAGGAGGAGTTTGTGTGTTTATAATTGCAATAAATAAGTAGTTTCCATTTTTTTTTGTTTTGTTTACTGAATGACTGACTAGTCCGAGGCACAATTAACCATCAAAATAGTGAGATAAATTCAGGTGTGAACAAAGGGAGCCTTTCAATACTAAGATGCGTAAAAAACAAGAAAATTTAATAATTACGGGGGATTTTAATGCAGTGGTAGGTGAGGGTAGGGAAGAAGCGGTAGTAAGTTTATTTGGATTAGGTACGAGAAACGACAGGGGAAATAGGCTGCGACAAAAACAATTTAATTATCACAACCACATTAGTTCAACATCATGCTAGAAGATGATCCAAGTGGAAGATGGCAGGAGATGTCAAATAGATTATATTCTTGTTAGGCAACGGTATAGAAATGGAGTAAAAGACTGTAGAAATTAATTAGAATATAGACACTGACCACAACATCGTAATTATGAAGATCGCGTTTAAATTAGAAAATTTGAAAAAAAAGGGAACGGATAAAAGTACTCTTATTTTGAGAAACTGGAAGATAAGGATGTCGACGAAAGATTTGAAAAAAGTCAAATAAATTGCTGAAAGACGTCGGGTAAATTTCTGATAGGAAGGAAGTAGAAACGGAATGGAATAACATTAAATCCATCTTAGACATAGCGACCAGAGGCATTCTGGGGCATACACAAAAAGAAAATAAAAAACCATAGTTAACAAGGAATATTCTGCTTTTAATAGAAGACGAAAATACAAAAACAGACTAGACGACGCAAGCGCAGATAGATACAAGGCCATAAAATGGGAAATTATTCGCAAATCCAAGAAAGCTATAAAACAATGGATTGATGAAAAGTGCAAAGAGGTACAAACTAAGATGGAAATAAGAAAGATAGACGAAGCATACAAACTAATTAGAATGTATTTTAGTGATATAATACCGTATAGCAAAAATATAAGGGGCGTGGAAGGAGACATCATCATAGAAAATGTAGAGAAAGTGGGTAGATGGCAAGAATATATAGATAATTTATATGCGGGATAGGAACTAGCAGCACTAGAACAGGAATCGGACTTAAGATGAGTTTGAATGAGTATTAAAGGGTTTGAAAAATGGTAAGGTACGGGGTATGGGATAAGGTGCAAACGGAAACTCTAAAAGTCGCTGGGCAAGCAGTTACAGAACGTTTCTTCCAATTTGTAAGCTATGTGTATGAAACAAGAGATACTCCAAGATTTCAAACGTAACATTACAGTCACTATACTCAAAAAGAGAGGCGCTGATGAATGTGAAGATTTTTGAACAAAATTTTACAGCACACGTATCAAAAAAATTAACTATAATTGTAAGTTAAGAACAAACAGGTTCTAGAAACGGCAGGGGAAGAAAGAAATATGTGGAAAACAGTATAAAACAGTAGAGGTACGATGATGAGTCACATACTAAGGCATGAGGAAATAGTGCGATATATATTAGAGGCAGACATTAGAAAAAAGGAGAGGCAGAGGTAGAACAAGGTTAGACCATTGCACACAGATAGTCAATGATGCAGGCTGTGGGAATTTAAGAGAAATGTGTAGGCTAGCTCAGAATCACAGGAGGTACCAAGTACCAGTTGCAAGACGGAAAACCTAATAACGAAAAAAGATAATTGTACTTGAACCTTATGTGATGTTGATTTTGCAATATTCTCAATATTCTCAACTACTCATTCGGCAAATGTCCAAGTGTTGGGAGATCTTAATAGCCACAGGTTGCTTAATCCTTTTCACAAACCACTGAACATAGGTTAAATAAGGTATATGTCTAGAAAACAATAGAAGGGGAACCGAGCTATATCTAACAAGAAAGAGCAGCAGACATAGAAACAAGAAAGGAATTGTTGAAAGCATATGCACTGAGCACATAACTGTATGGGGAGCACATCACTATATGTGTATGAAATATGGAGAATAGTAGGAAAAGCAGACTGAAAAAGGGTATAAGCCAATTGGAATGTGGTGCTTCTTATGTACGATTAATAACAAAGAGATTTTAGAATAGTAGAGGAACAAAATTATCTGAAAAACAAAAAGAATAGGAGAAATAGAAGAGCATGCCATGTTCTAACGCAATTTGAAATAGAAAAAGTGAGGTAGAGGTAGACCTAGATCAGACTATTGCACGCATATAGTGAAAGGTGTAGGTTGTGGAAATTCCAGCGAAACGTATAGGTTAGCTCAGAATAAGAAACAACGGAGGTATGCGTCTAATCAGTTCAAGACTGAAGACTTAATGATGAAGTGTTTAATTAAATTTTATTGTAGCTGCAAATATCGTATTATTTTAAAAAAAAACCTGTAAAAATATTGACACCATGATAGGTAGTGCGGAAGAAGAAAGTAAAACTCCAATATTTGCATATGTCTAGTAAGTGATTCTAAAAATTTAATCGATTTCCATTCTAATACTGTTCATTTACATTTCCAATGCTCCACCCGTAGGTACTATATTGGCCAGGAAGCGAGTTTTTTGTTGCCTGGAAATTTAGAATTTTGCCGAACCCTTGCCGTTCCAGGCAAGGTAGGGATCTTTAACGTGCGTGACAACACTCACACACGGGACCTCCATTTAACCTCTCATCCGAACGAGGGCGTAATTTTTGTGAAAAATGCTCACCTGCCATTTTTCAAGCAGTCGACCGTGTCGGGATTCCATTCTAATACCGCTGACAATTATGAATAGCAATCGAACATGTACAACAGCAGTTCGAAGGGCAAGCTTTAATTGTGAATTGCATATTCAAAGAGTTGATTTCCTTGTTAAAAATATACCTTATTGAATTGTATGACCATATTAGTTCTAAGATTCGCAGTCTAGAAGCATAAGGCGTATCTAAGAATAGCTGCTATTTTGATACGACGATACGTATCGCTTATCGAAAACCAATTAAATGATCTAATTCTATTTTTGGTTAAGAAGCTGGAACACATGACTGAAGGAAGTGTATATTCAAGGTTCTGCATCATCTACCTCTTCACTTGATTTTCCAATGTTCTACTCGAAGATGCTATATTGGGCAGGAAGCGAGCTTACCTTACCTGGAAATTTTGAATTTTACCGAAGCCTTGCTGTTCCAAGCAAAGTGGAGGTCTCTAATGTGCGTGACAACACACACACACACGCACACACACACACACACACAAGGGACCTCACTCAAACGTGAGCGTATTTTTAAGAAAAATACTCGTCTAACAGTTTTCAAGCAGTTCGTGTCGAGAATTGAACCTGGGACCTTGGGCTTAGTAGTCACACGCGAACCAACTAAGCCACGGACCCGCTGGAAGAACATACGCCCACAGGCCAAAGAGTATTACAAATAATTGAAAGCCAACCTCTTACAAACCGTTGACGAAGAAATCACTTAGGAAACTAAACAAGACCCGTGTTACTCAATCTATAAGGCAATTCTCAGACTGCACGCCTTTCGAAAACATTTAGACATCTTGCCTAGATCTTAGAGAGAAACACAATGGTGCTTAACGATCGCTCCGCAAAACGTTTGTTACATGCGCAGGCGTAAGACACCAATATGACTGTGTTTGAAACGACACACAAGTGTTTATAATAGAGGCGTTTTAGCTCCTGAATATAACACAGCCCTCGATACGTGCAGAAATAGCTTGAAAACTTTTTAGTTTGTCCAACTCTAATAATAGGACCTTAGAACATAAGTAATTGTTTATGAAAATTTAGCCAAAAGCACTGCAACTTACAGGGCATGGCACTATAAATTGTATTGTTTAATAAGAAGGCTCGAGCAAACCAAGATATAAAAATATTGTATTAAACACACTGTATCAAATTAATGAGTACTGTTATAAAACTATAGTATTTCAAATTTTAATCCAGTTTCTTGCAGCTTTTTTGTAAGCGATGTTTCTTGAAAGGCAATTCCAGGTGTATATACACCGCCACTAAAATTTAAATTAACAAAGATTAAAAAGGCTCAAACTTACCTTTTTGGAAGTTTATGAATTTCATTTAAAATAACAGTGGCGGACAATGTTGCAGCATGCCCTGTAAAAGTATAAATTGGGTGATTATCACTTGAACGCATAGTCATTTTCTTATTAGGAGGTGTTTTGAATTCATCAGTAGCATTAGATAGCTTCTCATTCCAACCCTGTGCTTGGAATAACACTTCAAATGATTTATCAATGTGAGTTAATTTCGAACAACGTTCAGGTTTCACATAGCCGGCAGTAAAAAGGGAAGGGTGTTTGAGAAGAAAAGTTCTGCCACGTTTGTACTTTGCTAAGAATGAAAATATTGCACCCAGAATAATCATTCGTATTAAGCCGTAAAGTGATTGTAATCCCAAATACGTTTGTACTTGAATTGGCCTAACCTTTTTATGTTCATACAAATAGCGTTGACTTCGTTGAATAACTGAGCGGTCTGCTCCGAGGAATGGGACACACCATTTATTGATTATATCGCTTTTATGGATAGATGGCCTAATAAAAAATTAAAATATTACTAAATCACATCTCTCATCGTAAATATTACAAAAAATCATACACAAAACAAATCAATTGCTACATTTTTATCAAGAAAAAGATGATAAATTACACGTATAAAATTATAGGTAAGAAACAATGAATAGCTTTAAAACTTATAGTAGTCAAAGGGGGATGTGAATAGTGATCATGAAAGAAACAAAAGGATTGTTTTGTCAAACAAATATTTAAGGTAGTGACATCACTGACGCAATAGGTTCAAATAATCTTGAACGTCAAGAATAAGTATGCTATAGTACGATCTATAAATATCACGCTAGCAATATAGTTTTAATACATTACCACGTATACCCCATTTATTGCATAAAATAAAATATTGTTTAAAAGTTTCCCATTTAAGCTAGTAGCAACTAGAAATGCACAAATTCACGAAATAAATCCGGACCATCGTATACTAGAATAGCTTTTACTTATTTTCATCCATAAATAATTGTAGGTTCACAGTCTCGCCTTCGGTAAAAATTTGAAGTGACAACAGTGAACCTGCTCAGCTGATCGCAATAGTGTATGTAAATGTTAATTGTTATTCTCGCTGTTCTTCATTACTAGTGCTTGTAGAAAATAGGTTTAATAAACGCCTTGAATATTTTGTTATATAGATTGGACGTTTTTAAAAATGAAAAAGCCCGAGGCAAAAAGAAACTACGCCTTGTACATTATCGCTTATTACAAAGATGTTGAAATGAAGCTTTTTTAAAGAAGGAAGCAGTATTTATGCCAAGATATGTTCGTTTAGAAGGTATCGCATCTAACCGTGAGCGTATATTAATTATATTTATAGAGGAACGAAAAGGCAACCAAGAACTATTAATAAAAATATCCCTAGGTTGCTTAATATTTTTTGCTCTGGCAACAGCGGTCGTGCAAGGCGTCGATGTTTTCTGGATTCATTTTTTTATTTTGATTGTTAATATGACCCAGCATCGCACAGGTTTTTTTTTAACGTGGCACGTCTTCCGATAAGGTCAAGGTTGATTAAAATATAGTAGTTAAATAAATTGGTTAATTAATCCGCAACAGAAACGAAAAGCAACAATCAAGAAAGAACAAAACGATCATTGTTAGGGCTGTGGCTTCTTGCAATGTCTATTTGAAATGGAGCAGCAGTCTGAAAAAAAAGAAATAGAAGTCACAATACTTTCAATACATGTTCTATTTTAAAATTTGTATCAAATATATTAATATAACTATTGAGTTAACTGGTTAGCTGAGAACTAACATTATTGGTGACCGTGACAGGACTGTTATCTGAAGAGATTGTTGAAAATATTGGTGAAACAAATTTAACATGCAAGCTGCCTGCTTTGCGTTCTAAACGTTCTGTTCTGAGAAGATTTCTTACAAATGCCACGAATAAATTGCTTGAAAATATTAGTGGTGGCAATTGTAAGCAGGCCGTTAATACGTATGACGTCCTAAAGGCTAATTGGAGACGGTTATCAAGTATAAATACGGAAATAATGAATATCCTATTAAATGAAAATGAAGAAAAGGCAGTAGAAGATGAGTATGCACAAGTTGAAGAGTACAGAGAAAAGTTTATTGTTGCTAAGGCTTCTATGAGGAGTTTTTGAAAACAGTGGATATAGCATCAAACAATGTAATGGATGAAGAAGAGGTAACTACAAAGAAAAATTGCATGAAATATCGTCTGCCGAAATTAGAACTTCAAAGGTTTGGTTTGAGATCACGTACTCGGATTTCCTTCTGGGCTCAATTTAGAAGAATTGAAAAGGATGAGAATATCCACAAAAAATGCAAGTTTCAATATCTATTCCGGTCTATTACCCCAAATACTAGGGCTTTTGATATTGTAAGTAGTTACCCCTGTAAAAGCAAAATTGCAAGAAGGTAATTAGTTGGATAAGAAGTAGGTTTGGTCGTGAAGACTTTTATTGAGGTACGCATTGTTACATGCATCATGTCTAGATTTAATTTGTAAATAAATTTTCGCGTATATTTTTAAATAAATAACGCCAACTTCTGTCGTCCCTGACAATCGCGTCTGCGCAAAGATGATGCGGAGTGCGCGCGCGGTGTAGAAAAACGCCATTAAGTTACAAGCCCTTGACGAAGCAGCAACGATCTTGGCGTGGTGTGTTTTTCCTTTTTAATACAGAAGTTACAGGAAAGCGAATCGTAATTTGATTCAACATGGCGTAGGTGTGAACCCAACCTGCACACCATCGTGGAACCCTGAAATAAATTTCCGAGATGCCACCACGTAAGTAATTTGTTTTGATTAAATTGTGCTCGCAAATTGACTTAAAAAGCGGTTGCATCACTTTTCAAGCGTGGTCGATATAACTTCAATATGGCAGGAATTATACCGCGTAAAACTATAACCATTGCGCAATAGTATAACAATTGCCCGAAAGTATAACAACATTAGAGATTTACTGTCTCTCATTTTAGATCAAATAACCAAAAACCAGCGTTTGTCATTAGCTGTATTATATGATCAACTCTGTGCTAAACTAAGATCTTTGGAGGCACTGGTAGTAACCAATGCTAAGTATGCTTTCGTGTTATATCCGCTTATAGAATCTTTCCTTCCTGTGGAAGTAGTTAAATAGTGGGAAAGATTGCTAAATACTAAAGATTCTTGTGTTTCAGATGTTGAGTTTAATCAGTTAGTTAGGAATGCAATTTTTGGAAAATGAAGCTCGGAAAATGAAAATTTGTATGGCCAAAAACTGCTTTCAGGATATAAGTAAACCAAGAAAACACAATCAGTTCAGTCGAATGGATACACCTGCCGCGGCTGTTTTATTGACTGTGAATCAAAGGAAAGTAGGTAAGCCGTGTCTGTTTTGTGACAAAGTATCCCATGAAAGCGAAAATTGTTATGCTGTATTAGGTATGACGGTTCATGAGAAAGGGTAAGTTGACATAAAAGGTAAGAGGTGTCTGGTTTGTCATAGATCCGGACATGAGGGTAAAAACTACCCATCATTTGTAAAATGTTTAAGTTGTAGACAAAGACATGTTACGATTTTGTGTGACAATAGTAGTTTTGAAAAAAAGGTTATTACAGATAGAGACCTTAAGAAAAGGCAGAAAAGGAAAAAGTTGGCTCGCACCATACTTATATTGAATGTGCAGCCCATTGGACTGGAGCATTAAAAACATGGTTTGTTCGGTGGGGGTACTAACACCTAATGTGCCACACAAAAGGTATACATTCAGTTGAAGAAAATAAATGCAGGCGTTTATTTTAGTGTTTCTGTTTTGGATACTGACAAAATTTGAGCAACTATACCTCGATTGTCAGACCCTAAAATTTTGAAAGAATTAAAAGAGAGGGGCATTGTGTATTCAGATGTTTATGAAGAAATACCCATACAAATTTTATTAGGAGCCGAGTCAGTATGTTTAAATTTACAGAATTTAGACGTGAGTAGTATGTGGAACTTAACTCGCAAAATGTTCGAATATGCATGTACATACGAGTATAGATGTAGCTATGAATGTGCGTATGTGCATGTGTGTGCGTGTGTGTGCGTGTGTGCGCGCATGCGTGCGTACGTGCGGGCATATGTGCAGTTAGTGTTTCTACTGATGCATATAAAACTAGCCACACATGCCTGTACTTAACCAACCGAATGTAAATCCAACGAATACTCTTTAACACATTCTTATTACAAAGATTGATTGTTCACTGCACTAAAAAAATAAATAATTACATAGCATAAAGGTAAAAATGTTCTTTGTAAAAACTGACAGCTAATAAAATACCATACCTAGGTTTTAATCGTGGTTGCAATTTTGGTAGTTGATTAGTGTATAGTTTCTTCCTTAATGCGTGTAGTTCCTTTGCAGCACCAAAGCCATATACTGCAGATTCATAAGTCGCATAATTTGTAACTGAATCTTCACCACTACCAATAAACTGAAGATATGTTTCAACTGAATTTACTGTGCCTATAAATTAGTTCACTTTTAGTTACTAATAAATTGCAACACGAGGTACATATCTCCAAATTAATATGTACCAATTTAAATGCAATTATTATGTCTTAAGAAATAGAATGTTACATTGTATAATTGAAGGTTAAGATATAAAAGGTTAATTTAAGTTCATATCAGACATGAGAATGGAAGCAACTGCTTTGTATTCCAGAGGCAACATGATACTGCAGGTGCAAGACACAATAAACTATAAGGAAGCAGTTTATATAATTAAGATTACTAAGAATAAGACATTGTATGTTATCAAGAAGTAGCAGACATGAGATCTGCATTTCCCACAAGATGATGTGAGAGCAGGGATTACATAAATACCCTGAGGGGGCCATGATAATCAGTCAATCTCGAACTTAATAACTTTCACATTGTTGGTAGTTCAAGCTACTTACTGGTTATTATAACTTTTATTTAATTGTTAATCAAAATGTTAATGCATATAACGTACAAGTTGTTAAACCATTTTTGTAATTACTGTTTAAAAATGAAATTGATAGAAGTGTTTTTGGAAATAAAGACTTTTAAAAAGAACCTCACAAAGGCCGAAAACCTATCTGGCGCAGTCGGAACGGATTCCAGAAGGGCACTAGCAAATCCAAAATAGAAGAACTGGTGGCCGGGAATTTCAATTCTTTACTGGAAACAAAAACCAAACAATTGGACGAAGTACAAAAATCGACCGAATCCAATAAAGAAGGAAGGCTTATGGAACTGGCAGTCAAATTATTGTGAGTACCATAGTTCATTTTCTAACCATTTTTCAATTGCATATTGATATTAGCAAGTAAGAAACAAGAGAGTTTTATATACGCATTTTATGTACAATTATTATCACATTATATCATTACTGAAATAATTTACTCGGCATAAGTCTGAACTTTATTATAACAATTCTTTGTACAATTAATTGCAGCAATTATTATTGAAATAATTTATTCAGAGAATTTAAAACGTGATGAAATTATAGCCAAGGTTTATAAATATACACATTTATGTACAATTACTGCAACAATTAATTTTTAGACGCAATTATTCAGCAAAGTCTGAAATCGATGTAATTATAGTAGAAGTTTATAATTACATACAAAACAATACAATACTTTATGCAAGCTTTACTAAGGTAACAGAATAAATTACATTTATAAAGATGAAAACTGAAAACCTATTACGTTCATTTTCAAAGGTAAGTTAAAAACCAAACGCTTTCTGATTCGCTATTCATTTACGTAGATTCTGTTACTACTCCAACAACATCCTGTATATCTTACCGTTTTACAATAAATCGGAGTGTACCGTATAAGATTAATTTTATAAAATGTAGCAGGATGAATTGTAAGTAGTGACTTCTTTATAATTTGGTTGATGGTGCTTGTTGCACATTGATTGAAAGAAGATAATGTTAATGGACCAGTTGCAGAAGTCCAGAAGGTGTATGAGTATCGTGATTTGTATGTCAAGCGAGTTCGAGGAATAATTGCTGGTTCTGATGGCATGCAGCAAAGTGGAGTGCTCCTGGCACGAGCAGTCGATAGAGGAAAGCATCTTCAGAGGTGGTTTCATGGTAAAGAGCTGGATAAAAACCATTCCAGGTAATGACTTTTTTTAAAACTGTTATTGTGGTGTTTATTTGTAGTTTAAACTATCAGTGAATTTGGGGTGTATTTCTATGAACATAAAATTAAACTATTTATCTTTGCGATGGAAGGATTCAAAAATGTAAATAGGGGTATATAATATAGTTGTGCATATTTTGCATATGTAAGAGGTAAACGGGTTTTTTGTTAGGAATTTTTCAGTGCTGAGATTTTGCACGCATATACAGAAAGGTTTATACTGAGCTCAAAATTGACCAGGGGAAAGTAAAGTAAGGTTCTGGGATAGTCCCTTCTACTTTAAAATGAGCATATAAATATAGTCAAATCTGAAAATCTTTGTTGTATTAAAATGACGATATTTAATATTGTGGAGGAGCATTAAATATTTAACGTTGATCAGTTGTGTAAATATTGAGATTGTTGTGGTTTTCATTTTTATTGTTCAGAATAAAATAGGATGTATTTTTGGTTAGTCGGATTATTCTTTCTATTTTTTTATTTTTAAATAGAAGGGTGGTACTGAATTGTAGAGCAGATGAGCAGCCGCGGTGAGTATCCCTGAAGAAGCAGTGAGAAGCGCTAGCCGTGGGTGTCATTTATGGAGAGCATCTTCAGAGGGTACCTAACTAGAACATATCGTGATGATTAGAGAAGTTTTACAAGATCTTGGTCAGTGGTAACTTTAAAAAAGTTTTAGGGTGGATTGAGAGAGCTCGCAGGATTTTTATGACGCCTAATTTGTGGGCTCGATTTTTACAGGTAGATGCACAGTAATTTTATGACGAACCTATTACTTACACGACTGGGGGAAACATCCACTGACCGACATTGCTTAAGCCTCATGAGGCAGATTAGTTTCCCACCTGTGAACTAATCAACTATTAACTTGAATTAATTCGAAACAACTACTGACTAGTTGGCATAAGCTCATAAAATACGTCCATCCTGTGAATAAACGAAACTATTACAGTGAAAATAATTTGAAACGAAACTCATGTACTATAGTGGCAAAAGTACTCGGCCATTTGTAGATTTACGGAATGTTACAGTGCGAAAATTTATTTGCAAACGAAAACTTCTATTGATAGATTCATTCAGATTATAGTACTTCTACACTTAGAGTGTTGGAATGTTTATCAGCACTGATGGCAACGTAACAAACCTTCTATTTATTTTGCAATTCAAAGTTAATTCTTTCGAAATTATATCAGTATAATAGCTTCTATTACTTCACAGGGTTGGAAACTAATCTGCTCTGATGAGGCTTAACAAGCCGAAACCGTCGGTCAGTGGATGTTTCCTCCCCTGTGAAGTAATAAAGTTAATGTTTTGATAATGGCTATATAACTACTAGCTCGATTTGTATTTGTCAATAGCTCTTATTATTTTCATAAGAGTTTGTTTACAGATACATGTTATTTTATATACTATTTCTTATTGCGGACTGCAAATAACTTGTCTTTATATATATATATATATATATATATATTGTCGTGGATTCAAAGGGTTAAATTTGGGGTAAACAATAACATTTCAACCACCCTGTATAGAGAAAAAAGACAAATTAGTTACGCGCAAAATTTATTTAATTCATTTAGATATAAAAACGTTGATATTTAAAACACACGTAGTAATACACGTGGAGTGGAGATGACCTGTCAGCAATATCGATTTTCTATAACTCAAGTGGGGTTTTGAACGCGACAGCAAAGATGCATAAGACAGAGATAAAAAATTACAGGCGGGTTTTATGACGACACAGAATAGTATCATTGGTTGAGAACAGACAGTTTTCCAAACGTAGACAAACGCGACAGGTGGGAGTGATTTCGAATGCGTACGGCACGTAGACGGAATAAATTTCAGGAATATTCAAGTCGGTTGTATTAAAATTTGCAGAATTTTAATTTGAAAATAAGCTTTTCACGCGAAGTGTGTCCGGGAGGTAGCATGTTAAAAGATATAAATACTCTAGCTAAAGTAATACGGCTCTCTTTGTCTTCTTTGTCTTCTGGTCGCTTTTATACTACTTTACTACGATCGACCAACATAATAGTAGAGTTTTTGTTATGTGAGTATTTGATATGTTAATACTACAGTAAATAAAGTGCTAGCACGTTTAAATTATCAGTAGTGTCCTTCTATTTTATTACAGCAAAATACAAGTAGTGTATATTAAATTAATAGAGGTCTGGCTACTACTACAGTAAGCTACAAAATCAATAAATAGAAGTATAATATACGTGGGTAAGCATCACAAACAACTAGAATCGTATGCTGTTATGGAATGGTACTTTGAAACAAATTGCTTGCTCGCAAATGGGGTATCGTCTGTGAATCCGTTATGTATCACAGCGCATGGTCACGAAGCCAAGGTATTCTGGTGATCGTCGTCGAAGGAATGGAAGCCTGAAGCATTGTCCAGGTAAATTACTTCTAATTTCTGTTGTCTGATAAACTTTTGAAAAATTTTGGTGCTGTGGGAGTGAATTTTGTGGTCTATTATGGTTATATAAACTTATTGGAAAAGATACATGTACTGGACAATTTATTGGGGCTTAAATATTTAAAAAAGGTGTATTTAAAACTTACTAAATTTTATTCTGAATATAAATTAAATTGTAAAGAGTAAACGGGTCTATAACTTTTGTATTAATCTATGCAAGGTAAGAGGCATATACTAAATAAACTGGGTTATTATGAGCTCATCCTACTCCAATGTTCAGTCAATGTAGGGTAATATGTGGGGCCCATCTACTCGTATCTCATTAAATTTGTTTGCAAATAAGTAGAAAATCAAGGACTTTAAAAACATTTCACATTTTGAATTTGTAATAGTGTACCAAACTATTTTATACATGTGAATAATTTGTCTGTAAATAGCGGTAAATAAAAGATTGTAGGATTGTTGTATTATTTGGTGATTTTATTGAATAGTGTGCGAGTGTGTAGGAAGAATGGTTGTATATTTAGGTATCTGAGAAGAGACACAGCTGAACTAGCCAGGGAAGCTGCTGAAGATTTTTAAAGCAGAAACTAAGAGTAAGGAATTTTTATTTTGAAATTTTTGAATTTTTGTAAAATTTTATGTTGACCCTGGTGGGGCACGAATTTTAAAAGTAAATTTATGAGACTGTCCCGACTTCCAGGGCAATATATATATATATATATATATATATATATATATATATATAAGTGCACAATATAGACGTCGAACAAGAGTTTTTCAAAAAGAGGCAACAAAGAAGAATTCAGTTGCAGAGTGCGGAGAGAGGTGCAACATAGCAATATAATGCATTATTAACTTTACAGTAAGATACACAAGATATCTCTGATTTCTATGATATAAAATTCTTATTTTGATGCAGATTAACAAAACCCCAATTTTATAAAAAAGCACAACCTTACGGAGGTGCTTTAAACACAAGGTTGAATTTAAAAAAATGGCATATATGAAGAATTCGTTTGAAAATCGTCCTATTAATTTGAATATTATTTATATTGAATATTTTTAGTATCATCTTTGAAAACTTTTTGGTTTTTATGACCTTTGTGTAAAAAACTTTTGCAGCACATCCTAAGCAGAATTCGGGTTTTTGTAAAAATTTTAAGTTATATAAAAATGTGTAAATCAACTGCAGTCTCGCACTTTACCTTCAAATTTCTCCCGCAGAAACATCATCCCTAAATCTGCAATAATACTATCAAATCCACAAGCCGAGACGATATATATTCCCTTTTCTTGCGCTGCTGCGTTATATTTTAACTGAATCGTCTCCATATATTGTGGTTCGCCACTTACATCCACCTGATGGGTTCCTGTCTCCAGACAAGCTTTGATAACCGGTTCACCATAAAATCTGAACGGACCACAACAATTAATGACAACTTTTGCACGCGCAGTCATCTTTTTGAGCGAATTAAAATCGTACACATCTGCAGTTATTATAGGAATAGAAGATAAATCTTCGCCTGCAAAAATAACCTCATAACTTAATAACATTACTCACACGGTAATTACCAATTTGGTTCTGGTACTCTTGCAGAGCATCTTTAAGTCTTTTTTCGGAACGACCTGCAATGCCCCAGGTGTATGTTTGTCCGTTGAGTTTGGTAAGTTTGTGTAGCGATTCGATGCAATACGTTCCTGTAAAACCACTTGCTCCAAAAGAATAATATCAAGTTGATTATTCATCCTGGAATTATGTATGTTTGTGTTGTTTAGTTTAGGAGTGCCTTACCTTAAGCAATGCTGAATTAAAATGGACGCTGGAGAGTGTAGAACACAAAACAGAGACGTAAAGGTCAACCTATTAGTAAAACCGGATTACAGCACAGTTTAGTTTTCAGCTCCAAGTTCAAGAGTGATTGTTACATAAACTTTGTACTCTTTGAAAGTATGTAATAGCCCGACGACTATCTATTGCGCATTCAAGGCGAGCGGAATGTCTTATCATTCATGAATTGTAATGAGAAAGAGCAGCAAACCGACACAACAGTTTGTAAATCTCGTTCGTTGACCGTGTTTATTGCATTACACTTACAAAGGACGAAGCTGAAAGAAGATATTTCTACGTAAACAATGCGTGTAACTAAAGAATCATTTACATGTTCTTGTTTTCTGGCGCTTACAGATATTTTAGATACGATTCCTAATTAAATTAAAAATTAATAATTTAAGTGACTTGCTTACAGATTCGATACTGTAAGATAAGATACCATATAAACTATAAGTATTAGTTTAGTTATCAAATTTGGCAGATGATACCCAAAGTGAGTGTATTTTGAGCAGTCTTATCTCGGTTTAGTTTGGTAGTGGATGTCACACAAACATAACCAAGATAACACATGACCCGTTTCCTGTCAGACAATTATAACTTCTTCCGCCAAAAGTTCTGATGGACAATATCGTTTGAACCCTAATCGAATAAGAATTTGCTTCGTCATTTTAATTTCTCAATTAGAGTTAATGATACTTTTTCAACCATATACTGCATGTGATATAGAGAATGAATTAACAGCGTTCAGCAGAAAACAGTTTTGTGATATAAACACAGACATCTTAGATTTAGTTTTCTGCATTTTTGCGTAAGACAGCGAAGGTGATATGATATCTCAAGGAGTTGTTTGTAATAGGAAGACACTGCATTTCCTATGATTCGCTCTATTTTCTATACGTACATTTCGTAGAAACTCGACGGACCAGCTTAACAACGGCGAATGAACTTTGTCTCCCTTAATAAGTTTTGAAAGAAAACAAACATTTATTGATAAATTAATTAGAACGTCCGTTCTGAATGGACTTGCACCTTGAAGTTCTAGATTACTAGAACGCGTGCAATGGCTTGCACGTTCCAACGATCTAAAGAGCCAAACTCCAGGTTTAACCAAATTAGTAGGGTATTTAGTGAGGGACCAGACTAAGACAGGTCCCCGAAACGGGACAGCGGGTCTTTGGTACTTAGATTGGTGTGACTACTATGCCCAAGGTCCCTGGTTCAAATCCCGACACGGTCCTCTTGAAAAATGTTTGGCGAACATTTTTCACAAAAATATGCCCTCGTTCGGATGAGAGGTAAAATGGAGATCCCCTGTGAGAGTGTTGTCACGCACGTTAAAGATCCCTACCTTGCTTGCAACAGCTAGGATTCGGTAAAATTCAAAATTTTTAGGTAAAAACACTCGCTTCCTGGCCAATGTAGTACCTTTAGGTGGAGCATTGGAAAATCAAATGTAGGGGGTACTTAGATTCGCAGAGACTGTAGGAGTCGGTATGGCAACCTAAGACACACTACTGCGATGTGGAAGACAACGGGAAACCACCACATTAGATCCTAAGTACACAGTATACTTAAATTGTAATCAACATGATGACACTCTTTGGGATAAAAGATTCCGGAGTTAAAATAGTCTCTACATTTGATTTTCCAATACTCCACCTGAAGCTACTGCAACAACGGATACTAAATTCGTCGAAACCTAGCCTCAACTGACATAAGTTCTACCATCTAAAGCACGCATTTATAATACGTATATTAAGGTTGTCTTGCTCTAACTCACATAAAAAAATTTTCTATTTCTTTCTTTGTACTCTTTCTATATTTTATATTCCTACTACCAGTTTTCTGTATACTAGTCTAACCTGTATTCAAGATCTCCTTTCCTTTTTACTCCTTGTCAACAATCACGATTATCCCTAACTAGCATTTTCCCTCTCTCGACTATCGTCTATCTTCCTTCTATATGGGTAGTTAATCAATCTATCTTTGTTTATCATATGCCCGTTATACTAGTCCTTGAAGTAAACCACTTCTAAAACATTTCTCACTCCACCTTTTAAAATCGACGTCTATTCAAACATGCTGTCTCTCTCTTGTATCTACTAACTTCTGTCATTTGCTTTGTCCCCCAGTTGTTTTAAAATCAACGAATATCTAACCATATGATAACTTTTTATTTCATTCTAATACATGCTCAAATACTCTCTCTTTATTTAGTATCGATCTCAGCTTGTATCTTAACCTTCAATGCCATTCGTCGAATATGTTGTTGTTTGCGTTTGCTTATAACGATCTCGATCGTTTTGCTAGAAATCTTTGACGATTATTTTCAAGCTTCGTAAATTAATACCTAGAATGCTTTCAACGTTAAAAAATTCTATTGAGAATGTTTTATTTGCCTGCTCCCTCTTACAACCAATAACCGTAATAGCTATAGCCCTTTTTCTATCATTAAACTTTTTAAATTTATACAAATGTTCAAGTTATACACTAAATTACGATAAATTATGCACGCAAAGAATATTTACACTTAGAATATCTGTTATTTCATGAAAATCCTTCATCTTCCTTGATAACGGTCTTAGAATTATCGATTTCTACATTACAGAAAATTGAAAGCTTTCGGACTCCTATACCTACACTCTTATCTAAATAAGATGCACGTGTTTACATTGTACGTTATGGATCTACATTTCTTACGCTTATTATTTGTAATTGGTATTACAATTACTCTAAAATAAAGCAAAATTAACCCAGAAATCTAATAAAAATTCAACTTCCGACACTATAATTATGGAAAACGTTTCATCCTATAAATTTACAGATATATATATATATATATATATATATATATATATAAATGAATTATTAATAACGACCTTCTTTACGTGTACACATAGGGCACAAGCATTGGGTTTTATACGTATATCGCTTTTATGTTGGGTTATTCGTTGTTTAAGTGTTTGTTTGCTTTGCCCTACGTAACATTCATTGCAATCCAGACAATTGATCTTATATATGATATTTCTTTTATTTAAAATCGGAGTTTTGTCTTTAATTTTAGAGAAAAGGTAATTTAAGGTTAAAGATTTTTAGAAGTTATTTTTATGTTAAATTTATTAAATACGTTAGTTAGTTTTGGTGTAAGGTGTTCAATGTATGGAAGAGATTTAAATGTAACTGTAGTGTCTATTTGTTTATTATTATTATTTGTGTTGTTTTGTGTATTATTATCCATAATTTCTGCATTGTGGTTATATAAAAGACGTTTTATTAATTGTAGAGGATAGTTGTTTTTTATTAGGATATAAAAAAGTTTGTTTAAATTTTTTTGATAAAATGTATGGTGACTTATTGTTTTAATTCTGTTTTTTAGCGTTAAAATAAAATTTATTTATATTTTGTAAGAGTGATATGAGAAGTAATTTAAGTACCTACCAGAGTTAGTTGGTTTTTGATACCAATCTAATAAAATAATATTATTTGAATTTCTAATAACTAACGTATCTAAAAATGGTACTGCGTTTTTATTTTCTACTTCTACGGTAAACTGAATTTTTTCGTGATAACTGTTAAAAGTACTAAGTGTTTCCGTAATTTTATTTGCTGGTACAGATGTAATTATGTCATCAACAAATTTTTTTATGAAGGGTAGTTGAAAAGCAAACAAACACTTAAACAACGAATAACCCAACATAAAAGCGATATACGTATAAAACCCAATGTGCCCTATGTGTACACGTAAATACTAAAAAACATAAAATAGATTTTAACAATCCAATTATATTACAGATGGAAGACAAAAAATCAAAAAGAGAGTTTCTAGAAATGTGCCACATCTACCAACAAAAAAATACTATGAACAAAAGAACATATGTTAATGACTTAAATTGTATCTACACGTATCTTCTAAATATCAAAAATAAAAACAACCATACAACAACAAATTTATCAATGGATCTATAAGATAAATTTCTCTTAAATATATTACAAACAAAAAAACACACAGAAACACACACTACACACATACACACATACAGACTCATACATACACTCACAGTGTTACACGCAGGTACATACATAGTTATAATAAACATTTTTTAAGGTTGCCTTTTAATAACAATTTCTATCAAACTTTTGACTTTTATTTATTATCAATATTTTATATACATAATATTTTTACCTCTTGTTGTAATTTGGCGTTGTTATATACATTTTAAAAAATTTATAACGAAAATAACTTTTTATGTTAATTGCCAATTTTATTATATAACCTCACCTTAGTAAGTATAAAATATGATTTACTGTTTATTCATCAATTTTGTAATTGTAGTACCTTTGAAAAAGGATTAAAATAAATCCGAAAGCTCAGGTTTATAAAAAAGAGTTTTCTTAAATAATCCAGCCGACCTAAAACCCACAATATTTTTGGAAAATTATATATATATATATATATATATATATATATTGCCGTGGAACTCTCGGGATTCTCAGTAGTAGTTTCGAAAATTAATTTATACAAAAATCGAAAATTTCACCAAAAATAAAAAAAATCAAAGAAAAAAAATAATTTCTTACCCCGATTCCAGCTTCCTCGGTTGGATTGCTTTCTTTAACTGCTTCCGGCTAGCTCAGTTGGACCTCCTCTGGGATACCTAGATTTACTATTATGCTTTGCATCGTTCACGCACACTCTCAATAAAACCACAAAATACAACAATCATACAATTTTTTATTTATCACTATTTACAAATAAAATTCACTATTATCCACATTTCAGTGATCAAGTTACACCTCAATAAATCTTATTTTGTAATGTCCTGTATTTTAATTTAAATTATCCAACACATAGAATGTAACCGGAGTAAATGGGCCCTGATTAATATCTTATTTCTCATTCTTTCTTTATAATTTATTTTAAATCTACGTAAACTCTGGAGTATGGTGAGCTCATGATAACCCAGTTAATTATGCATAATGTATGCCCTTATACTTCGCATACTCTTACAACAAACAAAAAAAAACAAACCCATGTACTATTTACAAAATTTAACTTCTTGATGGAGCGTTAATAAGCTTTATATACACCTTCACATTTCTATTTAAATACCATAATAAAGTTAGTTATACGTATTATTTTCAATACGCAAACAATGCACAATACCTTCAAAATTCACTCTCATACGTCACCCAATATTCATAGTTTCATAGTTTATAACAACACAATTTTAAAGCGTTACCTGGAATTTCTAGAAGTTCTCTGCTCAGTTGACGATGCCGTATATTTGCTTCTTTCTGTTCTGCAGGCCGCTTCTAGCTATTAGTAGAAGAACCCCATTTAAGTTGAGCTGCTTGCGCTGCCTTCACGGTGTATCCAATTTCTAAATCCAAATTAATTATACTTCTTTCATAATTATTTAATTTAATCCACGTTACATAACGTCACTACACGAGCTTGTTAAAAAAATATATGTGACACCTCAATAAATTTCAAACTTGGCACAATTCGCGTACAAATTATGAGGCTAACACCGTGCTATATAATTTAAAATAATTTTTTATACTTACAAGCTCGTGGTAACTTTCGTACGTAGTCTGAAGCGATCAAAATACTAAGGGCATGATGTTTAAAAGACAGCCGTACTAATTCGCCTCGAGTATTTAATTGGTTCGACTGTAACCACCTGGCCACTCTTACCATGAAAAATCTACTTTAAAATAACACGTTCTTAAAATTTTGCTCCAACCGATTTCTAAATCCTCGAAATTCAGCGCGTCGTTACGATATTTTTTGAAAATTAATATTCAATATTCCCGTGTCTTGTCTGATGTGTGACTAACGATATCGACCAATAGTCTAAGCATTGACGTTTTAGAAATCCCGCCTATACTAACGCTGTCCCTTGCTTATGCATATTCTACGTCTCTTTCTAACTTTGTTTGAGTGGTAGAAATAGATATTCCTGACCATCTGCTATCTAACCCACGTGGACGTGCTTTAAATAACCCCTTATTAGTGTTTCATGCGAAAACATCCGACCGTTACCCGATATTCTTTAAAACTTGTTTGTTATCTATAAAAATAAATGGATCTTGACATTTAGAAACTTGCAGGTGTTTAATGTTAACGAACGTTTTAAATAACATTTCTACGAGTTGGATTTTCAGCGTATTTCAACCCAACCGATATATTTGTTTGTTAGCAACGCGTGTTATTGATTTTTACACGCTTTTATGCATATTATACGTAAATAACCGTTCAATTAAACTCAATTAAATTAATAAATTAATGGCATTGGCCTCTACAATTTATTTCTTTTGCAAATCTACTAAATTTTAATCATCATTTGTAAAATTTTGTTAATACCTGTTACTTAAAAATGAACTAACTGGAATAAATTTTGCACGTAAATTCTGGTTGTTTCCTTTATACAGGGTGTTTTGAAATTATTTTGTTTATACGTAGATTTAGCCCTTTAAAACCACTACAATATATATATATATATATATATATATATATATAAAATTGTGGATTCAAAGAGTTAAATTTGGGGTAAACAATACAATTTCAACCACCCTGTATAGAGAAAAAAACAAATGATTTACGCGCAAAATTTATTTAATTCATTTAGGGAGAACGGACGTGTATTGACGTAATTTTATAATTAATAATGGTATGTTCGAAAGTACATAAAGAAAAACAGTTTTAAAGCAAATAGAATACGCATAATTAATATTAATTAATTTTAATCCAACAATTAAGAGCATAAGAAAACTCATTAGAGTAAGAAAATCAATAATTCCTAGGCAAAAGGTTTCTTTGTAACACGCAAACGTCAGTTTATCGGATACGACGAAAAGTAAACCCTAAGAATTGTTGTGTTAAACGTTCGATAATTAACAAACACCTTCATTTTTAAAAGGTTACATTCGTTGAAATTATGAGCATATTAAGACAGGACTTCATAGAAAATATTTTCAACCGTCAGTTTGGTGTGAACAAGCTAACAAAGTTCCTAAAGAGCAAGGGAAATGCAAGATAGGTTATATACTACAGATAGAGACAGGTATAAAAGCATTGATATTTAAAACGCACGTACTATATCCACGTGGAGTGAAGATGTCAGTAATATCGATTTTCTATAACTCAAGTGGGGTTTTGAACGCGACGGCAGGCATGCATCAGACAGAGATAAAGATAGTTTAGGCGGGGTCTTATAATGACACAGAATAGTATCATTGGTTAGAACCAACACTTTTCCAAACGTAGACAAACGCGACAGGTGGGAGCGATTTCGGTTACGTACGGCACGGAGACGGAATAAATTTCAGGAATTTTCGAAACGGTTGCATTAAAATTTGTAGAATTTTAATTTGAAAATAAGCTTTTCGCGTAAAGTGTGTCCGTGGGTAGCATTTTGAAATGATATAAATACTCTAGCTAAATTATTACGTTTCTCTTTGTCTTATCTTCGCTTCTATACTACTGTACTACGATAGACCAACATTATAGTAGAGTTTTTGTTATGTAAGTATTAGATATGCTAATAATACAGTAAATATTGTGCTAGCACGTTTAAATTATTAGTAGTGGCTTTCTTTTTATTAGCGCGAAATACGTGTAGTGTATTAAATTACTAGAGGTCTGGCTACTACTATACGAAGCTAGAAAATCAATAAATAGAAGCATAATATACGTGGGGTAAGCATCTCAAACAACCAGAATTGTATGCTTTTATGGAATGGTACTTTGAAACCATGCGCTTGCTTGCAATTGGGTTTTCATGTGAATTCGCTAAGTATCACAGCGCATGGTCACGACGCCAAGGTGTTCTGGTGATCGTCGTCGAAGAGATGGAAGCCTGAAACAATCTCCAGGTAATTTATTTGAAATTTCTGTTGTCTGATAAACTTTTGTGGAATTTTGGTAATGTGTGAGTAAATTTTGGGGTTTACTTATGGTTATATAAACCTATTGGAAAAAGATATATGTACTGGACAATTTATTGGGGTTTAAATATTGGAAAGAGGTGTATTTTAAAACTTACTAGATTTTATTCTGAATATAAATTGGGTTGTAAATGGTAAACGGGTCTATCAATTTTGTATTAATTTATGCAAGGTAAAAGGCATATACTAAATAAACTGCGTTATTATGAGCTCACCATACTCTAGTGTACAATCAATTTAAGGTAATATAAGGGGCCCATCTACTCATATTTTACTGAATTTGTTTGATCATAATTAGAACATCAAGGACTTTAAAACATATCACATTTGAGTTTGAAATTTGTGTATCAAACTGTTTTTTCTATTTATATACTTGTGAATAATTTGTCTGTAAATAGCGGTAAATAAAAGATTGTATGATTGTTGTATTATTTGCTGATTTTATTGAATGGTGTGCGAGTGTGAAGGAAGAATGGTTGTATATTTAGGTATCCGAGAAGAGGCACAGCTGAGCTAACCAGGGAAGCTGCTAAAGATTTTGGAAGCAGAAATCAAAGGGAAAGCAATTTTTTTTCAAAGTTGTGCATTTTTGAAAATATAATTTTAATAACATTGGCAAAGCAGTAAAACCCTTAATCCCCAATTACAGCAATCTTATGACAGCCCAACGCTAGGGCTCGATGTTAAAGCTTTGTCCCAGCTTCGTTCAAGGATTTTTCTGAACTACCACAGCAATATATATATATATATATATATATATATATATATATATATATATATATTGCTGTAATATCCTTACTGCGCGACAATAAAAATTGTTTAATCTTTTTTCTTTCTACTACCTAACTGTTTAAATGAAACAATCTAAAGATTACACAATATAATAATTGATAATATGTACAATTTTATGTAAATTTAAAATTTAGCCCCTGAATAGAACATTAACATTCACCAAATTTATAATTTCCTGAAAGCTAGCAAAAATATCTTTATAATTATTCTTAAGTACCTTTCGAACGTTCAAAGATGCTTTTCTTATTTTCAAATTCTCAAATGACCTTTTTGTTGACTCTTACAGATATATAATATATAGCAAATAATAAAATTGAAACAGTCTTTAACAAGTAAAAATATTTAAGTTCTCTTACCTGCGTTTTCCTTGCTTGTCTCTGGAATTGCCCCATATTATCTGTGGTCAGCACCCCTTTATTGTTACAGTTCGACTTGCTTCACATGATTGGCCAGAATGATGGATTAATGGTTGCTTGTATTTTTTCCTTCGGATTTCTGGAGTAACTTTAAGTATCTTCACGTTTATTTTATATTTCCATGTAATAATCTAAGACCAATTTTCAGGCGTATTATTTAAATATGCATTTAGAGTATTTATTCAAAAATACATTTAAATTTCTATTCGGACTTTTTTTCGGAGCTTTTAATCGAACCTTTAATCGGATCTTGTTCAGACCTTTAATCAAAGCCCTAAATGGTTAAATATTAGTATAAAATTTAATTAATAATTTCATCTTACGTTTACGCGTAGAACGGCTATTTCTTGTCTCACAATTTGGCACTTTCAATCTTTCACTTTTACTAAATTATTGACTTTTTACAAATTGTCACTGGTACATAAATTTTCACTTAAATCGACGTGAATCGTGCCTTGCTGGGATAGACTGTCTATTTTCGAGTTTATTATCGTATTTATAAGCTCCACCCTCCAACGTTCTAATTGGCGTGTTTGTCGATCAAGACTTGTACTTGGCGCCTATCTTTTGTAGAACCCGGTATTTCTCAAAATTCCCTGGTTTAATTCTTGATGAAATGCTCTGCCGATCACGTAAGCGTTCTGTATATCACAGTGCAAGATTATCCTAATGAGAGGATGAGATAGTGATCTCTTAAAGAGTGCTCTTTGAGTTTCCCTTTATTATAGATCTCCGCAATACTTTTATTTGTTTGTCGACTGATTTCGAATACCTTCAGAAGTTGCTTCTATTTAAACGTAAAGCTTTAATTGTACAAATAACTATAAATGTACAGAGTTATTTAACAGATGTACTATTTTAAATTTAAAGAGACCTTTCAGTCAAATTTAACTGACCACTTTAATAATAATAATCTACTAAAAAACGTTCGCTTGACAGCCAAGCCTACCTCACAACAGTATATTTTTAGAATTTCCAAATATCCATTGCAATTTTGTCACGTACTTTATATTGGTGTCGTTTATAGTCCAAAGCTTATTGTATAACGAACCGCCTGTTGCTTATTTGTTATTAAAAATATGTTGGATTTTTCCGCAAATGTAATTTTCCTGGTCACGTATTTATTTTCTAATAATGACGTATTAGAATGCGTTTACTTATTCATGCGTTGCCATTTTTGAGGATGTTTTTAAATAGCCAGAATGTCAGTTTGTTTATCTTTACCGATTACGTGTTTATATTGATGCACTTTGTTACGTTTAAAACCTTATCTTCATTAGTTTCTTTCCAATTCTGGACCTATAAATTTAACTTAAAACACATTATACGACGTACACATTATTATTTTAGTTAAATGGTGTCCGATTATTGTAAAATGAGCTTTTTTCTTGTGCATTAAATGAAATATAACTTATATACATTATGCTGGCTCTTAACCTTTTTAAAAATAGTCGATTTACTACTATAATTGGTGGAATTATTTGTTTTTCTTAACGTTAAAACTATTTACATTTATTTTACAACTCTTATGACCTACTCTACCCTTAAACTACCTTCTTATCATAGCAATATATATATATATATATATATATATATATTGCCGTGATAAGGAGTTGTTTAAGGTGTATTTGATAGCAAAGGTCGTGCAGAAATTAGAAATCATAATAGGAAGCAGAAAAATGCATTTACTTAGGAGAAAATTGAGTAATTATGATAGTTTGTATATAGTAAGCAGTCAACACCCTGTATATAGAGTATAAGAAGTTTTAAGCGACGCAAATAGACACATCTTAGGACAAGAAGACGCTTAGTTAGCATAGAAATAAGTAATACATGCATTAAGTAAATAACGAATATTTAACACCCTTTATATAGAGTTTTAGTTAATTTAGGTAATGCAAATAACGATATTTTCAGTAGAAGGACGCGTATTTATAAGTGAGCTTAATAAATGTAATTGGACACGCATTCAAAAGAATTCCAATCAGTTATGACAATACGGAGATAAGAAATAAAGCTTAAAGAAGCGTAGTGTAAGTGCGTACAATCAATTAACAATTTTGATAAGTAAAGGTGATTAAAAATTGCGTAAATAAACAAGCATATATGAAAATTGGAAGTCGGATTGCATCAGATATTTGTGTATAATATGGAAAAGCGATAATATTTCTTAAAACACCGCATGGGCTGATAACAGAGCAGCTGTAAGCAAACAACAATTACTTGAGAGGACGAGAATGTTACATCAGAAACTACTTTAAATAAAAAGACTTGATTGGTTAAGATTGGCGACGGGCTTGTAAGCCATGCCCACAGACGAAGTGGGATATCAATTATATATTAACAGCGACATGATAACGAGCTCAGTTCTCAACTCAACAAAGGCCGAGGTGCGTCACTTTGAACCTAAGTGCGACGCGTAAGAATAAGATTTGAAAGTAAAAATTGTTTAAGTGACAGATAGTGCGACGAAGATGAAAATTACTATTGCCGATTAAACGTAAGTAGATTTTGGGGAATTTATTTAAGCTAAAAGCTCTGAGTCCGGGGAGAATAAATTCTGGGTCTGAGGCCGGTGAGAATAAATTACGAGTCCGAGTCTGAGGCCGGTCAGAATAAAGTTATAAGTCTAAATGCATCGACAATAATTCGAGGGAGATAATAAGTCTAAGTTTGAAGACAATAATTCAAGTAATATAATAATTTAAATGATATTTTGAGGCTGTGTGTGGATAGATAATATTTGAAATGGGTATATGATAATTTTTTAAAACGAGGTTATTGATCCAAATAGATGGTATAATGCATGGAAAATTCTAGTTGATAATAGATGCGTCGATAATTTTGGTTGCGAGAAGGAAATAACGAAGTAAGCAGACCAGGTTAGATCTTTTAGTTTTAAGACATTATTTTTCTATTTGAATCTAAATATTGAATATTGAATTTGTTTAATTAATATAAATTGTGACGGAGTCAACAACGAACTTGCATCCGTAGAAAGTACGTAAAATGATAAAGGGGTTTTGAACGTTCCATGCTTCTTTTTATAAAAACAATAGGTTTCTTGGTGACTTTAGATTGATTAAAAAGCATATGATTTTTGAGATAAATAAGATTTACAACATTAATTGATTGAAAAGTGCATTTTAAATAATTTAGAAAACCTGTACATAATATTTGTTTTCATTATATAGAATTGAATTAACATCATTTTATAATTCAAGATAAAAGCTAGTCGAGGCCAAATGATAAAATTTATGGGAGTGTAATTTGATAATTTAAAAAGCGAGGAGGAGTCAAGTAGAATACGCCATTGATATTGAGTAAGGCTTTATCACATAAAGTTTTGTTATTGGTCGACACATTGGTCGGTCCACGATAAAATCCTGTTAAATCCAGTAAATTCATAGCATATTTAAAATGGTACCCAAGCCCGGGGCACGATAATTCCTGTGTGTTCATAGAAATATATATATATATATATATATATATATATATATATATAGCCCTGGAACCTGGGACAACTAAAGAACAGTCTCTGGATTCTCTATTAAAATTCGTGCCCCACCTGGGCCAAACATAAAATTTGCAAAAATTTAAAATTTCTTACCCTTTTATTACGCTTTCAATTCTTCTTTGCTTCCCTGGCTAGCTCAGCAGTCGGCCTCTTCTTGTCCTATATTTTCATTCATACCTCTTTCACACTCACACACTATCAAATAAAAAATTCCAAAATAATACGACAACCATACAACTTTTTATTTACACCTATTAAGAGTTAAAGTATATTTACACATGTTTCCAAACAGTTTGATACAATAATTCTCAGCTCAATATATTGTATGTTTTAAAGTCCTTAATTTTTAAAATATATTTTAAACAAATTCATTTAAATATGAGTAGATGGGCTCCACATGTAACCCTAAATTGACTTTACCCTGGAGTATTGTAAGCTCACTATAACCCAGTTTTGTTTGTATATGCCTTTTAAAACTTTGCATTAATTAAACAAATTTACAGACCCGTTTACCCTTTACAACACAATTTATATCCTGAATAAATTTTTCAATATATTGTAAATACACCCTTTATCAATACTCCAAATTAGTCAATTATTCTGTACATGTATCTTTTTAAACAAGTTTCAAAAACCCATAAATATGCCACAATAAAAAGTGAACCACACAACACAAAAATTCTACAAATGTTGATATAACAGAAATTTTAAATAAATTATCTGGAAAATTCTTCATTCTTCATTCCCGTCGGCGATGGTTACCAGAAAACCCCTCGGAGTTGCTTTACCATTTACTAAGCTGCTTACCTGCCTCTACCATCTGGTATCTCTGCCATCTAATCTCTTCGTCTCACAGTACTATTCTATACCCATATATCATGCATCCATTTAATAATTTTAGTTGTAGTAACCAAAGCTTTTTTTTAAATGCGCACAAACTTGTACGTTAATAATTTGAGATCCGCTACTACAGTTTATACTTTCACTTACTATAATAACGGTAGCTGTACTTACATACACAAATTACTAACCAAAAGCTTTCTTATGTTGGTCTGAATAGGTATTCAGCACTTGTTTGAAGTAAAAGAGAAGAGAGATTCAATATATTTGCTTGAGTATTTATATTATCTTGCAAACCCCCTACTGGCCGCGCTTTCTTTGAAAAGCTTATTTTCTAAAGCGGTTTCTAACAATTTTGAGCATAACCGTCTCTAAATTCGTAAAATTTTCCCGTCTTACGTGTTGTATACTTCGAATTCGCTTTACAATCTTCGCGTGTGCGTCCGTTCTCAAACTGTTGTTTCTCATCCAATGACAAAATTCTCGGCCGTCACAAACTCCGCCTAACCACTATTCATCCTTGTTCTATGCACGTTTGTTGTCTCGTTTCAAACCCTACTTGAGTTACAGAAAATCGATGTCGTCGGCGTCTTACATCAACTCCACGTGTATGTCTTACGTGACTCTCAATCCCGACGCTTTTATATTTGTCTCTCTATTTGTTGTATTTTACCAATCGTTCATTTTATTCGCTTCTTAAGATGTTTGTTACCTTAGTTGTTTATGCAGCTTGCCGCTTGAAAACAATTTCTATGAAATCTTATATTAACACATGCTCAACTTCTTTGTACGTAGCTTTTAAACAAGCAGGTGTTTTTGTTAATTATCGAGCGTTTGAAAATAACAATTCCTCGATTGCAACTTCTACGTATCTGATAAAACTGAGCGTTGACTTTTAAAACAAATACACTTGCCTGGGAAATTATTGATTTTCTTATGCAAGCACGCTTCCTTTTGCTTATATGTGTTTGATTAAACTAAATTATGAGGCTTTCTTCTTTCATGTAATGTTAACATTCCAATTATTAAATATAAAAATACCCTAATATTCGTCCGTTTTCTCTAAATGGGTTAAATTAATTTGGCGCGTAAATAATTTGCTCTTTTCTATATACATGGCTGCTTAAATTTTATTGTATTCACCTAATTACCTTTTGAATCCACAACAATATATATATATATATATATATATATATATATATATATTGCTATGCTACTGGAATTATCGTGCCCCTGCGTTGGGCTGTTATATTAATATTGCTATCAACTCTAAATTATTATACGCGCTCCATCATTTGCGCGACCATATTAATATTACTATGAATAAACAAGATTGTAATTATCTCCTCCGACGTTGGGCTGTCTTATTAATATTGCTATCAATTCCCTCCAGAAACTTAACTGGATTTTATCTTGAACCAACCTTGTCAACAAATAACAAAATTCGATATGATACCGCCTTACTTGTTATCAGTTTCCTATTCAACTCGTAGCTCCTCCTTGAACTATTTAAATTAACAAATTACTCCCATTGACTTTATCTTATGACCTCGACTAGCATTTATTTGGAATTATGAAATTCAGTTAATTTCGATTTTATATAATGATCAATAATAATTGTCCATACTCCCCGCCTTGAACGAGTGCTCAAACGCGTTCAATGTAATAACAATAAACAAAATTAATGCAATTAAAGTATATAAACTTATACCAAATTTATTAACTCATAGTAAACAGTACTTGTAAACAAGCACTCATCACACAATAATAGGTAATGGACACACTTTTGAAATACCACGTTTTAAATATCCACTGACTGTTTTAATCGTAACCACACGCACAACATTATCGTTTCCAGGATGAGTTTCTGAAATTCTGCCCAGCAGCCATTTGCAGGGAGGTAAATTGTCATTTTTTACTAATACAAGTACCCCTGGTTGCAATTCACAAACCCCACGTTTCCAATTGCGACGTTGTTGTAAATCGCACAAATAAAATTTAGACCATGATTTCCAAAAGTTCTGATGTAACTGTTGAATTAATTGATATCTTGATAATGAATTAAGTTTCACATCTTCGGAAAACAACGGATCTGGCACAGTATTAATAGCTTTACCGATTAAAAAGTGAGAAGGCGCCAGGGATGCATAATCATTTGGATCGGATGACATTGCGTAAAGTGGCCTGGAATTCAAGGTTGCCTCAATCTGTACGAGTAATGTATAAAACTCTTCATATGTTAAGATTGTCTCCCCGATCACGCGGTATAAATGTGCCTTTACAACCTTGACATTACTTTCCCATAACCCACCAAAATTTGGTGTACTCGGAGGTATGAAATGCCATGTGATTCCTTCTTGTGCGCAGGAACTAGCTATAATATCTAGATTATTTTTAATAAAGTCAAACAAAAGTTTCAATTCTTTATATGCACCGACAAAATTTGATGCATTGTCCGAATAAATGTGAGTTGGCTTTCCCCGACGGGATGCAAATCGTCTTAACGCTGCTATAAAAGCTGCAGTCGTTAAGCTCGTAACTAATTCTAAGTGAACGGCTTTCCTAGTAAAGCATATAAACAAGCACATATAAGATTTGTATTGCTTTGAATCACGGCCCTTTCCGTCCTTCAAGGTAATTGGACCAGCATAATCTAGACCTGTAATTGTAAAGGGGCTTGAAACATTTACACGAGTTTTTGGTAAATCGGCCATAATTGCACCTACTGGAGTTGGTTTACATCGAAAGCACCTTATACAATTTTTTACAATACTCTTTGCAATAGACATGCCAGATATAGGCCAATAATTTTGGCGAACCGTATATAAAAGAAGTTGCGGACCTGCATGCTGCAATTTTGCATGTTCGTGCTCAAAAACTAACCGAGTAAATTGATGGTTGCTGCCTAGCAGGAGTGGATGTTTTCATTATAACTCAGCGATGAGTTTTTTAATCGTCCACCCACGCGTAACAACCCATTTGAATCGACAAACGGTGCTAACGAAGACAATCGATTTTTACCTTTAACATCTTTCTGAGAAAGGATCATTTTGACTTCTTGTGCAAATGTCTCGCCTTGGGCTAATTTCACTACCTTATTTCTACTCTCACTTAACTCCAAGACACTTAAAAAAACCAGTTTCTTTGTTTGGACTTCTAAGATTATGGATAAATCGACAGCAATATGCCACCACTCGAATTAATTTTGAATAACTAGAAAATCGTGAAAATAGATCGAAAGGCTCATTAATAGTTGTGGTAAGTGTTTTCTGCTTTGACCTTAGTTCCGGAAGATCACATGAATCACTGAGTTTGAAAGGATCTGGCTGATAATCGTGGAGTTGGAGAAAGGAGGGTCCCTTCCATCATAAGTCGCAATGGTCAAGCTCATCAGGTTGTAATCCTCGTGTAGCTACATCTGCAGGATTTTGGTTCGTACTTACATAATTCCATCTACTAATATCAGTCAGGTGTCTAATCTCAGACACTCGATGGCCGACGAATACTTGAAGTTTACTTGGGCAAGTATTTATCCAATGTAAAACAATTTGTGAATCACACCACAGATAATAATCAATATTGTTAGTCAAAGAATCTTGGACAGAATGCATCAACTGAGCCAGTAAAAGAGCGCCGCAAAGTTCGAGTCTAGGTACTGTAATGATTCGTAAAGGAGCAACCTTTGTTTTAGCACATAGTAGTTTTACATATATTTCATTGTTGGAATCAATAGTTCGTATATAAATTACTGCGCTATACGTGTCTTTGGACGAATCGCTGAATCCATGAAGTTCCTTTACAATGGGATCTCTGCACATTACGAATCTTGGAATGTGTAGTTCATTGAGCTTATTTAAATTTGACCGAAATTTGTACCATTGTATTGATAAATCCGGAGGCACTTCTGTGTCCCAATCAATTTTTATTAACCAAAGCCTTTGCATCATTAATTTTGCAATAATGGTGCAAGGACTGACTAAACCTAGTGGATCATATATCCTTGCAATAACCGATAAAATTGATCGCTTCGTACTTGCAGAATCTGATTTTTCAATATAGACGGCATAAGATAACAAATCTTGTCTGCAGAACCACTGAATTCCTAAAGTTTTTATGCTTTCATTATCCCCTAAATTAAGGACTGATAATGAATCGGAATTGTCATAAAATGTCTTTAAAATAATTGGACTATTTGAAGCCCATTTTCGTAATTGAAACGTAGCTGTTTTTAGTATATTGCTAATTTCTTTGCAAATTATAATTGCTTCATTTTCATCGGAAAATCCTGTAATCAAATCATCGACATAAAAATCCCTTTCAATAATTTTTGAGGCTTTGGGAAAGTCGGCTTGATTTTCCAAAGCTAACTGTTTGATGCAACGTATAGCCAAGTACGGAGCACTAGTCGTGCCGTACGTTACAGTATTTAGATGATAAACAGATAAATCCTTTGAAACTTCGTTTCTCCAAACAATTTGTTGGAGGTATCTATCATCTGGATGAACAAGAATCTGCATATACATTTTGGCAATGTCTGCAATGACAACAAAAGGGTGTTCCCGAAATCGAATTAAAATTTCAAAAATGTTGTTTTGTATGGGTGAACCAGAATGCTGGATATCATTAAGTGATATACCATTACTACTAGGGGCCGAGCCGTTGAAGACAACTCGTAATTTTGTTGTTAAACTGTTCTCTCGCATTATTCCATGGTGCGGTAGAAAATAACCCATTTTATTACCACCCAACTCGTTAGATATAGTCATATGCCCTAAATCGCTATACTCGTTCATAAAAGACACATATTCCCTTTTAAATAGAACATTTTTTTGAAATCTTCTTTCTAATTGTAACATGCCCTTTATTGCAAAGGTTTTCGAATCCCCTAATTCTGGAGAAAAATCTTTTAACGGAATTCTCACTACAAACTTCCCATTATTGTTGCGAAAAACGGTTTTTTTGTAAAATTCCTCACAATCCCTTTCATCTTTTGAAAAATATACCTTCTGCTTGGGTTCTTCGATGACCCAGAACCTTTGCAAATCATTTTCAATGGATTGTGTCACAAAACAGCACTGAATAGTTTTTATCGGATGAGATAATACCCCTGATGCTACATAACCTAGAACTGTATTCTGAAGAATAGGTAGATTTTTTCCTAAAAAATCTTGCAATTACTAAGCAGCGTCCAAAACAAATTTGCACCAATCAACAAATCAATGGGTTTACTTACATGAAAATTTGGATTGGCTAATTGAATGTTTGGAGGAATATTCAAACTCAAAACATTAAAATCATAAGCTGGGAGGTTTCCAGTAATTTGTGGGACAACGAAACAAGAAATCGTAGATTTAAATCTATTATACAATGAATGAATCGTAATCTCACATTTTTTGCTTAAATTGGAAGCAATACTATTAATCCCAGTTACACAAATGTTTGTGTCTTGTTGTTCTAAATATAGTTGTTTGCACAACTTGGCAGTCACAAAACACGATTGGCTTCCAGAATCCAAAATAGGTAAGGCTTTATGTGCCTTCCCATTTTTGTCACACATAAAAATTTCTGCTGTTGACAACAGAACATAATCCAAATCTGAATTTGTAACAAAGGAAGCAACTTCAGCATCAAAATTGTGATTTTCATTGGAATTCGAGACTGAATTTGTCAACACTGTTGAAGCTGAAGCGGCGGGACTGGTTAAAGTTGCATCCGCGTTTGTAATTGGTTTAGCGGAATCAACAGGATTTGCAGGCTGTCCGTGCAATAAACTACTGTGCCGTTTATGGAAAATTTTGCAACCTCTATGTTTACACTGCCTTGTAAAATGCCCAGTACATAAACAATTACAACATAATTTTAGGGATTTAATCTTATCCCATCTTTCGGGAACAAAAAGCTTTAAAAATTGTTTACAATCGTAAATTACATGCGATTCCTTGCACAAGTTACATGATCTTTGTGGAGTGTTATTAACTACCAATGAAAATTGCTTAGACCGTTTTTTATATTCTTTATATTCTTTGGTTTCACTACTATTTAATTCTAGTGTTTCCAAGCAATTGGCCCGATTTTGCAAGAATTCAAAAAATTCCGATAATTTTGGCAATTGGTTGTCTTTTTTAAAGCGTTCCCATTTGAATAAAAATTATCTTTCCCCAATTCAGGATTACATTTAAATCATTGCCATTACCCTATGGACTACCATTAACTTATGCACCCCAATTTATTGTCGTTTCATATCAGACTTATTACTTCTTATTTCCTCAAACTTAGAATAGAATTCTTATTATCATTGTCCTCTGACTTGAAATCGTAGTTTATTTTCTTCCCTTACTCAAACTGTATTATTTTTCCCCAGACTTAGAAATTGTAGTATGTTTCCCCGGACTTCGAAATTGTAGTCTATTTTCCCCGGACTTAGAATTTGATTTTTCCCCGGACATAGAAGTCGTAGTCTATTTCCCCCAGACTTCGATGCCCTATTATTTTTATGTTTTAGTTTAAAATAAATTCATTAAAATGTACTTACGTTTAATCGGCAATTGTAGTTTTCATCTTGGCACTTATTTTATCTTTCACTTTTAAAATTATTACGTATTACTTTATTTCATAGCGGCGCACTTCGGCCTTTGTTGAGTTGCAAACTGACCTCGTTATCACTGTACCTGCTAATATATTATTGAATTCCCACTCCGTCAGTATATACGGTCTACAACTCGTCGCCCATTTATAACCAATCAAATAATTACATTTAAAGCAGTTTCTGATGTAATTCTCCATGATTCCCAATAATTGTAAGTTGGTCGCAGCTGTCTTCGTTATCAACATGCGGTGTTTTGATAGATCTAATTGCTTTTCCATAAACAACTGATGCAATTCGTCTTTTAATTTTCATATTTACATGTTATTCACGCAATTTTTAATCTGCTTTCTTATCAAAAATGGTTAGCTATTTGCATGCATTTACCTATGCTTCCTGAAGCTCTATTTCTATCTCCGTATTAATCTAATCGTTTGGAACTCTTTTGAATGCGTGTCTGCTTACACTTTATTATATTTACATATAAATGTACGCGTACTTCCACTGAAAAATATCATTATTTGCTTTATCTAAATTAACTAAAACTTTATCTACAGGGTATTAAATATTTACTATTTACCTAATGCATGTGTTCCTTGTTTCTACGCTAACTATGCGTCTTCCTATGTTTATCTGCGTCGCTTAAAACTATTTATACTTTATATACAGGGTGTTGACTGCTTACTATCTATAAACTATCTCCATTTCTTAATTCTTTACTAAATAAATGCAGTTTTCTGCTGCCTATGGTAATTTCTCATTTCTAAACGACCTTTACTATAAAGTACACCCTTAAACAACCCCTTATCACAGCAATATATATATATATGTATATACATGAAAATAGGTAGTAGGGAATTATAGGCACTTCTACTATATCCATCTATATTTCACCTACTATGTATATATGGAAGAGACTGGCACGATGTTGAATAAAAACAAGAAGACGTAGATAAAGAGTTATTTTAATTAATTATGCACATGTATGTATTAAAGGAAACTTAAACATTTATTTTCCTCTCTGATGCTCAGACTGTAGTAGTACTTTATGATTTTAATGTGGATAGAAAAAGTCATATGGTAGGTAAAACTGTCAAACTTGCCCTACTAATACCATAAATTGCATTATTTTTATGAAAATTATTATTTGCGCTAATAGCTCTTCGTACGAGCTTACTCGATAGTCGCGCTAATCTTTTAAGGAAATAGTAGTAAATACTCTAACATAGGTGTATTTATGTGGCGTTTCATGTTAACGTCAACAGTATGCATTGGTTGATACTGGATCGCCGGGTCAACCTCCTCATCCGGCGAAACAGTAAATCGCTAAAAAGCGACCCAGAATGACTCCAGCACGTGGGAATAAGTCCAATTTCTTAAAAAACTAGAGAAGCAAAGTCTTAACTTGCTTATTTATTTATTCTCGCAAAATGGGGGTACAGTTAAAGCAACATATTTTTGTTAAGGTAAACACAACAAAAAGGAAACAAATAACGTGTAGTTCCTATATATTAGAGCATTTCAACCTCTAATCCGTTTTCTTGGGCCATCTTCAAAAGCGATGTCTTTCTAAACGCAATTCCCGGAGTATATACCCCACCTCTAAAAAAAAATAAATAAATACCAAAACATTCAAAACATACCGTTTAGGCATATTATCTCGCTCACTCAAAAGTGTAATAGCAGCCAATGCCACAATGTTAGCAGTAAATGAATAACCCGGATCGATAGCACTCAAACGAGCCATCATTTTCTTATTGGGAGGTGCTCTAATTTTATCAGAAACTCCGGGTAGCTTTTCATTCCAGCCCTCTGCATAAAGTGTCAGGATAAATTTAGAAGTACTCGTAGCTGATTTTAAGGGTGGTTGATTTTGAACAAAACCAGCTGAAAAAATAAAAGGGTACTTAAGCAAAAGGTATCTGCCCCATTCAAACTGTGTCACAAATATAAACATTAAAAACAAAATTCCCATAATCAGTGAAACCAAAAATGATGGAAATCCAATATATGTTTGAATTTGAAGTGGTCTAACGCCGTTGTTGTTAAATATATAATGTTGAGTTCTCTGAACGATTGAGCGATCTGAGGTAATAAGCGGAATGCACCATTTGTTGATTAAAGTACTTCTGTGGACAAAGGGCCTAAAACAGAAACTTTTAAAGCCTCATAATATTAAACTCAATAATAACTAGACACTTACTTTTTAATTACACATTAAAATTAAATAGGAATTACATAGCAGTTGCTTATAAATTGTTATGTATGCTACAGTCAGGCAAAAGTAGTTATCCCCTGTGGTTACTCAGTTACAAATTAACTACATCTGCGTGGTGTAGCATTCAAAGATGTTCCGTCTACTATATTCAAAACAAAAGTTGCGCCCGACGTTCTTGGGCCCGATTATTTAGACTGAAATATCTCGTATATTAATCCTAAACAATATACTGTCCTTGAAAATAATTGTGGTGCGTTCCCCAATTAGGCCGCGAGATAGGTTTTGGGCCTTTGGGAGCTTCTTTTTAAAAGGTCTTTATTTCCAAATTTATACTCGTCAAGTATATTTCAATTTATACAGAAATTACAATTGAATTTAACAAACGGTTACGTTTTATTCATTTACGTTTAAATACAAAAATAATCAAAGTTACTTTTACTAATTAATTAATTAAAACTAAATTGAGTAGCTTGAACAACGAACAATGTTAAAGTTGTAAAGCTTGAGACTTACTGGCCACCTTGGGCTCCTGAGCGTATTTATGCTATCCCTGCCCTTACATCACTTTGTGGGAAATGCAGATTACATGTTTGCTATTTTTTGATACAATACAAAGTATTACATTTTAATAATCTTAATTCTAATAACTGCTGTCTTATTGTCTACTGTGACCTGCACCTGCACTGTCATATTACGTCTGGAATACAATGTAACTGTCTCCGTTCTCATGTCTGGTTTGTCAACTTCTTACGATATCCCGCGTTTTAAACTATTGTGCAATCGTTAATATAACGTGATTACGCGGGAAAATTACGCGACATTTGTATCAAATACCAAGCACGTTTAAAAGTGATACAATCCTCAATTTACAATATAAATACAGCAATGTATTTACTTAATTCGCACCTTACTGTTATATCCCAGGGCCATCTCGTGTGGATCACATCACACCATTGTTGAGTCTAAGTTCTTATTCGTCCATTCTCTATGTTCGTCGTAGGTAGTCCGGGAAGGATACAGGTAAAGGTACACGAAGATAAGGTAAAAGAACCTACATCCTAAAAAAGAGAAAAGACTCACCACAACCCAGAGAGATGTTCTTGGTTCGAAGTCTCGTGGCTAATGGCTAATGGCGTCGTATCACATACCGCTCACTTGCGCCATTCACTCCGCGCCTGCGCATTCTTTTGCGCAAACGCAACTGTCCGGAATGACGGAAATTGACAAGTATATTTGAAAATATTTGCGGGAACTTCCTTATAATTTATACTCCTTCTAAAGGTGATACATAGCCGATTTTTGGCATGTAACAATCGCGACAAAGCCATAAAAGAAAAAATCTTAAAAAAGGAAAAAGACTTTTAGCACGGTAAAAACTTAAAATCTAAAGCCTAACTAACTTACATATAACCTAACTTACATTCTAGTAAATGTTTATTTTAGGCGCCACTTGGTTTTTTCAACCGATAACACGTCTTACGAGTAACCAGGAAACGAAATGTGTAGCCCCATTGTTTTTTAACTACATCTATAAATGCACACACAAGTCTTTGATGTGGCGCAGTTATAATCGACAGCACAAATTTGTCGCAGAGCACGAAACACTACTAAAGCAAATGCGACAAGTCGCCTAACATATATACAATAACTAAAGCTAACATTACAGTTTTTAAGAGCATACGCACATAAGCATTGCATTTAAACTGTTTTTTCTTTGGCAAGAAAATGCCCAAATTTCAAAATGCCCAAGAGAGCAAGTTACTATACATTTTAGCAAATTTTTTGTATTGGTACTCTGACTTAATAAACAATACACATCAAAACTTTTTAATGACATGGTTGTGAATCAACAAATTTACCAACAGTACCATCTTATTAATTTCTTACGTTACTAACCTAACAAATTACATTGCTATCATCAGGTTAGCTTCTTCACTCAATACTCAAAAAATAATTCCTACGTTTGATCATAAATACCAAACGTTAGGAAAACAAAAGAAAGTAAGTCTCAAGTTATTATCAAAGATAATAGGTAAGATAAAGATATTAAGATAAAACTAGATAACAATAGATGGATCCGAAACGTCCCAGCACGCTAAGGCACGCTACGACTATATACATTAGAGATATAGCGTAGAATTCCCCAGCTCACCAAACCGTTTTGTCATTCATCACAAAGGTACACGATAGATTGGCTCCTTGAAGCCGTCATACAGGTAAAATACTCGTACCCCCTAAAAGAGAGCGACCTGTGAGGCAGGACCGTTTATAGAAACGGTACGGGGGACTGGAAAAAGGCATGTGGGTGCATTCCTGCACCCGGCGTTGAACGATATCGGTAAGATATCCATTCTTATACATATGTCTATACATATATATATATATATATATATATATATATTGCTGTGAAACCTACAAAATCCGGGTACTCCGCTTTTCGAATCGAGCCTCACGAATTGGGCGTCATGTATGCTGTGAACCCTACAAAAAGCTATTCATTACCTTAACTGTGTTGGTCCATTGACTTTCTTCTGTTAATCGCCTCGGCTGCTCCTCTAGATAACTTTCATCCTCATTCATAAAAAAACACAAACACTTTCCTACCACAAACATCAACGTCAACTCTATTTACATCAATATTCACAATACATTAAAATTTCAAAATTAAAATTCAGCATAAATTTTAATATCAGAAAATTTCAAAATTAAATTTATTATCATTTTAATGTGCATCCAGAATTAAAGTCCTTGTAGGATGCCTACTAATTACTATAACAATATATGCAGACCGGAGTCTGAGTACAAAGGGAGCATCTACCACCCCTTTACGTTAATTAACCAGGTTCGTCTAATTGAGCTCAAAGACATACCCAAATTTTCATCATAATCCAGAACATCAATACTAAATACCCTTTCTACTTAAACAAGCAAATTTCACCTTAAAATTAAAATATTATTGTTAGTACAATTTCACTACTATCCATTTTAAGTAAATCAATTATAAAGTTATTCAACACACACCAAAATATCAAAGTTCGAACAAAATAGTATAATTTACCTGAAGGTTACTGCACTCGTAGCTTCAATGTACATCGTCCCTTTGTTAATTACACCATTCCAACTGGGTTATATTTACGGCTTCTGATTCTCAACGCTTTTAAAATTTTCTCCATCACCATTTATTTAAAGTTGTTTCTGGGCTTTTCCGGAACTCATCTGTGTATATCTGAACCTTGTTTTGAGGATCCAGACACGTTTATGCACCATTTAATTATTAATACCCCCGAAAAATAGCAAAGAAATTCTTACTTCTTTCACCAATATACGCCAAAACTGCCTACTTTGTGTATTCATTTGTCGTTGTAAATTTTACCAATTGGTACAGTGATACTAAACTTTATTACCTTGTATCTTCTTTTCTAAGTGCATTAACGTACATTCATTATAGCACGTAAAGAACAAACTGTTTTTAAATCACAAAAATATTCAAGCAAACTGTTTAAATTATTTAATCAAAACCGGAAAACTAAAAAACACTGTTTAACGCATTGAATCAAGTCGAAGATCTAAGAGAGCTTGTTCATATTCCCCTGGGTATATATAGAGGTTAGCCTGTCTGTCGGTCTAGTCCCCAAAACGGACAATTCTTCAGAATTTCGCATGCTAGGTTCCCATTCCGCAGCCCGGCATGCGATTTTTACGAAATTTGCACTCGCACCAGTTACATCTCAGAAATTTCGACACGGCTCGCAACTTCTGGAAATAACTAATTGAATTTTATACAGAAATGTTATTTTTACCTCTCAAATTTTGCCTTTTACTTTCAACCAATCGCAACCCTATGACGTTGCTCTACTCACGCCTTTTACTATATGTGCCTCGGTCTTGCGCATATTATCTGTCTCTATCTACCCTGTTCTTATTAGTGCAAATTGATATTCCTTATTATCGATTATTTCAGTCCATGTGGACTATCTGGGTTAAATAACCCCGTATCGCGCCTTCCCGTTAATATAAGCGACGGTTTTTCCAACATTCTCTGAAACCATTTGTTATCTGCAAATTTTACGCGGAACAAGCTTTTTTAAAAATACGCAGGTGTTCTGTATTTCGTGCTAAAGCATCCGACCGTTTCCAATATCCGTAGAATCGACATGTTTATCTAAACAAATTAAACTGAAATTGCCTTTTAAAATACGCAGGTGTGTTCAAACGTAACATTTTAAATACCCTTCTACGATTTGCATTTTATTGGGTTTTACAAGTTTTTATAGATATTATATGTTACTAACGGTTCAATTAACTTCAATTAAAATTAATACCCTTTAAATTTTAGTGAATCCTAACTAAATATTAATTATTATCTGTACGTTTTGTTTAATACCGGTTACTTAAAATAGAGTTAATTAATATAAATTTTGCACGTAATTTCTCTTTGTTTCTTTACGTAGAGCTTTTAATACTGCTTCTTTTGATATAAAGCGTCTTGTACATGATTTAAATCTCTTATTTTTAATGAAACGAATGAATTTTTATTCTCCACGGTTTTTAATAAAGCGTATTATCTAATAAAATTCCTTATACACGGTGATTAAAATTATTTGATGTGATTATTTATAATTTTCTACCCTGGTCTAAATATGAGTAATATATATATATATATATATATATATATATATAAATTCTTACACTCACACATACACACACTCATACATGCGTTCACTGTTAACTGCCACGTGCGTCTGACAGCGGCACCGCATGACCTCACGAAAGATTCCCAGAGACGTGGTCCGGGTGTCTATAAAAACCCCCCGCGCAACCACACGGTGACTAACGGAAATGAAAAGACAAAGGCATAGGCCGGGCCTCCTATGGGAATCCAAAGAAAAAAGCATCCACTCAACATCAGCTAAAACCAATCATAAAAATTTAATGAGTTATTGCAACCAAAGTTACGACAATCACCACGAAATTAAACAACGTAGGCTAAATGCTGAAAACAAAATAATATGGTGGAGAAAACATGCTAGGATTAACTAAATGAAGCGATAAAGTTATACTGGGGAAGCAATAAATTCAAGGAAAAGTTAACGGCCAGCTAATTTAAGGTAAATAAGCCAAAAGTGTAGGTGGTGAATGAGAAAAGAAATGGCTGAATAAAGTTAACTAATTCATTGCAGGAACAAAAACATTAGGTAGACCGTTAAAAAAATGAAACGTGAAAAATTAATTGGCATGCGCGTCAGCAGAGAATGGTTTAAGGTCTATAATATGCCACCTTCTTGACGTTTTTTTTCGGTGTCTTAGAGTTCATAGATAAGTGGACTAATAACACGAATGACCTCACATAAAATGAATTTTGGAGCTAATTTCGAAGAGAATTTTTTAGTAGCATCAGATAAGACATAATTCTTTTTCCAGACGTATTCACCTAAAGCAAAAGAAATATCTCGTTTTCGCAGATTGTAGTGATCCTTACTCTTTTCGTAAGCATTTAACAAATTTTTTCTAACATCATTGAAGATAGAAGGTAATAATTCTTGGTCTTCGTCCCAGCGTACTTTTTTGTCAAATTGAATTACGTTAGTATCATCAGGAACTGAACCGTAATAACCACCAGCAATTGGTGTGTATCTTTTAGAAACAAGAAATGAGAGAGTGAACTGAGCCACTCCGTGTTTAGATACACGCAAAGCTTGAGCGATTTTAAAGATATTTTTATCCCACTTAGTGCGGTATGAGTCGATATATGAAGAGATAGCAGTGATTAAGACTCTATTTACTCCTTCGGTAAGGTTTACCTGGGGATGGTATTTTGCGTTAAACCAAATTTTTTGTACTTTATAACTCTTGATGAAATTTTGAAAATTTTTTGAGATTGCGCCCCATTATCACAGACAATAATTTGAGGGATACCCAAGATAATATGACAGTTAACTAAAATTTAAAACTAAAAACAATCTTTCACTAATCTAGAGGAAAATTTAAAATTATGAATTATTAGATATTTGAGTGAAAAACTTAATTTTCCTACAAAACAATTTTCCAAGCTATTTCTTAAAAGTTAAATTTGAGGTTAAGACGAACACCGTGTAATGGATGCCACTCTTACGATTTCCCGCGTTTAAAATTATTGCACAATCGTTAATATAATGTGATTACGCGGCAAATTACGCGATATTTGTATCAAATACCAAACATGTTTAAAAGTGATACAATAATCAGTTTACAATATAAATACAGCAATGTATTCACTTAATTCGCACCTTACTGTTATATCCCAGGGCCATCTCGTGTGAATCATATCACGCCATTTTTGAGTCCAAGTTCTTATTCGTCCATCCTCTATGTTCGTCGTAGGTAGGGCGGGAATGATACAGGTAAAGCCACGCGAAGATAAGGTAAAAAGAACCTACATCCTAAAAAGGGAAAACACACCACAACCCAGAGAGATGTTCTTGGCTCGAAGTTTCGTGGCTAATGGCTAATGGCGTCGTATCACACACCGCGCACTTGCGCCATTCACTCCGCGCCTGCGCATTCTTTTGCGCAAACGCAACTGTTCGGATTGACGGAAATTGACAAGTTTATTTGGAAATATTTACGGGAACTACCTTATAATTTATGCTTAATCTATAGGTGATACATAGCCGATTTTTGGCATGTAACAAACTTTCATTAACCTTTTATTATGTCCTACAATTATAGAATGAAACAATAATTCTTAAGTCTTAATAATTCGTTTAAATATACATATATATTGATTGGAGAGGGGAGGTATATAACTTCTCCCGACGTAGATGAAAATTAAGGGTTTACTTAATTTTTAAAATTCATTGTACCTAGGGGTTCATTTATTATTTCTTTATTTACCTTTGTTTCTCGGTTCCTATTACTAAAATTTGTTTCTTTGCTTTTATATCTACGATACATTTTGTACAATAAATACATAGTTAATAAAATAATTACAATAATTAATAAAATTGTCCAAACACTTCTGTTGTCATAATGAAATTTTGGCACATTTAATATACTTAAGTGTTTTTTGTAACTGTCCATTAACTTTACCGCTTGGTTGAGGTCGTCTAGGTCTAAATGCTCTAGCTGCATTGATTGCTTGCTGATTTCGTCGTCTTCGAGTTGTGTAATTTTGTACTGTAGTTCGGGTAAATTTGCGAATTTCTTCGTTACTGTGGGGTCTTGGTATACTCGAATAATTTCGTTTTTAAATCTTAAATAACAATCTTCTTTTAGAGTGATTACTTAACTTCCAATTAATGCTAAATTGTTTTCGTCTTGGTTGCAATGGGCGGTTGCTATTATTTCTTGCGGAAATACAGCAATCCACTTGTTGTCCGTAACTTTTTGAATTTTCATATTCGTAATTTGTACTGGTTTTAAATCACAATTCTCGTAGTGATTAGAGAATCTTAACAATTGTACTCAATATAAATATTTATGGTTCCTGGTTGAGACCTACACATATTAGGTATTTTATAAAGTCCGGCAGGAAATTCTGGAAACCATCTCGATCTTTCTTCTCAGTCTTGCTGGGTGGCTTCGGCATATTTTAGGTCTTCTCGCACGGCGTTTGGTATACGCGTTCGAAAAAATCGTATAGTTTTCTCAAAAGTAACCCAGGACGTGCCCGCAAAATCGAAAATTCTCGAAAAAACGTCATTTATTGAAATATTCCTTTTTTCAACACGAAATCAAGCTTACCGGATGTAGAACGTTGTTCTCCGTCAAACCTAATACGTCAACCTCTACCAGCGTTTCCTTGCTAGGAGATACCCGATTAGCTCCCACACCATCTCTCAACTGTCCGAGCGAAACTAAGCTATCAAAAATTATAGTTATTTGATGACACCGACGTCGTAATTTAATTCTAAATTAGTACAGTTTTATGATTTATTTGTTTTGATTAATAATGTATTACGCAGGCGACCTGGTGATCTTATCGGCTGAAAATTAAAGCGCCTTAGGTAGATTTCTGTTGACTCAAATAAACTAAAATCCGGATTTTATTTAGTTCCGGTATCCGCAAGTTCATTATACGTACAGATTAGATAAAGAAAAACCAAACAAGGTATTTTTATTTTGCTGTTTTAATTCAACTGTCCCAAGTTTGCTCATGATTTCTCGAACTACTTTAATAAGAGTAGGTTTAGTTTTTTAGAACAAGTTTTACTCAACATCCAAATAATCAACATGCCACTTTAATAGGTCAGTTACTTTTGACTACAAGGTTATCGAACAAGTCTGCAAGTAGTCTAATCATATTCGGATAAATACTCCATGTATGTTTGTTGTGGTTTGTTTAGCATTTTTCTTAATCTTCTTTGGGAATTAATTCATTCATAGTTTTTAAAATCATCTTTATTTACGTTTCGATCCATGACCTAGGATCGTTGTCAAAATAATAAAAACTTCAAGTTTGACATTTGAGTACTCAAACCAAATATTCCGAACATCAATAAATCAAAGTCACCTTCAATTTATGTCATAAATGTCAAACTTAAAGTTTTTATTATTTTTACAACGATCCTAGGCCATGGATCGAAACATAAATAAAGATGATTTTAAAAACTATGAGTGGTTTAATTCCCAAAGAAGATTAAGAAAAAAATATTCGGATAATACTCTACTAAGCGGATTATTTTCAATTTTAGAGTCACACTCGTCCCAGGTCGACAACTATACGTTGGAAACAAATATGTTGATGATTGCGAAGTCACCGTAAACACTTTCGGCACCATATGCATCATCCCCAGAGAAAGAGTTTGTAGCTAAATAAAAATCTGAAATTTATTGCACGAACTGATAAAACGTACCTATGGTGGGTGTTTAAGTTAAGATACTAGTTAAGTAAATTTGCGAAATATTTGGTTTTTAATACTTGTTTAAGACAGTATTATATATTTGTAATGAATACGTAAGTGTGTGATGTAGTTAGAAACAAGTTGTGTATAATAGTGTAAGGACATGGTTAAATTTTGTTTCTTTCTCATTAATACAACGGTATCGTTACAGTTTTGCTGCTATAAATAATTTTGCAATTATCTAGAAGCGTGAATGAATAATCAGGTCAGTTAATATTTGCTTTTAGAAACCGTCTTTTTAGTTAAAAGTTTTAAATAGGTTTATGTGTTCTTATGGTTAAGGATTATTTTATGTTTAAGTAAGTGTCTTTACTGATTCAGTAGCTACATTTTATGCCAGAATCACTCTCCAGATCTCGGGTTTTGGCACCCTCTTGTCATTTTTTTAGGGCTTTCCCTAGAAAGCCTGCGAGATTAGATGGCGTCCAAGATACTCCCCGATCAAGACATATTGTCCTCCGGATAGAATTCTGGAACCCTCTTAAAACACTTACACCGTACAATTCATTTTCCAATGTTCTACCTGAAGGAACTCTTATCGTCTTAGAACAATTTGTTTACCTGGAAAAATGAATTTTGCCGAACCCTTGCTGTTCCAAGCAAGGTAGGCATCTATAACGTGAGTGACAACACTCACACACGGAACCTCCATTTTATTTCTTATCTTAACCAGAGCGCTTTTTGTGAAACATGCTAGCCAGCATTTTTCAAGCGGACCGTGTCGGAATTAGAACCCGAGACCTTGCGCATAGTAGCTACACGCATACCAACTACGCCACGAAGCCGCCGAAACCCTTACCCCATGTGTCTCACTGAGTTAGTCAGCAACCATTTTTGTTAGTACAGTCGAGGTATTCGGTATTTTACTGAAACAGAATTTCGAGCGGAGTACTTCACCAACTGTTTTTTTTATCACCGACTAGATTTTCTGGGGCTAAAATTGTACGCAACAATTTGATTATTGTTTAATAAAGTAAGTAAAGTTTTCAAATTATTTCCCACATCCAACTTACAGCTAAATCTTACCTCGATTTTAATTTAGGATAAAATATTGGCATACTAGTTGGAAACAATTTTTGTCTTAGTCTAGTAGATTCTTCTTTATTTCCCCAGCTGCATAAACAAAAGTCTCATAAGTTCCATAATTTACACTTGAGCCCCTGTTACCCAGTACTAACTCCAAGTAAGCTTCTATCGAGTTTATTGTGCCTGCAATATATTTCATACTATTGTAGAAAAGTTTGAAAATTAAAGTATAAATATATAATGTATATATGTATTTATGTTATTTGATTAGCTCAATCAAGAAGAAACTATATTTATTAAATAATAAATTATATATATTAGACTTAAAGTCTTGTTTAAGTAGTCCCAGTTTTGCTCTATTCCTAAGTTTAAACCAAAACGAGTTATATAGTCCTTTCTCAGTTTAAGTTTACGGAATCTGACTGATTTAAACACAGAGTTTCCCTAAGGGGACTTGGGAGACCTTAGAGAGGAATATAGTATTAACTGCTTACGCTGTAAATATCAATTATGCACACACTTTTATAGACGCAGATGTAGAATGATAAATTCAAATAAAATATCAAATATGTTAAGCATTTCTTTTTGTTACAAAATTATCTCAAATCAATATCCAAAATATTAGATCTGTTATTAGGCTTACAAGTTTATATGAAAATATCAAAAATCTAATAATTTAACGTTCAAATGCTTTAACTATAGTTACACATAAATGAAACTTTAATCAGAACTCAATTAGGGTGCTTAGGTTCGTTAGTAATAATAACGGTTATTACTCTGGATTTAAATATTGACAATTACAAAAATCAAAAGTCCTTTATAGTTTGTAAAGCAAAATAATTTTTATAGGTCATCACAATGTTATTTTTCAGATGTTGCCTTGTATCAATGTTGCTCAAATGCCGACGTCATGTGAAAATAATAAAGAACGCTTACCTTGTTTCGCCAGGTTCTTGTTTGTGTGACAGTGTTACATTAAACCAAATGTGCATACATACGGTTCCTTGACAAACAAATGACGTCGCTGTTCACATGTTGTCGTAAAGCCAATCAACTGTACGCTTCTTGGACCCAATTATACAAGCTCAAAGCGTATTTCTTTTACGCAAAAACGGAACAAACCAAAAGCCAATCAAACAGTTATCAAAAAATTCAAAGCTTCCTTCTATTACGGCATTTTGTTCGTTATCCAAACAATTATCATGGGTGTAATTATCCACATTATTACTTGTAAATACATCATTATCGTAAATGTTAATTATAGAACGTTTAGATTAAAACAAAAGAATTGCTATTAAATTGAAGAACATTCCGGTTAAATCTCAAGTATTACGGCCTCATTGAAGAACGTTTTATTGAATCTCAAATATTACGGTCAAGTTGAAAGACGTTCATATTAGATCAAAAATTTATTATCGCCACATTGAAGTGCGTTCTTATTAAATTTAGAATATTATCAAATTGAAAAACGTTCACATTAAATGGTAAAATTAATGAGCGGAGACGAAAAGAAAAAATTACATAAGATTAGACAAGACAAGAGCGCTACAACAAAATTATTTAGTTTGTTTAGGAAATTATATCTATTTGCTTACCATTATTTAAAACACGCCTTCAAGTGCTTATTACACTTGAACTAAACATATAGGCGTAAGGCCACACGCAAATTGCTGGCTAGAACTCTAATGTTCTCCATGATGTGCTCGTATCAGGTGCCCCAGCCAGAATGACCGGTTGGCACGCAGCGCATATTATATCAAAGTTGTTTGACATTGAAGTGTTTATTCAAACAGTTAAAGCCTGTTGGTAGCAACCAAACTAGCATGTCTGTATTATGATTGGGCTACATGGTCCCAATACGGATATTTATGTAAATGACGATATTTACTTGTTTAATCTAACAGACAAAAAGACGTATTTAACTGATAAATTTTAGGTGATTTGCAGTCGTCACAAAAATTGTTACAACTGAACACGCAGTAAATGAAAGGGATACAACGGGAGCAACCAAACTAATTGTTTTCAACACAGATTTAAAGTGGGCGTAAATGACAAGGGTTTCTTTGAGCTATTTTTGAATGTTGCTAAATTCCAAAATATAGTGTTCTGCATTGGGCATGGTTGTGGTCACATGGTTGCAATTAATCTCGATACGTCTGCGTAATTGTTCTTCAGTTTTAAAGAAATGAGACAACCATCGCACAGCCATTTGCGTAGTTTATTGTTTAATAACTGACGTCCAGTCAGTCTGTCTAAAATGTTTAATCTAAGCAAAGTGAATGGAGGACAAGTTGTGATAAATCGCACTACTGATTGCTGAATAGAAAACATTCTTATTGTAAAGTAAATGTGATTTTATTAGAAGCAAAGTACTTTTCAAATAAACAATTGATTTAATTTTTTTGTTTTCATAAACATTTTTTTCTTGGTAGTTATCCGAACCCGGTAGAGTGGAAAGATTTTATAGCCAAAGCGTGGGATTCTCCTAGCGGCATACCTACTAAAACCACTCTCCCTGGCGTGTGCGTTTGCCAAACGGATCCGCCGCACTGCAGCCTAAAAGGCTTATTGTGCTGACCTTGGTTAAGTTGTTACGTTTATTTTCGACGATAGATTCAAATACGTTCTCTTTTTGTGGTAAGTCGTTTTTCATTCATTTAGCTTCTGTTTCTATTCAAAACCTTATCCTGTATTTTTACCTCGTTACAATAATACGCGCAATTCTAACATTTCGTTCAAATCTATTCATTCTAAAACGAAAAGTTATTCGATAAATTAAATGGTCTATTCCTTGTTTCAGGTATCCGTTAATTTGTTAAACATTCCGATAACGTATAATTGCTTTCTCTTGTGTTTCCCATTTAAAGACTTGTCGAAATAATAGATTCTACTAATATTTTTAAGTGTTTTTCCAATTTGCTAATCGCGCTTCAATAACGCGAGATTGCAGTTCGAACTCGTGTTATTTGAACCTATTTTGAATTTGATCCTGCAGCTTGTGCGTTAAAATATTTCCTGCATTATTCGTCGTAGTACTTCAAAAGCAATAAACGTTTTTTGTTCGACAAGTAGGAGGTATCTTGCTTGTATTGGTGAGTTTTCTCGCGCTTACTCATTTTAATCAGATTCTCTTTTTAGCTCTTAGTTAAAGGCCAAATTGGTTCTTTTTTATGTAGGCTCAACTGTTCGTTGACGTAGACCAACTGCTTTTATCTATAGACCGCTGCTGCAGTTACGGTGGCAGGGCGAATGAATCCTGACTACCGTGGCGTTGTTAGGCTGACTCACCCCCGACGGCGTACAAGCTAAGTGTCCTAGGTATATAACTTGTTTTCTTTTGTGTATATCAAGAGCATATTCCATATGTCTTTTTATAAAGGCATCTTTTATACTTTCCCGCACACTCTGCAGTATGGCGTATATTTCCGTTTGAAAAACAGTAGCGTTTGCCCCTAGCGGAACGCTTAAACGTACCTCCGGTCTCTCCCTAAAGAGTCCAAATCCGGACCCGGTCTCGCCCTTAGAGTCATCCGTGTACCAGATTATGCTGCCTGGAGGTAATCTACTCTTCATTTTTCCCACTCCACAACCTGGATAACAGTCTTGAAAAGTGTATCCGGTGGATGCCGAGGAGTCATTTGGTCCGAACGCATCTCAAACAGATGCCCTCAATTTCTCCCAAGCAATCTCGTATGCTCCGTCCTTTCAATAATTCTTGACTGAAGGTTCTTAAGTCTGTATAGCCCAAGTCTTCCCTTCCCCACCATCAAGTGTAACAAGAGAAAGCCGAGAAGAGCCTCCATAGCAGCAGTAAGCGTGGAACACATTGCACCTGTAAATCTTAGACAGGCCGGTTTCTGGATCCTGCCCAACTTTATTTTGGTATTTTATTGTTCAACCTTGGGCCACCATACCAAGGTTGCATATGTTATTGCTGGTCTGACCACCCTAGTGTACAATTAGTGTACCATGCTTGGTCATAGCCCCAGGATTTGCCGCAAGTGCATCTAATTATTGCTAAAGAAATTTCCGCCTTGCGTACGATCTTATTGATCTGCAGGCTCCATGTGAGTTTGGAGTTCACAGTGACTCTCAAGTACACCACTTCGCCTGACAGGCCGTTGCCGTTAAGAAAGAGGGGTGTAATGCCCGCAATCTTCCTTCTTCAGGTAAAAGGTACTAAAGTGGACTTTTGGGGATCGACTCTAAGGCTTTCCCTGTTTTCCACCTTTGTACTATTTTCAAGGCTTCTTGCATTCGGTTCCTAATAATATTATTGTATTTACCCTCCACTAAGACAGTCAAATCGTTAACATATCCTAGCTGGGCAAAACACTTTTCCACTCAGCTCCCACAACAGTCTGTCTATGACTAGGTTCCACAACACGGGAGACAAGACTCCCTCCTGCGGACATCCCCTTGCCACCTGGACCGCCATGGTATCTTCATGCAGTTCTGTAACTACACATTTCCACTTAACATGTAGTTTATCCACATGCAGCAAAATTCTTGCATCGCAACTGATCTGGTGAACGTCGAGATGGAGCTGAATTGTATTACCAAAGGCTCCCTCGATGTCCAAAAAGGCACATAGAAGGATCTCTTTGTTAGCTAGAGTCTTTTTGACTTTAGAAACCAGGTGATGAATAGCTGACTCTGTTGAAAGTCCTGCTCTAAAAGCAAACTGGTTCGGGTGTAATGGACTAGTTGCCAAAGCAATACCCCTGATAAGCCGGTCAAGCAGTTTTTCTATCGTTTTAAGAAGAAAAGACATAAGACTGATGGGCCTGTAAGATTTTGCCTGTGAGTGGTCCGTATGACCAAGTTTAGCAATAAAGGCTACCCTAGCTAACCTCTAACTGCACGGAATAAATTGGAATGCCAAGCTAATCCCTCAAAACTCCGTAGATCCAGTTCAGCAAAAGGTTTGATCCTTTTTGTAGCATGGCTGGGGTAATCCCGTCAGTGCCGAGAGATTTATATGGTTTGAAAGTATTTATCACCCATTTAATTTTTTGGAAGGTAATCGCCTTCTTCGCTACTGCCCAGTCCTCCTGAGATGTCCTCCTTTCGGGGGCGTCAGGCCCCTGGACATACCACTCAAAAGGTGATTGTTCCAGTTCCGTCGAACCAGGAAACTGAGTTCGGAACAAAACAGTCATCGTCTCCTTCCCATTACTGGTAAAATTACTGTCTCCCATGGGCAGTGAGCAATTGATCTCTGGGTGTCCTTTGAGAGAATTCTTTGATGTCTGGCACATTCAGGATATCCTTCGATATTTTCGCAGTACCTCCTCCATGATTCTCTCTTGGCCTCCAAATTACCTAATTTTTTGCTTTATTAAATAGAGTTCTTACCTGTCACCTCAGGTGTCTGAGGTTAGAATTCCACCACGGAACCTACCTGGTAGTTCTTCTCTCCAACTGAGGGCAGTTTTCTCTATATGCTGAAATAACTACGTTGGTAATATTCCCCCCGACCATTTCAATATCCAGACAGCTCTTCACTGCTGAAGCTTCGTTTGCAAGGTACCGATCCAGGTCCAATTTATAGTTACCCCAATCAGTTTTTCTTGGGTTGCGATAAAATTCCTTCACTTGGTTGAGCCTGGTAAAAGAAAATCCGATGTATCTGTAGTCTGAGCTGCCCTTCTCATCAGACACATGCCAGTTTTTGTACTAAGTTGCTTATGTATGGCGAACCTATAGTTATATCAATGACTTCCATCCTATGTCTATTTACGAAGGTCGGAGTATTACCTTTATTCAAAATGTCTAAGTGATTTACTCCCTGTATGTTTGTTGTGGTTTGTTTAGTATTCTTCTTAATCTTCTTTGGGTATTAAACCACTCATAGTTTTTAAAATTATCTTTATTAACGTTTCGATCCATAACCTAGGATCGTTTTCAAAATAATAAAAACTTCAAGTTTGACATTTATGACACAAATTGAAGGTGACTTTGATTTATTAATGTTTGAAATATTTGGTTTGAGTACACTAAGCAAAATTTTTTAAAATTTAAATGAATAATTGCCTTCAATTTGTGTTACGGCCTGGGACCGACTTTTTAGGTAGCCAATACGCTTAACGTGAAATCAGCTTATTAATTTTATTGTAAAATTCAATAACTTGGGAATTGGAAAACATTTTTTAACATGTTTCTATTTATACAATTTAGAGGATAGTTATTAAAGAAGTGTGCAATTGCATTATTAAAAGGCTTAAGTAGTCGTTTTTTTATATTTATTTTGAAGGGGAAATCATTATGATTTAGGCTACCTCTTTGGTAGATTTTAACATTGTTCTGAGGTAACCTTATGGTGGGTTTACATTTGTCAAGTTATTGAATTTTTACAATAAAAATTAATCAGCTGATTTCACGTTAAGCGTATTGGCTACCTAAAAAATCGGTCCCAGGCCGTAACACAAATTGAAGGCAATTATTCATTTAAATTTTAAAAATTTTTGCTTAGTGTACTCAAACCAAATATTTCAAACATCAATAAATCAAAGTCACCTTCAATTTGTGTCATAAATGTCAAACTTGAAGTTTTTATTATTTTGTTATGGATCGAAACGTTAATAAAGATAATTTTAAAAACTATGAGTGGTTTAATACCCAAAGAAGATTAAGAAGAATACTAAACAAACCACAACAAACATACAGGGAGTATTTACAAGTCAGGTATGGGCCTGAAATTTGTATTTGTTTTAGACAGTTGGACAATCTAAACCTAAAACTTTCGCATTCCAAAAATTCACTCACATTCCTAATAAAATGCAGAAACAACGAAATAATACCAAAAGGATTTAGAATCAAATTTGGAAAGACAAGCAATAAACTATCAAGGATTCTCGAAAGAACAAGCTACAGTATGATGAGGAAAGACTACAAAACACCGACACATTATTTATAAGTTAAAACAAGATATTGAGGGCATTATAAATTTCATACGAATAAAGGTAACAAAATATGATTTTGATAAAATTCTCGCTAATGCAAAACGTACTACGAATCAGTATTTTCCAAACAAAAAGAAATTCACATAAAGAAATTTAATAACTTATTTATAGAGAAAAATAGCACTCAAACTAAAACGTTAGAAAACAGCAACACCATGCTAAACACCGTGATAAATTTATCAAACAGAACTATTAACGACACAGAAAATCAATTCTTTCAAAAGGTCTTAACTTTGCAGTAACGCCAAAATCAATACCAACCTTTGAAATAATTAGCTGTATTGAGAAAACAGCAAACCAACTTGAAGAAGATCAAGCAAACGAATTTAGAGTACGATGTAAAATTGAAATAGAAAAGAATCACAAAATAAAGCCAAATGTAAGTAGTAACGAAATACAAGCAATTCGCAATCTAAGAAACGATAACTCAATTATAATTTTACCTGCTGACAAAGGCAATGCAACAGTAATAATGAATAAAAACGATTACAACACAAAAGTCAACAAACTATTGAACACTGAGAATTACACCAGTTTAGAAACGGACCCAACAAAATCGATTGAAAATAAAATATACAAAACCCTATTTAAATTTAAAATGAATTCGAAGACAAAGAAAGAAGTAAACTGGTCCCACATTACAGTAAACCACCCCACTTTTACGGTCTACCAAAAATTCATAAAAAAGACATTCCTTTAAGACCTATCGTAAGCTCCATAAATTCACCATGCCATAATTTAGCAAAATTTCTACTAAAATTATAAATCCATTAGCAGGCAAAACAGATTCTTTCATTAAAAACAACCAACATTTTTTAAAAAATTATCAAACATAAAAATTGAAAATACACACACAATGGTAAGCTTTGATGTGGTAAATCTCTTCACAAATGTCCCTATAAACAAAACGCTTAATATTATAAAAAACAAACTAGAAAAAGATGGCAATCTTAAAGAAAGAACAAAACTAAGCATATCATCGATTATGGAATTACTTGGTTTATGCGTCAATACCACATATTTTCAAATAAATGATCAATTTTACAAACAAAGCTTCGGAATGGCAATGGAAGTCCACTATCACCAATCTTTAGTAATATATTCATGGAGGAATTCGAAAAGATGTAATATTCACACAAGAATTGAAACCACTAATCTGGTGGAGATACGTAGATGATGTCTATGCTATTTGGCCTCATAATACAGAACTAATTAAAAACTTTGTACAGTCAATTAACGAAATAGAACAAACTATTAAATTCACATATGAATTAGAATAACATGGAAAACTTCCGTTTTAGATATTCTCGTTAGCAAAACGATACAGCAATTAATACATCGGTATATAGAAAACCAACGCACACAAACAGATACTTAAACTTCGATTCAAACCACCCACACTGTGTCAAACGAGGAATTATCAAAACCATGTATGATAGAGCAAAATTAATATCATCAAACGAAGAAATTTTAAAAAGAGAAAGACCTAATCAGATGTACACTAATAGAAAACAAATATCCTAAAAGAATAATAGAGAAAGAAATGAATAAAACCCTAAAAATAAAGAAAAGAAAACAAAAACAATGATACACACAACAAAATGCTCTCAATACCATACATAAAAGGATTCTCCGAAAAATTCAAAGAATAGGAAACAAATTTAAAATTAAAACAGTATTTAGAACCAACAATACATTAAATGCACAATTAACAAAAACAAAACCCAAAAACGCAATACAAAGTTCAAAAATTGTATCTACAAAATACCGTGCGAATGTAATAAGTTTTATATAGGGAAAGTTCCAGACCATTTGAAGTTCGATTAAAAGAACATAAATCATATATAAAAATAGAAAATTTGAAAAATCCATGATTTGCCAACATGCATGGGACTCCAGTCATAAAATAAAATGGGAGGACGCAAAAATTATCGACAAAGAAGAAAACCACCAAAAACGCAAAATCAAAGAAGCTGCTTATATAACCTTACATAAAAATAACTGCGTTGCAAACGAATCCGTAACTTTCAGTAAACAATGGATTCCATTACTAAAAGAAATAACAAAAGAAATAACAAATAAAAATCAAATGCCCCCAATATCTAGGTAGCATTGCAAGTTTTTCCTGGGTTTTCCTTGCGATATTAACATGAAATACAGCCTACATACATGATTTCTGATTATACATACAATAACTAATTATATAACAATAAACATATTAACTAGAAAACCATTTTTTCGGCAAATATCTAAGTGTTGGGGGATCTTGGTAGCCACAGGTTGCTTAACCCCCTTCACTGAATCTCGGTGAAATAAAACATAAAATTAGAAAACAATAGAAGGGAAGCTAGCTCAGAATATAAATAAGTGCAGGTACGTGTCCAACCAGTTTTGAGATGAAGATCCAATGAAGATGATGATGAAGCATATTAACAACCCCTGTAAAACAGCATTGGTATCTGACAAGTGTAAACCCGCAATAAGGTTACCTCACAACCATACACAATCTCCGTTAAACAGTATTGGTATCTGACAAGTGTAAACCCGCCATAGGGTCGCCTCAGATCCATATACAACCTTCATAGAACAACATTGGTATCTGACAAATGTAAACCCACCATAAGGTTACCTCAGAACAATGTTAAAATCTACCAAAGAGGTAGCCTAAATCATAATGATTTCCTCTTCAAAATAAATATAAAAAAACGACTACTTAAGCCTTTTAATAATGCAATTGCACACTTCTTTAATAACCATCCTCTAAATTGTATAAATAGAAACATGTTAAAAAATGTTTTCCAATTCCCAAGTTATTGAATTTTACAATAAAATTAATCAGCTGATTTCACGTTAAGCGTATTGGCTACCTAAAAAAGTCGGTCCCAGGCCGTAACACAAATTGAAGACAATTATTCATTTAAATTTTAAAAATTTTTGCTTAGTGTACTCAAACCAAATATTTCAAACATCAATAAATCAAAGTCACCTTCAATTTGTGTCATAAATGTCAAACTTGAAGTTTTTATTATTTTGAAAACGATTCTAGGTTATGGATCGAAACGTTAATAAAGATAATTTTAAAAACTAGGAATGGTTTAATACCCAAAGAAGATTAAGAAGTCTAAGTGATTTGCCATGATGAATTGCATTACTGCTACACCTCTAGGATTGGTCCCAGCACTGCCCCAAACTGTGTGGTGAGCATTTGCGTCGCTACCAATGACGAGGTGAGATCCATCCGCTCTACACCTAGCCACCAGCGCTTCTAGTTTCCTTGCGGGCGGAAGGTTAGGGGAGTAGAACTGCAGATAGGCCAATCCGAGTATAATCTTCTCTGGCCCACCTCCGCCTAGTCCCACCTTGACCGCTACAAGGTTTTGATGACAGAATTCTGTAAGCTTCGACCACTTAAAGTTGTTGTTGATTAGTATACATGTCATGGTTCTATCAGTGGATCTACTATATACAAGTGCCCCACCGATTGAAAATAGTCCTAGCACCTTCCCTTGCAAATCCAAGGTTCTTGAATATCGGCTATATCGCAGTACCCCAACAGCTTACATAGGGCTGCCGATGCTGCTCTACTGTGTTGCAGGTTCACTTGGACCACCCTTATCATCAGGTGAATTGCCTTTGATAGGTTTGAACAAGACCGTTCTCAGCCCGTAATAGGCATTGAACTTGGCTTGCTCAAGTACCTCTTATGATTCCGGATCGACTGAAAAACTAGGATAGTTCCTTCCTTATCAGCTTTCTGGCAAAAGCATATGCCAGCCACCCGTTTGCAAACTGGGATTCTGCTTCTGCATTCGGGTCCTAGCAACTTTCTCCTAGACCTCTCTGTCGGGAATCCATACCAGAACCGTGGGTCTCTTCGAGAGGTCTACTGCGTCTACTACTGTTAGACACGCACCCTTCCAAAGTTCTCCCTTGGTCTCTACATTGTTTTTAACCAATTCCTTATTCCCTAGGTTTGCACAGATCAGCCAAAAAACACCGTCTGAAAACCTAGCGCTCTGGAACTCAGTTGCGTCAGAACTTCGTGAGGGGGTGTCGGATACAGCATCCAGAAGCATGTTCTGGACGCTCATCGACTGCTCCTCAGTCAAAACTGAGTCCGGGCGACGTCTGTCAATTACCGCCACTCGCAATTTCCAAGCAGCAACACTACACGCCCAAATCTGTTCATGGCTCTTGGGGCGTTTAGTTCACTGCTGGGGTTTAGATGGTATTGGTGTGGAAGTCTCTGAATGGGGTATTTTACCGCCCCCGCTCTCCTTCTGCACCGACACCTTATATGTGAACGTGTTAGGGTCTGTCCTAGTCCCAGATTCGACTTTCTTGGCTTGCATCAGCTTCCTACGCTGAGCTCCCAAAAGCCTCTTTGCTTGCAGTCCAGTGCCTGCAGCCTTCTTTATAGTTTTCTCCATGTATGGTGTATGTAAAGCGACTTGCATCCCGGGTCTGTTACACCTGCATGAATAAATTTTGGGTACCTGAGGGGTCCTTCATTGCTGGTTCCACCTCTTCAAGTTTAGTTTTACTTATGGTACCAATATTATTCATGATTGTTCCCACGAGTATGGAGAATATAAATGGCCATCATGCCAGATGCTCCATGTTGGCATGGAAAGCGTGAATAAAACGGAGTGCCGCCTTGTTCCCCGAGTTTTTTACCGATTGCGACTGATCAACTATACAGCCACGCATCCCCTGGGCTTGGTCCTACACCTTACATATGATTTTCCAATGCTCCACCCGAAGGTACTACATTGATCGAGAAACAAGTTTTTTTTTCCTGGAAAATTTGGAATTTTGCTGAACCCTTGCTGTTCCAAGCAAGGTAGGGATCTTTAACGTGCGTGACAACACACACACGGGACCTCCATTTTACCTTTCATCCGAACGAGGGTGTATTTTTGTGAAAAATGCTCGCCTAACATTTTTCAAGCGGACCGTGTCGGGATTCGAACCCGGGACCTTGAGCGTAGTAGTCACACACATACCACTACGCCACGGAGCCGCTTAAACAGGATTTAGGAATCTTTATCGAGGTTGTTTCCTCTTGGTCCGTGCGGTTAAACCAAGACCCCTACACCACCTTGCCCGTGAGATATGACCATGACGGCAGTGCAGGCCCATTAGCCACGAAGCTGAGGGGTTTGATCCGCGGGATCGTTTTCAAATGGCTAGGGAGCACAGTCTCTTGCTCTCCACCATGTTGTGGGTTTTATACCACTCAGGCCTTCTCAGAATAGATAGCCAATCCCTTGGCCAATTATCCTGGGATTTTTCCTATCCGCCATCTGGAGATGCGCCCAATAGGTAACTAACCACATGGGTTTCTTAAACATTAGTTTGAAGTTAGTATCTATATGGTAGGCAACTCAGCGTACTCGAATTATGTCTTGTTAGAGTAAAATTTTATTACTAGGTGGCTGCTTATGTCAACTTTTTTTCTGATTAATAGCTGCGGCCATCTTTTGACGTCATAATGGTTCAGCGTAACAATGCTGAGGTCCAGATGTTCTGTGTAGGTATATCGAGGTTCAGCGGAAGGATGCCGGGCGGCTTCAACGGTTCAGAGCTGGGATGTCGAGAGCACGATCCATGTCAGAGGCTAAAAATGACTAGTTGAAGAAAACCATTACGATGATTTAAGATGATTATGTTATTTAACACTATTACTAGATGTGCAAATGTTTACTAACATGGTGGAAAGTATACTGTGAGATAGAGACAAATAAGAATGTAGTTCGCAAAGGATTGTAATTAGATCTTGATGATTTTAGATGACAATGTTATTTTCCCATTAGGAGTAAAATGGCAATTGTAATTCTTCATAAAGGTGATGCTATTTCCTCATGGAAATTAACTTCAGTTGTAACATCACAACTGTCCCAAAGTATACAAAAATATCCTACTAATTTGAATCTTGTTTGTGATTCTAAGACTCTTGCTGGTTTACTACGGAGACAGAAATTCATTAATCTTCAAATTGTTACGTTCTATTTTATTTATTGATTTTTCGATTTGAAACTTGGCTGCAGAGCCATGGTTACGGCTTTCTAGCAAATTTTTACTAAAGCTACTTACTGTGTTCCTTCTTCAAATTGTCATATTCGACATATTCGATAGTTTACTTACCCTCAAACTTATCCTGTAGAAGCAACACTCCTAAATCCACCGGAATACTTTCAAACCCACAAGCAGAAACGATGTATATTCCCTTTTCTTCTGCAGCTTTGTGATATTTACTATCTATTGTCTCTATGTACATAGGTTCGCCAGTTATATCCACTTGATGTGTACCCGTTTCAATGCAAGCTTTAACAACGGGTTCACCATATAGTCTAAAAGGTCCGCAACAATTTATAACCACTTTAGCGTTAGCCGTCATTATTTTGAGAGATTCAAAGTCACCTGTATCGGCTATTATTATAGGAATAGCTGATAAATCATCTCCTGAATTTAACAAATTGTAAATTATATTGATTAATTGAACTTAATTACCAATTGTGTTTTCGTATTCGTTTAATGCATCTTTGAGTTTCTTCTCAGAACGGCCGGCAATGCCCCAAGTTAGACCAAGACCATAAGCTTTGATAAGTTTGTGTAAGGATTCGATGCAATGGGTTCCTGTAAACCCGCTCGCTCCAAATAAAATAATATCCAATTCACCTCGATTTCTAAAAATATGTACTTTTGAATTAGTTGTGATGAGTATACTCACTTTTGCATGTTGAAGAAGTTTCAAAACGTAATATTGGTACTTGCTTTTGCAACCCACTGACCTTTCTAAACTTGAACAAATCTTAATCTCTAATGAGTAAATTTAGTATACGGTGTCTCAATTATAACGTTTTATATAAATTTGCATAGCGGTATAATGGCAGCTAAAAAGATACTACTTTTTAGAATGAAACCTTTAGGAAAATACTCTGTTTAAATGATGCTCCGAAGTGCTGTTTAGTACATATTGATAAAATTGACCACGTCTATTGGGGTTAAGCAGAGAACGTTTTCCTTTCATCTCAAGTTAAAGTTAAAGATAATCTCTCTATTACGGTTTATTGTATCTAACATTCACTGCTATTTAATGTTTCATCACCACTAGTCAACTTTTTAGAACAAACTTGTTGACTAATTCCTTGTTTACGCATTAATGGAAAAGGTCAAATTCTGCATACCGTTTCTTAACCAGCTGACTAAACAAGAAAAAAACGTGTGTATAGATATATAGATTTAAGAAAAACTGGAAAATAATTATAATTAATTAAATGAAGCTTTATACCACCGAATATACATTATTCATTAATAAACCTGATGAATTAAAATAAAATTCTTTTTCTACAATAAGTCGTCCAATTATTACAAAGTTTATATCATACCAGCACCGTCAAATTGTTTGAAACTAAAAAATTACTGAAAGGAACAAAGTATTAGGTGTACAAAAAAGTTCTGAGCTTTAGATTTCATACAACCGAAACCACAATTTAAAATTCATTAGTTTTCCCGCTCTTTTACGGTTTTACAACGTTGACATTTGGTCTTTGAAAATACCATGCGGTTTGACGTTTGATGCACATAACCAGCAAAATCAGTAGTTTTCACGATGGCAATAACAAAAGAGCATATTCGATTTTTCATCCACTTTGCGTTTCATCTGAAGAAAAATGCTGCTGAAGCCACTGAAATGATTTGTGCAGCATATGGAGAGAAGGATGTATGTCATGCTACGTGTAATAGGTGGTATCAAAATTTTTGCCAAGGAGATAAACCGCGTGCTGGACGCCCTCAAAAGATTAAAACGGATGAACTGCAAGCATTGTTGGATATAAACTCTGCACAAACTGAAAAGGATCTTGCACAGCAGCTTAGCATTACGCAGCAAGCCATTTCCAAACGTTTACATGCAATGGGAAAAGTTTAGAAAGAAGGCAGATGGGTTCCGCATGCACTGTCCGAGGACAACAATAATCGACGGCGTGACCCCGCACTCATTTTGCTTTCAAGGTTCCGGAAAAAGGATTTTCTGCATTTTCATTACGGGCGATGAAAAGTGGATACTTTATATTAACCCGAAGCGTAAAAAATTATGAGTTGACCCCGGTCAACCTACGACATCGACTCCAAAGCCCAATATCTACGGCAAGAAAGTTTTGCTCTGCATATGGTGAGATTGGAAAGGTGTATTGTATTACGAGTTGTTACAGCTGGGTGAAATAATTACGGCAGACCGCTATCAGCAACAATTGACCACTTTGAGCATGCGTTTGAAGAAAAGAGGTCATTTACTAGCAAAGGACGTCGTAAAGTGATACTACTTCATGACAATGCCTGGCCACATGTTGCAAAAATGACTCAGGACCATATCTTTGCGTTAGGCTGGGAACCTCTCCCGCATGCGGCGTATTGCCCAGACATAGCGCCTTCCGATTATTACCTATTCTGGTCGCTGCAGCATCACTTGGCTAATACACACTTTGTGACACTTGAAGAGGTACGAAAATGCATTGATCACTTTATCGCCTCAAAGCCAGTGAGCTTCTATCATCAGGGAATTCGCAAACTGCCAGAAAGATGGCAAAAGGTCATCGATGCAAACGGGGAGTATTTCGTTGATTAATATCTTTTTGTTTGTTTGTAAATAAATATTGAATTTTGTAAGGAAAAGCTCAGAACTTTTTTTGTACACCTAATATATCCTCACCAAATCGCTTAGTGCTTTTCGTTATCTATTACTAAAAGCTGTTCGGGAAATGCTTGGGTTAAAAGTAATTGGACTATCAATTCCAAGGTGGTGGTACTCCATAATGGCGAGAGAAGGTTTGTCACTTCCCGGACTGACCTTGATCATATTAGTGTTGTTAGTGAGGAACGTCAACTTCGTAAAAATATAAAAAATAGCTAGAATGCTAGTTAGTTCATACTGCAGTATTCCATTTCTTCAATTTATATCCACTGCGTGTATCATAACAAATTATTTTTTTAATCACGAACTAGTGTAATATAAATAAGTACACATCTTTTGACTCTAAGATTTATATTGCTAAAGGCTATAGATAGATCATTTTATTCCGAATATTCAGTGGCTGATGAAATTTTTTAGTACACACTTGTACTGGCAGAGTTTATTTTTATGTTTACATTGGCATTGTGCCATTTATTTTTTGTGTTTGTGTTTAACTTCAAGGTAAGAAAGTATTGTAGCGGGCTACTATTAACGTGTTTTACCAATTTAAAACAAGTAGTAATAAAAGTCTTTATTACTCTTTATTTACAAGTCTAATTAACAATATATGCCTTATTTGTAGATGTTTACAGTCCAATTAACAATTAAGCACTATCACACTAATGCTATTTACAAGCACTAATATCTGCTTAAACTAAATTCTTAGCCATAGGTCTATTAACAACACTAACACTAATATAATTTATTTATTACACTTTTGTCTATTTATCTATTCTACAAGCTAGCGGTACAATATACATGTTCACATAACACAAATTTATATTTACTCTTGGACTTCCAAAAGCGTAACTAATTAACTTTACACAATATAATTTATATTCGACATTTAGATATAGACTAACTCTATACTTCATCAACGGTCTTATGTATACCCTGAATTAAATAGATAATTCATACTTCGCTATATGCTAGAAAGTTCGAGGCTTTAGTAAAATATAATTTGCTTACGGCGCTTGTGTGTTTGACGGGTTGCCTAATAGTAGCTCGTAACACTACCCCCTCTTTAAAACCGTTACGTTTTGTAACTGTAAATACATTTTGACGCCAATTCGATGACTGATGACGGTATCGGCAGTTATCTTCTCTGGTGCATCCACCACGTCGTTGGAAATAACAGTCAACACTCTTTTTCTTGGTCTGGGTAGGCAACTGGTTGATAACAACAAACAAAGACCGGGACGTTGGTTTCCTGCAAAATTACTTCTAGCATATTTCGGATTATCCTCCAATCTAAGCGGTCCAGTCCACAGCCTAGCTTGGGCACCGCTAGTCTCGTTACTCCATTTTCCATCATCTGAGCCTTAAGATTAAGCATAGCCTCCCATAGATGTCCACAACTAGGTCTCTGCCATGAAGAATTTTTGGTGATCACAAAGTAAACAACAATTTTTATCCTGAAGAACCAAAGCTAGCCCTCTTGACATTTCCAGATCCTGAGCTACGCAATGTGCAAGGGAATGCTGTTCTGGTGCACTAAACAGATCTTGCTGTTTTTCAACAACAACGCCAAATCTCGCCTTAGCGAAACCACCATACACCGCCATAAAACTCTTAAAATCTACATTTGGCTCATGATTAGTAACTTGTCGAACACCATTCTTATTACTCAAGTTCTCCTGGTTGTTGCCAGCATAAGATGTTAAGCGGTCAAAGTGTTCCACTTTCGGTTTACCATGGGGAGATCTTCTGATCCGGTACACTACATCAGTAATTCTTTTTAACACTTCGTACGGGCCTTCCCATTGTCTTTGTAAATTCTTTGTAGATTGTACAACCACATTGAATCTCCAGGTCGGTAACCACCTTTTTGTGCTCTCGTGTCATATTGCGATTTCATACGATCGCTTGCTGCCTGGATATTCTTTCGGACGTTTTCGTGGATGCTATTTGATCTTTCAAGAAGCTTACTAACATAATCTTCACTTGCGATCTTTTCTCCAGGTTTAAATCCAAACTGAAGATCACATGGTAGCCGCAATTCACGTCCTAATATCACACAAGCGAGAAAGTATCATGTGCTGTCATGTACCGAAGATCTGTACGCCAGTAGGAACAAATGTAAATATTGGTCCCAGTCTCGTTGATGTTCAGAGACAACTTTGGCTAAGTACTTTCTTAACGTCTTGTTCATTCGTTCAACCATTTCATCAGATTGAGGATGAAGTGGCGTGGTTCTAGTCTTCCTGATTCCAAGATGCTTGCAGATGTTTTAAAACAATGCTGATTCGAAGTTCCGACCTTGATCGGAGTGTAATTCCAACGGAACTCCAAAGCAACAAAACAACTCCCTCACTAGTACATCTGCAACCGTCTCGGTTTCTTGGTTAGGTATAGCATACGCCTCCGGCCATTTGGTAAAATAATCTATTGCAACCAAGATGTATTTATTTCCTTTCTCTGATTCAGGAAACGGACCAGCTATATCAATGGCCACTCTCCCAAAAGGATTCCCCACGTTATACTGTCCCATTGGAGCTTTCCGTTTTGCAACCGGCTCATTTCCAGAGGCACACAACTCACATTTCCGGCACCACCCTTCACATTTTCTTTGCAGTTTACCCAATAGAATCTACCTCTCACTCTTTCAGAGTTCTTTTCACGCCAAAGTGCCCTCGGGCAATACCATCGTGCAAATGCTGTAACACTTCCGGCACTCTGCTTCTCGGCACTATCATTTGAAGTCTTCTCTCAGTGCCATTTTCACATTCCAAGCGTCGTTTCAAAATTCTATTTTCAATCACCAAGGAGTCCCACTGTGCCCCGTATGCCTTCAGGCTCCTACTTGAAATACTAATTTCTTCCCAAGTTGGTCATTGTTCCCTGCTCTTCGTCTCAATAATACGCCCCAATTCGGCGTCATTCTCCTGGTTTTCGTATTCTTTCGGGTTGCCAATATCATCTGTTACCGTCATTCTATGAATGACACTTATTTTCTCTTCCATCATGGAGCAATGATTGCAGTCTGCCGGACAAGATATCATTGACAGAGCGTCTGCATTCCGATGGCTAGTTCCTACACGATGTTCTGTGTCAAGGTCATATTACTGCAGCTGTTCTGTCACCTTGCAACTTGCCCTTCAGGATTTCAAAACTGCAGTAACCATTTTAGCGCAGCATGGTCTGTTCCTAACAGAAATTTACGGCCGTATAGGTACTCATAAAAGTGCTCTACGGATTTGGCGACGGCCAACGGCTCCCTCCTTTTCACACAATAGCTCCTTTCTGACCGCGACAAGACCTTGCTAAATACCCAATATCTTTTTCTTGTCCGTCCTGCACTTGAGAAAGAACGCTTCTTATAGCTATGTTACTGGCATCGGTATCCAACACAAATTTCCCCTCCATCTGTGGATAACTCAGAATTGGTGCTGTAACTAGTAGCCGTTTTAGTTGTTCAAATGCGCCTTGGCAGTCGTCATTCCAATTATATTCTAGTCCATTTTCGGTTAATTTCGTGAACGGTTTGGCAATGTTTGCAAACCCAAGTATAAAATGTCGGTAATATGTGCACAATCCTAGAAAACTGCGTAATTGGTGTATATTTGCTGGTGTAGGCCACTCTTGTACCGTTTTTATCTTGTCAGCATCAGCTCTTATTCCGGTCTCCGAAACGACATGTCCTAGGCATTTCACCTTTTTTCCAAATGGGTGACATTTCTTAGGGCTCAAGGTAAGGTTTGACCCGCGTAATCTTTGGAATGTCTCCTCTAGGTTCTTAAGATGTTTTTCAAAGGACAAGCCTAACACTATCACGTCGTCTAGCTACACCAGACATGTCTTCCAGGACAGTCCATGCAGTGTCGACTCTATCAAACGTTCAAAAGTAGCAGGTGCATTGCATTATCCAAAGGCTATGACATTGAACTGCCTTAATCCAGTTCCAATTGTAAATGCAGTTTTCTCTTTATTGTTTGGCTCTTGTAACAGGCATACACACCCTACTTAAATGTTTTTAGACTTGTGTGTTTTTTCTTTTGATACACCCAACACAGCCTGACATCAGTGTAACGGGCCACTAATAACGCGTTTCACCAATTTAAAACAAGTAGTAATAAAAGTTATTTTTTACTCATTATTCACAAGTCTAATTACTAATATATGCCTTATTTATAGATGTTTTTAGTCCAATTAACAATGAAGCAATATCACACTAATGCTATCTACAAGTACTAATATCTTCTCAAACTAAATTCTTAACCACAGGTCTATTAACAACTCTAACACTACTATAATTTATTTATTACACTTTTGTCTATTTATGTATTCTACAAGCTGGCGGTACAATATACACGTTCACATAACACAAATTTATATTTACTAAAAAACTTTCACAACGTAACGAACAACTAACTATATGCGAGATAGTTTATATACGACATTTTGATACAGACTAACTCTGTACTTCATCAGCGGTCTTATATATATACCATGAAATATATAGAGAAAAGGAAAGCTGGGCATTTTAGATATTAGTGAGGTGTGATGACCAGATAGTAATGACTTTTGGAAAGATAGTTATAGAATAATTACAACTTTTGCAACTATTGAACAAGCAGGGGTAAGAATAGTGTTAGGTAAAATATTAGGACGTAAAGTTATATAGTACTTACAATTTAGTGATAGAATAATTATGGTTAGTTTGAGTACAAAACCCACAGACACTGTTTTAGTACAGGTTTATATGCCAACAATTCAGGATGAGGAAGTAGAAAAGGTATACGAGGATGTAAATAGTATAGTGAGAAAAGTAAAAGGAGATGAGAATTTAATAGTTATGGGCAATTTTAATGCGTCAGCGGGAGAAGGTAGTGAGGAAAAAATGGTAAGAAAATTTGGGTATGGCAGACGAAATGATAGAGGAAAAAGATTAGTTGAGTTTTGCCAGGAACATGGATCAGTAACTGTAAACACCCTATTCGAACAACATGTTAGGAGAGGATATACCTGGAAAGCGCCAGATGATAGGACTAGATACCAAATAGATTATATTTTAGTTAAACAAAGATTTAGAAACCAAGTTAAAAACTGTCGTAGTTATCCAGGGGCTGACATAGATAGCGAGCATAACTTAGTTAAAATGAAGTGTAAACTAAAATTCAAAAATTGAGAAAAGTTAAAGAGAGGATGGGATCTAGGTAAGCTTAATGATAGTAGGGTAAAGAGGAATATAAACAAGTATTAGATAATAAGAGCAAAGAGATAGCTGTAGAAGGGAATGTAGAAAATAGATGCAAAGAAATAAAACTGACTGTACATGATGCAGCAACACAGACTATAGGTAAGAAAAAAATAGAAGCGAGAAAACCCTGGGTAACAAAGGAGATATTAGATTTAATAGAGAATAGGAAAAAGCTTAAACCTTTCAGAGAATTGGATAGTGAAAGTACGCAAAAATATAATACAGTTAGAAATAAGATAGTACATGAGTGTAGAAAAGCTAGAAATAAATGGATGGAGGAGAAATGTAAGGGAATACAAGATGATTTGAGAGTAGGTAAGACAGACATGGCTTACAGAGCAGTTAAAAAGTTTTTCGGGGAAGATAGGAAAAAATATAATGGTATTATACACGAGAATAATGAGCTTCTAATAAATAAAGTTGAGGTAGCAGATACATAAAAAAGATATTTAGAAGATTTATATAAGGAAGACGTTATGGATGAGTTAGAGAACGACCAAGAAGAGGATGTAGGAATAGGGTTCTCAATATTAAGAGAGGAATTTGATAGAGCTGTTAGGGGTCTTAAACCAAATAAAGTGCCAGGGATAGACGATATATCCGCAAAATTAATAAAACATGCAAGTCAGAAAACTTTAGACAGATTATATCAACTAGTAAAAGTAATATATGATACGGGTGAGGTTCCAATAGATGTCGAAAAAAATATTATCCTAATCCCAAAAAAACCAGGAGCTGATAGGTGTGAGGATTTTAGAACGGTTAGTTTAACTTATCATGCTTCCAAAATAATAACAATAATAATTAAAAATAGAGTAGAAACTTTGACTGAGAATTATTTAGGCGAAGACCAATATGGTTTTCGTAAAGACAGATGTATTAGAGAACCGATACTAATGATTAGGGTAATTATCGAAAAAGGGTTACAAAAAATATAGAGATTCATTTTGCGTTTGTAAATTTAGAAAAAGCATTTGATAGGGTTAATTGGATTGATATGTTCAGGGTTTTGCGAAAAATAGGAATCTCTTATAGGGATACAAAAATTATTTACAGTCTATATAAAAACCAAATCGTAGTAATTAGATTTGATGAAATAGAAAAGGAAGCTAAGATTAGAAATGGTGTTTGACAGGGTTGTATACTGTCTCCCTTGATTTTTAATGTTTATATTGAGGAAGCTTTAAACTTAGCTAGAGAGAGGAAAGAGATAGGTATTAGTGTACAGGGACAGAAAATAGACATGTTACGTTTTGCAGATGATATAGCCATTATAGCACAGTCTAGAAAAGAGTTAGAAGAGTTTTTAAATATTTTAGATGAGATACTACAGAGAAACTATAGTATGAAAATTAACTCAGGAAAGACAAAGATAATGATAAGTGAGCTACAGCCTAGTTCTAAACCAAAATTAAAAATAGGCAATTTTGAGTTAGAGGAGGTAGATGAATTTTGCTATTTAGGTAATATAATTATAAAGGATGGACGTAGCAGAAGGGATATAGTAGCTAGAATAGCTCAAGCTAAAAAAATGTTTAAAAAATGAAATACTTACTACTAGCTAATAGTATTAGTTTAGATAATAGAAAAAGTCTTTTAAAGTCGTACTTATAGAGCGTTCTACTATACGGTAGTGAGACTTGGACAATTAAAGAGGTAGATAAGAAAAAATAAAAGCTTTTGAAACTTGGTGTTATAGGAGAATGCTAAATAGTAGTTGGACAGATAGAGTAACAAACGTGGAAGTTTATAGACGGATAGGTGAGGAATCTTGTATGTAGAAACAATTAAAGGTAAGGAGAGATAGAATGATAGGGCACCAGTTAAGACATGAGGGACTATTTAGTAAAGTCTTAGATTATAGACTACCAAATAAAAATAGAGTAGGAAGGCCTAGACAAAGCTATATTAGTTAAATTATTAGAGATTTAGGTTGTGAAGGGTATGTAGACCTTTTTAGACTAGCTCAGAATAGAAAAGAATTTAGAGCTACGTCAAACCGACCTTAAGTAAGTTCGAAAACAAAACAAAAATAAAATTAAAAAAAAAATCAGTTAACTAAATGTTACCATGACATAACTGACAATTAGTTTGCGGCCTGGCATGTTGGTAGCGATTCGTTGTTTAAGCCTTACCATAACATATGATTTAACACTTTTCCTTTTTTGAAGGTGATAACCAGGTAATATTTCGTTTCCTTATAAATAGGAATCATGTAAACATGTTGGAGTTCTTTAACAACCATCAGGTTGCTAATATCTATGTAGAGCCAGGTAGATAAAAAAAAGATAGAGGAGTATAGGAAGACCTAGATCAAGCTATATTAGTCAAATTATTAGAAATTTAGGATGTGAAGGGTATGTAGAACTTTTTAGATTAGCACAGAATAGAAAAGAAGTTAAGGGCTGCGTCAAAGCGACCTTAAGTAAGGTCAAAAACAAAATGAAATGATGATGCTACTCCGGTATATGCTAGAAGATTCGAGGCTTATGTAGTATATACATTGCTTACGGGGCTTGTGTGTTTGACGGGTTGCCTAATAGTAGCTCGTAACAGTATGTATGAATGTAGATGCTTCACGATAGGAATAATGCATTCACGTTACATGCAGGGCTGTTATTACCATATACATTATGTTAGCCCCCTTGAAGGAATTAATTCTCTTATTAATGCAAAACAGACTGTATTTAGGTAGAAATACAATGAATAACACTAATGATCCAGCGCGCCATTCCATCAACGAACATGCTTACGTGAACCTTACTCTCGCGTGCACTTGTACACGAAATGCATCATGTTAAGAGTTACCAACTTTAGGGTGCGTACGGTAAACAGTATACAGCTCACTCTCGGCCATATTAACAAGATTATCGTCTTCGATAACCTGACTTACTTTAACAATTCTAAATAAATTTAGAAAATACAATGCTTCGTTTAAAATGTCACCTTACAGTATTAACCTTTTGAGTACAAATATTCTGCATTTACATACAACATAACTTAATAAGTATAAAAATTATATAAATATTTTGGTTTTCGCACATTTCGACTTCGCGTATTAGAACTATTTAAATTCACTTCACTAATCTCGTTTGCACTTTCACTATTAGTTTCAAGATTTTTTTTTCACGTTCACAACTTAAACTGTTGTCACTTTCCACAGGTTCATCCTCAGAGTTTGACGATTCCTTATCCGCTTCCTCTGGAGCTTTATATATTTTCATTCTACTTACATGTATTGTTGTCGTAAATCTACGTCCATCAACACCTTATATGCTCGACACTCGATAATACTTCTGTAATGTATATGGAGCACGATATCGCACTGTTGTCTTCATACTTTCACCTGTGTGTGAAGGCATTTTTCTGATATAAATAATATCGCCCACATTATATTGGATAGCCCTACAACGGTTTAAATCATGTCGCTTTTTCATTAACTGTTGTTCCTGAATTAATTTCTGACAAATTTCATTTTGAATATCCTGCGGTGGTTTCCACTCAACGTCCTTGTCACCTCGTACCATACTTGCTAATTGACCATCAGAGAAACGTGGCATGAACCCATATAAGGAAAGGACTCAAATGTAGATTTCCCATTCGATTTACTTATCGCTATATTTAAATTTTGTTCCACACTTAGCAAAATGTCATCGCAAGCAGTTTCGTTTGACATACATGTCATAATTACTGGAATTTAGGTTTTATTTACTCGTTCTACTTGTCCATTTGCACGCCAACTGTGAGAATTTAATAAAAGGTTGGAGAAAAAAAAATCCATTATTTTTGCGTGAACTTCAAGATTTTATTTAACATGTTTCGGATTGGCCGATTTGGGTCAAATGTGCACCGTTTTGTTCTATATTTTGTTGCCATTTTAAAGGTAGCTTCATAACACCTCTCTCATAGAGGTCTTGGTCCTTATTGGTGAAAAACTCTAGCAATCGATTTTTACAATCTTCTCTTGATGTCAATTTCTTATTATTCATGAAGTTTTGCATTGCAAGAAAAAGGTGGTAATCGCTTGGTGCCAGGTCCGGACTATATGGTGGATGCATTAAAACTTCCCAACCAAGCTCTCGGAGTTTCTGGCGAATCACTACAGACGTATGTGGCCTGGCGTTGGCCTGATGGAACACAACACCTCTTCTGCTGGCCAATTCTGGCCGTTTCTGGTCAACCGCTAGCTTTAAACGGTTCAGTTGTTGACAGTACAGATCCGAATTTAGTGTTTGGCCATATGGAAGCAACTCATAATAAATGATTCTTTTCCAGTCCCACCAAATGTACAGCAGAACCTTTCTGGCCGTTAGTCCTGATTTGGCCACCGTTTGAGCTCAGTTTAAGAAATGGGTCGATTTCATTCTGTTTGGCCAATGCTTCGCACATGGAAATTCGATCCATCGTGTTTTTTGGTGTTAATTGGTGTGGTACCCAAACACCGAGCTTCTTTTTGAATCTAGCTTTGTGCAAATGGTTTAAAACTGTTTTATGATTTTTAGCTCCTGGGCGATGCTACGACTACTCACATGCCGGTCAACTTTGATTAGTTCTGTGATTTAATTAACATTTGAGACGACGGGCCTGCATGTGCGAGGTGCATCTTTAACATCAAAAATACCTGAACTGAATCGACGAAATCAAAATTGCACGCAATTAGCTGCTATAGTATCGGGACCATAAACACCATTCACAATTTCATCCGTCTGACTTGCATTTTCGCCTTTATCAAAGAAAAACTGTACAATGTACCGAATTTTCTCTTTGTTGACTTCATTTTTAACACCCTGTAACTCATAACTGAATAATAAACCAACAAAAACAACGAAATAATTTTTTTAGTGTGAAATGTCACCTTAACAGCGAGCATAAATCTGAAATTGTTTGATCGATACTTTACGAGATATTGATCAATACAGCCATCTAACAAAAAAATAATGGATTTCTTTTTTCCCAACCGTATATATGTTGACATCCATTTTTTCTAATAAAATTTTTAAATAAATTCGATGTAAAACAAGTTGCACGATCGGATATAATCCGATTTGGAATACCAAACACAGTTATAAATTTTTCCATCACCATCACGGTCACTGTTGCTTCTGTACTTTCTTCAGGATACAATTATACAAAATTTGGTAAAGCATCGATCACAACTAAAACATACGCATTACCATTATCACTAGGAATGAAAGGGCCTGCGTCGTCAACATGGATTCTTAAAAATGGTCGTTCCGGCACTGGGATCGGGTTTAAAAATCCAGGCTGTTTTCCTGCAAGAATTTTTGATAAAATACATTCAGCAAATGCACATATGCCGACGCACAAAACGTTTAAATTTCACAAACTGATATAATTCGCAAATTTTCGCAACTGTTCTATCGACACTAAAATGCCCCATCATATCATGAAATTTCACAATAGCTTTACGCATTGTTTTTGGTATCACATATAACTCTGTAATTTCACCGTTGATTTTAACTTTACGGAATAATTTTCCATTTCTTAACACATAATAGAACATTCAGCTTTTTCGCGTGTACGTTCATTTGGGTCTTTGTTAAACGTCTCAATTATTTTCTTTAATTCTGCATCACCTTGTTGAATCGTTAAAATGTAATCATCTTCACTCATTAATTGTAAAACATCTAATTTTTTATAAGTGGTGTACTTATCGGCATTTTTGAAGAATTTAATTGTGATCTCGACAAAGTATCCACATGACCCATTTTTGCACCAGGTCTAGATTTTACATCCTATCATACTCAGCTAGGAGTCCATACCACCGCGCGATTTACGGACTCCGAGTTTTCTGTGTATTCAAATATACTAACGATTGACAATCCGTAAACAGTGAAAATTTCAAACCGATTAGAAAATTTCTAAGCTTTTCTACATAATAAATAATTGCCATTATCATGTATTTTAATATAGAGTTATATAAAACTATTGTATTCTTTTAGCAATGAGACTCTCTAAATGGGTATTTTATAAATATTCTCCTCCGAGTAAATATTGCTCTTACTCACTAAATTAACGATCTCAGGTGGGGTTCAAATTTTATCATTGATTGAATATAAATTAAGTTTCCTTTAAAAAATGGTTCAAAATAAATCGCTTCAATATTTAATTTTTTTATTTTCAAATTTTACCTAAATAAATAAATAGTTCAAAAACTTAACGGTTTGAATCTTCAATTTTTTCAGTGTTATTATGGTTCCTTATTCACTGTTATATTAATTCTTAAAGTAGTAGTTTATGTCCTCCTAAAATTTCAATACAAATTAGTAACGATTAAATACCTTTTATACAAAACTTACACTTCAAAATTATCTGTCAAATTTTTAGAATATTTGACAGATCAAATGTTTTCTATAAAAGTTCTGTATAGAATACTTTTCGGCTCTTTCCAAATTTTGGTCTGTATAATGATTAACTTCCATTTCGAATGGACCTGCACCTTGCCGAAGTTCTAAATTACTAGAACAGGTGAAATGGCTTGCGTGTTCTAATGAGCCAAAGAGCCAAACTACAGGTCAAACCAAAGTAGTAGGGTCGTTAGTGAGGAACCAGACTAAGACAGGTCCCCGAAAGAGGGCAGCGGCTCTTTCGGTACTTAGATTGGCAGAGACCATAGGGGTCGGTATGGCAGTCTAAAACACACTACCGCGATGTGGAAGGCAACGGGAAACCACCACATTATCTCCCAAGCACACGGCGTACTTAATTTATAACACACATGATGGCATTCTCTGGGGTAAAAGATTCCGGAGTTAAAATAGTTCCCCATTCGGATCTCCGGGAGGGGACTACTTCGGAGGATGCGATCGGAAAGTTAAAAATAAGAGTTGGGAACATTCTGCGAGTCGGAGCGTGAAATGTTAGAAGTATGAAGCAAGTAGGTAAGCTAGAGAACCTAAAAATCGAAATGAATAGGCTATCACTAGACATAGTAGGGATCAGCGAAGTTCGGTGGCCACAGGCGGGGGATTTTTGGAGTATGGACTTCAGGGTAATTCATACAGGAGCAGAGGAAGGAAATTTGGGTGTGGGGATAGTTATGCGGAAAAAGATAGGATACTGTGTAGAAAATTACTTACAAAAGAACGAAAGAGCACTCATGGTTAGATTAGAATCTAAACCGGTAAACACAGTAATAATACAAGTATACATGCCCACCTCTAGCTACAGTGACGAAGAGGTAGAAGCCATCTACAAAGATATCGAAGACATATTAAGATACGTAAAAGGAGCGGTAGTAGGTTTATTTGGTTTAGGCACGAGAAACGACAGGGGAAATAGGCTGGTAGAATTTTGCGACAAGAACAATTTAATCATCACAAACACATTATTTCAACATCATGCTAGAAGACGATATACGTGGAAGGATGCCAGGAGATATAGGAAGATATCAAATAGATTACATTCTTGTTAGACAACGATTTAGGAATCAAGTAAAAGACTGTAGAAGCTACCCAGATGCAGATATAGACACTGATCACAACATCGTAATTATGAAGGCCGCACTTAAATTTAAAAGTTTGAAAAAAAGAAACTGAAAAAGGCACTTGGACTTAGAGAAACTAAAAGATAAAGATGTTCAAGTAAGATTCGAAAAGAATCAAATGAATTGCTCAAAGATATCGGGAAAATATCTGATACTAAGGCAGTAGAAACAGAATGGAATAACATTAAATCCAGCCTAGACATGGCGGCCAGAGATATTCTGGGGTATACACAAAAAGAAAAAAAGAAACCATGGATAACAAAGGTTATCCTGAATTTAATAGAAAAAACGAAAATACAAAAATAATTCAGACGAAACAGGAAAACAGAGATACAAAGCCATAAAATGGGAAATTATTCGCAACTGCAGGAAAGCTAAAGAACAATGGATTGGCGAAAAGTGCAAAGAGATACAAACGAAGATGGAAATAGGAAAGACAGACAAAGCATACAAATTAATTAGAATGAATTTTAGGGATATAAAACCGTATAGCAAAAATATAAGGGACGCACAAGGAAACGTCATCATAGAAAACGTAGAGAAAGTGGGTAGATGGCAAAAATATATAGGGAATTTATATGCAGGAGAGGAACTAACTGCATTAGAACAGGAATCAGACATTGAAAATGATGACTTGGGATATCCTATACTTAGAGATGAGTTTGAATTAGCATTAAAGAGTCTGAAAAATGGTAAGGCGCCGGGTACAGATAAGGTGCAAGGAGAAACGCTAAAAGCCGCTGGACAAGCAGTAACAGAACGTCTCTTCTAACTTGTAAGCTATATGTATGAGACAGGCGAGATACCCAAAGATTTTAAACGTAGCATCATAGTAACTATACCAAAGAAGAAAGGCGCGGATAGATGTGAAAATTTTCGAACAATAAGTTTGACAGCACGTGTCAAAAATTTTAACTAGAATTGTGCAAAGACGAATGGAAAAACGGGCGGAAGAAATACTAGGAAAAGACCAATTTGGGTTTAGGCGAAACAGGGGAACACGGGAGGCTATTTTAGCTCTGAGAGTGATAATGGAGAAAACAATAGAAAAAGGGGAAAGCGTGTATATAGGGTTTGTAGATCTGGAGAAAGCATTCGACAATGTAAAATGGAAAAAAATGTTTGAAATACTCAAAAAGATTGGAAAGAGTTATAGGGATAGACGAATAGTACATAGCTTATACAAAGAGCAAACAGCAGTAATAGAATTAGAGCAGGAACGTAGAGAAGTAAACATTAGGAAAGGGGTGAGACAGGGATGTGCCCTATCCCCATTGATTTTAACTTGTACATAGAAGATGCAATGAATACTGTCAAATGCAGGAAGACATTTGGAATTACTATGCAAGGACAAAAAATTGATATGCTTAGATTTGCAGATGATATAGCGGTATTAGCGTCCAGCAAGAAATAGTTAGAAGCTGCTCTTAATGAAATGGAAACGGTTCTAACAGAGAGATACGGTATGAAAATTAACAAAACTAAAACTAAAGTTCTAGTATGCAAAGGTGGCGAAAATAAGTCAAAAACAAGAATACAAGTATGTAACACGAACTTACAAGAGGTTAAGGATTTCTGCTACCTAGGAAGCCAAATAACGGAAGATGGGAAAAGCACAAAAGATATAAAACAAAGATTAGCACAAGGTCGTGCTACATTTAACAAGAAAAAGCAACTACTGTGCTCAAAGACCACAAACATAGAAACAAGGAAAAGATTGCTTAAAACATATGTGTGGAGCACAGCACTGTGCGGCTGTGAAGCCTGGACAGTAGGAGAAGCAGACAAGAAAAAGGTAGAAGCCTTTGAAATGTGGTGCTACAGACGTATGATGAAGATATCATGGACAGACAAAGTTAAGAACGAAGAGGTACTAAAAATGGTAGGGGAAGAAAGAAATATGTGAAAAACTTTAAAAAATAGGAGAGATAGGATGATAGGCCACATACTACGGCACGAGGAAATAGTGCGAAATATATTATAAGCAGAGATAGGAAAAAAGAGAAGAAGAGGCAGACCTAGGTTGGACTACTGCACACAGATAGTAAAAGATGTAGGCTGTAGGAGGTTCAGGAAGATGTGTAGGCTAGCACAGAATAGAAATCAATGGAGGTACGCATCCAACCAATCCCAAGATGGATAAACTAATGACGAAAAAATAACTGTACTTAAACATGATCATTAGTATAAGCAACTACAAGAATTGGTTGGGCAATATTCTCAAATAATGTTAAGTGTGTGGAAGGATTTACTGGAAAACCATTACTTCAGCAAATGTCTAAGTGTTGGGGGATCTTGGTAGCCACAGGTTGCTTAACGCCCTTCACTGAATCTCGGTAAAATAGGGCATAAAATTAGAAAACAATAGAAGGGGAATGAGCTGTATACACATGCTGTGTGAGAATTTCAGGGAACTATGTAGGCTAGCTCAGAATATAAATAAGTGCAGGTACGTGTCCAACCAGTTTTGAGACGGAAAAACCTAATGACGAAAAAATAAGCGCAGATAAATGTGATGATTTGTATAAACAACTCATTGTTGGTTGCGAAATATCTACAACTAATGATGACTGTGCGAAAAGATATATTGGAAAATATATTAAATCGGTAAACGGTTAAGTGTTGGGGGAACTTGGCAGCCACAGGCTGCTTACCTCCCTTCGCAACCACTGAAGATCGGAGAAATAGGGTATATAATTGTAAAACAATAGAAGGTGACCGAACTGCATTTAGCAAGAAAGAACAGCGCCTATGAGGAAAGACAACAAACATAGAACAAGAAGAAAATTGTTGAAAGCATATGTGTGGAACACAGCACAGTATGCCTATGAAATACAGGCAGTCTGAAACGCATACAGAAAAACGGTAGCAGCCTTTGAAATGCTGTGCTTCAGATGTATGAGGACGATAGCATGGACAGACAAATATAATAACAAATAGGTTATAGAAATAGTAGGGGAACAAGGATATCTGGGGAAAAAGATAAGAGAAATAGAATGGCAGAATACGTTCTAAGGCATTTTTGGGGAATAGTATGGGATATATTACAAGCAGAGATAGGAAAAAAGAGGTGGATGTAGACCTTGATCAGATAGTTATAGATGCAGACTGTGCAAATTTCAGGGAAATGTGTAGGTTAGTTCAGAATAGGAAACAATGATGGTACGCGTCTAACCAGTTCTAGGACTGAAGACCTAATGATGATGAATGATTAACTTATAAAGAATAATTACTGTGATACAATTTTTTATATACTATTACAATAAATAATAAATTTAAACTTCCCTGAATAATTTTGTAGACTTTGATTCTTCTTACTTCAGAAAATTTTTAACTCCTGTTTACTTCTTTGAAAATTTTTTATACTGTGGACGTAGAGTTTATATTCTTCTAAGACTATTTTCATTTCAATTTTGTTTTCTTGATATATTTTGACAGCATTTTCAAATGTTCATAAATTAATCATTGTCTTTTACCAAATATAATTTTGACACTTATTCTCTGTAATGTCCTTTTAAAATTGGTTTTTAATGACACAAGACTTGACGTTTTAAATTAACTTTTATTTTGTTTTTTCTGATAGAGACATTTAACTTCAAAAACAATAGACTTCTAAATACAAAATGAACTTTCTTCTTTTAATATATATCAATTTAATCTACTTCGATGATTAAATGTTTTTTACAACTAAATATTGTTTATGTAATTTAAAATCACCATTATAATACACTTTTTTAATAATATTTAGGAACATTTATTAATTACGACTATACGCGTCAAAATTATTGAATAACTTTATTTTCCTTATTTATTTATTTCCTAGGTAACTTTCCCTAGCTATTCCTAATTTAACTTTTATATTTAGCCCACCTACTATTTTCTATATTATAATCTATACTATATTCTAATCTTTTTGGAACGAGCCCAATCATCTTCCAGAATATAGTTCGTTAATTCCCAAAATCTCACCACATAAAAGCACACCAAAATTAAATATTATTATATAAAAAATGTGGTAACTTTTTTTTTAGAAAAGTTATTGAAAAGTATCCCTTAGGTAATTAATTCTACCAAAAAGTTAACATTACCAAAGTTGGATGACTTATTCCTGGATCTTCAGAATCGAAATTCGATACAAACCAAACGCAGTTAGTATGGCATAACATTTCGAAGTTGAAGAATTGTTATCCATAGCGGCTTAAACTTTTGACCTTCATACCTTAAAGAGGTATATTATTTTTCGGATTGATTACATAAAGAAATTTGCATATGTATTACATCTTTAAACACAAATTACACAATCTTTTTTTTTAGTGAAGTGCAATTATTATGCAATTTCCTTTTGTAGCTTGCACATTGAAGATCTGGGAACGTTGTGAGTTTTCCACATTTTAAACAATTGTCACATTTTGAGACCATTTCAGAATAACACGTTTTATTTGAAATCTAAAGTCATTCATATCGTTGTGATCTGTAAATGGGCTGAAAGTGAGAAACTGCCGTATAAGTAAATCATATATACATAACAATCGTTTAAACCAATGGGTTCTATCATTCAAATGTCCCCACTCATTTAAATGTTCGTACGCCCTACGCGAATGCAACGCAGTTATTGTAATTAGAGATAATAAAGTCGCATATTGTAATGTTAATGGAAAACTCTACGAAAAACATGAATATTTTTATCAAATACAAGGCATGTTACTTACCCATATCAAAAAGAATTTGGCGCGATTTCGAGATACGTACGCCCCTTAGTATTAGTTTTGAACATATACATTGTAACACGAACTTCTAGGAACACTCGGTAGTGTTACCATTAAAGTAATTTTATTTGCATTGTACGTTGCCTCAATTTGCCGAGCCGATCTCTAAGAACGAAATCAATTATAAGGAATGGTGTAGTGCAGAAGTTTTAGAATTATGTTGCCGTGACGTTGCATAATTACAAATCTTGCCAAATGGATTGGTCACTTTATACCCTATTACTCAAAGAGTACTGTAACGACGATTATTAGCAAATTCGGGTACGTTGTAGATTAATCTAGAACAATTGGATAAGGTATAAATTACCGTTAAGGGATTCTGCAGTTCAGTTCTAATTGCAGCTTTGATTAAATTACTAATCCTAATTTAAAGCTTTGATTTCAATATGTTCTAGTTAAAAGTTTTGGAAAACGTGATGTGATATAAATTATTGTTAGTAATCATATAAATGTAAATTAGTAAATAGTGTTGCGATATAAATTCATTATAGTGTTTTGATAGTAATTTAGAAGATGGCATTGTAGTTTTAGTGTTAAGAATATTATACTTGTATTGTTAGCGATTAGTTCGGAAAGTAAATAATTGTGAGAGCTTTTGGAGAATTTTATTATAACTACGGGTTGCTGAGACGTCTTGTATAACCACTTCGAAAATAAAAAACTGTTGTTATTGCAAACGGAGTTTTTATTGCACTGGTAATGGTGGTGATATTAAATACTTTTAAAAGATTTATATTTGTGTGCCTATCACTCGTAGTCAAAAAAAAGAAACACAGCGAAGTTCTTTAATTTTGAAGGACTTTAAGTCCAATTTGGAGGAAAATTCGTTAAAACTACTGGAAAGTTTTTCAGAGAAATTTTAAAAAACGTGCAGAGAAACAAGACCAAAATTCTGTGAGTTTGGCAATGAATTTGAAAGAAAATAGCATACGTTTTACAGGAAAATTACAGGAAACAGCCAAGAATCTCACAATAAAATTAGTTCAGAACGCAAAAGCAGTTGGGCAAAAAATTGATAGAAAATTACACACTATTGAGAGAGGAATTTATCCAGGAAACTATGGAAACCGCAAAAAAAGTTGAAAGCCAAATCTTCTGAAGGCTTACAGACATTGGATGCAAAGTTCTCTGAAAACTCACGAAAAATGAAAGAAAAGGTGCTGATACAGCAGTCGTCTCCAGAATTTAAGAACGTTGAGGAATGCAAACTGACGTGAAGGTTCAGAGTAAAACCACCCACATTTGATGGAAAGTCACCATGGCAGACATATTTTAAATAATTCGAGGCTGCCGCGAGAGCTAATTGCTGGAACGATGATGAAAGGGCAACCGCAATTATTGTTGCGTTACAATGTGAGTCCTGAATATTCCGCAGACCATACCAGACCATGACCAAAAAAGCTACGGAGGCTTAACATCAAAGCTGGAAATGATGTACGACGACTCTCATCCGCAACAAGTGTACCACGCTCAAGTGAAGTACCGTTATCAAAAGGTTAATGAAAATTTGCAAGAGTTTGAAGCAGATTTTACTCACTTGGTAAGACTAGCCTACCCAACAGCACCGAATAGATTCCTAGAGCAGCTGGCAGTATAGACCTTTGTTGACAGGATTCGCAATGTAGAGATCCAGCAAGCACTACGGCTGACTCGATTAAGGACCCTAGATGTTACGCTAGTTCGTGATTTGGAATTTGAAGCGGCAAACCAAGCTTCGCATCAGAGTAACGGCAAAACAAGATGTTTCGTAGAAGACCATAGCTAAGAAAGCACAGAGGAGGTGATTCGACAGGTACTTCGTACTCTCACGCTTCATTCTCATAAGTTGCGTATCACTCATATTTCTAGCGACTTAAGTTCTTCTATACGTTCTAAGAAAACTTTCACCAATGAATTTTCTGAAAGAAAACACATCGAATATAGAAATTTCTTGTAGTCGCAACTGTGGAAATCGACTTTTTACTAAAACGCTGTGGTCGTGATCATATATGTAGGCAAAGAGTAAAGCACCAAACCAACATCAACTGAGTTATTTAAACGAAAGATATGTCAACCACGATAAAAGAATGTAATGGTTTGTTAAATAATACGGGTAATAGCAAGATAAAAGATGGAAATTTACGAAAATTGGAAATATTTCCGTGTAATGACAAATAGAAAAATTGTTTTTACAACTATGATCGTGGGAGCTATCACTTTGAAATAAATGAGCTATTTATGAAACGAAAATATTCGAAACGATTCAAGGTTCGAGTGTACATTACATTTAAGTATACGATAGAATAAATCTATGTGGTATAAATTGGATTTAGGCAAGAGTTAGCGAAATGAAAGTTTACTGGTGAGATATTTTTATATTGATAAGATAACATTAATAGATTGAAATATGATTCCATTAAAGATAGAAAATAGAAGGTATATTTACATAATTAAAAGTAAGACGAAAGATATGACTGCTTGTTACTCGTTAGAAATACAGAGATAGATTGTTAATCTGTAATATGCCATGGTTCTTCAAATTTACAATTAAAATCGTGTATTTTATAAATTAATTGAAGTCTGTGTGATAAACTTCTCGCAAAAAATGTGGTAACTTTTTTTTAGAATTTTCTTTAATTTTTATCACTAATGTAATTTTAGAATGTTTTAATCTGATATTATTACCATTATTATGTATCGGATATAACAATTGAATATGGAAGCGACCTATTATTTTTCCACTTTTGTTTATTACTTCGTCAACATTCCCTTCTGCAAATATTTTATTTATTTTAAATGGCCCTATATATAGAAATGATAGTTTTGCACTTATCTTCTTCTCTGGGATTGACATTCTCAATCTTTTTACTACGACTAAGTCTCCGATATTTAGCATTTTACGTTTCTTTATTTTCTCATTTTCTTTTTTTAAAAACTTTTCTCTTTTACTATTTATTTTCTTTCTTGCCTTCATAAGTAAACCTGTAATGTCTATTTGTTCTATTTCATCCCTCCATGGTCTACATGGTTTAATCCCATGAATCATTGTAATAGGTAGTATCCCCGTGACAGAATGTGGCATCGTATTTATAAAATTTTCAACTTGGATTAAGTATTTAACCCATCCTCCATGATGTTCTTCTGTTAAAATGCGAAGATATTTTACCACTTCCTTTATGTATCGTTTACATGGGTTACTTTGTGAATATCTGATACTACAAAAATTTATGTTGATTTTTTTTTTAAATTATTTATTAATCTCTGGTTTTTGAAATATGTCGCATTATCTGCCAATATTGATTCCATTCTTCCTATTTCTTCTACAAAAGTATCTATTGCTTTTATAACCAACTTGGTATTACATCTTCTTGATGGATATAACCATACAAACTTCATGAAAATATCTACCATGACAAGTATATGTTTGTAACCAAATTGTCCTGGAATTAGGTTTCTGATATAATCTATTGCTATTATTTCGAAAGGTATACTCGTATGTATGTTCATTATCGTATTCATTAAAATTTTATTTTTTTCTTTTGCCAACATGTATATTTCACATCTTCTTATTATCTCTTTTGTAAGTTGGATATCATTCTTTAAATAAAAGTCTTGTTTGTTTTTCGTACTCCAATATGTCCTGCTCTGTGTCTTATTTCAAAATTATATTCTTGCAAATATAACGCCCATCTGTATAATCTATTATTGACATATTCTTTCTTTTTTAAGAAAGTAGCAACAACGTAATCAGTTTCAATTATAAATTCACTGCCCAAAAGATAAAACTTTAACTTCTTTATTGCATGAACAATCGCTAGCATTTCTTTTTCGGCTGTTGAATATCGTGTTTCACAATTTTTCAATATTTTTGATAAGAAGTAGATTGGTACTTCTTTATTTTCTTGTACTTGTACTAACTCAGCTCTGATTGCATGATTTATCTTCGAAGTTGGAATATTTTAAGATTAACGTTTCGTAAAATATTCTTTTCAAATATTGAAATGCTAATACTCGCCTATCTGTCCATTTCCATCTTTCTCCTTTTCTTAATTATTCAACTAATGGTACACATAATTCTGAATACCCTGGTATAAATGTTTTGTAATAGTTTAGTACACCTAAGAAACCCCTCAGTGTTTTTAAATTCTTAGGTTGTTTCAATTATTGTAATTTTTCCAATCTTTTGGTACTACTGTGAACTTCATCTTCACCAATTATATATGCTAGATAATCCACCTTTTTCTTGAAGAATTTGCATTTTTTTACATTAACTTTTAGTCCTCCTTCGCCTAATTTTTCGATTACTTCGTCAAGATGATGCAAGTCTTCCTCATTGTTTGAAGAGAATATCAGCACATCATGAACATAATGTGTACAGAATTCTTCCATTCGGTTTTTGCATGGCTCTTACTGGTGCAGCTGATGATATCGAGAGCCCGAAGGGTACAACTTTGTACTGATATATTTTTCCTTCGATGCTAAATCCAGTATATTTTCTACTGTCCTTGTGTAGCTGTATTAACCAAAATGAATTTTTTAGATCAATTTTACTGAATATTCTTTTATCGTTCACTTTATATAGAAGATTTTCTATTGCTTGTGGTTGTTCATATTGGGGTCTAGTTATCTCATTTAATTTTCTTGCATCTAAGCATATTCTTAATTCTGACTTGTCTGCTTTAAGTGCAATTACTACTGGATTGATAAACGTTGACTTTGCTGATTCATTTATTTCATTTTTTAACATTTTTTTATTTCCTCTTTCACCCTACTCCTTAATTGATATGGAATTGGGTACACTTTTGTATAGAATACTTTGTCATCTGTGATCTCTAATTTATGCACATATTTTTCTGCAAACAGTATTTCTTCATTAAATAATCCTACATGTCTATCTATTAAATCACTTAATTTTTTTTGTTTCTTGATTTTGTGTTCCTACTTGTTCATCTTTAAATATCTTTTGAAACAAACTACATAAAAAATATCGCGTTCTCTTGTTCCTTCCCTTCTTGACATTCTTTTTTCAAATCCTTATCCATTATACTATCATTCATATCCTTGCTAAAATCCGAAATATTCCACTCTTCTCTATACTTCCTAATTATCGATGGCACCATACAATTCTTTATTCCATGTTCCATTCCCGTTTCATATCTTCTTTGTATTTTCACACACTTTTCCTTTCCGTTAATTAATATACCTAATTTTTCCATAACATCTAATCCAATAATCATATCCATACATAAACCTTTAACAATTAAAAACTCAGCTTCTACTAAAGTCTCTTCATTTACGAATACACGAACACAAACCATTTTATCGATTGTTGATAACTTTCCTTTCATTGCTGACCATAGATTGACTTTTTTTATTCTACATATCTTTTTATCCAACGTTTTCTCATGCTTGATCACTATTTTCTTATTTATTAGTGAAAGTTCCGAACCACTGTCCACTAAGGCTAAATATTGACAACTATCTAATACCAAATAAATAAACGGTAACTTTCTTTTATTACTAAAACTATTTCCTAACAAAACATCTTTAAAACTATAAACAATTGTATTTAGAAGTAACTCTCCCTCCGCTAATACATCGAAGTTTTTTTTTGTACATGGTTCGAAGTCTCTTGGTCTACCTGCACCACCACCTCAATCTTATCGTCATACCTTTCATCTGGATTTGACGTCATGACTTGTTGTATGCGCTTCATGTCCCCTTTGATATTTCTGAAAACCGTTCTCCGTATTATCACTATTCGTTGGTGTCATGTTATTGTTATAGCCATCCTGGTTTTTTAAATGTTGTTCATTATATCCTTGATCTCCTCTTTCATAATTTTTATTCCAGAATTCGTATTTCCGTGTTTGAGGTTCTTGTCTCTCTTGTCGGTTATTGTACCTATTGTTATACTGTGGTGGTCAAAAATTATTTTTTTCAAATCTCCTGATATTTTCACGAAAATCTCTTGTGTATAATCCTCTTTGTCAGTCCATATAATTGGTTTTATTTGCGTTCTACTCATATTGTCATTCACCTGCTTGGTTTGAATAGTTTTGTCTTCTTCAATTGATCTTCCCGTGTCAAAATTTCGAATAATTTCTAAGAATTCTTTTAGAGTTTTAACATTTTGGATTGCGATTGCCCTATTTATTTCATTATCTAAATGTCTTCCTAATAATTGAGTAATGTCCTGTTGTAACATTTTTGATGTTAAGTGTCTTGCCTGATTAAATTATTACATATCCTTCTCTGGTTCCAATATGTTTTCCATAAGTTCCTGAAATTAAATTTATTCTTACTCCCATTTGTTGAGCGTTGCTTCAGTATTGGTCCATAAATAAATTTCTAAATTGCTCATAATTCGTGTACGTATCTTTTATAATTCCAGCCATTTTTCTGCATTTCCTGTCAGTGTAGTGTTGATTATTTGTATTTTTACAGCTTCTTATTCATGTCTAACTATCTCGTCTAGTTTTTCATGAAAAGACATTGGTTGTTCCCATTTTTGTCCTTCAAATTTTGGTAACATTTCTCGTGTAAACTATAATCATTAGTATGAGTGCATCGAGTTGTTTGTCCCTGTTCTAAATCTTTAACTTTGTTTTGTATCTCCGTGATCGTTTTTTCTACCATTACTAAATTTTTGTTCATTTCATTGTTCTTTATTTCTACATTTTGTACGATTTCTTTTCTAAATCTTGATTCCTCCTCGTTATTTTGATTAAAAATGGTTAAAGTCTGAGTGTACCTTTCTTCATTTTGTACATCCACCATCTGTACCTCTTTTCTGATACCTTCTAATTCCATTATAATTTTTTCATTGTTTGTTTTTACATTGTTTTGAACTTCTTGTCTAATTATTATTACATTTTCTTCAACGTCCCCCTTAATGTTGTTTTAAATTTTGCACTTGTATCTCCGATTTAAAATTTTCCATGTGTTCTGCCAAATTCTTTTACAAATTTTATCTGTTCCTTTAACTGTTGTGTTATTTTTCGTTGGTTATCTTCAAGCTTTTCTTCTAACTTAGTTTGATTTTCTTTTAGTTCTATTTGATTTTTTTTATTTCTCGTTGACTCTCATATCTAGTTGACCTTTATCTATTTCTCGTTGACTCTTTCTTATCTCTAGTTGACTTTTTTTCATCTCTTGCTGGCTCTCTCTTATCTCTAGTTGACTTTCTTTCATCTCTTGTTGGCTCTCTCTCACCACGGTAAGTTTTTCTTCAATTTTTCCATCTAATTCTTTTAGAAAACTTAAAATTATGTATATATCACTATTGTTGGTTGTACCTGTATTTTCTTTAATTTTTTGAATTTTTTCTCCTTCCACAATCATTATTTTTGGTTCGGTATAAATTTCTTGTTCCTCTACTGTACCTGTGTTCACTTCATTATTATTTTGTTCAAGCTGTATTACTTCTTGTGTTAGGTTATCTTGCCGCCCATATCTTTTTCCCGATAGCTCAAAAACTTACGGTTTGAATCTTCAATTTTTTCAGTGTTATAATGGTTCCTATTCACTGTTATATTAATTAGTTTATGTCCTCCTAAAATTTCAATACAAATTAGTAATGATTAAATACCTTTTATACAAAACTTACACTTCAAAATTATCTATCAAATTTTTAGAATATTTGACAGATCAAATATTTGCTATAGAAGTTCTGTATAGAATATTTTTCGGCTCTTTCCAAATTTTGGTCTGTATAATGATTAACTTTTAAAGAATAATTACTGTGATACAATTTTTTATATACTATTACAATAAATAATAAATTTAAACTTCCCTGAATAATTTTATAGACTTTGATTCTTCTTACTTCAGAAAATTTTTAGCTCCTTTTACTTCTTTTAAAATTTTTTATACTGTGGACGTAGAGTTTATATTCTTCTAAGACTATTTTCATTTCAATTTTGTTTTCTTTCATAAATTAATCGTTGTCTTTTACCAAATATAATTTTGACACTTATTCTCTATAATGTTCTTTTAAAATTGGTTTTTAATAACACAAGACTTGACGTTTTAAGTTAACTTTTATTTTCTTTTTTCTGATAGAGACATTTAACTTCAAAAAACAATAGACTTCTAAATACAAAATGAACTTTCTTCTTTTAATATATATCAATTTAATCTACTTCGATGTTTAAATGTTCCTTATAACTAAATATTGTTTATGTAATTTAAAATTACCATTATAATACACTTCTTTAATAATATTTAGGAACATTTATTAATTACGACTATACGCGTTAAAATTATTGAATAACTCTCTTTCCCGCATTTATTTATTTTCTAGGTAACCTTTCCTAGCTATTTCTATTTTATTTTTATATTTTGCCCACCTACTGTTTTCTATATTATAATCTATACTATATTCTAATCTTTTTGGAACGAGCCCAATTATCTTTCAGAATATAGTTTCTTAATTCCCAAAATCTCACCACATAAAAGCCACACCAAAATTAAATATTATTATATAGAAAAATGTGGTGACTTTTTTTTTAGAATTTTCTTTAATTTTTATCAGTAATGTAATTTTAGAATGTTTTAATCTGATATTATTACCATTACTATGTATCGGATATAACAATTGAATATGGAAGCGACCTATTATTTTTCCACTTTTGTTTATTAATTCGTAAACATTCCCTTCTGCAAATATTTTATTTATTTTAAATGGCCCTATATATAGAAATGATAGTTTTGCACATATCTTCTTCTCTGGGTTTGACATTCTCAATCTTTTACTACAACTAAGTCTCCGATATTTAGCATTTTACGTTTCTTTATTTTCTCATTTTCTTTTTTAAAAAACTTTTCTCTCCTACTATTTATTTTCTTTCTTGCCTTCATAAGTAAACCTGTAATGTCTATTTGTTCTATTTCATCCCTCCATGGTTTACATGGTTTAATCCCATGAATCATTGTAATAGGTGGTATCCTCGTGACAGAATTTGCCACCGTATTTATAAAATTTTCAACTTGGATTAAGTATTTAACCCATCCTCCATGATGTTTTTCTGTTAAAATGCGAAGATATTTTACCACTTATTTTATGTATCGTTTACATGGGTTACTTTGTGAATGTCTGATACTACAAAAATTTATGTTGATATTTTTTTTGTTTAAATTATTTATTAATCTCTGGTTCTTGAAATATGTCGCATTATCTGCCAATATTGATTCCATTCTTCCTATTTCTTCTACAAAAGTATCTATTGCTTTTATAACCAACTTGGTATTACATCTTCTTGACGGATATAACCATACAAACTTCATGAAAATATCTACCATGACAAGTATATGTTTGTAACCGAATTGTCCTGGAATTAGGTTGCTGATCTAATCTATTGCTATTATTTTGAAAGGTCTACTCGTATGTATGTTCATTACCGTATTCTTTAAAATTTTATTTTTTTCTTTTGCCAACATGCATATTTCACATCTCTTTTGTAAGTTGGATATCATTCTTTAAATAAAAGGCTTCTCGAAATATTAAGTTTGTTTTTCGTACTCCAATATGTCCTGCTCTGTGTCTTATTTCAAAATTATATTCTTGCAAATATAACGCCCATCTGTATAATCTATTATTGACATATACTTTCTTTTTTAAGAAAGTAGCAACAACGTAATCAGTTTCAATTATAAATTCACTACCCAAAAGATAAAACTTTAACTTCTTTATTGCATGAACAATTGCTAGCATTTCCTATTCGGCTGTTGAATATCGTGTCTCACAATTTTTCAATATTTTTGATAAGAAGTAGATTGGTACTTCTTTATTTTCTTGTATTTGTACTAACTCAGCTCAGATTGCATGATTTATCTTCGAAGTTGGAATATTTTAAGATTAACGTTTCGTAAAATATTCTTTTCAAATATTGAAATGCTAATACTCGCCTATCTGTCTATTTCCATCTTTCTCCTTTTCTTAATAATTCAACTAATGGTACACATAATTCTGAATACCCTGGTATAAATCTTTTGTAATAGTTTAGTACACCTAAGAAACCCCTCAGTGTTTTTAAATTCTAGGGGTTGTTTCAATTATTGTAATTTTTCCAATCTTTTGGTACTAATGTGAACTTCATCTTCACCAATTATATATGCTAGATAATCCACCTTTTTCTTGAAGAATTTGCATTTTTTTACATTAACTTTTAGTCCTCCTTCGTCTAATTTTTCGATTACTTCGTCAAGATGATGCTCAAGTCTTCCTCATTGTTTGAAGAGAATATCAGCACATCATCAACATAATGTGTACAGAATTCTTCCAATCGGTTTAACAATTTTTGCATGGCTCTTACTGGTGCAGCTGATGATATCGAGAGCCCGAAGGGTACAACGTTGTATAGATATATTTTTCCTTCGATGCTAAATCCAGTATATCTTCTAATGTCCTTGTGTAGCTGTATTAACCAAAATGAATTTTATAGATCAATTTTACTAAATATTCTTTTATCGCTCACTTTATATAGAAGATTTTCTATTGCTTGTGGTTGTTCATATTGGGGTCTAGTTATCTCATTTAATTTTCTTGCATCTAAGCATATTCTTAATTCTGACTTGTCTGCTTTAGGTACAATTACTACTGGATTGATAAACGTTGACGTTGCTGATTCAATTATTTCATTTTTTAATATTTTTTTTTTATTTCCTCTTTCACCCTACTCCTTAATTGATATGGAATTGGGTACACTTTTGTATAGAATCCTTTGTCATCTGTGATCTCTAATTTATGCACATATTTTTCTGCAAACAGTATTTCTTCATTAAATAATCCTACATGTCTATCTATTAAATCACTTAATTTTTTTTTTGTTTCTTGATTTTGTGTTCCTACTTGTTCATCTTTAAATATCTTTTGAAACAAACTACATAAAAAATATCGCGTTCTCTTATTCCTTCCCTTCTTGACATTCTTTTTTCAAATTCTTATCCATTATACTATCATTCATATCCTTGCTAAAATCCGAAATATTCCACTCTTCTCTATACTTCCTAATTATCGATGGCACCATACAATTCTTTATTCCATGTTCCATTCTCGTTTCATATCTTCCTTGTATTTCCACACATTTTCCTTTCCGTTAATTAATATACCTAATCTTTCCATAACATCTAATCCAATAATCATATCCATACATAAACGTTTAACAATTAAAAACTCAGCTTCTACTAAAGTCTCTTCATTTACGAATACACGAACACAAACCATTTTATCGATTGTTGATAACTTTCCTTTCATTGCTGACCATAGATTGACTTTTTTGATTCTACATATCTTTTTACCGAACGTTTTCTCATGCCTGATCACTATTTTCTCATTTATTAGTGAAAGTTCCGAGCCACTGCCCACTAAGGCTAAATATTTACAACTATCTAATACCAAATAAATAAACGGTAACTTTCTTTTATTACTAAAACTATCTCCTAACAAAACATCTTTAAAACTATAAACAATTGTATTTAGAAGTAACTCTCCCTCCGCTAATACAACGAAGTTTTTTTTTGTACATGGTTCGAAGTCTCTTGGTCTACCTGCACCACCACCTCAATCTTATTGTCATACCTTTCATCTGGATTTGACGTCATGACTTGTTGTATGCGCTTCATGTCCCCTTTGATATTTCTGAAAACCGTTCTCCGTATTATCACTATTCGTTGGTGTCATGTTATTGTTATAGCCATCCTGGTTTTTTAAATGTTGTTCATTATATCCTTGATCTCCTCTTTCATAATTTTTATTCCAGAATTCGTATTTCCGTGTTTGAGGTTCTTGTCTCTCTTGTCGGTTATTGTACCTATTGTTATACTGTGGTGGTCAAAAATTATTTTTTTCAAATCTCCTGATATTTTCACGAAAATCTCTTGTGTATAATCCTCTTTGTCAGTCCATATAATTGGTTTTATTTGCGTTCTACTCATATTGTCATTCACCTGCTTGGTTTGAATAGTTTTGTCTTCTTCAATTGATCTTCCCGTGTCATAATTTCGAATAATTTCTAAAAATTCTTTGAAAGTTTTAACATTTTGGATTGCGATTGCCCTATTTATTTCATTACCTAAATGTCTTCCTAATAATTGAGTAATGTCCTGTTGTAACATTTTGATGTTAAGTGTCTTGCCTGATTAAATTATTACATATCCTTCTCTGGTTCCAATATGTTTTCCATAAGTTCCTGAAATTAAATTTATTCTTACTCCCATTTGTTGAGCGTTGCTTCAGTATTGGTCCATAAATAAATTTCTAAATTGCTCATAATTCGTGTACGTATCTTTTATAATTCCAGCCATTTTTCTGCATTTCCTGTCAGTGTAGTGTTGATTATTTGTATTTTACAGCTTCTTATTCATGTCTAACTATCTCGTCTAGTTTTTCATGAAAAGACATTGGTTGTTCCCATTTTTGTCCTTCAAATTTTGGTAACATTTCTCGTGTAAACTATAATCATTAGTATGAGTGCATCGAGTTGTTTGTCCCTGTTCTAAATCTTTAACTTTGTTTTGTATCTCCGTGATCGTTTTTTCTACCATTACTAAATTTTTGTTCATTTCATTGTTCTTTATTTCTACATTTTGTACGATTTCTTTTCTAAATCTTGATTCCTCCTCGTTATTTTGATTAAAAATGGTTAAAGTCTGAGTGTACCTTTCTTCATTTCGTACATCCACCATATGTACCTCTTTTCTGATACCTTCTAATTCCATTATAATTTTTTCATTGTTTGTTTTTACATTGTTTTGAACTTCTTGTCTAATTATTATTACATTTTCTTCAACGTCCCCCCTTAATGTTGTTTTAAATTTTTGCACTTGTATCTCCGATTTAAAATTTTCCATGTGTTCTGCCAAATTCTTTTTACAAATTTTTATCTGTTCCTTTAACTGTTGTGTTATTTTTCGTTGGTTATCTTCAAGCTTTTCTTCTAACTTAGTTTGATTTTCTTTTAGTTCTATTTGACTTTTTTTATTTCTCGTTGACTCTCATATCTAGTTGACCTTTATCTATTTCTCGTTGACTCTTTCTTATCTCTAGTTGACTTTTTTTCATCTCTTGCTGGCTCTCTCTTATCTCTAGTTGACTTTCTTTCATCTCTTGTTGGCTCTCTCTCACCACGGTAAGTTTTTCTTCAATTTTTCCATCTAATTCTTTTAGAAAACTTAAAATTATGTATATATCACTATTGTTGGCTGTACCTGTATTTTCTTTAATTTTTTGAAGTTTTTCTTCTTCCATAATCATTATTTTTAATTCGGTATAAATTTCTTGTTTTTCTACTGTACCTGTATTCACTTCATTAATACTTTGTTCAAGCTGTATTACTTCTTGTGTTAGGTTATCTTGCCGCCCATATCTTTTTCCCGATAGCTCAAAAACTTACGGTTTGAATCTTCAATTTTTTCAGTGTTATAATGGTTCCTATTCACTGTTATATTAATTTTTAAAGTAGTAGTTTATGTCCTCCTAAAATTTTTATACAAATTAGTAATGATTAAATACCTTTTATACAAAACTTACACTTCAAAATTATCTATCAAATTTTTAGAATATTTGACAGATCAAATATTTGCTATAGAAGTTCTGTATAGAATATTTTTCGGCTCTTTCCAAATTTTGGTCTGTATAATGATTAACTTTTAAAGAATAATTACTGTGATACAATTTTTTATATACTATTACAATAAATAATAAATTTAAACTTCCCTGAATAATTTTATAGACTTTGATTCTTCTTACTTCAGAAAATTTTTAGCTCCTTTTACTTCTTTTAAAATTTTTTATACTGTGGACGTAGAGTTTATATTCTTCTAAGACTATTTTCATTTCAATTTTGTTTTCTTGATATATTTTGACAGCATTTCCAAATGTTCATAAATTAATCGTTGTCTTTTACCAAATATAATTTTAACACTTATTCTCTGTAATGTCCTTTTAAAATTGGTTTTTAATGACACAAGACTTGACGTTTTAAATTAACTTTTATTTTCTTTTTTCTGATAGAGACATTTAACTTCAAAAAACAATAGACTTCTAAATACAAAATGAACTTTCTTCTTTTAATATATATCAATTTAATCTACTTCGATGATTAAATGTTCTTTATAACTAAATATTGTTTATGTAATTTAAAATCACCATTATAATACACTTTTTTAATAATATTTAGGAACATTTATTAATTACGACTATACGCGTCAAAATTATTGAATAACTTTCTTTTCCTTATTTATTTATTTCCTAGGTAACTTTCCCTAGCTATTTCTAATTTAATTTTTATATTTTGCCCACCTACTATTTTCTATATTATAATCTATACTATATTCTAATCTTTTTGGAACGAGCCCAATTATCTTTCAGAATATAGTTTCTTAATTCCCAAAATCTCACCACATAAAAGCCACACCAAAATTAAATATTATTATATAGAAAAATGTGGTGACTTTTTTTTTAGAATTTTCTTTAATTTTTATCAGTAATGTAATTTTAGAATGTTTTAATCTGATATTATTACCATTACTATGTATCGGATATAACAATTGAATATGGAAGCGACCTATTATTTTTCCACTTTTGTTTATTAATTCGTAAACATTCCCTTCTGCAAATATTTTATTTATTTTAAATGGCCCTATATATAGAAATGATAGTTTTGCACATATCTTCTTCTCTGGGTTTGACATTCTCAATCTTTTTACTACAACTAAGTCTCCGATATTTAGCATTTTACGTTTCTTTATTTTCTCATTTTCTTTTTTAAAAAACTTTTCTCTCCTACTATTTATTTTCTTTCTTGCCTTCATAAGTAAACCTGTAATGTCTATTTGTTCTATTTCATCCCTCCATGGTTTACATGGTTTAATCCCATGAATCATTGTAATAGGTGGTATCCTCGTGACAGAATTTGCCACCGTATTTATAAAATTTTCAACTTGGATTAAGTATTTAACCCATCCTCCATGATGTTTTTCTGTTAAAATGCGAAGATATTTTACCACTTACTTTATGTATCGTTTACATGGGTTACTTTGTGAATGTCTGATACTACAAAAATTTATGTTGATATTTTTTTTGTTTAAATTATTCATTAATCTCTGGTTCTTGAAATATGTCGCATTATCTGCCAATATTGATTCCATTCTTCCTATTTCTTCTACAAAAGTATCTATTGCTTTTATAACCAACTTGGTATTACATCTTCTTGACGGATAAAACCATACAAACTTCATGAAAATATCTACCATGACAAGTATATGTTTGTAACCGAATTGTCCTGGAATTAGGTTGCTGATCTAATCTATTGCTATTATTTTGAAAGGTCTACTCGTATGTATGTTCATTACCGTATTCTTTAAAATTTTATTTTTTTCTTTTGCCAACATGCATATTTCACATCTCTTTTGTAAGTTGGATATCATTCTTTAAATAAAAGGCTTCTCGAAATATTAAGTTTGTTTTTCGTACTCCAATATGTCCTGCTCTGTGTCTTATTTCAAAATTATATTCTTGCAAATATAACGCCCATCTGTATAATCTATTATTGACATATACTTTCTTTTTTTAAGAAAGTAGCAACAACGTAATCAGTTTCAATTATAAATTCACTACCCAAAAGATAAAACTTTAACTTCTTTATTGCATGAACAATTGCTAGCATTTCCTATTCGGCTGTTGAATATCGTGTCTCACAATTTTTCAATATTTTTGATAAGAAGTAGATTGGTACTTCTTTATTTTCTTGTATTTGTACTAACTCAGCTCAGATTGCATGATTTATCTTCGAAGTTGGAATATTTTAAGATTAACGTTTCGTAAAATAGTCTTTTCAAATATTGAAATGCTAATACTCGCCTATCTGTCCATTTCCATCTTTCTCCTTTTCTTAATAATTCAACTAATGGTACACATAATTCTGAATACCCTGGTATAAATCTTTTGTAATAGTTTAGTACACCTAAGAAACCCCTCAGTGTTTTTAAATTCTAGGGGTTGTTTCAATTATTGTAATTCTTCCAATCTTTTGGTACTAATGTGAACTTCATCTTCACCAATTATATATGCTAGATAATCCACCTTTTTCTTGAAGAATTTGCATTTTTTTACATTAACTTTTAGTCCTCCTTCGTCTAATTTTTCGATTACTTCGTCAAGATGATGCTCAAGTCTTCCTCATTGTTTGAAGAGAATATCAGCACATCATCAACATAATGTGTACAGAATTCTTCCAATCGGTTTAACAATTTTTGCATGGCTCTTACTGGTGCAGCTGATGATATCGAGAGCCCGAAGGGTACAACGTTGTATAGATATATTTTTCCTTCGATGCTAAATCCAGTATATCTTCTACTGTCCTTGTGTAGCTGTATTAACCAAAATGAATTTTATAGATCAATTTTACTAAATATTCTTTTATCGCTCACTTTATATAGAAGATTTTCTATTGCTTGTGGTTGTTCATATTGGGGTCTAGTTATCTCATTTAATTTTCTTGCATCTAAGCATATTCTTAATTCTGACTTGTCTGCTTTAGGTACAATTACTACTGGATTGATAAACGTTGACGTTGCTGATTCAATTATTTCATTTTTTAATATTTTTTTTATTTCCTCTTTCACCCTACTCCTTAATTGATATGGAATTGGGTACACTTTTGTATAGAATCCTTTGTCATCTGTGATCTCTAATTTATGCACATATTTTTCTGCAAACAGTATTTCTTCATTAAATAATCCTACATGTCTATCTATTAAATCACTTAATTTTTTTTTTGTTTCTTGATTTTGTGTTCCTACTTGTTCATCTTTAAATATCTTTTGAAACAAACTACATAAAAAATATCGCGTTCTCTTATTCCTTCCCTTCTTGACATTCTTTTTTCAAATTCTTATCCATTATACTATCATTCATATCCTTGCTAAAATCCGAAATATTCCACTCTTCTCTATACTTCCTAATTATCGATGGCACCATACAATTCTTTATTCCATGTTCCATTCTCGTTTCATATCTTCCTTGTATTTCCACACATTTTCCTTTCCGTTAATTAATATACCTAATCTTTCCATAACATCTAATCCAATAATCATATCCATACATAAACGTTTAACAATTAAAAACTCAGCTTCTACTAAAGTCTCTTCATTTACGAATACACGAACACAAACCATTTTATCGATTGTTGATAACTTTCCTTTCATTGCTGACCATAGATTGACTTTTTTGATTCTACATATCTTTTTACCGAACGTTTTCTCATGCCTGATCACTATTTTCTCATTTATTAGTGAAAGTTCCGAACCACTGCCCACTAAGGCTAAATATTTACAACTATCTAATACCAAATAAATAAACGGTAACTTTCTTTTATTACTAAAACTATCTCCTAACAAAACATCTTTAAAACTATAAACAATTGTATTTAGAAGTAACTCTCCCTCCGCTAATACAACGAAGTTTTTTTTTTGTACATGGTTCGAAGTCTCTTGGTCTACCTGCATCACCACCTCAATCTTATCGTCATACCTTTCATCTGGATTTGACGTCATGACTTGTTGTATGCGCTTCATATCCCCTTTGATATTTCTGAAAACCGTTCTCCGTATTATCACTATTCGTTGGTGTCATGTTATTGTTATAGCCATCCTGGTTTCTTAAATGTTGTTCATTATATCCTTGATCTCCTTTTTCATAATTTTTATTCCAGAATTCGTATTTCCGTGGTTGTGGTTCTTGTTTCACTTGTCGGTTATTGTACCTATTGTTATACTGTGGTGGTCAAAAATTATTTTTTTCAAATCTCCTGATATTTTCACGAAAATCTCTTGTGTATAATCCTCTTTGTCAGTCCATATAATTGGTTTTATATTGCGTTCTACTCATATCGTTATTCACTTGCTTGGTTTGAATGGTTTTGTCTTCTTCAATTGATCTTGCCGTGTCATAATTTCGAATAATTTCTAAGTATTCTTTTAGAGTTTTAACATTTTGGATTGCGATTGCCCTATTTATTTCATTATCTAAATGTCTTCCTAATAATTGAATAATGTCCTGTTCTAACATTTTTGATGTTAAGTGTCTTGCCTGATTAAATTATTACATATCCTTCTCTGGTTCCAATATGTTTTCTATAAGTTCCTGAAATTAAATTTATTCTTACTCCCATTTGTTGAGCGTTGCTTCAGTATTGGTCCATAAATAAATTTCTAAATTGCTCATAATTCGTGTACGTATCTTTTATAATTCCAGCCATTTTTCTGTTCTAAATCTTTAACTTTGTTTTGTATCTCCGTGATCGTTTTTTCTACCATTACTAAATTTTTGTTTATTTCATTTTTCTTTATTTCTACATTTTGTACGATTTCTTTTCTAAATCTTGATTCCTTCTCGTTATTTTGATTAAAGATGGTTAAAGTCTGAGTGTACCTTTCTTCATTTCGTACATCCACCAACTGTACCTCTTTTCTGATACCTTCTACATCCATTATAATTTTTTCATTGTTTGTTTTTACATTGTTTTGAACTTCTTGTCTAATTATTATTACATTTTCTTCAACGTCCCCCCTTAATGTTGTTTTAAATTCTTGCACTTGTATCTCCGATTTAAAATTTTCCATGTGTTCTGTCAAATTCTTTTTACAAATTTTTATCTGTTTCTTTAACTGTTGTGTTATTTTACGTTGGTTATCTTCAAGCTTTTCTTCTAACTCAGTTTGATTTTCTTTTAATTCTATTTGACTTTTTTTATTTCTCGTTGACTCTCATATCCAGTTGACTTACATTTCCGTTACTATATCTATGAATTATTAATTGGAATAATTAGGTAAATTAGAGATGAATATTTATATTGAAAGTATAATATAGACAGTAATAGATTATAAATATAGTATAAATAGATAATATATTATAATTAAATATATTAATTTAATTATATTTTTAAAATTATTTATCATTCTTAGTATAATTAATGATGATATTATAATGATATTTGATTTAATTAATTATATCTTCTTAAATATTTTTATATTTTAATATTTATTTATATTTAATATTATAATTATATTTTTTTATTATTTATATTGATCATATTTATATTAATTGTATTTTAATTTTTTTATACTATTATTATCATTATCTATTATATATCTTTAATTTAATTTAAATATTTTTTATATTAATTTAATTATTATTCTGATACTTTAATTATATCATTCTCATTATTATATGTAAGAATTATTTATCTTATTCTATAATATTAAAATTGAATTATTTTTATAATTATTAAATTTAAATATTAATTTTTATTATTTTATTTTTTACTATAATAACTTTAAAATTTTTATTATTTTTAATTAATTTTAAAATTATAATTACCTATATTTCCATTTTTTTAAAATATAATTTTATTTTTAATTAATATTTCATTTATTTCTAAAATTTTCAATTTTATTTTTTTAAAAAATTAAATTTAAATTTTTATTTTTAAATATTATTTATATTAAATAATTATAATTTTTTTCTTAATAATTCAAATTTAATTTTAATATTCTAATCATTTTATATTTCATTCAAATATTCAATGTCTATTTTAATATTTTTAATTTTTTTACTAACGTATATTTAAATTCTTTATTTTAATTAAAAATTTATTTTAATTATTATTTTATATTTAATTTATTAAATTTTTTAATTAACTTTATTTATTTTAATTATTTTAATTATTTATTTATAAATAACTTTTTTAAATAATTTAAATCCTAATAAATTTTTATTTTTTTTTTAACATATCTAAATTATTAATATATTAATTTTAAATTTTAAATTAATTTTCATATTATTACTTTAATTTATTTATTTATAAATAAAATTTTTTTTATATTTTATCTTTTTATTTAATAATTTTTAAATCTTTATTTTAATAATTTTTTATTAAATTTATACATATTTTAATTTTCTTATTTAATTAAATATTCAATTTTAAACTTTTACTATTTAAATTTCTTTAATAAATTATTTCAATTCCTTTTAAATTTAATTTTAATTATTTATTTACATTCTAAATCTATTTTAATTACTTAATAACTATTTTAAAATTTTATTTATTTATTCAAATATTTACTATTTTTTACATCTTTCATTTTAAAATATATATTTCAATATTCTATTCAATATTAATTAATTTTTATTCCTACTATACAATTTTAATTTAATATAATTTTCTTCATTTTCATTTTCTATAATTTCATCTAGCCCAATTTCAATTTTATGATTTAATTTTACATTAACTTCTTATTCCTCTTCTATTTTTTCATTATAATAATTCCTTTTTATTAAAATATTTTCTATTTTAAATTCCTTTCTAATTTATCATTTAATGTAACTTTCATCAAGTTATTTACTTAATTTTATGTAACAATTTTCTTAATTCTTCTGCTATTAATATTTCAGATTTTTTTATTTTAAATATTTTTATATACAATTCTTCTATTGATATTTTATTATGATATCTATAATTTCTACACTACATTTCTTATTTCTTATTAAATATTTTACTATATTAGTTTATTTATTATATTTTTATATTTTAATTTAATCTTTTAATAATCTTATAAATGTTGTTACCTTACTATTATTTTTTTAAATCTTTACATTTATTTACTTCATATTTATTAAATTCTACATTTTTTAAATCATTAATTTATTTTATTCTTCTTTCTATTTTTATTAATCTTTTTAAAAAAACTACACTATCTTTTAATACTTAATCATTTTTTTTTTCCATTCTATCTTAAATTTTAAACATTAAAAATCTCTATTAATTTTGCCTTACGCAGGGCTGTGAAAACTTGTTGCAGTTTTTCAAACATTTCGTCTCAGTTCTTTGCAGGCACAGTCAAATCGTCAATATACGGCAACCTAACTTTATTTCTTAAGGGTCATAATACTATGGACATTAATCGACTAAACTCGTATAGCCCGTTCGTTAAACCAAAAATTAATCGTTCAAATTTGCTACGTATAGCGACGTAGTCTAAAAACAAACCAAAACAAAAAAAATCGGACCAGGAATTAAGCAAAACCAAATCGGAGCCAAAGTTACACGAAACAAAATCGGAGTACAAATTAACGAAAACCAAAATCGAAGCAAACATTACCCAAGACAAACTCGAACCCAAAAGTTACCTAAAACAAACTCGGAGCCCCACGCCAGGGCGTCAAAATTTATGCTACGTACAGCGACGTACCCTAAAAACAAACCAAAAGAAAATAAAAACAAAGAAAGAAGGACCGGGCTCAAGCTGAGTGGGCGGGTTATTATACCTACAAAACTAACGGAAGGCCTGAAATAAAAATGCACGCACTCATGCATCACTCAACAACAAAACATAAAAAAACACTAATTAAAAAATACGTTACTCAAGAACAGTAATACTAAAAACAAATGAAAACAAAAATAATTAATAATCATAATATGCATCTATCAGAAGAACAAAAAATCAATTCTTAACATGGCGAGCTGCCGTTTTTAGGTACCTACCCTCATATTAATTAACGAAAAAAGAAGAAAAAGAAATTACAACCCTAAAAACAACAGCTCTAAATCGTTATCTTAAATCTAAAATTAAACATATAAAATCGTTACAATAACTACAATATCAATAATCAGTGTCATCCCACGTACAGATGATAATCATTTTAAAACCACAAGGTGTAATCATCCCACAAAACTGAAATATACTGATTCAACCAGTTCATAGAGCCCATACAAAGAAATAGTGGATAAACACTCATCCACGTGTCATATATGTTGGACCTACCACACCGTCCTTAGGGTCGCAGTGAGGCAGCAGGGCCTAAGACCACGCAATTTGTGCCATATAAAAAAGGGGCAGCAATCGCCTCGTCAATTGGGTTCAAAATAGCAGATACTCCGATTCACCGTTAGAATCACGATGTATTGCGTGCGCGAAATTCTCACGAAGAAAACGGAAACAACAAAAATATAACGACTGATTCCGTCGAGTATAAGGAAGAGAAAGTGAGTATTAATTTGTTTAACTGAATAACCAGGGCCCTAAGTACTAATGTTGTTATCGAAACGTGACTAGGAAACTTTAAAACACTGTCTTATGGGATAGTTCATAACCTCATTTCAATGAGCCTTTAGATGGAAATCACATAAGAATCACTTATACGACGTCGTAATGTATAAGAAGTTAACGGATACCTAAAACAAGGTATTGACTATTTAATTTTAGCATACACTTTACGTTTTGAAATAAATAAGTTTAAAATGAAAAATAGTAGGAAACGTACTTAGTGTAAACAGGATGTTGTCGACGTATGAAAGAGTAAAACGGAATCGATGAAAATGAATAATAATATAAACGGATACGGTCTTACCGTCGAAAGTGAACGTAACAAATCCCCCCCAGATAAATTAACAGTCGGGGTAGGAAAGCCCAAGTGAGGGAGTGAGCAGTACCGAAAGAAGGAAGAGAAAACCCAAATACAAAAAAAAATGCATAAAACTAAAAGAAAACTCGTTACGAAAACAAAAGAAAATAAAAAAAAGAACCACCCAAAAAAAGAACTCTCATCCAGTTCGAAGAACCACACAAAGAAAAATTGAAGGGAAGACGGGTAATAAACCATTTACGAGGACTAAGATGAAACGGCATCGACACTGAAGAGTCGTCAAAGGGTGGATGTTTCTCAGAAGAAACAGTAAAGTTATCAATCTCCACAACAGGATTGGTTTCCCGCGAAGAATCCAAAAAAGAAAACGAGAATAAAACCGAGCAGTGACAACCAAAACAGGACCCAAGGGTCAAGCCTCAAGTATGCAAAGGAGCAACAAGGGAAAACGAGAGGAAAAGAGGAAAAATGCTGGTTAAAGAAACGATGTACTACAAGCTGTGGTAACCAAGAGTAGCAACAAATAAGATCCAAAGAAAAGAAATGCTAACTAGTCTTAAAGTCGACTAAGTCGTGGTTTCCTAAGAAAAGAAAACCTGACTAGAAAGTGCCTACCACAGGAGCGGATGGACAAATTTTTGATCCCTTATCTCCCCGACGACGCATTCAATTGGGAAAATCCTACTAATCACCAAGACCGCATTTCCGTAAGTGGAGACGTCCTCGCTGCCATGGCCGCGATTACGCGTTGAACGCTTGCCATTGCCGGGTTTTACTATCCTTGTAACCATTTGACCAAACAGACACCGCATACAATATCTCCGGTTCGATACCTCCTGCTTGGACCCTGTTTAAGGATACTCTTCTAAATCCTCAGTTTATCCTTGCTTTCTCCGTCGTTCTGTTCGATTACTCGCTGCCTTTGCTTTTGACATACTGCACGCGCGCTTTTCAATTCAAAATGTCATCTATCTTGACGCCAAGATATATGATGACATTAGTGAACGGGATCTTCCACGCTATCGCGGATTCGTCCCGAAACAAAGCGCTTCTGACTTCGAGGTGTGAAATTTTAACTTGACCTCTTATGACCATTCATACAATTTGTTCAAAGCCTCGGTCAGTTTCATACAGATATACATTAACAATCCCGGCCTGATAATCAACAGTTTATCGTCTGCAAACCCAACAATAGCGCATTTTTCGGGCAATCTAACTTTAAATATGCTTTCGTACGATAATTTCCAGAACGTGGGATGGGAACATTAACCCTTTCTAATGCTTTACCGAAAGGTTCTACATTGGCCAGGAAATGAGTATTTTTACCTAGAAATTTTGATTTAGCTGAACCCTTGCTATTTTAAACATGGTAGGAATCTTTAACGTGCGTGACAACATTCGCACAAAGGACCTACGTATAGCTCTCATCTGAACTAGGGCATATGTTTGTTAAGAATACTAGCCTAACATTTTTCAGCGGTTTCTGTTAAGAATCAAACCAGGGACCTTGGACTAACTAGTCATACGTGAACCAACTAAGCCACAGAGCCTCCCATTCTTTTTCCAACGCTTGCGACACAACTTCTTTCGGGATTTCGATCTGGGTCAATCATCCTGAAAAATAACTCTTGACTAATGACATCGGGTTTTGCGGACAATTAAGATATCAAAGACATATTTTGCTTTAATATTACACATTACTATCTTTTATAATATTTCAACTTTTAATCCATTTTCCTGGGCCAATTTCATCAAGGAGGTTTTTCGAAAAGCAATACCTGGAGTGTAGACTCCCCCACTGAAAAAATAATTAATCAGCTGAGAAAAACTTGTAAAACTTACCCTTTAGGCAGTTTATCTCTCTCGTTTATAATAGTAATAGCAGAGAGCGTAGCTAATTTCCCAGTTAAAGTATAGGCTGGGGCAATTCCACTGAATCGCGCCACCATCTTTTTATTAGGGGGTGTCTTGAATGGATCAGCTACGTTGGGTAACTTCTCATCCCAACCATCAACTAGTAGTGTTGTTGCAAATTTACTCGTACTTTCCGATGACTTGCATGGTCTTTCCTTGCCAATAATACCGGCAGTAAAAAACGTAGGGTATTTAAGTATAAGGTATCTTCCCCATTTACACTTAGCAAGCAGTATGAAAATTGATCCAAAAATAGCCATAAATATTAGAACAAAAATAGATTCCAGTACAAGGTACGATTGGAATTGAATTGGCCTATACTTTCGACTGTTGAAAAAGTAACGTTGAGTTCGTTCAATAACTGAACGGTCGTCGTCTTTAAATCGAAAACACCATTTATTCATGAAATTGCTTTTGTGGATTACCGATCTAAAAAAAAAAGTTTCATATGCGTTGTATAATACTAATACATTAATTAATCGAATATTTATAAATAGAAAAATATATAATAGTTTAAGTTAATTAAAGTGAGCTTAAAAAGCAACAAGTTGCATATATTTAGAAGTCATTTAGTATTTTTAAACAAAGTAATAAGCTGGAACTATAGTAAATAAATTTTGTCTAAGGCATAAGTGTCTGGTAAGATTCCTAATATACTAGCAGCGTTTCCACGTTGTATGGCGAGTGAAATCGTTTGATAAAGAAAGTGTTTGGCTCGTAGGTCCCCTGATTCTTTGATAAGTCTGAAGCCAATGTCATTCATACAATTCTGTGTTTCTTCAGCCCAAGGTCCTAGAGGTTCGAAGGTTAATGCTTTGAATATATGGTGTGACGATTCAATGAATGTGTGTTTTTCATATTTCTGTTTCCAGGCGATTTCTGCGGCTGCACCTGCTTTCTTCTTTGTTTTGTTTAAGTGGCTTTCGGCAGGAGTATCATCGCGTGTTACATCCATGCAAGTGGGATAAGGATAACTCCATCTCGTCATCTGTTATCGTTACGGCATTGACCAATAGGCTCCAAGAAGGATGAGATACAAGTCGAAACGAGAGTAGGATGAATAATCCGGTTCAGTTCATTATGCTGGGAAATTCTACCTTTACTTTGAGGGCAGGAAAGACCGTGGTGTCCAACATTAAAGCTAATTGAACAATGGTGTGTGGAAAACGCCTTGACCATAAATCCAAACAAGACCTCGTTAGTCCTGTTTACTAGCAAAAAAAAATTAACGGTAACCAGAAAACCATCACTTTTTCAAACATCCTTAACCCTCTCAGAAGAAGTCAAGTATTTGGGTATTATACTTGATAAGAAACTGAAATGTGCTAAACACTTACAAGCAAGAGCTACGAAAGCTAGCGCAGTGTTCTGCCAATGCAGACGGGCTATAGGTAAACTTTGGGGACTTTCACCAAAGGCTGTCCTATGGCTATACACTGCAGTAGTACAACCTATGCTATGCTATGAAGCTGTTGTTTGTTGACCTCGAACCAGACAGGTTAATGCAGCTAAAGAGCTTACGCACATACAAAGACTAGCCTGTCTTAGTATCACGGGCGCAATGAAATCCACACCAACTGCAGTCTTGGAAGCCATCTTAGGCCTCCCTCCGCTAGACTTGCATGTGGAGGAAACGGCTCTAAGAGCGGCACTAAGACTAAAAGTTAAGGGAATGTGGAACAATAAGGGAGACGGTGGAAGACACCAGGATATCTTAAGAGAGGCGTTGTTAACAATGCCACCCTGGGATGCCAGGGTTGACTCAAATACACCCAAACTAATATTCAGGAAGCAGTACAGGGTCTGTGTGGACCCTGAAGACGTGATTCCATCAGATACATTCATCTTCACAGATGGATCAAAAACGAAGGAAGGTTCAGGGACAGGCATCTTTTCAGATGACCTAGACCTTCACAAAAGAATAGCGTTGGGCACGCAGGCAACTGTTTTCCAAGCAGAAGTCACTGCGATCACGCAAAGTGCCAGTTTTATTTTGGAACGTGGTATTCAAAATAAAACTATACGCATATCCACAGATAGTAGGGCAGCTTTAATGGCCCTAAATAGGAAGAAGATCCTTTCAGAGAAGGTACTGCAGTGCCACCTCACTCTTGAACGGGCTTCTTACTCTAATATCCTCGAGCTGGCCTGGATCAAGGGTGACTCAGGTAAATACGGTAATGAGCAGGCTGACGCTTTGGCGAGACAAGGATCGACTGAGAGTTTTGTCGGACCTGAGCCATCGGTCTCTTTTTCGTCATCTGTGCTATTTACTATGATAAGACAGAAAACCTACCATTGCCACTGCGAGAGGTAAGTAAAGGAAACACATTGCCGACAAGCAAGAATGTTCATTAAGTATCCTTCGACTGAAAAAGCGAAACTTTGCATAGGTTTGCCGAGGCAAAAACTAAGACTTTTAGTAGGTGTTTTGACGGGGCACTGCAAGGTAAAGAAGCACATGTACAGATTGGGTTTTTCAAAGAATCCAATCTGTCGCAGTTGTCAACGGGAGGAGGAGACGGAAGAGCACATTCTGTGCACCTGTCCGGCACTCGCCAATACCCGAGGATCCATGTTAGATGACTTCTGGCCAGACACAGCCAAAATTAGTAACACGCCCTGGACCGATATCTTCAGGTTCGTCTGTAAGTTAGGATGGCTGAGTGATTGAGGACCAGGTATAAGAAGGTAGCACAATGGACCCATATTGAGGCCTAAGTACGCGTGGCTTTGCCACCCTTCCAATGAATGAATAAATAAATCCATCTCGTCATCTGCTATCGTTACGGCAATACCAATAGGATCCAAGAAGGATGAGATATAAATCGAAACGAAAGTACGATGAATAATCCGGTTCAGTTAATTATGCTGGGAAATTCTACCTTTACTTTGAGGTCAGAAATGACCGTCGTGTCCAGATTCGGTAACGAGGGTGTTGCAGAAACATTTGTGGAAACAGAAATTGCTAGTGTGGGTAGCAACAAGCAATCATATTTGTATTTATATTTGGCCGAACTATAAACTAACAGACAACAAAAAGGAATAAAAAAAGTGTCAGTTTTTAATTTGGCCGATTACAAATCTCTTTTGCTACTTTTTAATATTTTTGTATGCATTGCTACTTAGGTGTCTTTTTCTAAATATTGTAGCTATGATAGTACAAACTACAGTCCATGTCAATTTCATTGAATTAGATATTTAAACCGCAATCTAAATGGAAGCAGAAAGCATAGTGAACTCGCGTTCACTGACGTACGTCTCTCTAGATACCGAAGATTAAAAGGCTCCAACCCCAAATAATTTACTCCTGGTCTTGTCACGTGGTTGAAAGCCGCTCATCGATTCCACTGAAAGTAACGTCTGTCTTCGTTCTTAGTAGCAAATGGCCAACATGTTCTGGTGCCGCTGGATAAGAGAATACCTGCCAACGATCACGCGTTCAACTATATGGTTTCAATCTGTCCAGCCCATTGCGATTGGAAACGTCGTAGTAATAATGGATGACACGCGTTGAGATTCTTAGAAAAAAGGAATGCTGATTGATGTTGTAAAAGGCAAGAAAAACGATCCAGTACGACAAATAGTAGCGCAGTGCGGTAATAAGTTTTAAACGCGTTCACAAGCAAAAGTGGCAGTACTGGACGTAGAAGGTAAACCGAACACAGCAGTGTTGCGTCAGTGTACCGAATGAGAGAATGTTGCTAAAACTGTTCAGTTCCAACAACAGCTTGCTTATTAATTGATTATTTTAAGATTTTTACGCTTGCCCTGAAAAAGCAAATTGAGAGTTGCAAGTTTTAATTACAGCTGTCAATAAAATTAGTTGTATATAAATTTGAGCACACAGATAGTGATAGATGCAGATTGTGCAAATTTTGTGTAAGTTGGTTCAGACTAGGAAACAATGAGGGTACGCGTCCACCCAGTTCTAGGACTGAAGATCTAATAATGATGATGATGATGATGATGATGATAAATTCGAGAAAAATAGGTATAAAGGGCACACGTGTAAGTTTAAGTTGTATGTTTAATGCAAAAAGGTTTATTGTTAATTTTAGGAAAATTTTGAACACCACCATCTCTTTTCTCCAACAGAAACAATATAAGCCAGTACTGGAATTATTTAAAAGAAGTTCCAAAATTTGAAGCCCTTTTATTTCTAAATCCAAACCGCAACAATAAACAGTGTGTTGTCTGATTAGAAGGGAAACAATCACGTTTACCCTTTAAAAGGCGGGTATTCAAAAAATTAGTTACATCGTGTAAGTTCTGTAGTGAATACCTTCCGTCAAAGGAGGTTCGATGCATGACTACTGACACCCAAGTTTGCGCTGCACTGAAAAAATTTGTTTGAACCTTATACTCGATTCAAATGCTGTAAGTGATAGAATTTTAGCACTCTGCCTGTTTTGTATTTTGTTGAAGTCTATTCCATTCCATACATAACATTTATTGGTAAAGAAGCTTCTATGTTGGTGTACGCTTAGATAAGAACGTAACGTAGAAAGAAGCCCCACGATTGTAGTCGCACGAATTTACACTTACCAGTAAAATTTCTTAGAGAATTATACTTGAATAATTTTAAGATGTTCCTTTTCTTTTAGATACCCGCACATTTGGATAGCGATAGCAAATTTAGTCAGTTTGTTCTGTTATTGTAATATTAATGTTTGTCAATATAGTCTAGGTGAAGATCTTGCACTTTTACTATTGTTTGTGCTTAGTTTAAATCAGTAGGTGAGATAAAACTGTATACAGGGTTCCGCCAACCTGCGTGAACAAAATAAACATTTAGCCGTCTCTGAGGCCACCTATTGTCTATACGAGACCGAAATCTAGGTAGGTTAGCACTCAATATTTTTATTGTATAAAAAGTACAAAGACCTTTGCATGTAGGTGAAAGTGTTAACGTTGGCATACCACCAAAGGCTTTGAATTTGCTCTCACAGAATTCATCTCTCGTCATTACAAGCTAACTTATGCATTGTTACTGTTACGTCTATCTGGTATGGTAAATTTCATTCAAGGCATTAGCGTCAATTTAACACGTAACAGTTGTTTTAATAGCAGTAGAACAAGATATGCGTTACTCAGATAATTCTCACGGTGTTGTTCAGGGTTTTAGAGCAAAAATTAAATCACCGCCTATGAGTGTTCTAATTTTTGGTTTTTTACCGTCCTTAACACCCTTAGGATATTCGGAGAAAACCGAAGCAGTGTCAGAATGAGAAATTTTAAGTTATCTTAACTTAGGCTCATATATCCACGTTTTTTCTGAGCAAATAGCAAGGAGTTTTATTAGATATTTTTAGAGAATATCTTACCAGTTTCACCTTGAACGTTTCCTTGGTCCAAGAACAATAGAGTCCAGCATCCTACAGAGTTTAATTAAAATCGGTAAACTATTATTTTACTTTTTGATGGCCACATTAACAAAACTCTATAAATGCCTACTTTCGTGATACCTAAAAGACGAAGTGAATTATTGTTGTTAATAATCATTTTCCTCAGTGCCGGCTTTAGCACCAACTCGCCTCTAGGCAGCAGTTTAGTGCGATCCCCTTTAAGACACAACAAGGTATGATTAATTTTTCTTATCATTTCATAAAGAAAAGCATTACACAATACACATTCTAATGGAAATAATGTAAAACCTATTCTTACTGCCGAAAATATTGCACTAAACCAAAAATAAATTAAAAATTTTAAATTTCGAGAATTAAGAGCTGCAAACTCTTTAACAACACTTATTACATGCCGACTGGCATGCATCATGTTTAACTTTAATTTGTAAATAAATTCTCGCGTATTTTTTTAAATGAATAACGCCAACTTCCATCGTCCCCGACAGCCGCGTCTGCGCAAATGAATGCGGAGTGCGCGCGTGATGTTAGAAGACGCCATTAAGTTACGAGCCCTCGAGCAAGCAACATCTACCTGTGTGGCGTGTGTCTTTTCTTTTAGGTATAGATATGTAGGTTTGTTTCTATCTTGCCTTGTGTCGTCCCTTTACCTGGCGTTTCTTCATCCCCTACGAGTGCAGTAAAAGGAAAGACAGAGGAAAATCTGGAAATTAACATGGCGTAACTGAACCTAATCTGCAAAACATCCTGGGACCCTGAGACGTATTTCCAGATGCCGCCATGTAAGTAATCTGTTTTGATTTAAATTGTGCTTGAAAATTGACTTAAAAAGCGGACGCATCACTTTTAAAACGTGTGCGGTATAAGTTACAATTGGCGGAAATCATACCGCAAATATAGCAATTGCGCAGTATAACAATTGCCCGACTGTAACAGTGGCGCTCCTACACGTGTTTGTTGAAAATTAAAATCCGTTGTGTGTAACTTTTATTGTAACTTGATTTTAGCTTTGAAAATAAATAGTGTTTTTTTCACTTAATTATATCTAAAATAATTAATAATGTTTGGTTTTAAGTGACTTTTGATAGTTACCTCCATATTTTTTATTTTTTTTGGTTGGCTGCATTAAAAGAAGCATTAAATGTCAATTTAACTGGTTGAAGTTACCTTTACTTGGTTGTTTATTTTCACTAACCTTAAAAATGCAGTTTCAGGTTTAGTGCAATTTACCTTCCATTTACAAAAACAGCTATTTAAATGCTCCTTATAAAAACTGTATTTATATTTGAGATGTGCTGGACAATTATTATCTAACCTAATTTGGATTAAACAAAAATGTGTTACCTTTGGATATAAATAATTCTTCTAGTAAGTATTGTTATTAGTAGATAACCTATTACTGTAGGAGCTTTATTTGTCATTCATTATGCAAAAATTTAAAAAAACTCATTGGTTAAATACTTGTCTTGATGTGATTTTTTTTTAGATTACCAAAACCTGCTTTTTGCTCTAAATTTTAGCATAACTATTGTGTATGTGACGGGTATTTATTAAAGTGAACCTAAATAATTAACTACTTTTGTGGTTTTTTTTTAGAAAAAATTTATTTCCTTAAAAAACTATTATAGTTTGATTGACTTCATCGTATCTTAGTATATCTATTTCCTATACAGTAATATGATGAAACCCTCACATCTTAAGTCTATTGAAAGGATCTTCGACCTGGAATCACGCAGTATACAACCTGCGTCAAATCACAACGACAGGCGTTTGCAATTAAAGGCCGTATTGGCGCAGGAAGCTGACGGACAATTAATTTTTTGTACACTAACTTCCGATTTATCACAAAATACCTTGAGATTAAACAATCTCTAGACGATATTAATAATATAGTTCATAAAACCTATCCAGCACCTTCATTTTTAGAGTTAAAACGTGTTAGATCTCGTGTAATACATTTAAAGCAACGGTTAGACTTGTTATCATTATTTAAGGATGAACAGGCTAATGAAACGAAGCAAAATTTATTATCTGACGTTCTCTTAATTGAAGGAATCATTCACGAAAAACTTAACTTAGATTCAGATGTAAATTTGCCTCTTGCTTTTTCTAATATGAACTTATCGCAACCGAGTAGCTCGTCTCTGAAATCAATACCAGTGTATAAGTGCGGTATTTTTTTCTCACATTTTTTTCTCTACAATTGACAAATTTCGTAAATTAAATATTTCTGAACTTGGTTGTGTCACTACTGCAACCCATATTATCTCTACGGGTGATGCTGTTTCTTTTAAGCAACGTCAATATCCGTCATCGCCTGAATTACAAAAACATTTGCATTCCGAAATAGATAAAATGCTTGAATCCGGTGTTATCTCTCCTTCAAATTCGCCATGGATGTCTCCCGTGTTATTAGTTTGTAAGAAAAATTATGAATGGCGTGATTGCTTTGATGGAAGAAGGCTTAACTCTGTAACTGTGGCCGATGCCTATCCCTTACCTCGTACTGCTTCTATCTTAAGTCGGCTTCGTACGCTAAATTTATCTCATCTATCGATCTTAGACACGCTTTTTATCAGATCCCTTTTGACTTATCTTCACGTCCAAAGACTGCTTTTTGTGTTCCAGGTCGGGGTCTGTTCGAACATAATTTCTTGCTGTTTGGTCTTTGTAATGCACCACAAACTTAACAGTGTACTATGGATCAAACGTTAGGTCCTATGTTACACCAAGAACGTGCTTTAGTATTTTTAGACGACATATTGGTCATCTCGATTTTCTTTGAAGAACATATTGCTATACTAAATAAAGTTGCTGAACGCCTAAATGCAGCAGGTTTTAAAATAAATTGGGAGAAGTGTAAATTTTGCTGTTCCTCTCTTACATTTCTTGGCTTAATTATCGATGGAACTGGTCTTCGAACAGATCCTGCTAAAGTCGACGCTATTACTAAATTCAAAACACCAAAGACTATTACTGAAATTAAACGTTTAATAAGAAAGATTAGTTACTATCGCATTTTTCTACCTAATCTCTCAACTATATCTACACCCATTACTGTTTTAATTAAAAATGTCAAATGGAATTTAGAAGCTCAGCAGGCTTTTGAACAAATCAAAACATTAATTACTTCCGCACTATCTTAATTATACCCAATTTTGACGAAAGATTCTATAGTCAAACCGATGCCTCACTTACTGGTTTAGGCGCGATGCTGTTTCAAGTAATGAATGGACTAGAACACCTTATCGCTTATGCTAATCGTGCTTTAACTTCTGCTGAACAAAAATATTCAGCTACTGAACGTGAACTATTAGGGCTTATCTTTGGGATTGAAAAATTTAGAGGATATGTTGAAGGTACACATTTTACAGTAATTACTAATTGCCCAGCTCTCACATGGTTAAATAACTTAAAACAGCCCCCAGGTCAATTAGCACGATGGAATTTACGTATCTCTCAATTTACCTTTGATGTTCGCCATAGATCTGGCAAATTAAATATCGTACCTGATGCCTTATCCGTGATGTCGCCTCCCAAAACTAATTCCTGATGCCTGGTATCTCAATATGATAATGAAAGTTTTTCAAAATTCCGATAAATTTTCAACCTTTCGTGTGAGGAATAATAGATTATATAAATTTGTATCTTCCTTTTCTCACAAAATCTCTAACATCCCTGAATGGAAACTTGTAATTCCTACCGCTAACCGTAGTGAAGTTCTTAAATTGTGTCACGACGACCCTACAACTGCTCACCTTGGTGTTACAAAAACTTTAGCCAAAATATCTGAATTATATTACTGGCCTAAATTAAAACAATCTGTCTGCCGCTATTTTAGAAACTGTAAAATTTGCGGGGCTCAGAAAAGTTCTCAAGAAGCTCGTTCTGGTTTGATGGGTAATTTCAAACGTGTATCTTATCCCTTTCAATTAATATCGCTTTTCTTATTAGGACCCCTCCCTCGATCAAAAAAGGTAACCAATATCTTTTAGTCGTCACCGACTGGTTTTCTAAATTCGTTATTGTACAACCTTTAACTAAAGCCACATCTGCCGCTATTATTAAATTTCTAGAACAAAATGTATTTCTTATCTTAGGTGTCCCTCAAATTATTCTCAGTGATAATGGGGCGCAATTTATCTTAAAAGATTTAAGAAATTTCGTTAAAAGTTATAAAGTACAAAAAATTTGGTTTAACGCAAAATACCATCCACAGGTAAACCCTACCGAAACAATAAATTGAGTCTTAATCACTGCTATCTCCTCATATGTCGATTCAGACCACACTAAGTGGGATGAAAATATCTTAAAAATCGCTCAAGCTTTGCGTACATGTAAACACAAAGCAACGCAATTCACTCCCTCATTTCTTTTTTTGGAAGATACACGTCAATTGATGGCAGTTATTACGGTTCAGTTCTAGATGATACTAACGTAATCGAATTTAACGAAAAGGTATCCTGGGACGAAGACCAACAATCATTACCCTCTATTTTTAACGATGTTAGAAAAAATTTGTTAAAAGCTTACAAAAGAGTAAAGACCACTATAATCTGCGAAAACGAGATATTTCTTTTGCTTTAGGTGAACAGGTTTGGAAAAGAAATTATGTCTTATTTGATGCTACTAAAAAATTCTCTTCGAAATTAGCTCCAAAATTTATTTTATGTAAGCTTACTCGCGCCATTAGTCCACGTATTTATGAACTCCAAGACACCGCAAGGAAAACGTCAAGGAAAGTGGCATATCAAAGACCTTAAACCGTTCTCTGCGGACCCAAATGCTAATTAATTTGTCTACATTTCAGTTCTTTAATGGTCTACTAAATGTTTTTGTTACTGTCTTGAATTCGTTACCTATATCTATTCGTTTCTTTTCTCATACAGCATTTACCTTCTACACTTTTGCCTTATTTACCTCATTTTTGCTGCCTATTAATTTTTCCCTTAAATTTATTGTTAACCGTATATCTGTTTATTTTCTAGGTTTTCCAATATAACTCTGTCGCTTCATTTAATCAACCCTAACACCTTTTCTGCATCATATTATTTTGTCTTTTAGCATTTATCGTACGTTGTTTAATTTCGTGGTGATTGTCGTAACTTTAGTTGAAGCAACTCATTAAATTGTTATGTTTGGTTTTAGCTGATGTTGAGTGGATGCTTCTTTCTTTGGGCTCACATAGGAGCTGCAGCCTATGCCTTTGTAAGAAACAGTCCATATTTGCAGGTGCAAAACTAGAGTTTCTATTCCACGCGTTTTTCTTCTGAATTATTGCAGTCGCTCACTTTATTCTTTATCATTGGTTTTTTCTTCTGTTAAGTCACCAGAACATTTAAACATTTTGTTTGTTTTTTTATTTAACTTCGTGGTGAGGTGGTATCGCTTTTTATCGATATCTTATTGAATTCTTGGTTGTCCTTAGCATATTGGGACAGTATGTTTGTATCTTTATTTAACTGCTTATAGTTAGGTATCCTTGTGTGTTTATGGCATTACCGTTTCTGAAAATTACCTTGGAACACTTGGTTTTTTTGTGTGAAGATACCTGCAGTGGTACTTTTAAGTTGGTTGTTTCAACTTTTTGTCTGCTCTTCTTATTGCAGTGCATACACTCGTTAGGAAGATGATAGTACTAGTACTCATCATGAGTCTAGTATTTTTTTTAACTTATTATGTGTCTTTATTTGTCTGATTAACCTAGCAGGTGGTGCTTCAGACTGATCTGCATTTAACAGGGACAACTCTCTACCTTCTCTTGGACACTTGTCCAAAGCTTTATCTTTTTCTTATCCCGCTGTCTCTATTTTTGCCTTATTTTTCCTCCGGTAGACCTGTTCTTATCCCGGAACACCCGTCTACCACATTGGAGTAATTTTTCCCTCACTCCAGGCTACTGACCATATTGGCTGGTTGAGTAGTGTTTTTCTATCCATCTTTTTCTATCGCTTTTGCTCAATGCGAGCCCTTCTTCTATTCTCTTCTACCTGGAAGTCACTAGTACATTCCAAAATGCCCACCTCCTTCTTTTTACCTTTCCTATATCTCTATTGCCTTTTGATTTCCGTTAGTCACCGTTAGGGTTTTCATAAGCACTACGTCTCTGGGAATCTTTCGTAAGGTCATGCGGTGCCGCTGTCTCGGGGCAAAAATACTGGTTCCAGCTTATCAATAGAAATTATTTTATTTTTGATATTTCTTGTCGAGAGATCACTGGAAAAGGTCCTTTGTATGGAGGTTGAAGGGCAGTGGCAATCGCACCTTGACGAATGAACACGTGGGAGTAAGTTTGCAAATATTTACTAATAAATACTTTATTGATACCGTGATGTGATGAAGCGGGTTGCAGAGTGGACATATGAGAACGTAGTCGAGAAACGAAAGAAGAAGAATCAGTTTTAATAGATGAGATGTAACATATTCTCCTGGAAGCTGTAAGTGTGAACCATATAAAAGCTCCGACGTAGTAGAGCTAAGATTTCAGAAAATGTGAATTGTAAACCGAGACAAATGGTAGAACTTTCACCCATCGCTTGGTGCCTTGGGACTTGATTGCTGTTTTTAAAGTCCAGAGCCACCGTTCAATAAGGCCGTTAGCTTGTGGGTGGTAAGGAGTCGTACGAACACGTTGAATTCCAAGTAATTGGTTGAATGCAGAACCATAATCTGTTGTGGTGGTAAGGGGGACTCCAAAACGTGCGATCCAGTTAGAAAGAAATGTTTTTAAAATAGTTTCGGTTTTGATGTCAGAAATACGAAATGCTTCTGACCATCTTAAAAACCTGTTGATACACGTTAGACAGTATGTATAACCATTAGAAGAAGGAATAGGTCCTATTATATCCACATTAATGTGGGAAAAACGTTCCCCTGGGATAGAACTATTATTAACTGCTGATTTAGTGTCCCTTTGAATTTTATTTTTCTGGTAAGAAAAACATTCTTTAACCTAAATCTTGCAACCTTTTTTATGGACGGCCAAACAAACCTATCGTTAACTTATTTAATGGATGCCCTAATTCCTGGGTGTGCCAGAAAATGTACAATTTTAAATGCGATGTTTAAAAGTTTTTGTTAAAAAGGGCCTACAAATACCAGAGGAAGTGTCGTAATAAATTTTTTGATTACACTCGTGAATAAAATTTTTTTTGTTTTAAATGAGGAAGAATTATAAGAGAAAAAACCTTGAAAATCACATTGAAAGTATCTCCTTACAATAAATTAATATGTACGAAACTAAAACATAAGTTTTTAAGATAAATCTTCTGAAATAACTATTTCATAGCAATAATTTTACTACTCAAGCTACGTTTTAACATTTTAATATAAAATATGTCAGAGCAGAATGACTGAATGCGCTAACACACAAATTTAACGTAATAAATATCATTAGAAATTAAATTTCTTACAACATTTCATAAATTAGCTTTTCTTAAAATGCCTTGCATTTTGGCGTACGGTATGTTCTGTTTATATTGTATAATTTATCGCTTAATTTATGTTCCGTTTATATTGTATAATTTACCGTTTAATTTATTTTCGAAGTTGGAATTTGTTTATTATTTACCTCCGCCCGGTATATCAAAATGTTACTTCATGTGCCGTGTATTACTTCAAACCTAGCGCCTGTACAAAGTGCCGCGATGTCCACATATTCCGCCTTCAGATACTCTTGAAGTTCTCACTGAACAACGCTCTATTGTTTTATCCGCTGTCGTAACCTCGTGTTGAATTTAATCAATTCTACAGAATCACCCTTCCCTTCCTTTTATTACGCGCATTATTGCTTAGATTCTCCATTTTCGTCATAATCTATGTCACCCACTCGAAAGGTATTCCTGACCTTTGCCATCTTCTGAGTTGCACTATGCTTTGATCCCTTTGCTTGCGTATACTCAACAATCTTATTTTGCAATCGAGCTTGAGGCCATTCATCCCGGATTCTCTTTAAAGAAGAGTTTTTGCAAGTTGTCCCCTTTTATTCGTAATAGAATCTTGCGGGCCGGGGGTAGCTTGGCTCACGTGCCTTTGTCCTCTGACCGTAAATTTCCTGCTTTGTTACCTAGCAAAAGTCGATTTACTGATCTTTATGTTACCTATGTTCATTTAAAATACTTCCACGCGGGTGCTCAAATGGTGCATTTTCTCGTCAGTCAGCACTTCTGGATTATTTCTGGAAGGCAATCTATCCGTCGTATTTTGAGTCATGGTCTAATGTGCTGGAAGACCAAACTGGTGGCATTGCAACCTCCTATGGGCAACCTGCCTTCATGTGGAGTTACTCAAATCAAACCTTTTTTGTGTTCGGGCGTGGACTTTGCTGAACCCTTTTCTATTACCATGTCTCGACTACGGAGCGCCAAAGTTTTAAAATCGTATTTATGTTTTTCTATTTGTATGGCTACCAAGGCGCTGCACCTTGAAGTCGACGCCTTTCTAGCGGTTCTGCGCTGATTTATTGCCAGGCGTGGCCGTTGTGATCAACTATATAGTGATTGTGACACAAATTTTGGAGGTGCTAATAAACAGTTAATTCATCTCGCCAAGCTTGCTGCTTCTAAGGACCATATATAGTGGCATTTTATACCGCAGGCTTCGCCTTATTTTGGTGACTTATGAGAAGCGGGAGTGAAATCTGTTAAAACTTTGCTCCTGCGTAATATTGGCGAGCAAAGTGTTAACTTTTGAGGAGTTGGCCACCGTCTTTATCCAAATTGAGTCCATCTTGAAATCACGTCTTCTCACCTCTTTGAGCACCGACCCTAATGATTTGAGCTGTCTTACGCCCGGTCACATTTTAACTTTGGCCCCTTTAACTGCCATCCAAGAGCCTGCCATTTCTCACCTTTCGCTCAACCGCCTATCTCACTGGCAATTGCTCCAGCGAATTGAACAAGATTTTCGGTTTCGTCCAAGGAGTACTTGCACTCGCTTCAACAGCGCTCCAAGTGTCACACACCACCTCCTCAAGTTGAGTTGGACACCTTAGTGCTGATTGAGCTCGCTAATGTTCCTCCCTTTGTTTGTCCCTTGGTCGTGTTAAGCTGTGCATCCTGGGACAGATAGTGTTGTTAGGGTGGTCACACTTAAAACGTCTCATGGCGAGCTGAGGCGCCGTGTCAAAGCTCTGCCCTTTGCCCTCAATGTAAAAATTTTTTTTTTGTTTTTTGTAAATCTTTTTTCTTTTCGCTTTTTTTATTCCCCCTCCCTCTTTTCAACTATTTTTCTTTAAAATGCCTTGCATTTTGGTGGGCGGTATGTTCCGTTTATATTGTATAATTTACCGCTTAATTTATGTTTCGTTTATATTGTATAATTTACCGCTTAATGTATTTTCGAAGTTGGAATTTATTGATTATTTACCTCCGCTCGGTATATCAAAATGTTACTTCATGTGCCGTGTATTACTTCAAACACCGCGCCTATACAAAGTGCCACGATATCGATAAACTGTGCTCTTCGCATGTGCAAGAAGTTTCTTATCACCGGCTATGGAGAAGACAGGAAGCTTTGTAGTATCGATTTTCGGTGTAGACGGCAACAAAAATTACATGTGCTACGCTTCGCCAAATAGAAGAGTCAACTTTCGTTACTCGTACTTGACGGACGCATTCAACAGAGTTTGTATACTATCGTTATCCGCTTGAACGGCCGCATGAACATACTAGTGTTTCACTACGCTCGCATACAAGGTAACTGTTTGAAGTAATTCTTTGTTGTTTATTATCATTAACTTTACTATTTCGTATATATTTCCACTTTTTCTTTACCATCAGTAGCTATCGAAATTACCGCAAAAATTTCCACATTAGATTAAATTTATAATAAAATTTTATTTTTTTATATTTGATCTACTAGGAACACAATTCTTAAATTTCTTGTATAGGCAAATCACTTTAAAAAGAACCCAACGTCATATGCTAGATTGCGCAGAAATGTAATAACAGTAGCGTAGTTGAGTTATTACAGTATAAAGGGAAGATATGGCGTTAAATAGTAAAAAAATAAACAACCAATTAAATTATAATTTAAAATTTTTAATAATAATATCGCCATATGAGTTGTGTGCATCAATATCCCTAAAAAATACTGCTATAGCAAGGTTATTTTGTAAAATCCGATAAAGCAAATGATTGAATACCATGGCCTACTTAAGTGGTTTCTATCTCATTCTAGTGTTCTGCAAACACATCTGTTGAGTAACTTATTGTTTTATTAATGTTAATTGTTATATAAAAGATATTTTATATTAGTTAGATGGTGGTTTAAAACTGTCCGTCTGTGTATCAAGTAAAAATAAATAGTAATGAAATCTAAAACTTTTACAAGGTAATTTCCGATTGGTTGATCATAAAACTCTACGCCACTAAAACCTGAATACTGCCATCCCTAATTACATATAATGAACTGTTCCTAACCAATTTTTGCTTTGTGCGCATGATGACGTAGGGGTTCTTCTTAAAGTGATTTGCCTCTAACACTCAAGCCCTTTACTAAGATGAAAGATCTCTAGTTCCCTGTTTTCACTTAAGAAGCATTGTTTCCAGCGTATGTTTTTTTCATTAGAATTTATCTAAACTATGTTGGTGTTGGGGTAACTTACGCCACTTGTTTTTGTGGCTCAAGCTATCCCACCATATACGTCAACATTATACCTACCTAACTTTTAATTGTGGCTGAAACTGATGCAAAGGAGTTGGATATAGTTTTTGTCTTAGCTGATGTAATTCGTTTTTAGATGTAATTCCGCGCAACAAAGATTCACATGAACTGTAGTTTGCACTGGGTCCTTTACCACTCCGAAAATATTCCATGTAGCTCTCTACAGAATTTATTGTACCTGCAAAATTACTTCTTTTACTACATTGTGGTGGTTGTTTAATTTACCAGTTGAAAAATTATATACGTCTGCAAATTCAGTGCAGAAGTTTAAATGGGCGGTTGCTAAACAAAGGTTGAGCGTGCAAAAAGATAGTACAGGGGGTGAATTAGACGTTCACAGACACAAAAATAGATATTCCTTTGAAATTGCTCACACCTCCACAAGTCAAAGAAATCTATTTCATAAAAATATTATAAAACTGTGACATTTCTCGTTCTACTAGAAATTCGCCATTATATCGTTACTCTAAATGGAATAATTAATTTATCGTATTATTTTTAAAAGCTTATTAAATTTAAGGCAGCTTTTATTAAAGAAAACAATCTTAAAGCTGATGTTTCTCAAGTTATTACTGTTTTCCGGCATAAAAGATTATTAAATTTTAAATAAATAGGTTTACTAAAAAAGGACGATTTCAAACTTCAATTCCTTTCTGTCTAATATAATTTGTTGAGCACGTGGATCTCTATCTCACTAAACGATGGGTGGTATAAGAGACGACTAAATGATTATGTCCTTCTGCTACATAGTTTGATGTAGCCTTGTGTACACTTTTCTAGGAGTACTTGTGAAATATACATTTGTTACGCACAGTTATGGCCCTAGATTTTCTAGCCGATAATCCCCCAAAAAACTCAGTGAAGTACTCCGCTAAAAATACTGTTTCAGTAAACTACCGAAAACCTAAACTGTACTAAAAAAATGGTTGCAGACTAACTCAGTAGAACGGGTGCTGTATTTGAAGACGAGGCGGCTCCGTGGCGTAGTGGTATGTGTGTGACTACTACGCCCAAGGTCCCGGGTTCGAATCCCGACACGGTCCGCCTGAAAAATGTTAGGCGAGCATTTTTCACAAAAATACACCCTCGTTCGGATGAGAGGTAAAATGGAGGTCCCGTGTGTGAGTGTTGTCACGCACGTTAAAGATCCCTACCTTGCTTGGAACAGCAAGGTTCGGCAAAATTCAAATTTTCCAGGTAAAAAAAAACTCGCTTCCTGGCCAATGTAGTACCTTCGGGTGGAGCATTGGAAAATCAAATGTAATGTATTTGAAGACGGTTTCAGGATGTTAGCGGGGATTAAATATGCCTTGATCGGAAAGTAGCTTGGACGTTACCTAATCTCGTAAGATTGCTAGGGAAAAACCCTAGAAAGAATAACAAGAGAGTGCCAAAACATGAGATCTGGTTTCAAAATATACATGAAAATTCATCCTACTTAGACGGAATATCAAATAGTCCCTACAGGCGAAAATCGGGTGGTTGTTAGGTTACTGTTAGGAATGTTATACCACTAAGAAAAAAAAAACCCAAACGGGCGTATGCGCGAAAATAGTGTTGACGTAAGGTTCTGTTAGGAATGCTTCACTACTAAGAAACTATACTCAAACGGATCCACGCGTCAAAAAGTGTTAAGGTAAGAGATCCGATAGAAATGCTATAATTTTAAGAAACTATATTCAAACGGGTCCAGATGCGAAAACAGTACTGAGGTAAAGTTACTGTTAGGAATGTTCTACTACTAAAAGAACTACATTCTAACGGGTACATGTGCGAAAATAACGTTAAGATACGGTTACTATTAGGAATGCTTTACTACTAAAAAAAACTACACTCGAATGGGTACATGTGCAAAAATAGTGTTGAAATAATTAAACAAATGACCGAATTCCTACTTAACATTGGAGGACCTTCTAAGAAGGTACTGCACGCAATGTTAATTGAGGATTTTGGCCTACTGAAACTAATACTCTTTTAGCTACTAGATAACGAATAATTTTGCCTGGCATGGGAAAGTAATTCGAGCATAGAAAACGAAAATCAATATAAATTGTTGGTTATTTTGCAAAAAAAAAGCCCGTGACAGGTTCCACTTTCCTTGCACATCGTCAAATGGACGCATCCCTTTTTGCAAAACAACCATGTTCTGGCATTATACACAAGTCAAGGTGTATTTATAATACAAATTGTTTCTCATGCGCCCTCTATACCCGAATGAAGCAACTAACCATCGGTAACTTTTACAAGGGACGCGGGAGGAAACGCCATTATAGAAAATGTAGAGAAAGTGGTTAGATGGCAAAAATATATATGGAATTTATATGCAGGAGAGGAACTAACTGCACTAGAACAGGAATCAGACATTGAAAATCATGACTTGGGATATCCTATACTTCGAGATGAGTCTGAATTTGCATGAAAAGGTCTGAAAAATAGTAAAACGCCGGGGACAGATAAGGTGCAAGCAGAAACTATAAAAGCCGCTGGACAAGCAGTAACAGAACGTCTTTTCCAACTTGTAAGCAATATGTATGAGATAGGCGAAATACCTAAAGATTTCAAACGTAACATCATAGTAACAACACTAAAAAAGAGAGGCACAGATGTGAAAATTTTGGAACTCGACAGCACACGTGTCAAAGACGAATGGAAAAACGAGCAGAAGGAATACTAGGGGAAGATCAATTTGGGTTTAAGCGAAACAGAGGAATACGGGAGGCTATTTTAGCTCTGAGCTCTTTTGTGAAAAATGCTCGCCTAACATTTTTCAAGCGGGCCGTGTCGGGATTCAAACCCGGGACCTTGGGCGTAGTAATCACACACATACGAACTACGCCATGGAGCCGCCTAATATCAAGTTAATACCACAGAAAGTCCAAGGTATGGACAATAACCCAGAGCACTTTCAAACTTTGACCGAAGGACGCAGATAAACCAATGATGTCAGGTGGAGGCATTGTTTTAAATACCACACGAATTTCATAAACAATCAGTCTTTCTTCAACCAAGATACGCTCTATAGCAGTTCAAGTCAAAAAATCACACATAGTGAACATAGTAAAATTAAATAATTATATTTTGTGGACGTCGTGATAGAAAGGTTAAAAATAATAGTAATTGTGCAAATATACGAGAGCAGTTAGCCGTTGAGTGAAAAACATAAGTTAGAAATTTTTAATTAAACATAATTTTAATATTAATAATTTAGGGCTCGAAATTATGATCTAAATTACCAGTTAAATTATCATCTAAATCAACATCTAAATTACAATATAAATTGTCATCTAAATAACCGTCTAAATTTCATCTGAGTACGAATCTATACATTGGTCTGGAACTTTAAAATACAAATCTAAAGCTAAATTTGCATTGAAGCAGTAAACGGAGAACTATTATAAACATTGAATGGGTGTTTGGCCAAGCCGTTTTACAAAGTCAACAAGTGAACTCAACTAAAAGCAATCTAGGAGCACTGATCAACTACACGCAGAAGCAGTTCGAAGGTTTGGAAACATGCAGGGAAAATACAGGTCAGAAATAAGAACAATTTTTAATAGCATAAAGCTTTAATTTCATTTTGAACACTTACACTTTTCACATATTGAAATATTTATGTAAAGGGTCATTAAAAATCTTTTAAAAATTACGTAGAACGAAAGGGAAAAGTCATTGAACGTCCAAAGATATATCCTGTAGTAAATAGTGTTATTTTTGCTGGTTTTAAATTGATTTAAAGGAGTTACAATTTGGGGACAAACAAATTGATATTGTTACTTTGATTGAGGGGTTTATTTTTGAATAGTGAATCCCATTATCAAAGTGATAAAGCTGTAAAATGTATATATTCTTGGCCATTATACAAATTTTGGTTACTTTCGTATATATCATTCAAGACAAAAAGGGGTGGTAGAAACTTCTTTGTTATCGTATCGTCGTGCACGCTGTGTGGATTGAGCTGAGCTAATCGAGGAATATAAAAGGAATTGTATTTAAAATTTAAAGTTGAGGTTGTTTAGAGACATAGAGCGGTGGCGGGCAGCAGGAAACTGAGCGTAAAGTACATCGGCGTGCGGCAATATCATAACCAAGGCACGCTTTGTACCAGTTCAAATTAAAATATCACGCGAAGTGAAAATAGTAAATTAAATAATTATAACTTTAGAGAATGTTGTCATAAAAATTTTTTGAAATAATAACCCTAGTGCAAGTATACGATTGAAGTTTGCTGTTGACTTTGAAACGGCTCTAAATATTAGACGAGATAACCAACTGAGCAATCTAAATATTTTACCAGATAATCAACTAAATAAACCACTACATAACCGACTTAATAATCATTTACGTATTCGTCTAAAGAACCATCCAAATATTCGTCTGCTTAAGCATCTGAGTGTTGAACGAAGAAATTAATTAAAAAATTCAACTAAAGGTTAAATTGGGCGTTTGGCTAAATTGTACTACGCAATAACCAAGAGAGCTTAACTGAAAACAATCCAGGGGTACTGGACAATGGCATGCAGCAGCAGTTCTAAGATTTGGAAACACGCAAGGAAAACAGAGGTCAGAAATAAGAACATTCTTTAATAGTATAAAGCATTTTTCTCATATTAAACATTTATACTTTTGCATATATTGAAATATTTATGTAAAGGGTCATCAAAAATCTTTTAAAAATTACCTAGAGAGAAAGAAGATTGTTCGAACTTTCAAAAGGTACTTCCAATAGTATACAGTAATATTTTTGATGGCTTTAACTGATTTAAGGGAGTTATAATTTGAGGACAAACAGATTTAAATTGTTACTTTGATTCAGGGGTTTATTTTTGAATAGCGAATCACATTATAAATGTTGTAAAACTGTGAAGTGTATATATATTTTTTTGGTCATTATACAAATTTTGCTAAGTTCATTTATCTGATTTAAGTAGGAAAGTATTAGAGAAAGAGGGTAAAATTTCTTTGTTATCATACTGTCGTGCACTCTGTGTGGATTGAACTGAGCTAGTCGTGGCATATAAAATGAATTGTGTTTAAAATTAAATTTAAGGATATTGAGAGACACAGCGGTGTCAATCAGCAGGAAACTGAACCTTAATAACATCGGCGTGCGGCGATATCATAGCAAGGATAGCCATGATATGGCCTTCCGTCGATGTAATTAACGTTCAATTTCCTGCTGTCCGCCACACCTCTTTCTCTAAATATCCTCAAGTTTAAATTTTAAACACAATTCGTTTTATATGCCTCGACTAGCTCAGTTCAATCTATACAGAGTGCACGTCGGTACGATAACAAAGAAATTTTTACCACCCTTTTTTTCAAAATTATAATTAATAAAATGAAATAATAACTTAGACTTTTATGCAAAGCCCAAATGATTATTTTAAATCGAGCTATTAATTGAAAGAAGGAAAAGATAAGGTTTTGGACAGGACTTGACCTGTATCTTAGTCTTTTCGGGACTATGCGTTTACCAATTACGCCACCGAGACCTTATATTTTCCTTCTTTCAATTACTAGCTCGATTTGTAATACGTTAGTATTTATCAACTTACCTTGTGTAAAAAATTACCTAATATATATATATATATATATATATATATATATATATATATTCTTATGCTCACCCCTCTCGCGCCTTTTTTATTAATTTAATTATTTTTATATAATGTGCAAATATTTATTTTACGTTACGTGCTTTAGCAACGTTTGGTTGGTTTATAAATCAAAACTGTGTTAAATATGCCTCGACTAAATGAAAACTCTTTCTTCCCAGGGTATCCACCTACTTACCGTGGGTTCAGTGGTAAGTAGATGTGCAATGCACCAACCAAACAGCACTACCTTTTGTTTTAGTACCTTTTATAATTTACGCTTGTATATGCCAAATTTTATATGAGATCCACGTAGCCTTGTGCCAAATTAATTGATATTACAAACTTTCTGACTTTGACGTTATATCACACAGTACTCACCTGTTCTATACTTCGTTATCGGCCTCTATGAATGCTGGCTCAAAATCCTACTCGCCGTATACGTCTTTACAAGGTTTTCACTATCACTATGAAATCTGCCGTCTAGCCTCCAGGTATCTTTGACTTAATTTTGATGCTCCCAAATCTAAAATAAATATGACCCAAATTTAGAATTTTGAATGACCTTTTGTATTTACTTTCCCTGCGCTAATTTTTCCGGTGTTATATCTTCTTTATCTCGTACGAATCCTCTTGCTACTCCAATGCTGTCTTTTAATTTTGCTTCTCTCGTTCTAAATCACTGCTTTCTTTATCCGCTCGTTCCAAATCAATACTTCCGCCTTTTAATCCGCTCTTTCCAAATCAATCCTTCCTTCTATTTAATCCGCTCGTTCCAAATCAATCCTTCCTTCTATTTACCACTCATTGCCCTGCTATACATAAAACCATATCCAATTCAATCCTAATAAAACCTTCTTCAATCTTATAAATCCTATTCGATGCCTTCTGCCTATATAAATCTCGTTCCAATATCCACTTATGTTCCGCCGGTTCGCTGTCGCACTAATTCCACTTTTAAACTTGTTACTCGTCGTTGCTATTAATTATTCATTCACTGTCGCTTATCCTTACTCTTCCTTTATAAATTAAACTCGTACACTTTCAAACTCATTTATTAAATCTTCAAAATATTCAAAACAATTTAGCGCAGTTTACAAACACGTCTTATTACAAAAATATTTAGAAATCGACTTCTTGTTTACTTTTCCTAGGTGATAATTACAATATTAATATGCCTACTCTTTATTACATTGTATATAAAAACCATCCAATAACGTCGTATCACCAAGTTCGTGTCACTAATACCTTACACTTTGTCTTTTGCACTTTCCCTTTTTATACATAATGTTTAATCATTGGTCTTAAATATCGCACAACCCTTCAATCACATTTGACACTGCTATTACTTATAATTTTGATCTTACATGTTTGTCCAAAGGTTGATTCTAGTAAAATAAATGCCGAAATGTTACACATATAAACCTGGATCTGCGCGGTTAATAGTGGACTTCCACAGACGCATCCGGTTTTCGATTGGCAAATGTACGTTCTACGGCTAATTAATCTACAATTCAGTATAAAACCTTGAATACTGTGTGTTTTATCACGTCATCAAGTCATTGTTTTTACGTCTTGGCACTTACATTTTGACTAATATTTCAAATACTTTAGCGTTTGTACAGTACGGCAAACATAAATTTTTAAATTACGGGATCTGATATATGGCTTACTCTATTTGGCATACACTACCTTCAACAAAACAACCCTTAGAACCCTTGTAGCTCCTACTGACACTACAATATATATATATATATATGTATATATATATTGCTATGAGAATAGGGTAGTTTAAGGGTGGATTAAGTTATGGGGGTGGTAGGATAGATATAAATAACTTTAACTTTAAGAAAATCAAATAATACCAGAAATTATAAGAGGGACTCGACTATTCTACAAAAAGTCAATTGCGAGGACACTGTATATAAAAGATATGTGATTAAATGCATAAGAAAGAAGCTCCCTTAATAATGACCCGATTTCATTTGATTAGAATAGTAATGTGTGCGTCGTATAAATATATTTAGGTATAGTTTACAAGTATAGATAAGATTATAAAATCAACTAATTGCATCAAATAAAATTACCGGGAAACATAGATAAATTGGCACTCCAAATATTTAATAACTGCGTCGAAAATATCAACATAATTATCATGCAAACGCATCTTAATACGCCATTATTAGAAAATCGTTACGTGACTAGAAAGAACACATTTGTTCAGAAAACCAACATTCTGTAACAAACAAATAAATACCAATCGGTTCAATTATATGATAAATCGCGGACTTTCAATTGACAAACATTGAATACGTGACTTGATAAAAGCCAAAAATTGGAAATCCTATTATAATACTGTAATATACTGAAGGCTTACGTGATTGATGGAGCATTTCGTCGAAGAATTAAACTAGGGAATTTGGGAAAATTCCGAGTTCTGCAGATAAGGCAAAGTACAAGCCTTGATTATAAACACGCCAATGAAACTATTGGTAGGAAGGGCTTACAAATACAATAGAAAATGAATAACATTTAGTCCATATTCAACCGAGCACCAACTATGCTCGAATGCCGTAAAAATTTGCGTAATTAATTAGTAAAATATAATTCAATAAGTGAAATTTGAAAGTGCAAAAATGTGTGAGACAAAAAATAAGCCGATCTACAAACAGACGGCTTCTTATATTGTGACGGATTTTTGGAGCTGATTTCTTTATTGGAACGGTTTTTTTGAGCCTTCTTATATTGGGACGGCTTTTTGGAGGAGATTGTTTTATTGGGACAGCATTTTGTTGATGACACTTTGTGGAAACAATTTTGTCGATACGACTCGATGTTCATGTTGAGATCTAAGCCTTAACGCAAATCTAAAAATATCAGAAATCAAAAGTGGATAATTTTGGCCAATAAGTAAAGCGGACACAATAAGAGATGCAGACCACAGACTGATGAAACTCCAGTAACCATTCCAGGTTAGCGATTTTTAAACATTTTATTATTGAAAGACTGTTTGAAATTTAATATTTGCTATCATTGTGTATTTGTAAGAGTCATCAAAACGGTCATTTAAAAGAAATGAAAACAGGGAAAAGCATCTTGGAACGTTCGAAGGTACTTGAGAGTACATAAAAGATATTTCTGCTGCCTTTCAGCAAAGCATAAATTTGGTAAATGTATATATTTTATCCAAGGGAAAATTTTGAGTTTACACAGCATTGTACATATTATCAATTATTATATTGTGTGTTCTAGAACTGCTTTATTTAAATTCATTTAAAGGTTAAAAGAAGATTTATTCAGTGAGCTAGTCGGCGTCAAAATATAAAATAAATATCAATTAATAACGCCCAATTGACGGGCATATCACTGCAATTTTATGAATAAAATTGCAAAAGCGATATCACAGCAATATATATATATATATATATATATATATATATATATATATATATTTATAGACAAGGGAATTTTAGCAACCGTGCATATAGAAGCAGGAGCAAAGTATTAACGCGCCGAATTAATTAATTTATATAATTGAAACGGACGATTATTAAGGTATTTTTATATTTAAATTGGAATGTGAAAATTACATAAGGGAAGAAAAGTTTTAGAGTACCCGAACAACTCAAGGATACGCATAATTAATCATAATTTCTCTTAATCAAACGCTAAAGATCAAAAAAGGAGCTTGCAGGAATAAGAAAATCAATAATTTTTAACGCAAATGTGTTCGTTTTAAAAGCCAACGTTCATTTACACCAATACTACAAAGCAGAGAATCTAGGAATTGTTATTTTCAAACGATCAATAATTTCGAGAAACACCCGTTGGTTAAATGTTACGTTCAGGGAATATGAAACGAACGTTAATGTAGAATTCCATAGAAATTGTGTTCAACGGTCAATTTGTAGCAGTAGCTAGAATAACAAATTCTTAAGTAGTGAGTGGAATGAACAATCGATAATGAAAGACTGATAGAGAAGCAGAGAAAGCAGGCGTTGGATAGAAGTCACGTAACGTATCCACGTGGACTTGATGAAGGACGTCTACAATATCGATTTTCTGTAACTCAAGTGGGGTTTGAAAAGAGACAACAAACATGCATAGAACAAAGATGGACAGCAGATAGGAAGAGCATTGTGACGACAGGAAATTATATCATTGGTTGATTGCCAGCAGTTTTCGAAGAGTGCGCGTACGTGTATGTAAGGAATGAAATATTAATTGTTGTATAAATCCTCCGGGATATATTATACAAATGTTTTTCCTCGCAGGTTGGTTCTCGTTTTTGTAACATGTTTTTTAATAAAGATTTCGCAAATGATTTTCTTTCTTAAGGTTTACTTTTTCTATTATTTTATGACCCATCCCGTTTTACGCCTTTCCAGTTAGTACAGCATTCTTTGAATTCCTTTTTGTTTCTTGTGGTACGCGGTGCGGGCTATTTTCGTTGGGTAGGTTACCTTTTTTTTGTCCGCACCGACTATCGTAACACATCTTTATACAAGTAATTAATTATTCTAGTAATACTTACCCTCAAATTTATCTTGCAGATACAGTATACCCAAATCCAAGGGAATACTGACAAAACCGCATGCAGAAACTATGTAAACTCCTCTCTCTTCCGCAGCTTTATGATAGTCGTAAAAGATCTTTTCCATGTAATATACCTCAGCAGCCACATCCACTTGATGTGTTCCTGTTTCGATGCAGGCCTTAACTACCAACTCGCCATAACGTACATAAGGCCCACAACAATTTATGATCACTCTTGCTCGAGCGGCCATTCTCTTGAGAGAGTCAAAGTCATGAACGTCAGCTAGTATTATAGAAACTGACGACAAATCTTCTCCTGTAAGTTTAATTTAGATTACTAAAAGATTGCTGACAATTATTATACCAATTTCGGTTGCACATTCCTGCAAGGCTTCTTGAAGCTTCTTTTCTGAACGTCCGGCGATGCCCCATGTGATGTTATTTCCATTGCTTTTTGTAAGTTTGTGTAAGGATTCTATACAGTATGTTCCTGTAAAACCACTTGCTCCAAACAGGACTATGTCTAGCTGACGACTCATTTTTCTAACGTCTTGCTTTTACAGATTGTAGCGATGAATTACGGGAATTAAGGGTTATAAGTGAACTTGAATTAGTACGTCAGTTTATCGAACTAGCCGTATCTACATGTTCAACTTCGAACTTTGCGTTTACAGATTTGTCTTGGGTCAAGGTCAGTTTGATTTTGATAATGTTTAGCAACAAATCTATTAATTTTATGAAGTTATAGAAAACAATTGATACCATTAAGCCTAATATCGTATGCTGGTGGATCTGACATCGTAACCATGTCTATCAGCCGCTCATATAGGATTAAACAAGTAGTTAATCACCCGGTGCTGTCACATGATCCTCTCTTTTCCCTAAATAGTGATTGAATTGAAACGCAATTTATACATAGAGAAAAATAAATGAACTGTATCCTATGTAGCTCGAATTGAAACAAAATCTGTTTAAACTGTTGTACACTGTTGTACACTTAAGCCTCGGTTTTCCGGTATTTTTTTATAAATAAACATCACTAAGGCTTAAGAACATTGCGACCCTATCGCCCAGACTTCATAACTTTATAACCAGCTAGCCAAATGGTTTCTGTGTTAAGGCCCCCTTTATCAACAACAAAGATCACTAGGAAATTCAGGAGCGAAAAATAAATTTGGCTACTGCCTTGTTGGGAAGAAAATGCGTCTTTGAAAGTGGATAAACCATTAGTTTGGTCAATAGCATATATGACCCTTGCGTAAAAAGGGCACGTTAATCTACTAATTTTGAGCCCCGAAGAGGGCGAGGACACTGTAACAACCTTACAGTTGCATGTACTAGCTGCAGTGGTGTAGGAATGGTTCCCAAGAGAACAGAACAAATTCGGAGTTATATAATTTGTTGTTCTCTATGGTGGTTGAGAAGTAACGTATTAATCGCGTGCTATCAATATTAAGCAATTTTCAAAAGTATAGTAACTTCTTGTTGAACTAAATTTTTAAAAATAATGGTGTAGCGCCGACTGGTCTGCCGCTCACTAGAATAACTACATTAGAAAGTAAACGAAGGGTTTGTACACAAACGATGATTAATAGGTACTACGGCGCGAGATCTCTTAATTGGCAGGTACAAAACTTTGCATTTAATAGATTACAATACGTACATTTGGGACGTTATTTCCATAATCTTTAGGATAGTCTAGCGATTTTGACTATGTATGTAAATTACCGAGATGAGCGTTAGTAAGTCAGTTTTAATTGAAGTTTTGATTACAACAGCTTTGAAAAATGAAGATGTTATATCAATTACTGTCGATATAAATTATTTTGGTGATAATATAAACTAATGATTAATGCTTGGCTAGTTAATTATAGTGCTCCGATAATAATTTAGAAGATAGCATCGTAGTGTTAAGAAGTTAATACTTGTACTGTTAGCAATTAGTTTCGGAATAAATTGTTGTGAAAGCTTTCAGCAAATTCCATTTTAATTACGAGTTGTTGAAAAGGCTTGTATAATCTGTTTAAAAATAAAGAACTGTTATTGTGGCAAATGGAGTTTTCGTTAAACTAGTGTCAAGTAGTGGGGTTAAGGAATTTTGAACGATTTCTATTTGCACGTATGTCATTCGTAGCCAAAAATAAATGGACAGCAAAATTCTTAGGTCCTTGAAGAAATTCAAGTCAAGCATTGTAACAATTTTTTACGCTTATAAATGCGTATATTTTTTAGTTATTTTATACACTGCAACACTTATTCAAGTAAGTAATTAATTCCCTTATATTAATTTTTATTCGGATACATACCGTATTGCCCAATCACGAGTCGCTTACAATTTAAAATAAATAACAAAAACTCGTCCTTTAAATGATGGTTATGCTCGGAATGAAAAGTGATATTTCGTTCTCGTGTTAGTTCGTTTTCGTTCGCTCCCAGGTTTTAGTTGCAAGAAAAACACGATGTCCTTTGAAACAAACCGGGCAAGCGATCTGAGGATAGCCAAAACTGGTTGGTCCTCCAAGTGCTAAAGGCACTTAACTGTTATCATCTCTGTTAGCGGGAATCAGGTAAAATTATTTAATATTTGAAACTAAATAATTTGACTTTTAGCGGTCATTAAAGAGGTTCATTAGACAGGTTCATTAGAGAAGTTTATTAGAAAAATTCTTTAGGAAAATCACTAGAGAAATTCATTAGAAAACCCCTTTAGAAAAACTCTTCAGAAAAGTTTATATGATAATTCACTTTAATTTCTAAAGTACCATGTAGCCTCGTTTTTGTTACAAAAGAAGACATGGCGTCATTGTGAAAGCTGTTTTTATTTCATTGATTCATGTAGCACGAAAGCAATTTTTAGTCAAGAATTATATATTCGAGGAAGAAGTAAGTGTAAGATTATCTACGCTTTCATTAATAGTAGTTGCGGAAAATTTCTGCCATAAAAGTTGCTAGTCCATTAATAGTAAGTCAGGATAACGAAGTGTTTTTTTGTGTGACGTTTCATCATGCGGTTGACAAACAAGGTAAGCGATTAGCTTAATGACGCGGTCTGGAACAGCTATTTTTTATAGAGGTTGTTAAGGAAATCAATATTTAGTTTTAATTTTTAACTTTGGACTTAGCATTTGTTTACTTGATGATAGTTACAAATTTACCGTTCGCAAATAACTACATTATTTATATTATTGTCCATTTCAAGTGTCGTTTACAGATTTAATTCATCATAAAGGGAAGTTTAATATAGTCCCTGACTGTCTCAGTAAAGCCGCTCAGGTTGAGCTCCCAGCGGCTAATATGGTTGAAGTTAAGTTAGACAACTTAGATCCTTGATGTGAGTCCCTAACAGAAAAAATTGTGTTGTCTCTTGGAGATTATCCGCAATGGAAAGTGGAAAACAATTATATTTTTAAGTTTATTCCCTCCAACCTTCCCCTCTCGTCTAATGCACTAGAATGGAAAGTTTTGGTTCCCAAGTCGCAACGGGAAGAGATTATTAGGTCATGCCAACCCACCTACGGCAGAACATTTTGGTTTTTCGAAAACCCTCTATCAAGTTCAAGAGTTTTATTATTGGCCTAAGATGAAAGTAGACGTGTTGAAGTTTTGTCGTCAATGTTTAACATGCGGAGCACAAGAGCCTTCGAATAGAGGTCCACTTGGTCTTGTGGGGAAAGAAAAAATGTCGAGTTTCCGTTTCAAATAATACCTGTTGATCTAATGGGCCCATTTCCAAGATCTAAACCTGGCCATAAATGGTTATTGGTGGTCGGAAATTGGTTCTCCAAATATATATTGTTATGTCTTATGCGTAATGCAAAAGCACATTTGGTTGGACGTTTTTTGGAAGAAACAGTTTTTCTTGTCTTTGGAGTGCCGCAATTTGTGATTTGTAACTATGGACCGCAACTATCAGGGGGGATCTTTAGGGCTGTTTGTGATAAATATGAGATTCCAAAAGTATGGTTTAACCCCACCTACTCACCTCAATTTTGTTGAAAGGTTCAATAGAACCGTTGGCACAGTGGTGCGTCTCTATATAGAGGAACATGATTCTTGGGATTTTGATTTTCCTCGACTTCAATTTGCAATTAATTCAGCCGGACATCAGTCTACGGAGTATACCCCAAAGTTTTTGGTGTTTGAACGACTTGTCCCAGTTAGTGGACAGTATTATGGCACAGGTTTAGTGCCTTACATGTGATTTTCCAATGCTCCACCCGAAGGTACTACATTGGCCAGGTAGCGAGTTTTTTTTATCTGAAAAATTTGGAATTTTGCCGAACCCTTGCTGTTCCAAGCAAGGTAGGGATATTTAACGTGCGTGACAACATTCACACACGGGACCTCCATTTAACCTCTCATCCGAACGAGGGTGTATTTTTTGTGAAAAATGCTGGCCTAACATTTTTCAAGCAGACCGTGTCGGGATTTGAACCCAGGACCTTGAACGTAGTAGTCACACACATACCAACTACGCCACGGACCCACCTGCAGGTTTAGTGCCAACTGAAGATGTAGAGCTTATTCCTGGTAGTCGTCCGTTATATGTTTCAGACCGTTAGGGTATCTTTGATATTTTTATGGATGTGCGAGCGAAATTACATGTATTTACGGACGCTCGAAACATACGTGCGATGTATGAAGGTAGGATGTCTCGTTCAAAGTTGGAGATAAGGTTTGGAAAGTAAATAAGGTACTTTCTAGTGCGGGAGAAAAGTTTACGACCAAACTTGCCCTTAAATTTGTTTTATGTAAGATTAATAAAAAAATATTAAATTTTGTGTTGGAACTATTAAACATGGATGGATCGAAAGCCGGAAAGTTGCATGTAAAAGATCTTAAACCCCTTTTTGAAGTAGATCAAAAGGATACTGTTTCGATTTAGATTAGTTGTTGTTTTCCATGTTTGAGTTTGAAAGAGTAGTGCACCTACTCGTTGTTTTCTTTGGTTTTAATTTCTCTTGGTTCTATTAATATAAATGGGAGGGAGCCCCTCATTCTTTTGGAATAGGAATTTCGTAATGCTTTCGTTTTAGTAAATTGTTCGTTACCTACAGGAATGCCATGTAGCGAGATGAAGTCGTGAATTTTCGAATAGTGTTTTAGTGAGCGCATTAACAGATGAAAATTTTTTTATTTGTAGGGAATTGACTAACTTGATGTTGGTAGTCATGTGTTTTACAGAATAAGCGAGAGAACCTTAGAGTGTTCTTTTAGCATTCCAAACATTCCGTTGAGCAGTGTTTGCTTAATTGAAGGTGATGTTGTTTGGAAGATTTGATTTGGTGATGCTTGTTATAGAGTTCATCGCGATAAAATTTAAATACGGTAGGTGCTCACCGTTTATTTGGTTGGCGAGTATGTACTGATTGCGCATGCAAATTTAGTGTTGGTAGTGCGGAAGTCTCGCATTTGAAGCGAAGCTTAGAATAGCTTAGTAGTGCTGTTAAAGTAGTTTGTTCCGATAGGCAATAAGTGTTTGCGTTTTATGGTGTAATGGTGTTGTAGTAATGCTCACTATTACTTATGGTTCTATTATTTTATTAGAAGCCTTGTTATTGCCTTCGATTTGAGTTATAATGTCAATCTGAAATTTTGTACATAGTTGTGAGACCTATATATTTTATTTTAGTAATTTCATTAGTATTAGTGTTGAAATTTTCTGGGTTACTAGTTTTAGGTTATTTTTTTTTTTATTTATTCTAACATTACATTTAGTCTGCTACCTAAAAATTACAGCAAACCTGTTACTCCTAAGAAATCTAACAGAATTATTTGCTACCTTAAATTATATTAGTTAGTTTTATACTATTTGCGTTTGGAAATACTCGTGTGTGTGTGTGTGTTTGTGTCTGTGCGCGCGTGTGGGTGCGTGAGTGTGTGTGTGTTGTGTGTTTCTGTCTGTGGTAATGTCCTTGGGACTGCTTTCCTTCCCAGCTTCCGACCGTCGGCAGCCGGAAATCAGAAACCGAGAAGTTCGCATTCCTGTACGTGTCCTGGCCGTCGGCAGCCGGAAACCAGGGGGACCACGTACAGTCCCTGTGTGTATGTGTGCGTGTGTGTGTTTGGGTCTGTGCGCGCGTGAGGGTGCGTATGTGTGTTTCTGTCTGTGATGTTGTCCTTGGGACTGCTGTCCTTCCCAGCTTCCGACCGCCGGCAGCCGGAAATCAGAAACTGAGAAGTTCGCATTCCTGTACGTGTCCTGGCCGTCGGCAGCCGGAAACCAGGGAACCACGTACAGTCCCTGGTGTGTATGTGTGCACGTGTGCGTATATATCTGTGTCGTATGCGTGTGCGTGCAGGTACGTGTACGTGCGTGTTTGTGTGTGTTTTGGTGTGTGTATGTGTGTGTTTTGTCGTGCCAGTGTGCTATAATGGTGTGTGTGTTTATTGTTTTCATGTTTGTGTGTGCGTGTGCTTATGTCTGTGGTGAGGTCCTTGGGACTGTTTTCTTCTCCGGTTTCCAACCGCCGGTAGCCGGAAATCAGAAACCGAGAAGTACGCGTTCCTGTACGTGTCCTGGCTATCGGCAGCCGAAAACCAGGAGGCCACGTACAGTCTCTGTTGTGTGTGTGTGTGTGCTTGTGTGTATTTTGTCGTGCTGATGTGTTGTAATTATGTTGTCAGAATATTTCCTGTAGTAATTTTAGTTGCGCTACAACATTGGAAATATAAACATTACGTTACTGAAGCTAGGGTTAGATGTCTTAAAGCACTTACAAATTTGGTTAGTATTGTCTCTTGTTTATTTTAGTTAGTTGTATTTTTTTATTTTAGATGGTTAGATGGTTAGTATTGAGTCCTTATCCTACTAGTGTTAGTATTCTAATGCTAATAAGTGTTCTGGGGGAAACTTGTGTTTGAGGTACGTTTGCCGTACTTTTGCCGTTTTCACTATTTTCACTTCGTTTTCACTGGTATCACTCCCGGTCGTCAGGATTCACGAGCCTTCTGGTAGATCTTCAGGAGACACGTGGTTCCTGGTATGTCCTTGGGAGAATGCCACTTGTTTGTTGTCGGTTCCCATGTGTGTTGGGTGGATTGTGCTTATGTATTGAACGTTCGATGCGTTACGTCAAACTTCTGTGTTTCGTGTGATCTGTGTTTGTGGTATTTGTGATGTGTGGGGTTTGTATGGTGTTTGTGTGTGTCCTGTCAGAGTCCGTTTGTGTACCTTTGGTGTAGTATAGTAGTAGTTTGGTGAGTGATTCTGTTTAGGTAAGGAAATATGTTTTCGTTCCAGAGCATGTCCGAGAGGGTATGTCCCGTAGGATTGTCCTGTCCATTCCTAGGTCCTGTTGCAGTTCGGTGCAGTGGAACACCAGATGTTCCGGTGTCCCCATCTCACCACATGTGCAGTTGTTGTTGTCTTGGAAGTCGAAGCGGTTCCTGTAGGTTGGATAAGGGCCATGCCCGTGAGAAAATGAATGAGCCCTTGTGAGGGGACCAAGTGGTGACAGTTTAGTCTGTCTCGGATGTTTGGGACTAGTGCGTATACCCTCCGCCCATTTGTGCTCTGGTTCCATCTATCTTGCCACTCGGTTAGTATTGTGTCCTGAATTTCCTTTTTTATCCGAATTTCTGATGTTACTTTTAGGATTTCCCGGACTTTTTCTGGTTCGTTGTTTTTTAACCAGTATGTCGCCGCTCTCTTCCTGATATACAGATCAAGAGGAGGACTCTAATATCACATAGAGGGCGTCGTGTGATACGGTCCGGTATGCTCCAGTAAGTCTTATTAGTACCCCCTTTGGATACTGTTGACTTTTGTTTGGGTTTTACTAGATGTAATCTGGTTGCCCAGGCGCTCGCTGCATGGCTTATTATTGCTGCAAGTACGCTGGATAAGTATAATCTTACACAGTTTAGGGAATATTGTACGTACGTTGTGCAAGAGTTGCTATGCATTGCATAGCTTTACTGGCACCTGCAGTCACTGTGGCAATGTGTTTTCATAGTTCAGTTTTTCATCAAGGGTTAGCCCTAGGTATTTGGCTTCCCGTGTTCTTCGTATTCTGCCTCTGTTCAGTTTAATGATAGGGTCTCTTTCTAGAGAACCTTTAACTATCATATAAGTTGTTTTGTCATGTGCTATCGTCATCTTATTTGCGTTGCACCATTCTAGGGCTTTGTTCAATGCGGTGTTTGCATTGTGCTGTAGTTCATTTCTGGAACCTCCTTCCACCACCAACAAGATGTCGTCCGCATAAGCTACTACGGACCTCACCTCATTTGCGGTTTCCAACTGCTCCAAAAGCTCCTCAGTCGCAATGTCCCAAAATATGGGACCGCAGACTGACCCCTGTGGGCATCCTTTGGTGATTGATTTTGTGATAGTTTTAGTACCAGACAATGTTACAAATCTATCCTGGCAATAGCTTCTGAAGGTATGATGTAGTTGTTTTGGACATTGTATTTCGATTAGCCTATGGAACAGTGTTGGCCACCATAAGTTGTTGAAGGCTCCTTCTATGTCTATCATGATTAAGGCCACGTATTTTTTATTTGAAGTGGTTGTAGAGTTTATGGCTTTGTTTACGGCGTCTTCGGTTGATCGTCCTTGTCTAAATCCGTACTGCGCCGGGTGCATGCCTTTCGTCTTCCGATGTTCTTGCATTCTCGTACACAGTAGTCGCTCGAAAGTTTTCCCGAGCGAGTCTAGAAGGCAGATGGGGCGATACGAACCCGGATTTTCGGGTCTTTTCTCGGTTTTAGAGAGTATGATTACGTCTGCTTGCTTCCAGCAGTTTGGAAACTTTGTTTGTCTTAGACATTCGTTGTACAGTTTAGTAAGTTTCGGTGTGAGTTTGGTGTCTAGTGCCTTTGTAATTTCTGCCTGGATCCCGTCTGGCCCAGGAGCTTTTTGTTTTACTTGAACGGATAGCGTGTCTAATCTCGTCTTCAGTGAAAGGTGTTACGTCGTCCTGTGTTCTATTCCATGGTGTTTTCCCATTCGCGTTTTGTTCGGTGACTCTTTGTCGTTTGCGTATTTGTTCTTGTGTGTCCTCTTCCCAGTTGTCATCAGGGAGGAGTGTATGTAGTATAATGTCGCGGTTTCAATCCAGTCTTTGGTTTCTGTTCCGTCGGGTTTGGTTAAAGTCGAGTACGTTGTCGGTGGTGCAATTTTCCTGATACTATCTTGTACGGTACCCCCAAGCATCCGTCTGCAAATGTCTTTCGACGAAAGTGTCCCAGGATTTTCGTTTCATGTTGTATAGTTCCTGTTCGTATGTCGCCTTGCGTTGTCTGTAGTTGGTCAGCTGGAAGGCCCTTTCTGCCGGTGTTAGGGCTGCTTGATAGCGTCTCCTTGCCTTGCGAGCATTGCTTTTCAGTATCTGGACCTCTGTGGTCCATTTTAGCGGTTTTGTGGCGCAGTTTGTCTTGTTTTTAATGTTTGTTTCATAGTGTCTTTAATTGTTCTTGTTAGGGCTTGGGCGTAAGCATGTACGTTGTCGTTGCGTTGGATATCAGGGGGCGGATTGAAGTTGTCCAATAGTCTTTGCCAGTTGGCATTTTGTATATTGTATTTTAGTCTTTTTTTGCCAGTTTCCGCATGTAATGGTATGTTATCCTTGTGTATGTCAAAAGTTATGAGGTTGTGATCGCTTATTGTTAAGTTGTCATGTACCTTCCAGTTTTGTATGTGGGGGTGCGCTAGTCCGTTTGCTATTGTGACGTCAATGTTACTCTCTGCTCCTGCCCGATGGTTTCTGTGGGTGGGTGTATTGAAGGGACAGTTCATCACTTCAAGCTGTAGCTCGTTGATCATGTCCTCTACCCTCTCCCCACGCGCATCAGTGTTGCTACAGTGCCACATTGGGGATTTTCCGTTTACATCTGCCATAAAAAGTGCAGGCTGGTTTGAGTATGTACGTGCAATGTTTTTAATGTTGGTGATGTATGGATCAGAGTCCAACCGAAATTGGAAGTATGTGTTGGTCAGTATCCAGTTGTGTATGTTTTGTCCGGATATTTCTAGACAGACGTTGTGTTCGTTCGTGTATCTTTGTATTGTGGTTGCTTGTATGTTAGGGTTGAATATTATAGTGGCTGCCATTGGTCTGTCTCCCTTACATATCTGTCTGGCTGTCGTTGGCATTCCCGGTAATTTTCCGTTTTTGCAGTATGGTTCTTGTATGCAGATTATATCTAGTCGCTGTGTTTCGGCCAAGTGTCTGATTTCCTGTGTTACGGTGGCGCTACGCATGGCGTTTAGCTGTCCAATTTTAATTGTGGTTTCCCTATGCGTCTCAGTTTTGTTGTTCCGTTTCTCGTGTTTGCGGTCGGTATTGTTGTTTGGGATTGAGCGTCGATCTCAGCTGTCCGTGTTTCCAGTAGGTATGTCTTAGTTTGGATTACTCGATAATTGTTGGTTGTGTGTGTGTTATTGTCCATAATCGGTTTTGTGTCTGTCTAGTAGCATTTTATACGTCGGACAGTCCTTTGAGTTATCGGTACATTTTCGGTGTCTTTTTTGGCAAGGAATGCAAGCTGGTTTCATTTCCCTTTTTGGACAGTTTAACTTTTTGTGTTTGGCATCTTGTTCCCCACAGTGGCTACAGGTGTCCGTCTGAAGTGGGCAGTATTTTGAGATATGCCCTAGATCCTGACATCTCATGCATCGTGGGACGACGAGATGATCTTTACTGTTATGCATCTGTATTCTATGTATAACTTGTTTAGATTTATGAGCATATTACGTAGTTTATTGCTGACGGTTGCCACATGATGTACCGTGGGTTTGTCTTTTGGTCCAGTTTTGAAGCTGAGGACGAATTCTTTGTCGAATTCATTCCAACTTAACTTCTCTTCTAGGTTCTGCTTGTATAGTAATGTTTTGACTTCTGATTCCTTTAGATACGTTGGGACATCATACAATATCACCAATGGGTTTCTTTTCCGGGGTTTTTCTACCTTTAATACCTCTGTAAGTTTACCATGTTGAAGTAGTTTCCTTGCTTCGCTTTCATTATCCGTGTCTATTATTAGAGTGTTATTGGTGTTTCGAATGTTTTTGATCTTAATGCCATCTGTTTTGGGGTTGATGGTTTTCATGAAGGTGTCCTGTATTTGTTTAATGGATTCCCCACGTACGGAAGTGATGAAAACTGTACCAGTTTGATTTGTCATTGCCCGTGTGATTGCGTCTTGTTTCGGTGGTTGAGGCCTTGTTAGTGCCGCAATGTTCGCGTATGTTGTCTTGGGTGTGATAGTTTCGATGTGTTGTGCGTTTTCGTGTGTGTGCTGTAATTTTAGGAGATGTTGGTTTTGGTTTTGTAATTGCGTGTTTTGCTCTCGTAATAGTTTATTTTCCCAATCAGTTCTGCTTGGCAAAGTGCCCATTTTGCAATACGTTCCTTCAAGTCCTTCTTCATTCCTACTTTTAGACGGTTGGCGGTGTCCATTTCATTAGTTATGAACAGGTCCAGCTCCAGGTACATTCTGTAAAGTGGGTGTTCTGTTGAAATGTCGTTGGTTCCTTGCTTTGGTTCCATTATTCTTTTGTTGTTGCTTCTGTTGGATTTGGTGTTTCGCAGTTGTTTCCTATTTTAGCTGTGATAATGACGGTAGCATTCTCGGTGGTTTTGCGGTTTTGTTTTCAGATCCGGTGTTAACTCTGTGGTTAGGTCGCTATCACTACCTCCCGCCTAGGAGAGTGTCCTACTGGCATTTAGTAGTTTTTGAATTATGCACTACTTAATTTCTAAGCAATAAGTTTTGTTTAGATTTTTTAAATCGTTCTACTTATTATTCTAGTTCCTGTGTGTGTTTTATATTGCGTACGCTTGACCTTGTTACTACATTATGAATGCAGCGTATTTACTTCTGTTTCAATAAATAAAATTTTGTTATTATTTCACTGTGTTTGCGGTTATTAATAAGGAAGTTAAATGGTTTGAAGGTTACTGTTACAATTCCGTGCAAAGTGTTCCTTATACGTAATAGCGTACAAATACCATTTGATTAATTAAATATAGTTAAGTAATTTTTCTTGCACAGTTTAACTGACCTAATTTCCAGCTTGAGTTCAGTAATTTTCTTCTATTTTTAACCACATTTGCTATTTTTTAACAGGAAACTAAGAATTTACTTACAAGTCTTTGTTTCTTGAGGTTCACTTGATTTACTTTTATTGCGTAAGTGGAGTTTTTGAATTAATACCCCGAAGCATTTTGTTTTGGTTAAGAGTACGTCATAGAGACCTGTACCATATTCGTTTTTTTATCCCGTGAGAGTGTTGGACTTCTTGATTGTGGCAATTCCTGATTAGTGTCTTACCGATTTTGTTTCCTAGTAGACGTGTAGTACACGCAGTTACACTTTATTATGTTGATATCCCCAATCTCCCTTTTTATTTTATTTTTTTTTGCAGGTCAGTTTTAAGATTAGTATTTCGTTACGTGTTTCTGATTTACTCAAAAAAATCTTTTGTTCTTCGAGCAATAGATTTTTTTCTTTTTGGAGAGAGGCTGTGTAACAATTTTTTTTGACGCTTATAAATGCGTATATTCTATAGTTATTTTATACACTGCAACACTTATTCAAGAAAGTACTTAATTACCATATATTAATTATTATTCGGATACATACCGTATTGCCTATTCACGAGTCGCATACAATTTACAATAAATAACAAAGATTTATCCTTTAAGTGATTGTTATTCGAATTATGTTCGAAATGACAGGTTATACTTCGTCGTCGTGTTAGTTTTATCAGTTCGTTTTCATTGGCTCCCAGGATTTCGTTGCAAGAAGAGCACGATGTCCTTTAAAAGAAACGGGGCAAGCGATTTGAGGATCGCCAAAAATAATTGTTCCTTCAAGTGCTAAAAGCACTTAACAGATCCTGAGTTCTCGCAGTCAAGGCGATGTTTTCCCTCAGGGTTTTCAAGTTCTTCCTTAGGGTACCCCTTGCATTCATTAAGTCTAGGACTTAGTGGCGCTCCCTGCACCCCTCCATTTTTTTTTGTAGTAGCGAGGCAGTTGCAAATTGTTGTTTTAAAACCCACGGTCATTGCTCATAGCTCTATCCAAGGAATAGACCCCTAGCTTAGTCAGAACACTGTCGATTTCCCTTAATTGTCAAGAAAACTACGAATACCATTTATACGCACTGCATAGAGGAAAGATTAATTAGGTAACAAAGATGGCTAATGGGCCTCCCTATGTATGTAAAGTATAAAGAAAAAGTATAATAAAGTTACAGCGTTGCGGAGAACTTGGTTGAGATTTCCGACAATTAATAGGAAAATACTGAGAAACAGAACCGAAACGATGCAACCCTTTTAGTAGAAAAATTACAAAAAATGCGGAGAAACAAGGACGCACTACTGCAAGCCCTGCAGAAAAGCTGAACGAAACCGCCGTAAATATACAGGAAAATTTTAAAGCGCAATTAGACCATAATGCAAAAATGGTTGAACTAAAATTAATAGAAAATTACAGCCAATTAAAACAGGAGTTTATACAGGAAACGACAAAATCCGCGAAAAACCTAGAAGATAAAATTTCCTGTAGTTTACAGAAATTGGAAACCAAATTTTAAAGTGAATTGTTAGAAAGCTCGCAACTAAAGCAAAATTTTTACAAAAGTTGTTAGAAAACTTGCGTAAAATGGAAAAAGATGCATTGAGGAAGAAGGAACGGATTAACTTCCTAACGGCGCAAGTACCAGAGACCTCAGTGCCGGTAATACAACACCTCGTCCCAGAATTTAAAAGAATTATGTCCAAGCTACTAGGCCTTAACGTCGAAGCCTGTAATTAGGTTAGTCGACTCTCATTTGCAGCAGGTGTACATCGCTCAAATGAAAAACCGATACCAAGAGACTAATGAAAATTTGCAAAAGTTTGAAGCAGATATAGCTCACTTGGTGAGATTAGCCTACCCAACAGCACCGGATAGCCTCCTGGAACAACTGGCAGTACAAACCTTTGTTGATGAGATACGAGACGGAGAGATCCAGCAAACACTAAGAACCTTAGATGATGCGATAGGTTATGCTTTGGAATTTGAAGCGGCAAAGCAAGCTTCGCGTCATAGTAGTAGCAAAGTTTCAAGCGTTGCGGAGAGCTTCACTGAGATTTCAGCCAATTAACATTATAATTTGAATTAGGGCCGCTATACTTGCGGCCACGTCCCCAATGCTCCACCCGGAGGTACTACATTGTCAGCCAATTAACAGGAATATACTGAGAAGCAGGACCGAAACCCTGCAAGCTTGGTAGCGAAATTAGAAGAAAACTTTTAAAAAATGCGAGGAAATAAGGACGCACTGCCGCAAGCCTTGCAGAAAAGCTGAACGAAACCGTCGTAAATATACAGGAAAATTTTACAGCGCAATTGGACCATAATGCAAAAGCGGTTGAACTAAGATTAATAGAAAATTACAGCGAATTAAAAGAAGAGTTTATACAGGAAGTGACAAAATCCGCGGAAAACCTAGAAGTTGAATTGTCTGGCGGTTTACAAAAAGTACCAAGTTTTAAGGCGAATTAATAGAAAGCTCGCAAGAACTAGAATCGAAATTTTCAGAAAAGCTATTGGTAAACTTGCGTAAAATGGAAAAAAGGGTATTAAGGAAGATGGAACGGATTAATTTCCTAAACAGCACAAGCACCAGAGACCTCAGTGCCAGCGATACAACAGCAGGTCCCATAATTTAGGAATATCGGGGAATGTGAACGGACATTAAGATTCAGAATAAAGCCACCCACATTTGATGACCAGTCGCTTTGGCAGATTTTGTAAACAATTCGAGGCTGCCGCGAGCCCTAAGGGCTGGACGACGGTACAAGGACAACTGCGTTGATAATCGCGTAACGAGGTGGAGCCTTAAATTTTCTGCAAACCATACTAGGTCATGTTTCAACAATCTACTGGGTCTTAACGTCGCGGTTGGAAATGAGGTTCGTCGACTTTCATATGCAGCAGGTGTACCCCGCTGAAGTGATGAACCGACACCAAAAGACTAACAAAAATTGGCAAGAGTTTGAACCATATATTGTTCACTTCTTGAGACAAACCTACCCAACAGCACCGGATAGCTTCCTAGAACAGCTGGCAGTATAAACCTTTGTTGAAGGGATGCGCGACGGAGACATCAGCAAACACTAAGGTTGACTCGACAAAGAACCTTAGATTAATGTGTTAGTTCATGCTTTGGAATTTGAAGCGGCAAAGCAAACTTCGAGCCGTAGTAATGGCAAAATAAGATGTTTCGTACAGAATCAGGGCCAAGAAAGCATAAAAGTGATTCGAAGGGCGCTTCGTGAACACCAATCTAAGAGAAGGTATCCAAATGCTAAAATTGTGGGGAGTTTGGGCATATACAGTCCAAATATAAACACCATAAGAAAGAAACAGAGAAGTCGGAAAACTAAAAGTGGTCGACAGGAAATGGTGATGCCAACCTGCACAGATCATGCACAGAAGGCCATCATCCGCAGCGCACGATGTAAACATACATATATGGACGTATATAGACTGTTTAACCTCAACACTGTTAAGTTCTTTGTTGATACCGAAGACACTAGGATAATTGCTAATCCGGATATTTTTTTTATAGTGGTAAAAGATTTTATATCCGCTGTGTGGGACTCTTCCTTGCCGAAGCAAGGTTATATCCACTAAAAATCCACTTTGGTGTCGGACTCGAGATCCCTTGTCATAGATTTTATAGGGATCCCGTGAGTAGCGTATCCGAACTAGGTCCTATCACCGCCGTCGCGAATTGGAAAAACATGGCGTTTCGCACAGTTTATATCTTTCGGGCGTCTGATGGAATCGCAGCAGAGATCATTGCTGGAGCATCGCCCTGGGGTGTTTATGTCGCTGCCATAGGACAACGTCATACGCTCCCAAGGCTGGCATGAGTTGGTTTTCGTGATCTTCTAGAGATCCGTGAAACCTCTCTGCGTTCGACCGGAGCCATTCCTTGACGGTTTGCAGGTTTGTCTCTTTCTGAAGCTGAGCGTTTCGAATGAAGCAGGGAGCTCCAAAGACTTCCCTTAGAGCCTGGTTTTGGATCACCTGAGCCTACGCATGTGCGTTTCCGCTGCGTTACCCCACACCGCTGATGCGTATGCAAACGTCGATCTGATTATCGCCTTGTACTTCGGCGATTGGTCAAGGGGTATAGCAGAGCCATAACTCTTTTGGCCTTGTTTGCCGCATACTTGTGTGAGCTTTCCAAGTGAGTTTCGAATCAAGGATCACCACTAGATACTTGACGTCTGAACGCCAAGGTATCGGTTCGTCGAATGCTCTGACGTCGCTTCCCCGTCGGTGACATCGTTTTGAGAAGAAAACTGCCGTGCTCTTTTCTGGATTGACCTCGACTCGCCAGAGTCTTAGCCACTCCTCGAGAGCGTCCATTGCCGTTTGCAGTCTCTGCACGATGAAGTGTGGAGCACGTGACCTGGCTAGAATGGTTGTGTCGTCGGCGTATAGTGCTATTCTGGTGTCTGCCGTTTTCGGTAGGCCGCTCACGAAGATGGGGAAAAGTGCCGGCGGAGGAGAGAGCCTTGGGAGACCCCAGACCTGATTCTGCGCCTCGTTGACCGAGTTCCGTCCAGCCTGATGCAAAACCATCTATCGTGAAGATAGGATTTCGTCAGTTGGACGAGAGCGCGTGGTAACCCCCTCTCCAGCATCTTGTAGAGTAGGCCATAATGCCAAACCTTGTCGAAAGCGTTAGACACGTCCAGGAACACTGCGCCTGTTGACTGCCGCTAGTTGAAGCCTTTCGCGATATGCTCGCAGTATCTGGTGAACAATGGAATGCCCTTTACGGAACCCATACTGCTCGTCCTGAATCACGTGGTGTTCCTGCATCGCTGCCTGGAGTCCCCTTAGGAAAACGGCTTTCGCTATCTTGCCAACCACCGACAGCAATAATCCGGATATAGTGCGCGACAGTGATAAAGTATCGCCCGCTAGGTGCGTCTTTGAACAGTGGCTGGTAAGGAAATTCAAACACACGGAGTGCTAGACGTTAAAATTAAAGTTGGGATCAGGACATATGGCCTTTAGTTAGTAATAGCAAACATCAACGAATAAATTGTCTTGAGAAAGGATATTTTGAAGAGGTATGGGTTTCATGTAGATATGAAATAGGATATCCTGAGAGTAGGGGTCGAAGGAATGCCGTTTTGTGAAGCAGTATCCTATTAGAAAGAACAGTAACTATGCTGATATGATGCTTGGATGATACTCTCCGACATGGCTTTATTCGTACTGTTGAACTCATTAGAGACGAATCCCTAGGAAAGGACGTGCTTGGAGGGATTTCTGATCAAAATGATGGATAGTGTACCTGTTAGTATCTTAAACGTCAAGGACTACAATATTGCAATGAAAAACAATGTAACAGTTGGTTGGTGTTTTTCGGTCGTTCATGTGGCGGGGTGTGACGGTGTTGAGAAAAAACCATCCACCAAGTGTTTCGCGAAGTTATTGAACCAGTTGAAACCATGCCAGCATCTTCAACAATAACAACTTGCCAGACTTAAAATCTTAATCCGACGATGTACGGCCGTGTTTGCAGTCGACGGCGGTCGATTAGGGAAGACCGCAGCGGTCAAGCATAAAATCGATACAGGAGATGCACGGCCAATAAAGCAGCGATCGTGAAGACTCCCATTGGCCAAACACGTAGAGGTCTAAGAAATGATTGAAGATATGGAGGGGCACCGAATGATTCAGCACTCTGATAGTCATTGGATATGGACTGTTATGATTGTTAAAAAGAAGGACGGACGACAAGATTTTTGTGGACTACATACGATTGAATGGCGAGACCAAAAAGGATAGCTACTCACTTCCAAGGATTGACGACACGCTAGATAGGTTTTCAGGGTCACGATGGTTTTCAACCTTGCATTTGAATGATGTCGACTGGCAAGTGGATATAGAACCCAAAGAGCGGGAAAAGCCTGCTTTCACTAAATGTACAAGTCAATGGCAATTTGCAGTCGTGCCATTTGAACCCTGCAACGCTCCTGTCACCTTTGAGAGCTTAGTGGATAGCATCCTGCGTGGACTATCGTAGAAAACGTGTCCTGCATATTTGGAAGACCCTATCGGAATTGCTAGCTTTTTGGGGAACACTTGTGAAAGTTAGAAAATGTGTTTTAAAGACTCAGGGAAGCCAATCGGAAGCTGAGTCCAAAAAATGTCACATACTAACCGAAGAGGTGCAATCACAGCAGACCCAGCAAAGATTAGGGCGGTTCAAGAGTGACCGACACCAAAAGACAAACATCAGTTTCACGACCTTCTGGGATTGCGCACCTTCTATAACAGATTCGTTTTCGGATTTGCGAATGTAGCGAAACTCTTATCCAAACTAACTTAAGATGGGCGTAATTACGTTTGGGATGAAGATTTTCGGAATGCGTCCCAAGAACTGCATTTATTGACAACAACTCCAATCTTTAGTTATCTTCGGTCGGAAGGCAAATTAATCTTGGAAACAAATGTAAGTAATGTCGCCATCGGAAGTATACTATCCCAGATGCAAGACGAACAAGAGAGGGTCATTGGTTATTTTAGCAAGGCACTCTCGAAACCGGATCGAAATTATTGCGTTACGAAAAGAGAGCTGTTGGCTGTGGTGAAATCCGTAGAACAGTTTTACAAGTACATCGACCTTGGAAATTTGCCCTAAGAACCGACAATACCGCTTAGAAGTTATTGCTATAGTTTAAAAACCCCAAAGGGCAAGTCGCAAGATAGATAGAAAGATTTGCAGGAATATAACTTCAACACGGAACACCGTACTGGTATGAGTAATCGTAATGTGGATGCTCTTTCGCCATGGCCATGCCCCGAGGCTTGTAGCCATTACCCACGGATAGAAGCAAAGTGTGATCTACTTGGTCGAACTACCGTTATCAATGACAATTGTCAGCCTCTATAGATGCGAACGGAACAAAGGAATGGCTAATTCTTAGGTGCCGTTCTGGGTTGGAAAGCCAGAGGAGAACGTCCAAGACATTAGCTCGTTGAGTAGCACCCTAAAATCGTACTGGTCACAATTGGGCTTCCTGAAAATAGAAAATGAGATTTTAATGTGATTCTTGGAGGATGGAGATAGATCTGTGAGTACTTTTCAGGCGGTTGTTGCTAAAGTCCGCGTATCGAAGGTTTTAGGACATCTGCATAATGGGACCTCGGAAGGACACACTTCGGCGTTAGAATGACTCTGAAGAAAGTTCGAGCAAGATTTTACTGGGTAAGCTGCAAGTACGATGTAAAAGAATGGTACCGCAAGTGACATCTGTGTGCGCCATTGAAAAACCATAAGGCTCCAATGAGGCAATATAACTCGAAGAGTCGCTTTGAAAGAGTGGCAATCAATATTGCTCGTCCATTCCCTGAGACCGACTTCGGGAACAAGTACATCTTGGTAGCCATGGAGTATTTCAGGGTGAGGACCGAAGCGTGTGCCATACCAAACTGACGTGCTGATAAAGTAACTGTTCTGCTGTCTTAGAGATTCTAGTGAATTGCACGTCAATCAAGGAAAAAGCTTTAAATCCGCGTTATTCCAATGCGTTTGTCGATTGATGGGGTGAGAAAGATCCGAAGAACAACACCATTGCATTCGCAATCGGAAGGTATGGTAGAACGCATAAACCGCACCTTCGTCAAGTACCTCTCAAGGTGGTTTTCTAACATCAGAGGCTGGAACCAATATCTACATTTATTTTTATTCGCCTATGGACAGACACCTGCATGCGCAATGCTGGGAAGCGAAGTACATCTTGCCTGTGTTCTTGAATTTGGGTGTAATTCCGTAGATGACATCGTGGACGAGAACTACGTCCAAAAGCTCAAGCGCAAGATGCGCGACATCCATGGTAACGTTAAGAAAAATATCCAAATGGTAAACGAAGAAGACCATATATGACATCAAGACGCAGGAGTCTGATTCTCAATAAGGAGACCGAGTCTGGCTATTCAACCCCAGACGGAAGTGTAGATTGTCGCCAAACTTACAAAGATATTGGGATGATCCTACTAAGTTCAGGATTTAAATCTGCCACAATATGTCCTCCTAACCTCATTTGAGATTTGTTTGAGTGTTTGTTAATTAGTGCATATTGATGGAATAGTCCGCACAGATATTGATTTTTTCCATGTATTGGAGATTGAAACGAAGATCAATAAGTGAAACATTAGAAAATATAAGCAACATTGTAAAATCAAAATATAAAACTGATTATAGTATATTATTAACTTAATGATAAAAAAATAAAAAACAAGCTCTAATGCTACAAGAAAAAAATCTGTTAACCACAAAAACTACAGTATTTCAAACTTTAATCCGTTTTCTTGTGCCAATTTTAACAAAGATGTCCTTTGAAAAGCAATACCAGGGGTATACACTCCGCCACTAAAAAAAAATTAGTTCTGAATAGAAAAGCGAATGGCTTACCTCTTCGGCAGTTTATCTTTTTCACTAAGGATAGTGATAGCAGCCAACGTCACAAGGTTTGCAGTTAAACCATAACCTGGATCGTAACCACTCAAACGTGCCGTCATTCTCTTACTGGGTGGCGTCTTAAACTCATGGGTTACATCGGATAATTTCTCATTCCAACCATTGGCTTGTAAGGTCATTGAAAACTTCGTTGCACTTTGGGCCGATTTTAAAGGCCGCTCTTTTTTAACAAAACCAGCAGTAAATATACAGGGGTTATTTAGTAGTAAGTTTCTTCCCCATTTCCACTTAATAAGCAATGCAGCCACCAATCCCAGACAAGCTGCAACGAATAAAAGAAAAAACGATTCCAATCCAACGTAGACTTGTGTTTGGACTGGTCTACGTTTTTGGTTGGTAAATACATAACGTTGAGTTCTATCAATAACCAAGCTGTCTAGTTCGTTAAAAGGAACGCACAGTTTATTTATTACATCGCTTTTGTGAATTGGCCACCTAAAAAAATAGTATTTAAAGGTTTTACTAAAATAAGAATAGCGAAATATTTTTCAAACTCGTCCACCAAAAGACTCAATGGAAACGCCTAACTTTAGCTTGTAACAATTTTATTTTCGATAATAAATCCCTCCATAAAATTGTAAGAATAATATAACAATTTTATTAACAACAATAATAATTTGCATTCAACTTCAAAAGTAATACGTTAAGCCCGCATCGTCCTTTAATAATCTACTTATAGTTAAATATCTGTGTCATCTACAGCTATTTACAAGCACATCTCTGTTTGACTATCCACCTCCGGACGCCTCGGCCGCCCGAGCTAGTTTGTAGATAGTCGGCCATATGTAGTAGAAGCATCAACATGTACCCTAGATTGCAGGCCGGCAATTTGCGAATCCACTTCAATGAGTGAACACATCTTCGAATAACGCGCGACTCTTAGAACACGAAATTTAGAATACGAAATCTTAGAAGGCGACTTTTACTAGATGACACTTAGAATGCAAACTTTTAAGACACACAAGGACACTGTAAAGATGCTACCTTAGGAAGGCGGCGTAATTCAACTTCGAGATTACAACTGCTGCAGAATGTATTGCAACAGGATTTGATTCGACACGTGGGACGAAGTCGTTGTAGAAGTTGTTTTGGATGAATTTGTTTCAAACTACAAACGCTGTTATCGTTGCTTGAAATAACGAGGATCCCGTCTTTCTTTGCTACAATGCGACAAATGCAGTTTTGGTTCGTAGATAGCTATAAGTTCTTTTTATGTGTTTCAAAACTAGGAACACGTTAACTTGCTTTGATGCGTAATACAAGTACGTAATAAAAGTTTCAACTAATTGCTAAGCTGGATTTACCAGTAGTAAACTTAAAGTTCACTGATTTAATGTTTTAAAAACAACACGCGTGGCTCATTATGAATCGTCGGTAACGTCAACAGGTGTTACTGACGTCATATATTTTTCCGCTTTGTACTGCTGACAGATGTTGTTTTTGAAAGCAAATGCTTTGAACAGCTTTAGTACAAGATATATAAACACGTCTATTTTTGTGATCAGCTTTATATAAATTAAAATTTGTATATGTAATTTAGAAAACTCAAATGCTAACATTGTTAGAAATTATTAATTTGTTATCTGCCTGAACAGATCTGCACAGGTCGGAACCCTATTTGTATAACAAGTTCATGTCATACTGTAAAGTATTTGATTAAAAATAATTAAGACGAACATGAAGTTGAAAGTTATAGATTGATACAGATATTAATTAAATTTTTGTTACAAGTCACATTATTTTAAAAGAGATTTTTTTAGTAAACAATTGGTTCCAGATTAAAGTTTTTTATTTTGATCAAGTATGATCAAATCTAATAACATAAAGCTAACATCCTTATGAGTAGGACTTGGATGCCAACTTTATATTGGAAATACCTTTTTACTACTTCTTTATGTATTTTTGCTGGACACAAATGGTGTTCCACTTTTTTATTTATTTAACTATTACAATTTCTTACAGGAGCTGCGTCTTATTTTGTTAAGACAGGTTTTTGTCAGCGAAGGCGATCTTTTTTCTTTGGGTTTCCACGTCCGCCCTTAGAAATACGCTATGCAATTATCATAATTACGTCAGGACTTGGTGGCGCCTATTTGGTTTAGATTAAGTTTGATCTACAAACAGATTTCGACTTACCCCCCCATTTCTCATAGCTCTGCCCAAGGAATAGACCCCTAGTTATGTCGGAAGACTTTGTTCAATGTCACCGGCAACGGTTAGGGCCCAGTTAAATTCGTTTCACTGCCACCCAACGCGGGGCGTGCAGTTGATAAAAAGAAAATACGTTTCACTAGCGCCCATGAGTGAGGCCAGCTACATATATAAAAAATTATTTGTTTCCACAAGAAAAATTCGTTTTACTGGCGCCCAACGTGAGCCAGCCTTTTAAAAAAAATTCGTTTCAAGCTATTGAAATATCACGTAAATTATCGATACAATAACATTCAGGATTAAACATTTGCTTTGGGGGAATTTTTCGCAGAAAACAACTAAAAGCTATACTAGAAATAGACATACGTACATAAAGTTATGAATAATCCCTGTAATTGCCGTAACTTGCATTTAGTGAGCTCAAACTGTGCGCATAAAGTTGGAACTACAACACATGGTGCATATTTGGAAGTCAGTTGCCTTTTCCTGGTTAAGCAAGAGCTGTAAAGTTCTCATAATTAAAATATCTAATTCTAAAAACAAAAAAAGTTGATCAAATCCTACATCTTCGCGTTTGCTTCGGAAGGGATTTATCGCACAAGGGAGTGCTCGATAGTTACAAAGGTTCACGTAGAGCTTACAAAGGATTATATGAATACATTCTAATATTTAGAAATGCCGTTAGAATATAATTAGCATAGTTAAAATAAAAAAATCATTTAATTAATTGCATTAAGACATCAAGGTTCGAATGCTTCAATTTAATCAATAAATAAACATCAAACTGGCTAGATATAATTGACATAAATTACAAAGAAAAGAACATTAAGTCGCCAATTATAGTAATGCACTATTGTTCCCATTTAGAATATTGATCTAAATGACATTCTAAATCCCATTTCTGGAAAAAGCCCTTAATAACAATACATAGAAAACCGCCAAGTGACAACGTTTCCGACTATCCATTAGAAATACTAAATTTTAACTAACACTAAATCCCACAACTAATGCTTACAGTTAAAATCAATACGCACAATACTTCTTAATATCTTTAAATGTTTTAAACTTTTTTTCTTGCTCAAATTTAACCAAAACTAGTTTCCTCACTAATTTGTAGCTCAACCAAATAATTACTTTCACGTCCTATTAATTTCCTACTACGTAAATACAAACAACTTAAAAAGTTACATTTCAAATCCACATGTACATACATATAAATCATAAAGAAAAGAGCTCAATTTCGCTTACGAATTAATTTTGGGAACATTTTTAAAACTTTTGAAGTTCAGGAACATCAGTTTTCGAATTGTTTCTTTTTCCTCTAGCAGCAGCTTCCTTAACACAACAATAGCCAAACTATTTGTACTGACCCGCAGGCACATAAGATCTTTATTGCAAGGGCTAACATTCTTTGCCAACACTTGCAAGCGAAGTTATCCAAAAGTTCGCGCACCTTTTAATTATTCCCTTCAGAGAAGTCAACGTTACATTTTAAAGCTGTTTCCTTCACTAACTATTAACTTATAATCATTCAAATCTACATGTTTGTCAAAATCCACGAATCGTGAAGAAATTCATGCTACATTTGACAGCACCAAAGTTTCCAACAAAATCAACTCCGCCCTCTCAAACCCTTCCGCCTACCTATACACTATTACTACATATTGAACATTTTAAATAACTTTCTGAACTTAGCTGCCAACTTATAGTGCTTAGTCTTTATACACTATTTTGTTCCCACAATGCAACGTATATAATCTATGCTAAAAACAAGGTTCTTGCACAAAAACTGTATATTTATAATTTATCTTTCTATGAAAAACACATACGTAGCGTCTTGTCATATTCAGTATTGTTTTCATTTGCGGTTTTTGAGCATTTCGTTAAAAAAATTATGTTATACCTTAATATCTAATTTACCTTTTCAAAATAAAATTTGCAAATAATATGCTTAAATGACGTTTATGGTTCGTAAAATCGTAATATACAAGTGCATCCATTTTTATTCTGCCCGTTTAATGTTATTTTTTTGTTTCTGGTGTATATCTGACGTAACGCAAACGCGTTACAGCCTTCACAATTATACTCAAAAAGCTCTGCTTCCTACACGACTACTGCAGAGTGTTTAAAACACGAATTGCAAAAGCAGTAGTCGATGAATGAGGCATTCAGGAATTACAGCTTACGCCTTACGGTCCCTACTTAGTAACATGTGATTATTAGCTCTCTCCAACGTTTAAAATCCACTTCGAAATGAGGACTTGGAAAACGGTGCACAGTTTTATTTTCAGAATTGTTAAAAGATTTTTTTGAGTAAAGAGAAACTTGAAATAGGCATATTAGTGTTAATTGTTCTTACGTTGAAAAATGAAATTATGTTCGTTCTTTAGTTCGTTATTTTTCTTTTAATAAGTATCTTACCTGATAACTCTAAAACTACCTTGGTATTTCACTATTGTTTGTATCTTGCCACATATTCAGGCGCATAATTGCATATATTCGTTTACCGTGTTGTTCTAGTTGTTATTTATATCTGATTGCTTATGGCCGCGCATGAACACAAGACCTGATCAAGCAGCGGGGCACTTACCAAGCTCTCTCTAAGCCGTTAACATAACTCTCGAGTTTTGTAGGGTTCAGAATTATTAACTGCGTGGTGATGGGTAGAGTTCGTGTAGCCTCCCTAAGACTTCACAATGCGCTAAATAATAAATAAGTAATTATTAAGATACAGAAATCAAGTTTCGTTTGTGTGGAACAACAAGCATGTTTTAATTATTGATTAAATTATGCTCGTATGAATTCCTAGATCAATGGATGATATACAAATAGCAGTTCCGTTTTAGTTCAAAATACCGTGCGGTAATGTAATTTAAAGTATATTTTTGGAAAGGTATTGATATCTTTATTTAATTTTGTTTGGGCAAACTTTGTTGGTTATTTTGTTGAATTATCTCGTTCATAAAAAGAACATCTATTATGTTTAACAAGCCGTCAGAATGAAAAATTAACCAAGTTGCAACAATTAAAATGGTGAAGTTTAACCTTTTTCTTTTGAGGAACCATATTTATGATTTGAAGTACACTTTTTACATTGTAAAATCATTACTCGATTTAAAGTAATTTGAAATTATTCCTGTATGAGATAATGTCACCACATGTTCAACTTTGTCTTTAAAATGGTCAAAGGTTAATTTAAAAGTGAAATTAACTTTTTGTTTCCTACTTACATAAAAGTAATTACTCTTTTTGAAATTATAAAAAATTAATCCTGTCTTAAGGAAATCTTGTATATTTGTAAGGTTAACAAATCTAATAATCCTTTGGTTTAAAGTGTAACTTCTAAAATTCTGGCTTAAAAAAAGTTTTACGATATGAAATCAATACGATTATAGTTGAATAACATGATACGTTTTTGTTAATACTTATGAGAATAAAATTTTTCGTAAAGAAACTTACTCATTCTGAATAATAGAAACATCTTATTGAAATTATTTTATAATCTTTGGTTATTTCACAGTTATTAACTGTGGCACATTTTTATGTTTAAAATATTATTTTTTGGGTCACAAAAAGTGATCTCCATGGCTGTGACTAAGTCTTGCGTTAAAGCGGAACTAAAAGGATCTGTGGATAAGGCCTAATACTTGTGGATGCAATAGAAGATTTAAAATTAATGTTTCACCTTCATGTTCATTTTTCTTTACCTGGCCAGTTTAACGAAAATTATACTGTAAAATTTTTGAAAATGTAATGTAACAAAAATCCCATGATACATCTATGCGCTCAAAAACATTTTGCTTTCATACAAAAGATTATAGTACAGTTTACAGATTAAGTTCATACATAAACTTATTTCTAAATTATTACTGAAACAATCCTCACCTAATCTTTTTAAACTTTACAGAACTCAAGTCTATTCTCTTGTGAGTTACAAAAATTTACTTTAATTTGGTTGTGGATTTATTACCCCCTTCGTGAGTATAATTGGCGAATGATCCTGCACAGATAACTTAATAAAGGTCAAAAACGTTTCGAACTCTGACCTCAAAATTTGATGGTAATTATCCGCTTCTCAAAAAAATTTATATGATTAAGAACTTATTTCAACTTACAAATATTTAAATATTTTTATCAGCTACAAACAAAGAAAAACACAAATTTTGTATTTGTCAAAGCGCGCTTATCCAAATCTCACTTCCAACGTAATTAACGGTATTAAATACTTCCTAGTTCTATCTTAATTTGACGTTAAAATCTCAGTTTACAAGATCATCTGTATTATCTTAAATTTTTATTTGACGTTAGAACATCAGTTTGCAAGGTGCGTCGGTATTGTTAATTGTGGAACACCAATGAAATTGATTACGAATCATTCAATACGTATTCGTTTTATGTAGTATAGTAATTTAAAACATGCAACTCTGCTTGTTCGATTTATTCAAGAAAGAATGGATAATGAATCGCCGAATACTGAATCTTGAATTTTACATGTTATTTGGCTTTAGAAAAATTAACCATTCTTATTCAGTTTTTGTTTATATACAAAATTTAATTCAATACGTCATATTCGTGAACTTTCCCGATTTATTTGGAAAGATTAATCACTCTGGGAGAGGTAGTATTTACGAGAATGTTAGCGATTAATGATCTAATTAGTGTCAGTTGTTGCAGCTGCCATTGATTTATGTCTATCGCAAAGCGTTGTTTAACCTTCTCTAACACACCAAGTTAATGTATTGCCTCCTTCTCTCTTAGTGCAATACGGAAAGCTATTAAAATAGTTTGTCTCTATTTACGACATTTTAGTAGTTGCGGGTTCCTTTAAATCCGAATGTATATTCATTTAAGGGAAATAATTAACTTTTACAAAATTTTTTAGTAACGCGACACGTTCATTTATTAATGAAGGAATTCTGGAAGTTTTTAACAAAAACAAATATTTTTAAAATCTACACCCGGAAATTAATTACGTAATGAAGGCTCACAGTTATGTTCTTTATGCTTTTCAAATGCAATAAGATTTGTTTTTACGGTGAATCAAGCAAATATTTTACACACGCAAAATATGTTTGGTATTTTAAAAGCGTATGCAACTTCCTTTCAGTCTGCAAAACTGTCCACACACGGAAAGTTGTTAATGATGCTTTATTTTAACGCAAAAGAAATAAATGGCTTTGTATTTATATCTTAAACAAAACTCGTTTTCACTAGGTATAGATTGATTATTTACACTAGGTATTTTACAAATACAGCTTAAAATTGGGCCTTGTTAAATTTATGATCTTTTCACACTCTGCAATAAACGTAATACACGGGATTTAATTACATAATAAAGGCCTCTTTTTATGTTTTTGTAATGACGCGAGTGAATTGTATTTTAATGGTAATGAAATAAGCTTATTTTTATACAGGGTAGGGAAATTAAATATTAGAAATTAAAATTTTTCCTGTTTTCTTCTTTTTGGATGGTAATTTTTCATAGACTTTGTTTGTTCCATGACCTCTCGTAATCTCTTTATCACATCACTATATATGTACTAACTACAATTTCTCTTTCTGGTGTACTCTCTCCATTTGTGGATAGTAGTCGTCAGTTTTAGTTACGTTTGGGATAAGTATTGGACTACGATTTCTACATCTTCTCTTGTGCGTAGTTCAATCTATATTTTGAGTTATTAGATGTAGTAGCAACAAATCTTTGACCACCCTTATGCCTCTGCAAGGTTCATGCCCGATCTATGCCGCGGCCACGCTTCTTCCATGTTTGTTAAAGAAATTTAATTTTACTTGTGCCTTAAGCGTAGGGTTAATTTATTTCACTGGCAAACTAACACGGGGCGATTTTGTTCCAAGTACTCCTTTATTGTCAGCTCCACAAAATCTGTGAATAAATATGTTATTTCATTAGCGCTTACAACGTGGAGCTCGAGTTGTCTTATTAGTTACTGGATGACGTCTCATTAGTTATTTTCATTATTTACACTAACCGTTTCGATCATGGGGCGCTTTTGTATTGTTTCGCGTATGGAGCTTGAGTTGTCTCATGCGTTATTTGTTGTCGTCACACTAATTGCATTAATTATATAATCTAATTTCAGTAGAAAATTTTATTAGCTTTGATTTTAGTTGTCTTTCTTTCGTCTTTTGTTTAGATCATCTGAGACCACCGTATTGCGGCAGGTACAGTTGATATTTTCTATTGAATCATGTGGACAATCCTACATATTTAAATTAACAGTGCGACGTACCATCTGTTCCAACATATGTCTGCTACGAAAAATTGCTGTGACCCAACCGTAACTTATTAGAACTTTCAAAGTCACGCTGTGATATGCTTGAGACAGAAACGTTATAATAAACTTTTAGGCTTGCTATTTCTTCTCTGGATCTTTTTGCTGACTTTTGTAACGAAAAATCGGGTCTGGAATCTTTTTCTGTATGTTTATAAAGTTACACCTTGCAAATCTGGAGTTATTGCAGTGTGAAATTCGCTCCAGTCGTCGAAAATGTTAGGGTGACAACTAGTATCAGTTGAGTATTCACACGTTGGATTTTTCTATAAATTTTATTAATATAAATTTACAGTTAAACCATAATCATATTTTTTTTTCAGATACAGGTATTTCACTCTGTATACAGTTCTTATTGAATGCTGTAACTTTTCTTGTTCTATTGATTTTTTTAGAAAAAGAGCTGTTAAAAACCAAGCGACCGAGAACAACTCCTAATATCTTTGCTAGTTCTTATTTTAGGTTAGGAATTAAATTGAGGCAGTTGAGTGGACTAGTTGTTTCACGTAGATTTTGTGTACTGTGTAAATTCTTCCGGGATGATCTAGATAAATGTTTCTTGAGTTGGTTTTCCTTTTTAAAATATGTGATTTTCTTAAGGTTTTGTAAATAAAATTGATTTTTCGAGGTTTCCTTTTCTGTCTGTTTGACCCACCCCACTCTACGACTATACAGCTAGTACGGGCTTTTTTGGATTTCCCTTGGTTGTGTTGCGTTACTCGGTGCAGGCTTACTTTTCCTTTGCTTACTGTACTTCACTTTTTCTTGTCCGCACAGACTACCGTAATACATTCTAGCAAATTTATGCGTTGTAGGGCACTTTTGTTGCTGCAGTTTAGTTATGAGTAGAGAAAGAGAGAGAGAGAGAGAAAGAGTACGTATCAGAGAATTGAGTTGCGGTTAGCGATTGTAGTGATTAGTTTTTGTGGAGAACTTGTTTAGTAAATTAAAGGTTATACATTTTTTTAAAATTTTTTTCGTCATACCCCAACTTCAGGAATTTTATTATTGGGGATTGGTTCTCAAAGTTTACTTTATTACACACACTTCGGAATGCGAATACACATGTTATTGGAAAATTTTTAGAAGAAAAAGTGTTCTTAATATTTGGAGTACATCAATTTGTTTTTGTGATAATGACAACCAATTGTCCGATGGAATTTTTGGGGCCATATGTGATTAGTATAAAATATAAAAAAATTGTATTTACTCACCAGTGCAATTTTGTTGAGCATTTTAATTAGACCCACTGGTCCAACGATTCGTTCTTGTATTAGTGAGCATGACATGGGAATTAGGAATGACCGCAAATTCAGTATGCAGTCAATTCCGCAAGACCCAAAGTTATTAGTTATTCTCCATTCTTGTTAGTTTTTGGTCGTCATGTTCCTTTAAGTGGTAAACTTTATACGTTGGAATTTCAACCTCAAAATAACATAGAAGTTATGCCTGGTAGTAGAACCCTATATGTGTCAGTGAGTCAAGATATGTTTAAGATTTTTAAGGATGTTCGTGCAAAACTTCATCGGGGGTATGAACGTCAAGTCGTCAATAGAATTTGAGGAGGCGACATACTTATTTTGAGGTTGGTGAACGTGTTTGGAGAGCAAACAAAGTATTTTCTGGCGCAGGTGAGATGTTTGCCCTCAAGTTATCATCAAAATTAGTGTTCAGCAAGGTTAGTACAAAGCACTCAAATTTAGTATGAGTTAGATAACTTAGATGGTTTATGTGCGAGCAAGTGACATGTTAAAGATTTGAAATCGTTTTTGCCATAAAATCCGAACATGACGATTTAGAGTGTGAGTAATGCTGTAGTTTTAGATTTTTGTTGGGGGAAATTCAGCGGAGATTTTGGCTGGTTCAGGTGAGCAAGGTTTTAGGAGTCAAGAATTGTCGGTGCCGCGCAAGGCATCGCATGCCACAGCATACCGTTAGGGTCGACGTCAAGCCAGGAGAGAAGGATGACGTTATGTCGACCCTGATGAAGAAGGCTGAACTCGCTCGTGATGGGTTTGTTGTTATCGGGCCTCGAAAGGCTCGTAGAGGGGTGTAGTTGTAGAGTGTGTTGGCCATGAGGACGCGAGAAAGCTGCAGTCCAAGGACGGCAGGAACTTAAAAGAACTCGTAGCAAAGAATATTGAGAAGAAACGTACACGGGTCGTTCTTCAGGGAGGTCTAAACGGGGATAAAGGCAGAATAGTTGGTTTGGTTGATCGTGATCCAGAATCCTCGTTCCGGCGATTTGAAGCTAGAAAACCACCTGAGAGAAAAGTTCAGGTTTGGGCGCAATACAAACAGGGTTAAAAACGTTCTATGTAATTAGCGCGAACCTTCCGCCGATTGACTCCCGGCGGGAAAATCCACAAACCGAGGACTTGATAAATCAAATACAAGGCATTATTTACAAAATCGGCAGAAATAAATAGCTAATCATCGGGAGAGACTTTAATGCCAAGTCGCCAGTATGGGATAGCCCAATCCAAGACGATAGACGCTCGCAGGTTGCTGATCTTTTGACGGAATGGGATCTTAGCGTGATCAGCAATAATGATTCACCTACGCTTGATGGGCACAGAGGCAGCAGTTTTATGGATATTATTGTAGCCTCGCACGAGACGTTGGAGATCATTTGTGACTGGGACCTGTGGTCGGACGAGGTAACGCTCTCTTATCATAAGTTAATAACATGGAATATTGATGTCAGGACACGCGTACGCAAGCAAATGATTATCTTCCCGCGGTTTTGTAATAAAGAAGCAAATTGGGAGCGGTTTAAACAAAAATTCAGCGAAAGCATTCCCGCTCTCGAAAACGAATTAGATAACTACCAAAAGGCTACTCAAATAGAAGCATTAGCGATGAAATTAAACGACGCGGTGGTAGATGCGCCGGCGTACTCGGCGCGGAAGAAAGATTTAAACAAAGTATCTTGGTGGATCTACGAATTAACCACCAAGCGTGCAGAAGCCTGCAACCTAAGGCGCCGCTATTAAGGCGTCACAGGCGAAATGAGAGAACAAAGAAAAATTGAGTATAACCAAAGTTACCGAGAATATAAAAAGCTAACTGAAGAAACGGGAACAAATAAATTTAAAGAATTCTGTTCGTGCAGTTCTGAAAAACAACCTTTGGATTTGCGGAAAGTAAGTCGACTATCGACGCGTTAGAGTTGGTAGCCGGAGATATCAAGCAAGCGAGGAAAGTAAAGGAGTATTGTGTTGTCGTAGCTTTGGACATTTCAGAGGTATTTGATACAGCCTGGTGGCCATCTATCGTTTGGGAGTTGGAGCGTAAGGAATATCCGCGGACCCGAAAAGTTATTTTTCGAGATAACAGGCACAGGTCGAAATTTAGGGGGAAGTAGTTCGTGACCGGTAGAAAGGGGTTGCCCCCAGGGGTCATGCTCTAGGCCGGTATTCTGGAAGTTGTTGAATGAGTGTATCTTTAGTGTCAGATTGCACAAAGGATGCTCTATTGTTGGGTTTGCAGACGACACACTGTTGATTATCAGATCAAGATTGCTAATGCAGATGCAAACAAAACCAAACGAGGCTTTGTACAGGTTGTATGTATGAACGGTCGAGGAAGGTCAAATTGAAATTTAAGACAACAAAGTCGGAAGCACTTTATTTCTGAATAAAACCGGAACAAAGTCCCACTAGGCTGGAGCTAGGAGGGGAAAAGATCCCGTTCAACAAAGCCATTACATACCTTGGTATTAAATTAGTCAACACATTGAATTGGAAGCCTCACGTGCAATACGTCAAAAGTAAAGGTAGCAAAACATCCAATAGAATAATGACAGTAACAAATATAAACTGGGGATTTATAGGCGAATCGTTTGTAGTGTTCTCTTGGGGGCTTCAGTAGAGGTGATTAAAACAAAGTCGAAGACCATTTCACATATTTAATTTACTTGTCACTTTAAGGTGCAGTACAACTGTTACATCGGAGGGTTAGACTTATAATGCTCTTATTCTATATTAGTTCTTAACTGCTAACAATGATTATGCAATTATGCTTATTTTCTAATTCCAATTACACCTAACCTAGAGTTCGTTGCACATGTACTTCCTATCGATTGTCTTCCTGTACAAATCCGCACTTTTCACTTCCTATAACAAGTCACTCACCTTTTAAATGCATAAAACTTAATTCGAAGAAATAACTATAAATTATTATGATATTCGGCTATTACACCATCACACGTTGAGGAAAGTCCAAAGCATTAGAACCGGCGATGCTTTATGCGAAATCTGTTTGAGCGAAGGGTTGTAAGGTCAAGGAAGTCAGAACTTGACGAGCGTTCAGCGCATAACTGCGGTCAAGGCGGCGACAGGGTACAGGACTGCTTCCACGGAGGCGGTCTTGGTGATTCGTAGGATTCTCCCAACCGAACATGTCGTCAAGGGGATTAGAGATCCGAGACTCGTAAATATAGGGAAAACGCGGATAGTTGTTGAAAGTGTTGGTCTTGGCAGTAGGGAGGTTGAAAGAAAGATTGTCATTTCTGAGTTAGGGCATCCTGCCGATGTCAAGCAGATCGAGTTTGCTGAAGGCGATGAAAACGCGATAGAACTCGCGAATGGACGACGTGCAGTCAGGAGCTGCGTTCGTTGTGTATAAGGAAGAGGGGCAAGTGTTCCGATACCACATTAAACTTGCGGATTGGAGCACAATCTTTCAATGCGAGATGGTAGCATAAGAGAAGCTATACAGTACGTCATCAACCATTCGGGCACAGGTGGGTACTCTACCAGCGATAACAAATCGGGCCTGACTGCTCTGGCAAATATAAACGCATCGACAGATTTTCAAAGGGGCGTCTGAAGGATAGCACACACGGCACTTGGGTTTTGAGATCTGTAGTTTTATTTTGTTAGGTCGCATGAGGGCAATCGAGGAAACGACAGCAAATGAGTTGGCCAAACGGGGCAGCTACAGGGGGTTTCTTATATATCATTTATAGGAACCGAGGTCGCTAATTAAGAAAAAGCTACGAGTACGGTCGATCCGACAGTTGGAAGAGAGGTGGAACAACGCTTCCAGGGGCAGGTTGGCATATAAATTTATAACGAGCATAGAAGTCGGAGACAAATTTGAGGTGAAGCTCAATCATGAGATGGTGCAGTTAGTAACCGTGCACGGCGTTCTGAAAGCCTACCTGCGAAGATTTGGCTTGGCCGAGAACGACCGCTGCGAATGCGGTGAGAGCGTAGAAAGCTTCGAGCATGTGCTATTTGACTGCCTCTTCGATATGGCCAACCGAGAGTTAGCAGATAGAAAACTAGCCGTTGACGGACTGGCATAGCCAAAGAACCTAGAAGAAGTAGGGGAAGTAGCTAACCAGAAGGCGTTCTGTGCAGATCTTAAGGAATTCGCAGGAAGAGTTGAGAGATTGAATGGTGATAACCGCGCGTAAATCGAAGGCAAATAATGGGGGAGGTTTGGAAAATTTGAGGAGGTAGTTTGACTGGTCATGACCTATGAGCATGATATAACTTAAAAATTAAAAATAAAAAAAAACAGAAACAAAAGCCAAAAAGAAATGTCCAGATGTCTAAATATGCACGACAAACCCCATACTAAACCGCTATTAACTAAATCAGGAACCCTAATTAAATTAAATCAACAATTAGACTAAGAAACTAAAAATATAGTGAAACCCCTTATCCCTCTAGGACTTAAAAGTGATAGTGATTGTAACCCCCCAAGACGTTTAGTGCATACCTCCCAGGACATTGACAGTGCATATCAACCTCCCTTTAGTAGTAAGAAATAATAGATGTAGGCAGACAATCAGATCGTCAGATCTTGGAAAAATAATATTCCAGGTATGTATAAAAATTGTGGCGGCTGTAGTTGCATAAGCATTGATTTGCTATCCGGTATTACGGATCCCTGACCTTCTACTCTTTGCTTGTCTTGGTGATCAGACTCACTCCGAAGTCAACGATAGGGTTACACCATTATTAACCCCAACTTTAGTTATAGTTTATATATTTTATTTATGATCGATTAATCTTGAAATCAGATTTATTAGGAGCACGTTTATTTTCGCGTTTAAACCCAATGTAGTACTTTCGGGTGGAGCATTTGGAACGCGGCCGCAAGTGTAGCGGTCGTTACTTACATTATACTGTTGATGCATGATACAGAGGCGTTCTGTTTTGAGTTTATGGATATTGTTGAGGTAGTAAAGCAGCGTGCTTCCTTTTAGTTCGGTAGAGTTATATTGTGGTAGAATTTTGTAGTTTGTGCAGAGGTGCAATCTACCAAGTATGAGGTTGACTGATACGTTTTGGTGAAGCAGCGCAATTTTAGATTAGTTGTTTGCTGTTAGCTGATGACGTTCTGTTTGGTGAGAACGTTATCTTCAATATTCAAAGTGTATGTTTCACGTTGTAAAGATTTTGAAATTTTGTAGATGCATGAATCATAGTTGTATACATAGATGTAGAGTGGTGATGCTACATGGAGATTTTGAAATTTTAATTATAAACTTTGATAGATTTAGTGGATTCAACATATCCGCTTTATTTATAGGTTTAATTGTAAATAGCTATTAGAGCTGTTTATTAGTTAGGTTTGATGTAGCGTGAGACCTGTTGTCTTTTTTTATGCTGTCGAGTGTTGAATTACTGAAAATAACCCTTACCTATTTTGTCCCTTTGCCGAAAGTGTCCGCTCCAATTTTGACTTCCATTTCGACGTTTTGTACCCGTTAGTCACACATTCACTCAGTTGCTGTCTGTTACCCTAAATGTTTATCTAGTCGTTCTTATTTTTTTGCTTAAGTTTTGGTTGAGTTACAGATCTTGGTTATGGCTTGATCTTATTTAGTCATTATTAGTAAGCAACGGTGTGTTTTATTTGGATTTGTTAGATGTACAGCGGTACATCTGTAAAAAAAATAATTTCACTCTTACGCTATGGTGTTCTCTATTCTAAGATTTTCTTTGGAAAGGGGCTGTGTGACATGTAGAAATACCGTAAGTATATAATTAGCATAGTTACAATAAAAATTCATTTAATTAATTGCATCAAGTCTTAATCACGCTTATAGGTAATCACAAAACAATTTGTTACAGCAAAACTGTAACAATACCGTTACAATAATGGAAAAAATGTCTTTACACAATTTCATACGAGTTATTTCAAACTACATAGCACGCAGGTTTTCATTACAAATACACAATACAGTCTTAAACAAGTATTAAAAATCAAATATATCGTAAATGTACTTAAGTAGAAGCTTAATCTAGACACACAAGCGCTATAGGTAAGTTCGCCCATTTCATACATTAAATTAATTACCGCTACACATACCTTCACTCTGGTATAGTTTCAGAAGCGTTTTTTGGTATGTTTTTTGCCTGACGGGTTGATTGACTGTTAGCCCATTAAACGCTGACCCCTACATCGTACTTACTTTGTCTATCCCTACATGGTTACTTCCAACACAAGGGTTGTCTATATGGGGACCAATGTGTCCGTAGAAGTGAAACTGATCCACTTGGCAAGGAATTAACCAAACATGCTTAGGCTACTACGCATTGTTCGATAACTTTTAGTCAAGGTAATTGATTTACCAAAGCGGTATGTTGATAGTTTGGATGCTAGGTGCGAAGTGCCTTACGAAAAATGAGCCATCCTTTCTGAATTATTTGAGACATCCTCGGCAAACATCGCACAGATCAATTAAGTGTATAAAATGTACATAGCTCGCGTCGTCTTCTCCTACCTAACCTAAATCTACTTAAATTTACGTATCGTCGACCTAGAAACAAAAACCGAAATGTTATATTTATTTGAGTCAGAGTAAAACTGTATATGACTTGACTTGGCGCTCAGACGATGAGATCACCCGGTGACAACATTATTCCTTTATAATGAGAACAACAAAATCACGGTTATACTACGATAATTACAATGATGACATCATTTCTATTTTAAAAACTTACATATGAATCTGACAACCTTTGAATATGGATAATATACGATGCAAAATTTTACCTTTGTTTAAATCTTAAAACTATGTTTCTTAAAGAGGATAACTCAATCCTATTGAGGAATTTACTAATAGAAAAACTATTAAAATGAGATGCGATTTTACACATTTCTAAGGAAACACAAAATCCTTAAAGTACTATAAGTACACTCCAGCACATACATATAACAAAAAACGTGTCAATCACACCCGCAACATGTTAAATCACTCAAAAAATTTTATACTCATACGTAAATACAAAATCAGAAGAAGTGGCGTTGCGACGTTAGCCCACGTGTTTATCCACAAACATCAGGTAGAAGTAGCGCAGCAAAAAATGCAAATGAAAATAATAAAAGCGATTAAGCAGAGACTATTAGAGACACTTAAAATAAAGTCGCCCCGGGTATAAATGTAAAATGCAAAAGCCACTTACCAGTCTGATAGGGCGAATGGATATGATCGTCTAGAACGAATTTTTATTGAAAGCTGTACTTTGAGATAAACACTAATTTGGCTAATAATAATGGTTGTTACGTTTATTTTGAACATACCGTACACTTTTTCTGTTAATAAGAAAGACGCGGTCTAATAATTGTCAACTCAAATCCCTTTGGCGCTAAAAAACGAAAATTAATTCAGTAAATTAAAATAACCCTTTCACGTGTTAATTCATTTATATATTTGAATAAATTCGATTCCTATTGTTACATCCTAGAGCCTAATTAAGAATAAATACTCCTTCGAAGAATTCCTTAACGTAAAGTTGTGTTAAAATTAAACCGGCGATAACTGATAATTGACTCTTATGTGTTTTCCATTGAAAGTTTTGTCGAATTAAAGCCGCATATTATCCCAATAAACCGTGTTTTTCTAGTTTCAATTCTTTAACAACCATATTGCTTTGAGCTCTGGTCATTAGTGAAACGAAATTAATATTTACCTGCTATTCAATCTACACAGGGAAAGCACGTGTAGAATGGTTGGTTGTTTCCGTTTTTCTGTGTGAAAGGTTCGCGCACGCCTTACAGCGTGGTGGTATTTATGGGTTTTATAAAATTGTACTTTTCGACGACAATAAATTAATTTTATTTATAATTATTATAGCTCCTTCCGGTGGCCCTTAAAGCCACAATGAATGGTCGCTCCGTGTTGTGATGGGAGGTCCACCCCAAGGCGGGATCACGCACACCGGTGTTTCGCATCGTTGTTACAGACGGTAGGAGCCAACCCGACGGTGGTGACTCGAAGGTAAGTGTTTACACACTAATTTTCTTATATGGGTACTCGGTAGTTGTTGGAAACAACATATGTATACGGGTCTACGGATGCATCACCTTGTTGGTGGTAAAATGACTAGTTGCTTGTATGTGCGAAGATATTATAATATTTACCGATTTCTTTAGTAAGATAATTTTATGTATAGAGTTCCGTACTTACGATGCCGAGTCCGAGCTGTGGTTTTTAGTGGGGTAATTTTGTTCCTTGTTGTTGTGTAAAGATTAATATAGGGGGTGATCTAAGAACTGCAGCTCGCCATGTTAAAAATGATTCTTTTTTTTATTCGTAAATATGTAAATTGTGTATCTACGACTTGTTCATTTTTTGGTACTATTGTGTTTGATATATAATTTTGTTTTTTTTTAAATTAGAGGTTTTTAGGTTGTAAATGTTTGATTGTGCGTGAGTGAGTATATTTTTATTTCAGGCATCCCTTAATTTTTTTTTCGTAGGTAAATGCCCCGCCCACTCGCCGATTGAGCCCGGTCAACTTCTTCTTTTTCTTTCTCGTTTTTATTTCCTTTTTGTTAGACTACGTCGCTGAACGTAGCATGTTCTACGTCCGATCCTAATGATAACCGTTACGTAACTGCGTGAAACGCCGGCTTCATTGGTATTTAATACGACACTGAAAGTTTCCGACATTTGCACTGATCAGGGCAGGTAATAAAATAGAAAATATTTCTATCAATCATAGCATCTCAAATTTCTATGCTGTGTGAAATTTTGACACTCAAACAATTATTTGACCAAGTAAACTCAGTATTATGAAGAAAATGTAGTTTATTTATTAGAAAAATTTAGGTACTTACCTCGTTTTCAGCTTTGGAAGAAATTGCGGCAAACGAACAGGATACAATTGTTTTCTAAGTTTAATCATTTTTGCTTCATTAGCAGCAACGTTTATCAAAGATTCATACGTAGCGTAGTTTGCACCAGATCCCTTGCCACCATCAAAAAGTTCTAGGTAAATTTCCACAGAATTTACTGTACCTGTAAATTATTCCTATATTATCTTTGTATAGAAAATGCTAAATAGCTAAATAGAAAAATCATTGTATATATATTGATATGATAAAGAAGTGGTGTAGGGGTTACTGAGGATCATATTCGGTACATAAAACAACCCAAAACAATAAAAAATAAAAATTGTAATACTTAATTTCTATGAAGAAACACCCTGAATAATATTCCCATGTTACTTTCAAAAGTTTTATAATGGTATCCTTAAATAATATAATACGTAAGCTAAGAAGACGGGGAAAATACAAATCATCACTTCATAATAAATCCCCTTTGAAACGTGTTCTAATATGTAATTATTCGTTCTCCTCATACGTACTAAATACCATTTAACAACGCTGCATATGTTGAATACTAAAGTTCTTCTTCGTTTTGCAAGAAGTATGTATTGCAGCTTGAATGCTGCTTTTGTTTTTCTAGAGACTTTCCATTTTAATGAAAAAGATAAAATTAAATTTTGAACGAAGTTACTTTATTCTAGATTCTTGTAAATCCTAGTTAATTCGTCGGTAGCAAGAATTAACCCATAAATTAACAAAAATGACTGGCTAAATTACTGAACGAGCCACATGATGTGTTGAAAAGCTGCCAGCAATATATGTATTTAGCTTTTTTACCAATTTCAATTTTGTGGAAACGGTTTCACATATCACTAATTCTTTGCCGCGAAGACATCTTATAATTTACAGGATACAATTATTGATTTAATATAAAAATAGCACTATAAGACTAGTGCCGCGCCTGTAGTTGTAGTATCTAATATCCCTTTAAACATTAGTTTGAACCATTCTTGTTTAGTACGACGCCCCGCCACTGAGCTTTAGGTATGTATAAAATATTTGTAGCACAGTGGTAGTAACCTGTTTTTAATCCCAAAAGCTCTGCGAAAATTGTTATTTAGTTGTGAAGGGATGACGAAGCGTGTCATTAGGTTTGTAATGTAGTGAGTGAAGCACGACTAAAAAGTAAACAAGTGCGTTGTGAAAATGCAAGTGCAAACGGAGTTGTGTTTTTAACAATGAAGTTTAGTGGTGAAGCTTGCTGCAATCTTCCCCGAAGTACGGTTTTGTCTACGATGTAAGGTAGGATCGATCCAAATTATCATTTTCATTGTTATACCTGGAGTTTGGGTGAAGTAGACATTTAGCGCGATGGGTCGTATAAATAGGAGAGCTTTTAACATTCCAGAGAGTCCAATGTTTGCAACTAAAGAAATGAACAGGTCGTAAACTTAGCATATTTTAGTACAGGTTACTTATGTTTCGGTTAGTTTATTTAAGGACAATGATAATTAATACCTACCATCTCACTATAAACTATAATTACTTTTTTTAAATAATGTAGAGTCGATTTTGTAATTAGTTGTATAAGTTTGTTTCATTATTTCTTTTAACCTTTTACTAAAAGTTATTGCATTAAAGGATTATACAGAAGCACAGCTTTTATTATTCACTCTATCTCAATCACGTAAGGTAGCCCTGTTTGAGGGGAAAGTCTTATTTGATGTGCAACCGTGGGACGTGAAATTTATAGGAATAATAATTGTTAATGCGTATACTACAATCTAGATTAGAATAGAATTGCATTTTACTGTAAACAATGGCGGTGTGCAAAAGCAAAATGACGAATTCGGAAGAGTAAAATTTGAGTGCTGAGAACGACGAGGTATTTTTAAACTTAACTACGCTTATGAAGGAGATTAATGCAAATTTGAAAGCCAAAAACGGAATATTGAATGCAAATTTTGCATTACTTGCCGACAAGAGTAGAAAAATAAATGGGTGCATTCGGGATATTTAATCGCGTCTGAAACTTTTAAAAATTAATTACGGAAGGTATTGATTAATATCCAAAGTAATTTTAAAGCCATTAGCAAACAACCCGAAAGGAAAGTAAATGAGGGTCAATTAATTAACGTCCCGTAGATAAGTGGCTCTCAATATTTAAGTGTTTGGTGAGTTACGTATCCCCAATCCATATATGTACAATGAAACAGGAATTATTAGAAAATTATTAAGAATCTTAAGTTGGATGCAACATTGTATCTCAAGAATAAATAAGAAAAGGTTATTGAAAGTTCGCAAGCAAGTTGTGAGAACGGATGTGAATACATTGTGTTCCAGACGTAAGTGATACTGCAGGTGCAGGTCACAGACGGTTAAGAAACTGCGATTACTTAGAAGTTAAGATTGTTACATTGCATAATGAACAGAATAAAGAAATAAGCAGACATGAGCTCTGCAAGTTTCCACTGACATGTGAGGGGCAGGGAAAACCTAAATACCCCGGGAGCCCCAGTTCAGTCAGTCAGTCTTGAGTATTTCAGCTCTAACATTGTTGTTTGCTTAAGTTACTCGCCCTTAATTATATTCAATTATTATTCAATTTCGACTTAATTTATACCCGTTTGTCAAAATTCTACATGTAGTATCTGTTTAATAAATAAATTTGTTACAAGAAGTTTTGGAAAAAGTTTTTAAAAAGACCGCTTCCAAGTATCGAAACATAACTGGTGTAACGCGATAACTTTTAGACCGGATAGTCGTATAAACCCGATTATGTTTATAAATAACCAAGAGGCATCATTTAATGAAGCGGAAGTACTGCACCATAAACAATTGGCGCTAGCTATTAGTGCTTTGCGCGTTTCGGCAGCTGACTGAGTAGAAGTTAAGAGGAGACAGTAAAAGGATTTCAATAATTTCAAAAGATTGTTTTGAATCGTTATTGGGATTTTCGGACGCAACAGTCATTTTAATGAATTCAAGTACGGCACCTTCCAGAGGGTCACGTGCGGATTATTTTTTAAAGAAATGTAAAGGGGCCAGTTATTTGGGGCGGTTCCCCTTGAGGAGGAGATTATCGACATTTTGGCTGATGATTTTGATGCCGTGGTACGCAGGAGAATTATCCGTTCTAGGATTAAAACTATAGATGGGTTTGAGTGACATTTACGGCGGGTTGATGCTACGGATGAACGCGAGTTCTTTCCGTATTCTAATAAGAGAGGCGGTGCTGGTAGAGGTACTTCGGGGGTTATCATTTTGGTGGTCGGAATTTTCAGGGGGACAGTAGCTATAATAGGGCCCCTAATCAAGTGACGGAGAGGGACGAAAGAGAGTGGGACAATCAACATAGGTCAGAAACTGATCGTAGGAATGATCGTTTGTTTCTACATTGTTGAGAGATTATTATGATGATTTGTTACGGAGAATGGACCCGAAAGTAGTATGGCGAATAAGGTTCCGTTGAAAAGGGCGATGGTAGAGGGTATAGGCGTGGATATTCTAGTCGTGACTGGATCGGTTATGAGTTGCAACAGTCAGGCCTTTTATGATAAGTGGTGGCCACTAAGCAGGGCATTATCCCATCATTACCGGTTTCTGGCGTAAGTGTTTTTGGGGCTTTAAGGAGTACAGGCCTGGCGGTTAAACAACGGGTATATTTAGTAGTCGTTAGCGGCAGTGTGCATTCCGGTTTTCCTTTCATTGTTGTACCACATTTAATAAAAAATGTGATTTTAGGAAGTGACTGGATGGACCGATTCGCCGTTTTAATTAATTTTGAGGAATGTTCGTTGGAGGGAATGTTAGAAAAGACAAAGCAAGAGCTTAATTTTTTTTTTAGTCGGGCCGGGAACATAACTCGGGTTGCAATATGCAATATTCATATTGAGATTGAGCACGGTGTTCAGGACAGGGTTGACAGAAAAAGTTACTCACATGAGGATATTGCGGGTGTTGTTAGAAACGCAGAAATATTTTAGGAGGAGGAGTTCAAAAACCCCATACGAAAAGATTGTTAAATTGGAAGGAAGTTCTGAAACAGTTAATAAAATGCACTTCGACCACCAAAGGCCAAATGATTATGTGAAATCGATCAGTCGTTCTGGTTGTGAGGGAAAACTCGAGGATTTCGTGTTTCTAGCTAAAGAAAAGTTAAAAACAGAAGCAGGAAAAATACAGTTCTGACATAGTCGTAAAGCCCGTAAACTTACTAATTTCGTAGAAGGGATCGCGTCTTAATGTGCTTTCACCCCCAGTCTTCCGTCAAAGACAAAGTGAGAAAGAATTTTTTTTTATTCTTAAAAAGCCCGGATGCGATTACCAGAGTTGTCAACTTCAATTCCTATCAAATTTGTTAGGATTCGACCGGGTTGTCCCTCGGAGTCCATAATATAATTAACTATAAACCCTGTCGAGCGCCCGTTGATCTGGCGCAGTCGTCTCGATATTGAATTAGTATCCTGGTACCTAAATTTAATTGGGAAGTGATGCGCCGCGCCTGTACTTGTAGTATCTAGTATTCCTATTAACATTAGTTTGAACCATTCATGTTTAGTATGATCCACCGCCACTGGGTTTTAAGTTTTTATAAGATATTTGTAGGACAGTGTTTGTAGCCTGTTTTTAATCGAGTCCCAAAAGCTCTGCAAGTATTTTTATTTAGTTATTAAGGAACGACAAAGCGTACCATCCAAATTGTATTGTAGTGAGTGAAGCACGACTAAAAAGTAAACAAGTGCGTTGTGAAAATGCAAGTGCAAACGGAGTTGTGTTTTAAACAATGCAGTTTAGTGGTGAAGCTTACTGCAATCTTCTCCGAAGTACAGTTTTGTCTACGATGTAGAGTATGATCGATCCAAATCATCATTTTCATTGTTATACCTGGAGTTTGGGTAAAGTAGACATTCAGCGCACTGGGTCGTATGAAGAGCAGAGTTTTTAACATTCCAGAGAGTTCAATGTTTAAAATATTGAAATGAACCGGTTGTAAGCGTAGTATATTTTACTACAGGTTACTTATGTTTCGGTTAGTTTATTTAAGGACAATGTTAATTAATATCTACCATTTCGCTATTAACAATAATTACTTTTCGTAAATAGTGTAGGGTCGATTTTGTAATTAGTTATACGAGTTTGTTTCGCTATTTCTTTTAGACTTTTACTAAAAGTTATTGCATTAAAGGATTATACAGAAGCACAACTGGTATTATTCACCCTGTCTTAATCACGTATAGAAGCCCTGTTTGGTGGGCGAAGTCTCATTTGGCGTACAACTGTGGGACGTGAAATTTATAGGAGTAACAATTGTGAATGCATATACTACGATATAGATTAAGATTGAATTGCATTTTACTGTAAACAATAGCAAGGCGCAAAGCAATATGACGAAAGCGAAAGAGTGAAATGCGAATGCTGCGAACGACGAGGTATTTTTAAACTTAACTACGCTTATGAAAGAGATTAATGCAAATTTGAAAGCCAACGACGGAATATTGAATGCAAATTTTGCCGTACTTGCCGACAACAGTAGAAAATTAAATGGGTGCATTCGGGATATTTAATCGCGTCTGAAACTTTTAAAAATTAATTTGGAAGGTACTGATTAATATCCAAAGTAATTTTAAAACCATTAGCAAACAACCCGAAAAGAAAGTAAATAAGGGCCAATTAATTAACGTCCCGTGGATAAGTGGCTCTCAATATTTAAGTGTTTGGTGAGTTACGTATCCCCCAATCCATGTATGTACAATCAAATAGGAAATCATTAAGAATCTTAAGTTGGATGCAACATTGTATCTCAAGGATAAATAAGAAAAGGTTATTGAAAGTTTGCAAGCAAGTTGTGAGAACGGATGTGAATACATTGTGTTCCAGACGTACGTGATACTGCAGTTGCAGGTCACAGACGGTTAAGAAAACGCGATTGCTTAGAAATTAAAATTGTTACATTGTATAATGAATAGAATAAAGAAATAAGTGGACATGAGCTTTGCAAGTTCCCACTGACATGTGAGGGGCAGGGAAAACATAAATACCCCAGAAGCCCCAGTTCAGTCAGTCCGTCTTGAGTATTTCAGCTCTAACATTGTTGTTTGCTTAAGTTACTTGCCCTCAATTAAATTCAATTGTTATTCAATTTCGACTTAGAATAATTTATACCAGTTTGTCAAAATTCTACATGTAGTATCTGTTTAATAAATAAATTTGTTACAAGAAGTTTTGGAAAAAGTTTTTAAAAAGACCGCTTCCAAGTCCCAAAACATAACTGGTGTAACTCGATAACTTTTAGACCGAATAGTCGTATAAACCCGATTATGTTTATAAATAACCAAGAGGCATCATTTAATGAAGCGGAAGTACTGTACATAAACAATTGGCGCTAGCTATTAGTGCTTTGCGCGTTTCGGCAGCTGACTGAGTAGAAGTTAAGAGGGGACAGTAAAAGGATTTCAATAATTTCAAAAAATTGTTTTGAATCGTTATTGGGATTTTTGGACGCAACGGTCATTTTAATGAATTCAAGTACGGCACCTTCCAGAGGGTCACGTGCGGATTATCTTTTAAAGAAATGTAAAGGGGCCAGTTATTTGGGGCGGTTCCCCTTGAGGAGGAGATTATCGACATTTTGGCTGATGATTTTGATGCCGAGGTACGCAGAAGAATTATTCGTTCTAGGATTAAAACTATAGATGAGTTTGAGTGACATTTTTGGCGGGTTGATGCTACGGTTGAACGCGAGTTATTTCCGTATTCTAATAAGAGAGGCGGTGCTGGTAGAGGTACTTCGGGGGTTATCATTTTGGTGGTCGGAATTTTCAGGGGGACAGTAGCTATAATAGGGCCCATAATCAAGTGACGGAGAGGGACGAAAAAGAGTGCGACAATCAACATAGGTCAGAAACGGATCGTAGGAATGATCGTTTGTTTCTATATTGTTGAGAGATAATTATGATGATTTGTTACGGAGAATGGACCCGAAAGTAGTATGGCGAATAAGGTTCCGTTGAAAAGGGCGATGGTAGAGGGTATAGGCGTAATTATTCTAGTCGTGACTGGATCGGTTATGAGTTGCAACAGTCATGCCTTTTATGATAAGTGGTGGCCACTAAGCAGGGCATTATCCCATCATTACCGTTTTCTGGCGTAAGTGTTTTTGGGGCTTTAAGGGGTACATGCCTGGCGGTTAAACAACGGGTATATTTAGTAGTCGTTAGCGGCAGGGTGCATTCCGGTTTTCCTTTCATTGTTGTACCACATTTAATAAGAAATGTGATTTTAGGAAGTGACTGGATGGACCGATTCGCAGTTGTAATTAGTTTTGAGGAATGTTCGTTGGAGGGAACGTTTGAAAAGACAAAGCAACAACTTAATTTTTTTTTTAGTCGGGCCGGGAACATAACTCGGGTTGCAATATGCAATATTCATATTGAGATTGAGAACGGTGTTCAGGACAGGGTTGACAGAAAAAGGTACTCACATGAGGATATTGCGGGTGTTGTTAGAGACGAAGAGATATTTTAGGAGGAGGAGTTCAAAATCCCCATACGAAAATATTGTTAAATTGGAAGGAAGTTCTGAAACAGTTAATAAAATGCACTTCGACCACCAAAGGCCAAATGATTATGTGAAATCGATCAGTCGTTCTGGTTGTGAGGGAAAACTAGAGGATTTCGTGTTTCTAGCTAAAAAAAAGTTAAGAACAGAAGCAGGAAAAATACAGTTCTGACAAAGTGGTAAAGCGTGTAAACTTACTAATTTCGCAAAGGAGGATCGCGTCTTGGTGCGCTCTCACTCCTAGTCTTCACCAAAGGCAAAGTAAGAAAGAATTTTTTTTATTATTCAAGGGCCCGGATGCGATTACTAGAGTTGTCAACTTTAATTCCTCTCGAATTTGCTAGGACTCGACCGGGTTGTCCCTCGTAGTCCATAATATAATTAACTCGAAACCCTGTCGAGCGCGTGTTGATCTGGCACAGCCGTCTTGATACTGAATTAATATCCTGACGGAATCTAAATTCAATCGGGAGTGATGCACTGCGCATGTACTTGTAATATCTAGTATTCTTGTTAACATTAGTTTGAACCATTCTTGTTTAGTATGACTCCCCGCCGCTAGGATTTAAGTTTGTATAGAATATTTGTAGGACAGTGGTGGTAACCTGTTTTTAATCGAGTCCCAAAAGATCTGCGAGTATTTTTATTTAGTTATGAAGTGACGACGAAGCATGCCATTCGGTTTGTATTGTAGTGAGTAAAACACGACTAAAAAGTAAACAAGTGGGTTGTAGACAATGCAAGTGCAAACGGAGTTGTGTTTTTAACAATGCAGTTTAGTGGTGAAACTTGCTGAAATCTTCCCCAGGGTACAGTTTTGTCTACGATATACGGTTGGATCGACTCAAATTATCATTTTCCTCATGAAGTAGACATTCAGCGCGCTGGGTCGTATGAATAGCAGAGCTTTTAACATTTCAGAGAGTTCAACGTTTGCAAGTAATGAAATAAACCGGTTGTAAGCCTAGTGCAATTTGGTACAGGTCACTTATGTTACGGTTAGATATTCGGATTTAGTTTATTTAAGGATAATGATAATTGGTATCTACCATTTCGCTATGAACTATAATTAGCTTTCTTAAGTAGTGTAGGGTCGATTTAGTAATTAGTTAGTTTGTTTCATTATTTCTTTTAAACTTTTACTAAAAATTATTGCATTAGAGGATTATACAGAACCATAGCTGTTATTAGTCACCCTATCTCAATCACGTAAAAGAACCCTGTTTGAGGGGAAAGTCTCGGACTATAACAATATTTAATAAACAAATTCAATAACGCATTAAACAATACAACACTATGTAGCAACAATAAAAACAGAATACTATGAAACAAAAATCAAAAGAAAATCTCAACTAATCTGCAAAAGGTATTTTACTCAATGTAGGTAACTTGAAACTGAAGTGAAAAGTCAAAATACAGAAAAATGTTAACATAATTATTACTGCACAGTAAAACTTATTTTTAGTATTTAATCTTTTCAATTTTTTCGATTTACGTAGAAAAGGAAACAAACCATCCGATAGAAACGACTGATATAAGCTGCCATCAATCTACCACTTACTTGCTTGTTTAGTATACCTGTATTTGGAATTTTGCATTCTTCTAAGAAATTTAGAATCTAACTAAGCTGAACTGAACTGGAAAAGCAACGGATTTTACCACCATTTATTTGCATTTGCAGCATATTTAACACTTCTATTATGTTTTTCCTTGTAAAAACTTGGTTTTATATTATTTAACCCTTAACTGCATTATGATGCAGTTATGCAACATACGCTTTCTCCTATTGTATATGTGAACTCGTGTATGAGAAGTGACCAATTAATTATGTAGTAAAACTGCTACAATGTATTCGAATAGAGAACACCATTTCTATTTGCCCACTTTGCATCATATGGTTATGTCAGATATTTCCGAACAGCTGTTTCGATTTTAACCTTACATTTCGAATCGGTGTTTACAAAGTTGAATACTTTTTACTGCAATAGTATTGTTACAATTCAATAAATATTTTACTGTACATTAGGGTAAGTACCATAACATCTACATAGAGAAACTCACAAAATATTATTATTCCACGTTGAGTGCAATCCTGCAACATCATACATAACTATTGCATAAACCATGCGTTGCCCATCTGCAACGCTATGAATTGGTTCCATCATTAAGACTGAACTGTAAACTACTTGTTTTTTTTAGAATTGATATGAGAAAAAGACCTTTGACCAAAAAAGAACTGCAATATTTTGCTGAAAATATGAGTGATATAAGTAGTGTAAATGATGAGTAAAATACCTGATGATGATGATGCAAATAATGATTTTGATGTTGAAGTCGATGGTAATGAAGCTAAAGGTGTATCTCAAGAAAATTGTCCTGCTAAGAAAACGTATGCACTGAAACAGAAAAACTATCATAAAATGGGGAAAGAAACATTTGATCCTCAATGAGGACCACTTGAAGTTTCTTGGATCTACTCAACTTTCTGACGATTTTTTAAAGGTAGAGACACTTTATCAATGTTTTTTACTATTTTTTAGTAATGCACTTATTGACAACGTTGTATCAGAATTTAACTTGTACATTGTCCAAAGAAATATATATATATATATATATATATATATATATATATATGATATGTATATATATATATATATATATAATTGTGTTAAAATTAGCAGGTTTTAGGTTGGCTGGCAATAAAGAAAACTCTTTTTTATGGCCTAAATTTTCGCATATAATTTTATGCTTGATCACAGGCAATAACTAAAACGTACAAACTATTAACAAACTACTAAAGTGAATAAAATAACTACTTACAGTGAGGGAATTTACATTAGCTTATTCTGAAGAATTTTTAGAACAATTTTCTTTAATAATTAAAAAGAAATAATGTGTATATATAAAAATTTGATGAAATAAAATATTGGTTTGATAGAAGTAAAAGTCAATTTTGATTAAATGATATTTATATATATCTTGATCTTTTTGTTTAACTTGCATGTGTGTATTTATGTTATGTATATATTAATTAATTAATTAATTTTTTTTTTAAATTTTTAATATGATACACTAATAGCGTCCTTATGTGAATGTTTATATTAGGAGGTGGGTGAATATTGAATGTATCATATTGTTTGGTGTTTTGTGCATTGTGAGTATTTATTTTGTGTTTGTGTGTGTGTGTGTGTGTATGTGTGTGTATGTGTGTGTATGTGTGTGTGTGTGTGTGTGTGTGTGTGTATGTAAGTGTGCTTATTATTATAGTTAGATGTACTTAAGAATGCACTTGTAAAATCAATTCTTAAACTTATTGTTCTTTATATTTTTCTTTAAAGTTTAAAAGTACTTTAACACAATCGTATAAAAAAAAGGTCGTTACAATAAAAAAAAGTTATATATATATATATATATATATATATATTGCTATGGAATCGTGAATTTAGGGTTTTATACTTCACCAGTGTCATCAAATAATTTTCAAAAATGCACAAAATTCAAAAAAAATTTCTTACCCTTATTATTTCTGCTTCAAAAATCTTCAGCAGCTTCCCTGGCTAGCTCAGCTGTGCCTCTTCTCGGATATCTAAATATACAACCATTCTTCCTTCACATTCGCACCCCATTCAATAAAATCACCAAATAATACAACAATCATACAATCTTTTATTTACCGCTATTTACAGGCACATTATTCACATGTATAAAAAACAGTTTGGTACACTAATTACACACTCAAAACGTTATGTTTTTACAGTCCTTTATTTTCTAATTATTTCAAACAAATTTAATGAGATATGAGTAGATAGGCCCCAAATATTACCCTACATTGACTGTACACTGGAGTATGGTGAGCTCTTAATAAACCAGTTTATTTTGTATATGCCTTTTACCTTGCATAAATTAATACAAAATTTATAGACCCGTTTACCCTTTACAATCCAATTTATATTCAGAATAAAATTTTGTAAGTTTTAAATACACCCCTTTTCAATGTTTAACCCCAATAAATTGTCCAGTACATGTATCTTTTCCAATAAGTTTATATAACCATAAACAAACTCCAAAATTCACTAACACAGTACCAAAATTTCACAAAAGTTTATCAGACAACAGAAATTTCAAATAAATTACCTGGAGAATGCTTCAGGCTTTCATTCCTTCGATGACGATCGCAAGAACAACTCGGCTTCGTTACCATGCGCTGTAATACTTAGCGGATTTACAGACGATAACACCATTTGCGAACCAAGCGCCTCGTTTCATCGTACCATTCCATATCAGCATACAATCCTGGTTGCTTGTGATGCTTACCCCACATATATTATGCTTCCATTTATCGATTTTCGAGCCTTGTATAGTAGTAGCCGAACATCTATTAATTTACTATACACTACACGTATTTCGCGTTAATAAATAGAAGGTCGCTACTAATAAGTTACACGTGCTAGCACTATATTTACTGTATTATCAACACATCTAATACTCACAAAAAAGCTTCTACTATTATTTTGGTCAGCATTCAGTACTTTCTCGTAGTAAAGTAGTATAGAAGCGAAGAGAAGACAAGAGACAAAAGAGAGCGTTAATAATTTCGATTCAGTATTTATATTGTTTCAAAATTCTACCACCGGACACACTTCAGGTGAAAAGCTTATTTTCAAATTTAAATTCTACAAACTTTGAATACAACCGTCTTGAAAATTCATGAAATTAACTACGTCCTACGTGCCGTATGTCCGAAAGCGCTCCAAACTTTCGCGTTTTTCTACGTTTGGAAAACTGTCTGTTTTTAACCAATGATAATATTCTCTGTCGTCATAAAAACCCGCCTATACTATCTTTATCTCTGTCTTATGCATGTCTGCTGTCGCGTTTAAAACCCCACTTGAGTTATAGAAAATGGCTATTGCTGACAGCTCATTTCCACTCCACGTGTATCTGGTACGTGCGTTTTCAATATCAACGCTCTTATATCTGTCTCTATCTGTTGTATATAACCGATCGTGCATTTCCCTTGCTCTTTAAGAAATTTGTCAGCTTGTTGTTCAAACCAAACTGACGGTTGGAAATATTTCTATGAAGTGCTATCTTAATATGCTCATAATTTCAACGAGTGTAATCTTTTGAAAACGCAGGTATTAATTAATTATCGACCCTTTAGCACAACAACTCTTAGACTTAATATTTCGTCGTATTAGATACAACGAACGATCTTTACCTTAGACTTATTGATTTTCTTGCCCTAGTGCGTACTTTTATGCTCTTACGTGTTGGATAAATTAAAATTATTTTGCGTATTCCATTTGCCTTAACTGTTTTCCTTTATGTACTTTTAACCTATCAATTATTAATTATAAAAATACGCCAATACTTGTCCGTTCTCCCTAAATAAATCAAATAAATTTTGCGCGTAAATAATTTGTTCTTTTCTTTATACAGGGTGGTTGAAACTTTATTGTTTATTCCTGATTTAATCCTTTGAATCCACAACAATATATATATATATATATATATATATGTATTGTTATGTATTCAAAGGGCTAAATTTTGGGTAAGCGATGCTATTTCAAACACCCTGTATAGAGAAAGGAACAATTTATTTACGCGCAAAATTTATTTCATTTATTTTATTTAAACGAACAAGTATTGAGGTATTTTTATAATTAATGATTGAAAAGTAATAGGTTCATAAAGAAAACCAGTTATAAAAACAAATAGAAACGCATAATTAATTTAATTTATTTTAATTCAACGTGTAATAGCATTAGAAAACGCACCAGGGTATAGAAAATCAATAATCCCAAGGCAACATGTTTCGTGGTAACAGACAAGGACGTCAATTGTATTGGATACCGTAAAATATAGACTCCAAGAATTGTTATTTTAAACGGTCAATAATTAAGAACACCTGCATACATAAAAGGTTACCTTCTTCGAATTTATCAGCATAATAAAGCGGGCTTCATAGAATATTGTTTCCAACTGTCAGTGGCTTCAAATAACAAGCTATCAAAGTTTCTTAAAGAGCGGAGGAGATGCACGATCAATAATATGCTACAGATAGAGACGGGTATAAAAGCATTGGTTTCAAAACGCACGTACTCAATCTACGTGGAGTTATGAGACGCGGTCAGCAATATCGATTTTCTATAACTCAAGTGGGGTTTGGAACGCGACATCAAATATGCATAAGTCAGAGATAAAAATATTACAGGCGGAGTTTTATGACGACACAGAACAGTATCATTGGTTGAAACGGGTAGTTTTACAACGGACGAACACGTCACATGTGAATGCGATTTTTCGGATCATAGGGCGCGTCCACGAGGTGAATTTCTGGAAGCTTTAAGGCGGTTATAGCAAAATTTGCTGAAGTGTTATTTTAAAATAAATTTTTCGCGTGAAGAGTGGCCTAGAAGTGGTATTTTAACAGTATAAATACTCTAAGAGAATTAGTAAGGCTCTCTTTGTATTTTTATCGCTTTAGAGTACTTATAACAATAAACCGACGTTATAGCAGAGGCTTGTGAGTTTTGAAAAATTTATAATTCAGTAAAAGTAGTATTAGCACTTATAACTTGGTAAGTTGATGCCTTATAGTGATTAACGTGAGTAGTGCCGAGAGAATTAAATTAACGGAGGTCCAACTAATACCATAACAAGCTAATAAATCAATAAACAAAAGTATAATATACGTTAATTTGTATGTTGTAATGGAATGGTAATTGGAAGCAAGGAGCTCGGCGTATACTGAGGTTATCATCTATCTGAAGGATCAGAGCGCATAGCCGCGAAGCTAAGGGGTTCTGTAGAGCATCATCGAAGGAGATGGAGGCTTGAAGTATTTTCCAGGTAACTCATTTGAATTTTCTGTTATTTGATAAACTGTTGAAATTATTTTGTGATGTGTGAGTGAACTTTGGAGGTTATTTATGGTTATTTAATGTATCGGAAAAGATACGTGTACTTTAAATTTTAAATATTGAAAAAAAGGTGTATGTAAAGCTTACTAAATTTCATTATGAATTTAAATTGGATTGTTAAGGGTACATGGTTTTATTAGTTTAGTAGTAATTTTATGCAAGGTAAAAGACATACATTAATAAACTGGGTTATTATGAGCTCACCATACTCCAGTGTGCAATAAATATAAGGTATTATTTTGGGAACATTTACTCCTATTGTATTAAATGTGTTTGCAATTAAAAATTTAAAACAAGGACTTTACAAAAATATCATTTATTGAGTTGTAATTATTGTACCAAACTGTATATATCTGTGGATAATTGTTTGTAAATAGCGGTAAATAAAGATTGTATGATTGTTGTATTATTTGGTGATTTTATGGAATGGTGTGTGAGTGGGAAGGAAGAATGATTGTAAATTTAGGTATCCGAGAAGAGGCACAGCTGATCTAGCCAGGGAAGCTGCTGAAGGTATTTTGAAGCAGAAATCAAGGTAAGAAATTTTTTTGTTGTGAACTTTTTATTTCGAAAAATATTTACTGACTCACTCTCAATTCTTAAAACCCTAAGTCCACGATTCACAGCACTCTTATGACGGCCCAACGTTGGGGCTTGAATGGTTTTTAAGGAGTTCCAGAGACTGTCCCCACGATTCACAGCAATATATATATATATATATATATATATATATATATATATAATTACTGTTAAATGTTTTTATTTTTCTTGACCTTTTTACTCTATATTTGTTTGAGGATGCTTTTCTTGGGTTATAAGTCGAAACATTAATATTTTTCGACCTATAACCCAAGAAAGGCATTCTCATAACAAATATATTATAAGAATGTACTTTTGTATTGCTAATTAAATTAATTTCTATACCAAATTCCTTTTCTTTTAACAGTTATAAGGGTTTAATCACAATTTTAGTGTTAACAAGACATACTGAAAATGGATACTGCAAGTAGTATTCATTTACCAGTTTAAAAACTTGCTAACTTCCTATACCGAATGAATAATAAGCATCAACACAAGGCCAGAGATATTTTTATTCCTCGCCGTTCATAGTTCTATCTGAATCATTCATTTTGAACTATTCACTTAAAGGAATCATCTAGTACGAACTATTCACTCAAGTGAATAACAACGCCCACGACTAGTATCGACAGTACCTAACGAGGTCTTGAATATAATTAGTTTGATAACATATAAGACTTTGCTACGTTCATTTTACGACAGTAAATTAAAACCTACCTTTTTCTTACATTATTCATGCACATAGATTGTAACGTGCATTTTTAATGGCTTAACCTTTTTACAATACTCAATTCGTAAATACATTTCTGCAACTACTACCTCTATGTTTTATATATTTATTAACTCGTTTGCGAATAATCCCTTTATATTATATTACGCGATTATCGACTTTCACTCTCTACAATTCGATAGTGCGGTTAGGTGATCGAGATTGAAACACATCCTTAGGTGAATGCGTCGTATTATAATGAGTGGATATTATTGATTTTCTAGTTACCGATAGGAAGTCGTTAAAACCAACACCTGGTGAAAACATGATTCCTGCGCGGTCCTTTGAAACGTGAGTTTGAGTTTGCTCTTCGATCCTACGAATTAATTACGTAAAACATAGTGTGTGCTGTTTGCTTTGAAAAGGGTCGGATTGTTTTAGTGATACGCGTAGCTTTACTAATTGTTCTTTTTGTTGCTTTTCTGTTGGAAAAAAAGTGATAGAACTTGTTGACTCGACCGCACGTGCTTGTTTTACGGAACATTATTTTAGTGATACGCGTGTCTTCCAATTGTTTTTAGTTGTTTTGCTTGTGAGATAAATGTTTTAAGGAACATTTGACGGACTTGCTTTAGTGATACACGTGCTTTACCCGTTATGGTTCTTTTTAGTTGTTTTGTCTTTTGATATTTAAAAACGTGCAATCTAGTTTCGCGGTCCTTATCTTCTCAGAGTAGCGCATACTTTGGATTATTTAAATACAGTGATACTGTAGTTTCTGAATTTTCTAACGACAAAGAATCTAAAATAGATCATTACTTGCGCAAATTTCGTTATTTGCGAAATATAACAGATTACCGGCTTACAAAGGTATTGTTTGAAGTTTCTCACTGCTTATTGGGATGTTTATGAAAATAATATACATCTGGTCCCAGTTGAAATTAAACTAGTACTACAGAATATTTCGAAATTATTGTCTTAGGAAATAGAATTTATCAAGGCTACATAGTTCCGACGCGTGATATTGTCTGCTGCTAACCCCAGTGAAATACGTTGGTGTGATTAGTGTAACGTGTGATAAGTTCCATCAACACCCTCACAGTCAAGGGTGAAGTGCTTCGTTAGTGCAGGACATCGTTGAATCCCACACTTCCGTTGCAAGGAAGCGTTGCTGAAGGACTTTTGTAAGTTGAACTATTTCCTACTGGTTATTACTTTAAATATCTATTCGTTGCTTTACCATATCTTTGTTGTTCTGATACCTTTTACAATAGACTTGCATGCTATTTTAAAACATAGAAAAAAAAAGAAAGAAAGAAAAATCAATACTACTGAATTACTCATACCAATTGTGTCTTATCTATTTATCTTTTGTCAACGTTTTATCTGATTTATGTTTAATTGGTGTGTGAGGAAACGTTTCTGCTACTCCCCAATATTACCTCACTTTGTACTAAAAATTTTTGTATTGCTTTTACCGTTGTTATATTAGATAGATTAACTAAACAGTTTTATTTACATTCTACAAAGTACTGAATAACTTAGACGTTTCATTGCTGCTATGCTTTTTCTTTATTTCAGGTTTGCAGAACTAATCTTTTTTATTGCAGGTTTGCTATTCTAATTTCTTTTATTGCAGGTACTGTTACTAACTCCTTACCGCCGCATACATCATAGGTCAGTCTGCTTTCTACAACCCCCCCTACTCTCCGATTGAGCCCGGTCATTTCTTTGACTTTCTTTGTGTTACGTAGCATAAATTTGGCGCCCAACGTGGCGGCCACGAAAAAAACGTAACAAGATTCTGCTTCAATATTCAAACAACACCCGGTATATTAGACTTTCCTACAATAAGTACGCTTCATAGTAATTTTTATTTTAAACTTATTTACGTCGGAGCGAAAAGCTCCTCTATAATCTCAATCGTCCATAACTTGTTTCAGGTATCCGTTGACTTGATACACAATACTATAACGAATAATTATTAATTAATGAAACGTTACCTGCTCTTACTCATTGTTCTAATGTTGACAAAATTTTTTCTGATAGTGTTTCTTTATCCAATGCTGACAAAATACTACTTGTTTCTGTTATTTTAGCTAAGGTTGGTGAAATTATAGCTGGTGTCTCTTTTCTAATGTTGACGAAGGTCAACCTGATTCTGCTTCTTTATGTAACATTGACGAAGTTTTACTTGATGCTGTTTGTTCCTAAAAGGTGGATGAAATTCTACCTGATTCTGTTCCTTTATGTAATGTTGCTGAAATGTTATTGGATTCTGCTCTTTTTCCTAAGGTTGATACTCCTAAAAGTAATGCTGTTTTCTTTATTGCTAGTTTTTTTTATCTAACATCGATGAAATTTTAGCTGCTTCCGTTCCTTTATCTACCGTAACTGAAGTGTGTTCTGCTTGTGTTTCTTTTCGTAAGTTGATTCTCTTATGGCCAATACTTTTTCTATTTCTACCGTTGATATTCTGACAACCCATGATGTTTTCTTTTCTACCAATCCTAACAATCCTAACAAACAACTTTCTTCCATAACGCGTTCTAAGTTCCATAAAATATGACAACCACTACTACCTCCACTCTCACCACCTCCTAAATCGCGTGCTACAACTGCTACACCCCTGCTGTTCCTATTTTGCAGAAAACTGTTCAAAAGAGACATAAATTAGTTTATGCGGATCTCGAAACTGAAGGTGTATGTCGGCAAAATCCTAATGTCCTTGATCTCGTTTCAAATTCTCTCCCGCTGGCGCAAACGTCTTAAGCTCAATACCTAGTCTTCACGCCTCAGATTCTTATGCCGACTTTGCTCTCTTTAGGACTTTATTTCGGGACTTTAAGATTCTTTTATTTACTTCCATGTTTTGCTGGGTTTTCTTTCTTTTCTTTCACCCGTGTCGGCCCGTGAATAGAATAGCCCCATGGTACGACCTGCCTGTCGTAAGAGACGACTAAAGCGGTCCAACACATACACACACATTTCACACACACACACACACACACACACATTCACACTCACACACACTCACATACTCATACATCAACACACACACATGCACGCTCACGCACACATATACTCATACATACCTACACTGGATTCGGTTTTGTTTTCTTTTGTGCGATTCTTAGGGTTTTTGTGATTCTTGTACTTGTTGCTTGCTGTTATTCTTTTTGAGTTGCTTTTTCTTTTCTCTCGTTCCTTTCGTTCCACATCCCTCTCCTTTTTCCTGTGGCTGGTGTTACTTTCTGCCGGTCTTCGTGCTGACATGATAAAATTTTTTTCGATCCACTTCCTGTGGTATGCGCTTCTAGACCATTTTTTGTTTTCTTCGGAAACTATGACTTAGTCGACTTTAGGCTTAGTCAACAGTTCTTCTCTTAGGTTTTTCGTTTGTTGGGATTCTTGGGTACCACAGCTTGAAAAATGTTGATTTTTTTCTTGATCCAGCATTCTTGTTCCGGGGCTTACTTTGAGGCTTGACAGTTATTGTCTTGTTTTGGCTTGTACTGTTGGTTTTCTTCCTCATCCTTTTTTTTTACTTTGGGTTTTTCGCGAGAAACCAATTTTTTTTCTTGAGGTTGAAGACTTTACTGTTTCTTTACTAGAGATATCCGTACTCCGACGACTTTTCTTCAGTGTCAGGCCATTCCATCTTTGTCCGCGATGATTGCTACCGTCTACTTTTTTTCCTGGTATAATTGCACTTCGAGCCGGATGGGAATTCTTTTTTTGCTTTTAGAGTGTTTTCTTTTGTTTTTTTCTCATTAGGGGTTTTTTTAGTTGGCTCTATCAATTGTTGCATGTTGACCTATCAGTTGATTTTTTTGGGTTTTCTTTTAATTTATTAAGCGATTTTTTTTTGTTTTTTGTACTGAGTACTGTCCTGCCCGCTGCTTTACTTTTGTATTCCTACCCCGACTTGTTAATTTTGTTGGAGGGTGGGGGCAGGGGGATTTGTTACGTTCGTTTTACGACAGTAAACTAAAACCTACCCTTTTCTTACATTATTCATGCACATAAATTCTGGTTCAATATTCAGACAACACCCGGTATATTAGACTTTCCTACAATAAGTACGCTTCATAATACTATAGCGCATAATTACTTTTTATTATACCCAATCATAAAGACTGGTTGAAACAATGAATCGTACTTATTTGTTAAGTTTTGTTTTAAGTTTCTATTTAACACCTGCGTTTGATAACGCTGGGTTTAGATTAAATTCATGCGAAGAACAATTTCAATTCGATTCTGCAGTTCGTCCTTATATGTATTTTCTACATTACTCGTCCTAGTACTTCAAGAGCGATGCACGTTTTTTTTTGTTGATAAGAAGTGTAGATCTTGGGTGCATCAGTAAGTTCTCCTGCGTTATTAATACTAGTAAGACTCTTTTTTTAGCTCTTAGCTGGAGGCCAAATTGTTTTATGTAGGCCCGATAATTTTTTTAAGTAGAACCAACTGCGCTGGTTTGTGTTCCGCTGTTGCAGTGATTGTCGCAGCGTTCAAAATCCGTCGACCTTAGTGACGCTGCATTTGAACGTAGCACCCCGACGCTTAGCTGATTCATCACCGTGGATGCAATGGGCACACGATAGTATTTTGGCACATAAAGGTATGTTTTCCATATATCGAAAGAACCTCTTTTTTTCTACTTTTGTTGTTAGTGCGTCGCTGTTGCTCTATAGTACTTTAGTAAATAATTACTAGAATTTGTTCTACCGTTAATATTTTTACTTTAACAGCCTGGTGTTATGAGAAAGTATAAACAGTATTTTTTTTTCTTTCTTTTACTAATGAATTCTACGTGTTAAACGAAATGCGCACTTCGTACGGCAACTCTTAAAATTTGTTCTTTGTAATATAACTATTTATTTCTTTTTCTGTTGATTTAAACCGAATTCTTTTTTTTTATTAATGTTTACTGTAAATAGAAAATCGATGACGATGTATTTTTTGTGTTGCTGGTAATCCCCCTTTCCGCATTGGTAGTTAGCCTGGTATTTCTGTTTTTGTGTTCTGTTTTGTAATCGTGCTTCGTGCGGGTCCTCACTTTAAGTATTCTTTCTATTTCTGTGTGACCCGTACGCTTCATAATGTAGCAACTTGCTCTTATCTCTCACGTGTAATTCGCGTTCTCGGTAACCGAATAATACATAACAGAAAGAAAACTTATTTTCTAACAAATACTTTTACAGCAGCGAAAAATCATTAGCTAAACTGATGCTACTTACCCTCAAAGTTATCCTGCAAAAACAGTACACCCAAATCTGCAGGAATGGAGGCAAAAGCGCATGCTGAAACTATATAAACTTCCCTTTCTTCTGCTGCTTTGTGATATTGGTAAACTATTCTTTCCATGTAAGGTACTTCAGCAGCTACATCTACTTGATGTGTTCCTGTTTCAATACAAGCCTTAATTATTGGCTCACCATAAAGTTCAAAAGGTCCACAGCAATTTATAAGCACCTTTGCTCTAGCGGTCATTCTCTTTAAAGATTCAAAATCATTCACGTCAGCCACTATCACTGGAATGGGTGCTACATCTTCTCCTAAAAATGTATATAAAACGAAGAGTAATAATTAATGGTTGATAGTCATACCAATATTGGTTGCAGATTCTTGTAAAGCGTGTTTGAGACTGATTTCAGAACGTCCTGCAATTCCCCAACTGAATTTATGTCCATAGACTTTTGTAAGTTTGAATAGCGATTCGATACAGTACGTTCCTGTAAAACCACTCGCTCCAAACAGGATAATATCTAGTTGATTGTTCATCTTACTAATTACAATATTTTACTAGCAAGTAGCAGTTGTACCCGCTCACAATACTTATCTATTTTGACAGTAGTTGCTGGTATCGTCCAAAAAACCTGTCGCTAAAAAAATCACTACGAATTCAGTGTATGAAGTCTTTTGTTTTATTAATGAAAAAAAAGGCAAAAAAAGCATTACAATTACTATAAACCAACACTGCTCGAAAAACGTTAGCGGGAATATTTTCAATGGGTGTCGTTTGGAAATATTCAAAATTGTTTATATATTCGGCTACTGCCGTTGATTAAATACACAATTATGAGTTTTAAAATTCATCTAAAGAGACTTAATTAGCGGGGTGCTAAAAGATCCAACAGAGTAGGTATTGCGAAGAAGATGGAGGTGATGAATGAATTACAGCAGTTCAATATTAATATCTAATATGTGATTGGTTAAAGTAAAATCAATCTTTAGTTTGATAAACATATGGATTATAAATTAAAGTAATAGACTAGAACCGCGGTGACGTCTTTAAGGCCTTTTTTTCATTTTCGTAACGAGTTTCTGACATGCTGTCTGACAATTTAAGTATGCCTGACCCAGTTAGAACAATGTGGATGTTCTTAGGTTTTGAGTTGGTGTTTGAAGGTGTGTGCTTGTGTGCTTTTTTGTGCAATCTGTGTGTGCGTGTGTATGTGCGTGCGCGACCTTTTGTGATGTGTGCATGGGTGCGCGTGATTAAGAGCCTACGCACAAATGCGCGCATGAATGCGCGCGTAAGGTGTGTAGGTGTATGCGCACTCGAGGATGTGCATGTGTGCATGTGTGCATGTGTGCATGTGTGCATGGGTGCATGTGTGTATGTGTGCACCTGTGCATGTGTGAATGTGTGCATGTATGCATCCGGGAATTTTGTTACGTTTACCTTACGATGGTCAGGTAAAACCTACCCCTTTTTAGTATTTCAATATTCATTTACTTAGATTCTGCACAAATCCTCCAACACCCGATATAATAGACCTTCCTACAATAAATACGCTTTCTACTAAATTTCAATTTCAAACTATTTACTTTAAAACGAAAAGTTTATCCTATAAAATCATTATAATACCCTGTTTTAGGTATCTGTAAACTTGCTGCACATTACTATAGCATATAATTACTTTCTAGATTACTTCAATATAAAGACTCGTTGAAATAATGCATCCTACTTCACCGATAAAGCTTGTTTTGAATTGCTAATCACATTCGTTTGTTTAATAACACCGTCATGAATGTAAATTGGTGCTATTAAACGAGTTAGTAATTATTCTTTTCTGCATACGACCAAGAGCAATTGTCGTTTCCGTTCTCTGAAAAATTTTCGTGCAGACACTGTGTGGTACGTGTTTGCGGTTTTAACAAAAAAATGTACTTTTCGGCGTAAATAAATTAATCTTTACTCGTAGTTATTGTAGCTTCTTCCTCCAGTGGACCTGACGACCCATTAAATTGCCGCTCCCTTTGTTATGGGAGAACACCCACACTGCGGGATCTCGAGCACATCTGCTCCGCCCTGTTATTGGGGAAGGTGTGATCCAAATCTTTACCGTGGACGCTCGGGTGAGTGTTTATGCACTATTTTCTTGTATGGATCCTGTGAAATTGGTCGAAACAGTACATTTATCAAGCTCCACGTAATGACTTAAACTTAGTATTTTTAAAATGATTGTCGTCATGTGAGATGCTATCTATTATTAATATTTTATTTATCGTGACCATCCTAGATGTTTAATTGTATGTATACGAGGATGATTTAGAACTGTGGGTTCTCTTTTTTTTTGAGTTGTACATTTTTGATTAGTTAAGACATCGTAATGTTAATGTTATATATATATATATATATATATATATATATATATATCTATTGGTTTTGTGTCCAGCAAAATATATATATTACTCATATTTAGACCAGGGTAGAAAATTAAATAATCACATCAAATAATTTTAATCACCGTGTATAAGGAATTTTATTAGATAATACGCTTTATTAAAACACCGTGGAGAATAAAAATTCATTCGTTTCAGTAAAAATAAGAGATTTAAAATCATGTACAAGACGCTTTATATCAAAAGAAGCAGTATTAAAAAGCTCTGCGTGTAATGTAATTATTCCTAAACAAATGGAAATTACGTGCAAAATTTATATTAATTAACCCTATTCTGGGTAACAAGTAGTAGACAAAGTGTACAGATAGTAATTGAATATTTAATTAGGATTCACTAAAAATTAAAGGGTATTATTTTTAATTGAATTGTTAGTAACAGATAATATCTATAGAAACTTGTAAAAACCCAATAAAATGCAAATCCTAGAAGTGTTACTTAGAAGTAGGATGTTTGAACACACCTGCGTATTTTAAAAGGCAATTTCAGTTTAACTTGTTTAGATAAACATGTCGATTCTAAGGATATTGGAAACGGTCAGATGCTTTAGCACGAAATACAAAACAGGGTTTATTTAAAAGCTCATTCGGCGAAAATTTTGCAGATAATTAATGTTTACAAAGAATCTTGGAGAAACCGGGGCTTAATATTCACGAGAAGGTGCGATACGGGGTTATTTAACCCAGATAGTCCACATGGACTAAAATATAATCGATAATAAAGAATATCAATTTGCACCAATACGAACAGGTTAGAAAAGGAAAGAAAATGCGTCAAGCAAAGACACATATAGTAAAAGGCGTGATTTAAGCAACGTCACGAGGGTCACAATTGGTTGAAAATAGGATGCAAATATCAGAGGTAGAAACAACGATTTCTGTACAAAATTAATTAGTTTTTCTCGGACATGTTTGCGTGCCGTGTGAGAATTTCTGAGATTTTCAACTGGCGAGTACAAAATTCGTAAAAACCGACGCACAGGCTACGGACTGGTAACCTAGCATGCGAAATTCTTTAGAATTACCCGTTTTGGGGAACAGACCGACAGACAGGCTTTTTGCTATATATACCGAGGTGAATATAAACAAGCTCTCTTAGATCCGCGACTTGATTGAAGATGTTAAACAGTGCATTTGAGTTTGATAAAATAATTTAAAGTTTGCTCGTATATTTTAGTGATTCAAAATAGTTTGTTATTTACGTGCTAACATGAATGTACTTCAGTGCACTTAGATACAAGGTAATAAAATTTCGTATCACTGTACCAATTAGCAAAATTTACAACGACAAATGTATACACAAAAGTAGGCAGTTTTGGCGTATATTGGTGAAAGAAGTATGAATTTCTTTGTTATTTTTCGGGGGTGTTAATAATTAAATGGTTCAAAAACGTGTCTGGATCCACCAAACAAGGGTCAGATATACACAGATGAGTTCCGGAAAAGCCCTGAAACAACTTTAAATAAATGGTGATGGAGAAAATTTTAAAAGCGTTGAGAATCAGAAGCTGTAAATATAATCCAGTTGGAATGGTGTGATTAACAAAAGGGACGATGTACATTGAAGCTACGAGTGCTGTAACCCTCAGGTAAATTATACTATTTTGTTATGAACTTTAAATTTTTGTGTGTGTTGAATAACTTTATAATTGATTTACTTTAAATGGACATTAGTGAAATTGTGCTAACAATAATATTTTAATTTTAAGGTGAAATTTGCTTGTTTAAGTAGAAAGGGGTATTTAGTATTGATGTTCTGGATTATGATGAAAATTTAGGGTATGTCTTTGAGCTCAATTAGACGAACCTGGTTAATTAACGTAAAGGGGTGGTAGATGCTCCCTTTATACTCAGACTCCGGTCTGCTTATATTGTTATATTAATTAGTAGGCATCCAACAAGGACTTTAATTCTGGATGCACATATTAAAATGATAATAAAATTAATCTTGAAATTCTTTTTAAAACTGAATTTTATGCTGAAATTTAATTTGAAAATTTAATGTATTCTGAATATTGATGTAAATAGAGTTAACGTTGATGTTTGTGGTAGGAATGTGTTGTTTAATTTTATGAATGAGGAGGTTTATAAAATTAGGTAAGCAGCCGAGGCGAAAACAGGATCACAGCAGTTTATGACGCCCAATCGGTGGGACTAGAATTTTTTTGTTGAAAGGACCCAGTTCCCGTTACCACAGGAGTATATCACAGCAATATATATATATATATATATATATATATATATATATATATCTTTAGGTTTACGATGATAATCTAGAGCTGGTGTTTTTAGAGTGGTAATTTTTTTTGTTTGTTTAATTAAGATTTGTAGTTACCTAAAAACTGCAGCTCACCATGTTACACAGTATTTTTTTTGTTTGGGTGTTTTTTCTGCTATATATGCAATTGTAGTTATTGATTTTTCGTCTTTGGGGTATACTACGCTTTAATGTCTTTCTAAAATGTCACTTAAATTAATTATAAGTATTAATAAGTATGTTTAATTTTATATTTTTATTTCAGACTTTCCTTTAATCCTTCTTCTTGTATTGGTAAGACCCCGCCTACTCACCGAATGAGGCCAGTCATTTTTTCTTTGTCTTTTATGCTACGTCAATGGTTGTAGCATAAATTTTGGCTCCCCACGCCAGCTTGATAAATATACTGTTTCGACCCCAACACCCCTGTGGGTTCGGGAATAGAATAGCACCATGGTACGACCTGCCTGTCGTAAGAAGCGACTAAAGCGGTCCTACACATACACATAAACTTTTTACACACACCCATACACCCCCATCCCCACCATACTCATAAATCAGCATCCACCTACACACACACACACATTTTATACACATATACGCACACACACTTCACAATCACACAGATTACTGTTTGGTTCTCCTTTCTTCCGTTCCCCTCTCGTACCCCAACACTCGTGTGGGTCAGGAGATTGAATAGCCCCATGGTACGACCTGCCTGTCGTCAGAGGTGACTACAGCGGTTCAACACATACACACATGCACACTACGGACACACACAGTTCATACACACACATACACTGACCTACTCATACATCAACAACACACACGCATGCACCCGCACACACATAATCATACATTACTACACTGGGATTCTGTTTTATTTTCTTTTGTGCGATTCTTAGGGTTTTTTAGTGGTTCTTGTACTTGATACTTGGTGTTACCCTATTTCTTGGTTTTTTTTTCGTTCCATTCGTTCCACATTCCTCTCCTTTTTCCTGTGGTTGGTGTTACTTTCTGTCGATCTTCGTGCTGACTTGGTATATTTTTTGATTTACTTCCTGTGGTAGGTGCGTTCTAGTCCGTTTTCTTTTTTTTGGAAACCACGAGTTAGTCGACTTTAGGTCTAGATAGCTATTCTTTTCTTTGGTTCTTCCTTTGTTGCGATTCTTTGGGTACCACAGCTTGAAATAATTTATTTTTTGTCTATCTAGCATTCTTGTTGTTTCCTAGCTTACTGTGAGATTTGACAGTTTTGTCATTTTGGTTGTTACTGTTGGTTTTCTTCCTCGCTTCTTTTCTTTACTTTTGGTTTTTGCAGGAAACCAATCTTCTTTTAAGGTCGAAGACTTTCCTGTTTTTTTCTGACAAAACATCCGTCCTTTGACGATTTTGACAGTGTTGACGCCGTCCTACCTTTGTTTTCGTTCAGTGCTACTACCTACCTGTTTTTCCCTGTGCTTCTCCCTTTAATTTTTTTGTTCCTTCGTCCGGTACGTTGTTTGTTCGAGCCGGATGAGTTCTTTTTTTTATTTTGGGGTGTTTTTTTTTGGTTTTTGTTTTCGTAAACAAATTTTCTTTTAGGATTTTTCTTAAGCGAATTTTTTTGTGTTTGGTTTTTTGGTACTGTCCACTCCCGTACTTTTGCTTTCCTAAACTCGACCTTTTAATTTTTCTGGGGGGAATTTGTTACGTTTAGTTTAAGATGGTCAGTTAAAACCTACCCCTTTTAGTATTTCATTATTCATTTACTTAGATTCTGCTCAAATCCTTCAACAACACCCGATATATTAGACCTTCCTACAATAAACACGTATTCTACTAAATTTCAATTACAAATCTATTTACTTTAAAACAAAAAGTTTATTCTATAAATTAAATAGTCAATACCCTGTTTCAAGCATCCGTAAACTTGCTGCACATTACTATAGCATATAATTACTTTCTAGATTACTTAAATCTAAAGACTCGTTGAAATAATGAATCCTACTTCACTGATAAAGTTTGTTTCGAATTGCTAATCACATTCGTATGTTTGATAACACCGGCATGAATGTAAATTGGTGCTATCAAACGAGTTAATAATTATTCTTTTCTGCATACGACCAAGAGCAATTGTCGTTTCCGTTCTCTGAAAAATTTTCGAGCACACACTGTGTGGTAAGTGTTTGCAGTTTAAAAAACATTCTACTATTCGGCGTAAATAAATTAATCATTACTCGTAATTATTGTAGCTTCTTCCTCCGGTGGACCTGACGGCCCATTAAATTGCCGCTCCTTTTGTTATGGGAGGACACCCACATTGCGGGATCTCGAGCTCCTCTACTCCGCCCTGTCATTAGGGAAGGTGTGACCCAAACCTACACCGTGGACGTTGGGATGAGTGTTTATGCAATATTTTCTTGTATGGGTCCTGTAAAATAATTGCGGTGTAAATTTCGAATAACTCATTTGGAAGAGAAAAAGTGAACTGTATATAATATAAATTGTTAATTTTACAAACAACAAATAATTAAATGTTCTTAATCAAATCAAAGCAAAGCGTTTACTATAAAGCACTCACCTGGTTGTTTACGAAGTTGTGACAAAGCAAAAACATGTAGCATCTAATCTGCGTCTTGCGGGGAAGCGAGACACATTTAGTTCACTAGCGGTTCTAACGAAAAAGGCGGTTCATGTGCAATAGCGTTGCGAACAGTTACCAATCGATACTCCACACTGTTTAGCGTGTAACCTAGCGATGCGGCGAGATCGAAAGACGAAACGATACTCTTCATGCAGAACGTGCACGAGCGATGCGGTCAGTTCGGAAAACGAAACTATACTCTGTTGGCTTTGTGGATTTTCCAATCGATACTTGTTGTGCACATGCGAAATAACACACAGAGCTTTATCACTCACGGCACTGGTTGTGATGCTTCAAGTAAAACCCAGGAAACTCTACTCTAAATAATTTTGAATATACACGCGGCGAATTTAAAATAACCAACAAACTCAATGAAATAAAATTTAACTATAATTGTTTACTATAAACGGAACAGGTCCTGTGAAATTGGTCGAAACAGTACGTTTATCAAGTTCCACGTGGTGACTATACTTAGTATTTTAAAAATGATTATCGTTATGTGAGATGATATTTATTATTAATATTGTATTTATCGTGACCATCCTATATGTTTAATTGTATGTTTACGAGGATAATTTAGAACTGTGGGTTTTTTTTTGAGTTGTATATTTCTGGTTAGTTAAGACATCGTAGTGTCAATGTTATATATGTGTCTTTAGGTTTACGATGATAATTTGGAGCTAGTGTTTTTAGAGTCGTAATTTCTTTTTGTTTGGTTAATTAAGATTTGTAGTTACCTAAAAACTTCAGCTCACCATGTTACACAGTATTTTTTTGTTTGGGTGTTTTTTTCTGCTATATATGCAATTGTAGTTATTGATTTTTGTCTTTGGGGTATACTACGCTTTAATGTCTCTCCAAAATGTCACTTAGAATAATTATAAGTATTAATAAGCATGTTTAATTCCTTATTTTTATTTCAGGCTTTCCTTTAATCCTCCTTCTTGTATTGGTAAGACCCCGCCTACTCACCGAATGAGCCCGGTCATTTCTTTTTTGTATAGTAGGCTACGTCAATGTACGTAGCAATTTGTGTATGTGTGCTGTTTTTGTGTTGTGTTTGCGCTGCTTCCTATATAGTCTTGACCATCGGCAGCCGAAAATTAGAGACTGAGCCGTCCGCGTTTGTAGTGTACTCGGAAACCGGAAGTTGCTTGCGCACTGTCTCTAAGCGTGCGTGCGTGTATGTGCGTCCATATGCGTGGTATGTGCGCTCGTGCGCGTGTGTTTCGGAGACTGAGCCGTCCGCGTTCGTAGTGCATGTCCCTGACAGTTGGCACCCGGAAACGTGTGTGTGCGCGTGTGTTTGCGTGTGTGTCTATGTATGTGTGTTCTTTTTTGTGTTGTTGTGTTTGCGTTTGCTATTTATTTAGTCTCAACCATTCAGAGACTGAGCCATCCACGACCGTAGTGCATGTCTTGGACGTCTTCATGCGGAAGGCGGAGGTTTATTGTGCACCGCACTTGTGTATGGGCGCGTGTGTTGTGTTGTTTTTATGTTGTGCTTTATTTAAGGTTGTTTTTGTTATATTTTACGCATCCATTGTTCTAGTTGGGTTGTTGACAGTTTTTGTTTTGTGTACAATCGTTTAGGTCTCACCAACTGTGTTCAGCAGGCATGTCGGTCTGTATGAGTTTGAGTCTGCCTTCTACCAGATGTTCTGAAACTTAGATCGGTTTAAGCATTCGCTGTATAGGCGCCAATTAAGATTCTAATGCCCTTTTCACTTCCTTTTGTATCCCGTTTGGTTCTAGAGCTTTCTGCGGTTTTGAGTACCTTATTACGGCAATAACCCTCCGTCTGATACAATTTTTCATAGACTTTTTAGAGCGGGGTTTTACAATTCAACTCCGTAAGTGTATATTTGCCAGAGAGTATCTGCCTTTTTTGGGGCACATTCTAACGGCCAAGGAGATAATCATCGACTCCAACCGAACTGAAGCTATTACCGAGTTCCTGAGGCCACGTAATGTAAAACATTTACACGCATTTCTCGGTCTATACAAATACGATCGCCGGTTGTGCAAAACTATTCAGGTCCTTTATTGAGGTTACTAAAACAAGGTACTCATTGAGAACGGACGGTAGTGGAACAAAGTAGTTTTGAAATGATTAAAGCACGATATTTGGAAGTATGTTTTTTGTACCACCCAAGAGTGGGTAAACGTTATTTTATACAAACTGATTCGTCGGGGTATGCTTTAGGCGCCATTCTATTTCAAATTGATGGCGCAGTGGGGGAAAAGAAATTTATAGTCTTTACTATCCGCTCTTACGTGGAGAGAAATTGCGTTATTGTGCGTCGGAAAAAGAGGCGTTAGCAGTTATATACGCGCTGCGTCAATGACGAATATTTGCTTTGTGCAACGCCCTAACGATTGTTATTGACCACAAATCACTATCATTGCTTTTGAGGTGTAGACTACTCACTAGGAGACTTACACGATAGACTATTAATACAGGAATACTGTTTTGATATAATATATATATATATATGTTCGGGGCTCAGAAAATGTGGTAGCCGACTGTTTGTCGCGTTATCCTACTGACATGCCCAGGAAGGTGGATCAACCAGCGGAACCAAATGTGGTTGAATTCAACGAGATAGTGAAAGGTTCGGCCTTTCGTAAAGCAAAAGATAAAATGGACATTGTGAGTAGTGACCAAGGAGCAGACTCCGTTCTGGATCCTATTATCGTTAAATTAGAAAAGGACAAGTGCTCTCAAAAATTACAAATGTAATATCTCAAGCTCCAGGGAATACTTTTCCGGGTTGACTCGGTAAGCATCCCCATCCAAGGGTTTGCGTACTTAAAAGTCATATTCTTGATATAGTGCTAGCCGAGTACGAGGAACGGGGCCATTTCGGTTCCCAAAAGTGTTACTTAGTTCTAAAACAAGATTTTTATTGGCACAAAATGAGGGCAAGGATTAGGAAGGTGATAGCTGGATGCCAATTATGCCAGCAGTCTAAAATTGCTGTGAAATGCTGTGGCTGAATGCAAAGCACTATTACAGCCGGGCCTGCGCAGTTAATTTGTATTGATCTAATCCGTCCGTTACCTAGATCACGTTTTGGTGCGACCCAGTTACTGATAGTTATTGACGCATTTTCGAAGTTAGTGAGATTATTTCCGCTAAAACAAGCTACAACGGCTGAAATTATAAATAGGTTGCGAGAATATTTTTGGAATATCCGAAAACAACCGATAATGAGACACAGTTTTCGGAAAAATAGAACAAGTTTTTAGAGGGGAAAAAATAAAAACGCATCACACTTCTTATTATTACCCGCAAGATAATATGACGGACGTCTAAAACGGGAGGTTATTAAGGGTTATTGAGGGTCCTGTGTTACGAACGTCACACTAAATGGGCGTGTGTATTGGATATCGTACAAACTTTTTTAAACGAAGTCGTACACGATAGTACTGGTTTTACACCAAACGAGATACATTTTGGTAAGTCCAGGGAGCAAATCTTGTTGACTAAAATTTGCATACCCGAAACAGGGAGACTATTGAAAGATAAATATACGATCGTAGCACTGGCACATGATCGTTTAGTGAGTAAAGCCCAGCGTCGTCAACGTCGACATAATGAGTTATACGAGGTTATAACCTTTGAAGTGGGAGAGCGGGTCTACCGTCGCACTCACCATCAGTCTTCTGCGGAGGATGCGACTATTAAAAAGCTTTTCCTATTATTTGATGGCCCTTTTTTAGTAAAACCAAAATGCGGGCCCAATGTTTATGTTTTAGAAGATGCCAATCGCAAGAAAGTTGGCAAATATGACATTATTCTTCGGCCTCCATGCACGGAAGTCTAAACTTCCCTTTATAGGTTTCCCTTCATTTTATTAGGTATTAAAATAGGTTAAGGTATTAAAGTATCTTTGAATTTTTAATTTCACTTAAATGGGGGTGGGGGTGTAAAGCGCGCATCCTTACTCGAATAATATAGTACCCAACCCTGGCTAAACACGGTGCAGGTGGCTGTGAGAGGTGTATGCAAGAGGAGGCGAGTCGCAAAGGGGACAGTAAACAATAAGGTAAAAGGTGTGGTGCGTGAACTTAACCTTGTCTAGAAATTAGTGTTATAAAATTAGGATTAATGAAAGTATTCATTTCATTAATCGTCGCTTGGTATAACAACGGTAAGAAATCATTTCTCGGTCAAGTTATTGTTAGTTAAAGTTTGTTGGGTTGGAAATACAGAATATTAAGGGGCGAGGTTACCCGATGTGTGTACAATGTGGTGGTTTTGTTTACGAAAAAGACGAGCTTGCGGCTGCATGAAGAAGCGGCCCGCCTAATTATTTAAAAGATTCTATGCTCATAACGTATATTTTTAAGTGAAGGGTTGTAGTGCAATCGCTTCGTGATAGTTGTATCAGGAATCCACGAATGTTGGGCCCGAAGACAAAGCAAGAAAGAAGGTTTATTATCCGTGCAATACAGGACTGGAGAAATAAGATAAGTGGTAGTTTAATTACTAGTATTTTTTGGTGTGGGGTATTAATTAGTAGGATTTTGAACTTAAGGGAATATAATCAGAGCAATTCATCGTTTTTGCGTATACCTTTTGTTATTGGTTTTTCATGATTAGATAGTAGGTAGGGCTATTAGGAGTAAATATTATGTAAAAAAGATAAGAAAAAAAACGTGTTCTGAAAGTTGTATTTAGTCGAATATACGTAACTTTGTTGTGTCTCTGAGTTGTTTTATTTTATTACAGTGTACGATTAAGAATAAGTTTCAAGGACCACCGTCTGCTGTAGCTAGTACAACGGGCAAATTACAGACTCCAGTCATAAAATAAAATGAGAAGACGCAAAATTATTGACAAAGAAGAAAACTATCAAAACTAAAATCAAAAAGTTGTTCATATAAGTCTACATAAAAATAATTGCGTAGCAAACGAATCCGTGACTTTCAGTAAACAATGGATTTTATTACTAAAAGAAATAACAAATAAAATCAAATGTCTCCACTAACTAAGTAGCATTGCAAATTATTTCTGGGGTTTCCTTGCGATATTAACATGAAATACAGCCCACGTACATGATATTTATTTATACATACAATAACTAATTACATAACAATAGGCATATTAGCAGTTCCCGTAAAACAGCATTGGTATCTGACAAGTGTAAACCCGCCATAGGGTCGCCTCAGAATGATGTTAAAATCTATCAAAGAGGTAGCCTAAATCATTATGAGTTTCCCTCCTCAAGATAAAATAAAAGCGGCTGGTTAACCTTACGGTAACGTATTTGCACACTTGTTTAATAACCATCCCCTCAACCGTATAAATGGAAACATGTTAAAGAATGTTTTCCAATCCTCAAGTTGATTACCCTATATCAAAGTACACGTGCTGAACATAGAACAAAGGCCTAGGAAATCAAAATCTCCAACTCATTAGTACTCAGTACACTTAGTGCTCACCATAACCTAAGAACTCAACTAACAGTGCTCGCCATAGCCTGTAAACCATTTCAGTAAGTATTGCTCTCTATGACCTGCTTAACTTCGACCAATACGCTGCCCGCCGCCGCACCTGAGGCACGTCGCTATAGTTCAGTAGCGTAAACCACGTATAGCAGTGCTCTTTATAGCCTGCTTAATTTTGACAAGCTACGCTGCCCGACGCCGTACCTGGGGCCTGCCGCATTAATTCTTTATAACTCTACGTTGTCCCACAAGTAGAACACGAAGTATTTCGAGGACTCCCGAAGACAGCCAAAGACGTCTGGACCTCTTCAACCTATAAATACTTTCCAATTATCGTTATTTAAGTTCTACTCAGCCTCATAAGTAAATCCCGAGGCCTTCCGAAGAATTCCGAAGCCTACTGAAGACTTCTAAACCTTTTAATATTGTATATATTGCTGTAAATATAAGGTTAATTTAGGGGTAAGTTAAGTCATAGGGGTCGTAGAATAAACAAAAGAAACTCCCAAGTAACAAAAGCACATAATTACAGATATTAGAAGAGTAAATAGTTCATTATAAATATTATTAGTTGAGAGCACACTGTATATAGCAGTACAAGCTGTTAAAACGCATATACAAGAGTTGCTACGAGCAAAGATAAGAATTTAAAAATGTAACGAAACGCATTGAAATTAAATCAATGGAAAACCTGTAGACAGGCTTTTTGCTATATATACCGAGGTGAATATAAACAAGCTCTCTTAGATCCGCGACTTGATTGAAGATGTTAAACAGTGCATTTGAGTTTGATAAAATAATTTAAAGTTTGCTCGTATATTTTAGTGATTCAAAATAGTTTGTTATTTACGTGCTAACATGAATGTACTTCAGTGCACTTAGATACAAGGTAATAAAATTTCGTATCACTGTACCAATTAGCAAAATTTACAACGACAAATGTATACACAAAAGTAGGCAGTTTTGGCGTATATTGGTGAAAGAAGTATGAATTTCTTTGTTATTTTTCGGGGGTGTTAATAATTAAATGGTTCAAAAACGTGTCTGGATCCACCAAACAAGGGTCAGATATACACAGATGAGTTCCGGAAAAGCCCTGAAACAACTTTAAATAAATGGTGATGGAGAAAATTTTAAAAGCGTTGAGAATCAGAAGCTGTAAATATAATCCAGTTGGAATGGTGTGATTAACAAAAGGGACGATGTACATTGAAGCTACGAGTGCTGTAACCCTCAGGTAAATTATACTATTTTGTTATGAACTTTAAATTTTTGTGTGTGTTGAATAACTTTATAATTGATTTACTTTAAATGGACATTAGTGAAATTGTGCTAACAATAATATTTTAATTTTAAGGTGAAATTTGCTTGTTTAAGTAGAAAGGGTATTTAGTATTGATGTTCTGGATTATGATGAAAATTTAGGGTATGTCTTTGAGCTCAATTAGACGAACCTGGTTAATTAACGTAAAGGGGTGGTAGATGCTCCCTTTATACTCAGACTCCGGTCTGCTTATATTGTTATATTAATTAGTAGGCATCCAACAAGGACTTTAATTCTGGATGCACATATTAAAATGATAATAAAATTAATCTTGAAATTCTTTTTAAAACTGAATTTTATGCTGAAATTTAATTTGAAAATTTAATGTATTCTGAATATTGATGTAAATAGAGTTAACGTTGATGTTTGTGGTAGGAATGTGTTGTTTAATTTTATGAATGAGGAGGTTTATAAAATTAGGTAAGCAGCCGAGGCGAAAACAGGATCACAGCAGTTTATGACGCCCAATCGGTGGGACTAGAATTTTTTTGTTGAAAGGACCCAGTTCCCGTTACCACAGGAGTATATCACAGCAATATATATATATATATATATATATATATATCTTTAGGTTTACGATGATAATCTAGAGCTGGTGTTTTTAGAGTGGTAATTTTTTTGTTTGTTTAATTAAGATTTGTAGTTACCTAAAAACTGCAGCTCACCATGTTACACAGTATTTTTTTTGTTTGGGTGTTTTTTCTGCTATATATGCAATTGTAGTAAGAAATCATTTCTCGGTCAAGTTATTGTTAGTTAAAGTTTGTTGGGTTGGAAATACAGAATATTAAGGGGCGAGGTTACCCGATGTGTGTACAATGTGGTGGTTTTGTTTACGAAAAGACGAGCTTGCGGCTGCATGAAGAAGCAGCCCGCCTAATTATTTAAAAGATTCTATGCTCATAACGTATATTTTAAGTGAAGGGTTGTAGTGCAATCGCTTCGTGATAGTTGTATCAGGAATCCACGAATGTTGGGCCCGAAGACAAAGCAAGAAAGAAGGTTTATTATCCGTGCAATACAGGACTGGAGAAATAAGATAAGTGGTAGTTTAATTACTAGTATTTTTTGGTGTGGGGTATTAATTAGTAGGATTTTGAACTTAAGGGAATATAATCAGAGCAATTCATCGTTTTTGCGTATACCTTTTGTTATTGGTTTTTCATGATTAGATAGTAGGTAGGGCTATTAGGAGTAAATATTATGTAAAAAAGATAAGAAAAAAAACGTGTTCTGAAAGTTGTATTTAGTCGAATATACGTAACTTTGTTGTGTCTCTGAGTTGTTTTATTTTATTACAGTGTACGATTAAGAATAAGTTTCCAAGGACCACCGTCTGCTGTAGCTAGTACAACGGGCAAATTACAGACTCCAGTCATAAAATAAAATGAGAAGACGCAAAAATTATTGACAAAGAAGAAAACTATCAAAAACTAAAATCAAAAAAGTTGTTCATATAAGTCTACATAAAAATAATTGCGTAGCAAACGAATCCGTGACTTTCAGTAAACAATGGATTTTATTACTAAAAGAAATAACAAATAAAAATCAAATGTCTCCACTAACTAAGTAGCATTGCAAATTATTTCTGGGGTTTCCTTGCGATATTAACATGAAATACAGCCCACGTACATGATATTTATTTATACATACAATAACTAATTACATAACAATAGGCATATTAGCAGTTCCCGTAAAACAGCATTGGTATCTGACAAGTGTAAACCCGCCATAGGGTCGCCTCAGAATGATGTTAAAATCTATCAAAGAGGTAGCCTAAATCATTATGAGTTTCCCTCCTCAAGATAAAAATAAAAAGCGGCTGGTTAACCTTACGGTAACGTATTTGCACACTTGTTTAATAACCATCCCCTCAACCGTATAAATGGAAACATGTTAAAGAATGTTTTCCAATCCTCAAGTTGATTACCCTATATCAAAGTACACGTGCTGAACATAGAACAAAGGCCTAGGAAATCAAAATCTCCAACTCATTAGTACTCAGTACACTTAGTGCTCACCATAACCTAAGAACTCAACTAACAGTGCTCGCCATAGCCTGTAAACCATTTCAGTAAGTATTGCTCTCTATGACCTGCTTAACTTCGACCAATACGCTGCCCGCCGCCGCACCTGAGGCACGTCGCTATAGTTCAGTAGCGTAAACCACGTATAGCAGTGCTCTTTATAGCCTGCTTAATTTTGACAAGCTACGCTGCCCGACGCCGTACCTGGGGCATGCCGCATTAATTCTTTATAACTCTACGTTGTCCCACAAGTAGAACACGAAGTATTTCGAGGACTCCCGAAGACAGCCAAAGACGTCTGGACCTCTTCAAACTATAAATACTTTCCAATTATCGTTATTTAAGTTCTACTCAGCCTCATAAGTAAATCCCGAGGCCTTCCGAAGAATTCCGAAGCCTACTGAAGACTTCTAAACCTTTTAATATTGTATATATTGCTGTAAATATAAGGTTAATTTAGGGGTAAGTTAAGTCATAGGGGTCGTAGAATAAACAAAAGAAACTCCCAAGTAACAAAAGCACATAATTACAGATATTAGAAGAGTAAATAGTTCATTATAAATATTATTAGTTGAGAGCACACTGTATATAGCAGTACAAGCTGTTAAAACGCATATACAAGAGTTGCTACGAGCAAAGATAAGAATTTAAAAATGTAACGAAACGCATTGAAATTAAATCAATGGAAAACCTGTAGAATTGGCTAGTTAAATGTGCAAAAAGAGCGTTAATATATCATCATAAACGCAGGCAGAAATTATGCATTATTTGAAAAGCGTACGTGATATAAAAGTATCACATTTGTTCAAAAATCCAATTTAACTAGGAAATAAACAAACACCAAATTTATTCCATTCAGATTAGAATAAAGCTAACAACAATAATACGTGCTTTAATGAACGAAGATTCTTGGGATTTCTAAAGTAAATGTAAGTTATGACATTAAATTACGTAACAAACTGAGTATCGTTCTATGCAATTGAACTATACAATTGATAAAGTTTCCCAAAATAACAAGAGATAAGACACTTGGTGTCGCCCAGCACGTGGAGTTAACGAATCGCAAACAAAAGGGGCAGGTCCTATAAATATAATGACAATTGAACAACAAGTTAGTATATTTTGAAACTGGGGAGTCACTATACTTGAAAGTGCTAAATATTTACGTAAACAGTTAAATAAATTAAAGTGAAAAATTATTTTAAAAGAATGTATAATTGTGCAAGCGAGCCGTACTTCTAAAGACGTAAGTAGATCAGAAATTATATCATTTCTAATAATAAATAAAACAGAGCTCTTAATTACAATCTAAATAACGATCCTAATAAAGATCTAGTTACGACTCCTGTTAAAACTTTTAATAACGATTAATTACGATCTTAAATACATTTTTTGATACGAGACTCTGGAGAATGCTGCCTGTTAAAGCAATTTGATAATATCTGAAAATGGTAAATATTCTATTACGGAAATGAAAAACCTTTTTTTGGATCAAACTCACCAATACCGATTTGGATACTAAGTTGGTTGGATGTCGACTTCAAATTAGACTCAGAACATTCCGACTAGACACGAAAATTCTTGGGGATGCAGAGCACCTACTAAACCACTTCAGAATTAGATATTTTGATATGATTTATTTCTATAAACTGTTTTTATCTCAATAATAATTCAGAAATGTAAGAGCCGACAAACTAGGGTTTCTTGAATAAATTTATGAAAGGCAATAGACATCTTGAAACGTTTCAAAAGGTATCTAAATGTAATAAAAAGCTCGTTTTGCTGGCTTCATTTTCTAAAAATCTGACAGATGTAAATAATTTAAAAAGGGAGAAGATATTTAAAAAGGTTCTAAATATTTAATCATTATACTGTGTATTGTGAAAATGCTTTATTTAATTGAATCAGCTAGTCGAGACAAAGAAATTTATAAATTAACATTTTTACAAGTGCTTGGGTAATAAAAGAATAAATCACAGCATAAATATATCTGCCCAATCGAGGGGCAAGAATAACAAGGGTTTAATTTTTCCTACAGGAAGATAACACGACATAAATAGCTCGACCCAATCGTGGGGCTAAATATTAATATAATAACAAGGGGCTAACAGGGGTTAACACAACATAAATATGGGCTGCCCAAGCGTAGGGGCTGCGAGTATCACATACTAATATATATTCAATGTATAGTTCTTATGCACATATCATAGTGCTTTATAACTCCACATTGTCTCACCGGTAGAACACAAAGCCTTCCGAAAAGTTTCGAAGATCGCCGAAGACGTCTGGACATCTTTAAATTATAAATACTTTCTGATTATCGTTATTCAAGTTCTACTCAGCCTCACAAGTAAAAACCGAGGGCGTCCGAAGAATTCCGAAGCCTACCGAAGACTTCTGAACCCCCTAATATTGGACATATGTTCAATGTAGAGTTCTTATGTTCAGATCATAATTTTTTATAACCACGTTGTCCCGCAAGTGAATCACGAAGTCCTTCGAAGAGTTCCGAAAACAACCGAAAACGTCTGAGCATCTTCAAACTATAAATACTTTCTAACTGTCGTTATTCAAGCTCTCACTCAACCTCACCAAGAAATCCCAAGGTCTTCCGAAGACTACCGAAGACCTCTGGACCTCTCCGAACTGTGTATATATTCGTTTACTTAGTATTTAAGTTCCTACTTGGTTCTACGAGCAATCACGAAGCCTTCCGAAAATAACTGAAGTTTACCGAAGACTTCCGAAGTGCTTCAAACTGCATTAACTGTTCATTTTAACTTGTATATGTGTGTACTTATGAACTTTCTTTTATTTGTTTGCTTGTGAATATTAAACTTAACAGTGCTAAGTCTACATACATTCAGACGCCGTCCACTCCTACGATAACAACTATATATAAACAACTATATAAAAATTACTCAGCTAATTTTAAGTTAAGCGTATAGGCTACCACAAAATCTTTCCAGGACGAACACAAATTGAAGGCGTTCCATTCTTCTAAACTTTAACATTTTCACCTAATGTATTCAAACCAAATATATCAAACATTAATAAATCAGGCACCTTCAATTTGTGTAATAAATGTCAAACTTGAAGTTTTTTTATTTTAACAACGATCCTCGGTCATGGATCGAAACGGAAATAAAGACGTGTAAGGCGTGGAAACTTAACATGTGGGTACTTACTTTAACGTAATTGAAATTAACCCAAATTTCTTGTATAATTGTAAATATATACATCAGAGGTATTTCTAAGTTAACCGTACCTGTTTATTAACCAAATCTGCACCGTCAATTCTAGAAATAATAAAGTCGCGATGAGTGCTAACCTCTCAGTCATTCTAATAAGGAATAGATAAAACTACATTCTAAATAACTATATAAATATGGTATCAACTACCACTGGCATACACAACCAACATAACCTACAATTAATTCAATCTCTAACATCACATCAACACCATTCAAATCATCATTATCATACCTGTATGGCTCCAGACAACTAGCGTGGCGTATCTTCCAACAGTATGCTCTAACCTGTGTGTCGAATGGTTTGCTACGTAACAGCAGAATTCTTCACACCCAAACCATGTGTGTCGAATGGTTTGCTATGTAACAGCAGAATTCTTCACACCGTACGCCTTTGACTACTATCTTATCTTTATATAATTAAATGTACAAAATACTTGGTAGCATCCCTAACTATATACTCTAATAAACAGTATTTCACACTCAGCACATAATAGCTATAGCCCTCAGTGATCATACGATATTGTCAGAACAATCTGTGCAAAAGTATGCAATACAATCTTTCAAAGTGCTATACTACATAGTTTGATTTACTCATGAATGAATAAATAATATAAAAGCATATACATCAATTCATACAAGTCAACACCCGTGAGAATAGGATCCGTCAAGTTGCCCCCCCCCCAGTTGAACGATTTGCTCTAAAACCTAGCACCCGTTTGCTTATAGCTAGCACCAGCTAGCACCAAAGTTGTAGAGCTAGCACCAAAGCAGTTTCAGAAATATGGCCAATTATATTGGGGGCAACTTGACATACTCAGTGCTCCGATTTGCTTCAAAATCTAGCACCATGTAGCTTAGAGCTGGCACCAGCTAGCACCCAAGTAAGAAAGCTAGCACCTTAAAAACAAGATGGCGGCAATTTTTTAAAAATTTTTGCCAGCCTCCCCAGTTGTCCGATTTGCTCCAAAACCTAGCACTATGTAGCTTAGAGCTAGCACCAGCTAGCACCTTAAAAACAAGATGGCGGCGATTGTTTAAAAATTTTTTGCCAGCGCCCCCCCCCCCCGTTGTCCGATTTACTCCAAAATATAGCACCGATTTTCTTATAGCTAGCACCAGCTACCACCAAAGTTGTAGAGCTAGCACCAAAGCTGTTTCAGAAATATGGCCAATTATATTTGGGGGAGCCAACTTGACACTAAACCCCCCCCCCCGTGCTCCGATTTGCTCCAAAACCTAGCACCATGTAGCTTAGAGCTAACACCAGCTAGCACCCAAGTAAGAAAGCTAGCACCTTAAAAACAAGATGACGGCGATTTTTAAAAAATGTTGGTAGCACCCCAGTTGTCCGATTTGCTCCAAAACCTAGCACCATGTAGCTTAGAGCTAGCACCCAAGTAAGAAAGCTAGCACCTTAAAAACAAGATGACGGCAATTATTTACAAAATTGTGCCAGCCTCACCCAGTTGTCCGATTTGTCCCAAAACCTAGCACCAATTTGCTTACAGCTAGCACTAGCTAGCACCAAAGGTGTAGAGCTAGCACCAAAGCAGTTTCAGAAATATGGGCAATTATATTCAGGGGTGGCAACTTGACTATAACTCCCCCCCGTACTTCGATTTGTTCCAAAACGTAGCACCAAGATTTGTTCATCTTCACAAATAGTTTCTACCTATTTGTAAATAGAATTGTTATATGATATAGATTGTTATGATATCAATTAAACGCCAATATTCTATTTGCAGCTTTCGTAAGTTTCGTTTTGGTTCTTCTTACGAGCAGTAAGCAAACCATGTGATTAGTAATATAAAGTGAAAGTGATAATAAAGTACTTAGTATTTTAGTGTTTGAATTAATGTTATTCAGTTAGTTTTCAATTATGTTAAGACTCGCCAATTTAAAAATAATCACCCTGTTCGTGTTAGGGTCCTGGCAAGTTGACAGCGATTCGTTGCTTAAGCCTTACCATAACATATAATTTAACACGTTTCCTTTTTTTTGGAGGGGATAACCAGGTCATATTTCATTTCCTTGTAAATGGGAATCATATGAAAAAGTTGGAGTTTTTCAGCAACCATCAGGTTGCTAATATCTATGTAGAACCAGGAAGCCCTGAAAAATATAGAAGAGTATAAGAAGACCTAGACCAAGCTATATAAATTATTAGAAGTTTAGTTTGTGAAGGGTAGGTAGAACTTTTTAGATTAGCACAGAATAGAAAAAAAGTTAGAGCTGCGTCAAACCGACCTTAAGTAAGGTCGAAAACAAAATGATGATAATGTTCGTGTTTTTGAGGTGTTAGTTTTTTCAATTGAGCGACAGCAAGGTTAGACCTACTTAGTTTTGGAGTAGAGATGGACTTGAACTGAACCAAACTGAACCTTGTCGTAGGTTCTGATCGGTTGGAAAACTTTTTAGTACGGGTCGGTTCGATCTTTTGAATTGAATCGAATCTAGGTACGGTTCGTGTCCGTGCATCTACATTTCCAATGCTCCACCCGAAGGTACTACATTGGCCAGGAAGCGAGCGTTTTTTACCTGAAAATTTTGAATTTTGCCGAACCCTTGCTCTTTCAAGCAAGGTAGGGATTTTTAACGTGCGTGACAAAACCCACACACAAAACCTCCATTTAACCTCACCGAACGACAGCGTATTTTTGTGAAAATGCTCATCTGCATTTTTCAAGCAGTCGTTCAAGTCATGATTCAAACCCTGGACCTTGGATCCACGACGACGCCCGTACGGTTCGTGTCCATCACAAAACCGCATATAATTGGCCACATTTCTGAAACGGCTATTGTACTAGCTCTACAACTTTGGTGGTAGCTGGTGCTAGCTATAAGCAAATGGGTTCTAGGTTTTGGAAGAAATCGGACAACTGGGGGGCTGGCAACATTCTTTAAAAAATCGCCGCCATCTTGTTTTTAAGGTGCTAGCTTTCTTACTTGGGTGCTAGCTGGTGCTAGCTGGTGCTAGCTCTAAGATACATGGTGCTAGGTTTTGGAGCAAATAGGACAACTGGGGGGGGCTGGCAAAATTTTTTAAAAAATCGCCGCCATCTTGTTTTTAAGATACTAGCTTTCTTACTTTGGTGCTAGCTGGTGCTTGCTCTAAGCTACAAGGTGCTAGGTTTTGGAGCAAATCGGAGCACTGGGGGGGCTAGCGTCCAGTTGCCCCCCCCCAAATATAATTGTCTATATTTCTGAAACAGCTTTGGTGCTAGCTCTAGTACTTTGATGCTAGCTAGTGCTAGCTATAAGCAAATCGGTGCTAGATTTTGGAGCAGATCGGAAAACTGGGGGGGGGCGGACAAAATTTTTTTGAAAAATCGACGCCATCTTGTTTTTAAGGTGCTAGCTTTCTTACTTGGGTGCTAGCTGGTACTAGCTCTAAGCTACATGGTGCTAGGTTTTGGAGCAAATCGGAGCACGGGGGGGGTAGCGTCAAGTTGGCCATCCCCCCCGAATATAATTGGACATATTTCTGAAACTGCTTTGGTGCTAGCTCTACAACTTTGGTGCTAGCTGGTGCTAGCTATAAGCAAACGGGTGCTAGGTTTTGAAGCAAATCGGTCAACTGGGGGGGGGGGCAACTTGACGGACCTGTGAGAATATAATAAACTCACCTCTGGAATTGAAGAATTCTGGTCCAACTATCCAATACAAGTAGAACTGGTGGCAATCATGTCAGATTTTAATTTGATATTTTATTTTTATCATTTCAAAGGTAACTATTTTATTATTAAATTTAGAAACTAAAATGGCTTCTTAGAGCAATTTTACACAAGTAGAACTGGTGGCAATCATGTCAGATTTTAATTTGATATTTTATTTTTATCATTTCAAAGGTAACTATTTTATTATTAAATTTAGAAACTAAAATGGCTTCTTAGAGCAATTTTACACAATAGTAAATTTCAATCTAAATTTAGTACTAAATTTGTTTCTAAATTTAGAAGTATTTTTAGAAAGGTGTAATACATAGAAATTTAGTTCATAATTTAGGATATAAATTATGTGGATAATTTATAGAACCTGTCTATTTTTCTCGATAAATCGACTCCCAAATCTGCGCACTAGTTCCATTTTAAATTCTTAATGAATTGTTATTGTAGGTTATGTATGATTTTCATATGGTATACCCTCTTGTTTATTGTCGTTCAAATAAACAGATTTGTCTAACTTATTTTATAATTATGTCGTGGTCTAATGATCAAGTGCGCGCTTTAATTGATGCCTACTACAACAATCCTTGTTTATATAATGTAAAATCAGGGTTGTATCATAATAAACATGCACGAAATGCAGCCCTAGAAAATATTAAAGTTTCACTGTATCAATTACGTCCTAATGTAACAATTACAGAAATAAAAAATAAATGGAATGGACTCGAAACGAATTTTACCACAGAATATAAAAAGGTACAACAATCCAAAAGTAGTGGTGCAGGTGTTGACAATGTAAAAATAATATAACTAACCTTCAAGCGCTTTCATAACAAATCTTAATTTCAGGTCTACATTCCAACAATTTGGTATTACAATAAACTTCAATTTTTATTAGATCATATTAACCCAAGAAAATCTGTGGACTCCATTAGCTTACAAGATTATGATTATGAATCTACCCAAATTGATTTAAATACTGTAAGTTCTCAAACAGCAAACAATTTCTCAGAAATAAGCTGCTTTCGGTTATTGTGTTTTAAAACCCAAGGTTAAAATAAAATTTTCTATCCTTGTAATAGAAAATTTGAATTAATAAAAAAAACCTAACCTCAATATATAATTTTTTTAATAAGCATCATCAATAATTCACATCATTTCAGCAAAATGATACATCAACAGTGGAACCACTCCAGTCGGGGAATAGTCTAATTGAATACAGATCCCAGGACATTGTGGGGGATGAAGATGTGCCTCAATATTATACAGAAGAGGTTACAACAAATGGAAATGTTTCGCTGATCTCTTCGATTCCTACCACTAGTTTTAATCCTCTATCAACACATCAAACAAAACTAAACAAAGCAAAGAGGCGTGTCTTAGATCCTGCTGAAGATGTAATTAAAGATATTGCAAGTATTTTAAAAAGTCGCAATGTTATAGAAATAAGACTGACAATCAAATATATGCAGATTGTGTTGCTTCAAAACTTAATTTGATAACAGATCCAAATATTTTGCTGGATACTGAACAAGAAATTAATAATATGTTATATAATGCAATTAAAAAATGTAGATTTGCATAAAATACTGAGAATAATGTTTACTTTTTTATTATAAAAAAAAGATTTTACAATCTATGTCTGTTAATAGAGTCCTCTTGCCATGGCACTTGCCCAATTTCAGAATTAAAATAAGCTGTATATTCTTCTCTCGCTAGCCTTGCCACACATGAAGATGTTTCCAAATTTATTTTGCGCCTTTTGTAAATTGCATGATATTTTGTCTAACTTTTCAAGGTAAATTTTTTTTTAACAGAACAAGTAATTATGTAATATAACACAAGTCAATGTGATTTTTTCAACTTTGTTTGGCGCTAAATGCATGGGGTTCATTAACACTCTAAATCGGTTTGCTAATATGCCAAAGCTGCTCTCAACTACTCTACGAGCTCTTGATAATCTGTAGTTGAATATTTTTTGGTCATGGTTAAGACCTCGTTGAGGAAAGGGTTTTAGTAAATTAGGCAACAAAAGAAAAGCATCATCTGCAATTACTGCATATGGTACGTTTTGTTGGCGGCCTGGTAAGCATTTTTCTTTGGGAAAATTTAAACCATTTGTTTTTAAAGCTTTTGAAAAATTGCTGGCACTAAAAACACCCCCGTCACTAATTCTTCCATTAACACCAAGATCAACGTATATAAATTTATAATTAGCATCTGCTAACCCTAACAAAACAATACTGTGTGTGCCTTTATAGTTGTAAAAATATGAACCATCAGATATTGGTGGTCTAAATGTTATATGTCGACCATCTAAAGCACACAAACATTGTGGAAATTGCCAAATGTCCTTATAATCATCTGCTACTTTTTCCCACTCCGCAACTGTAGTAGGTACCTATAACATTTTTGTAATAAACCTTCAATAGCCAGGCACATTATACTGCGCATTTTAATGAAAACTACCAACTCCAAATAACTTTTGATACGTTGACTTTTATATAATCTTGAGTCTTGGTGAGATGATCTTGGATTCAATAGCAGTGTACAAAAAGAACGACATTTGAGAAATTTCATTCGTAAACATGAAATAGATTTACCCTCTTCTTCAATATAAGTGAGCGGAATTTGCACAAATGAAGTAGTAGGAAAGGTTGTGCACTAGGGGCAAAACGGGAACTAATATTTTCATAAAATTTTAATTTGGAGATGACAAAAAGAACGGAATTTCTATATATCTACCGAGATCTCGGTTAAAAGGAACACTTATAAAGATTATACATTTGAATTCCATCATGGGCGTAACCAGGGTAATAATATTAGTCGGGTAAGATGGGGAGACCCAAATAATTGAGGTTGCGGTTTTATGAATATGGGGTTTGAAATTATACCAAACTTGTGTTTGGTAAAATATGCTTCTATAATATTTATTTTAACACGTTTTGCATATTTTATAAAAATCAACATATCAAAAGCTACTTATATATAGAATGAGTAATTTTCGTTGAAATGCACTGCATAGTTAGTAGTCATTATTACTTTAAGGTAATTTGGTCCCAAAGCTTTTATTAAAGCATCACAAACCAACGGTACAAATAACGAAATTGTACTTTCGTGAATTCTACAACTATACATCAAGGATCGAAAGGACTCTCCTGTAGCCAAAAAGCGAAGTGTAACTTCTAATCTGCAATAAATTATCACTCTTATATTATATTTGCACATGCATTTTAAAACAGGCTACTTACTTACTATGCGTACAGAAATCGCATCTCTCATAAATGTATCATTCTTTTTAAGGTGATTTTCAAGGAGACTTAATAAATAATCTACTTCTTCTGCACATAGTCGAAGAAAGTTCTTATAACTATCAGGATCTTCAACTTTTAACTCTACATTTAACATTGTTAATATTTCTTTTCCTTCGCCACGTCTTAGTAGCCAAGGACGGCACCACCATTTTCTTGTCTTTCTAGTCTTTTTTTTACGCTTTTCAACAATTTTGTACAAACAAACTGCCGCACTCGCTAACAACAAATCTTCATCATCCATTTTCAAATACCAGGATGTTTTTGTTAAATTTATTACTAAATTTAGGACAAGTGTAATATTACCAGATTCTATCCATAATTAAGTACCAAATTTAGTTCAAAATAGTTGTGTTTACACATGACTAAATTTATTTGTAAATTTAGAAACAAATTTAGTACTAAATTTAGATAGAAATTTAGTATGGCTCTTACAGACGATTTTAGCAACTAAGATTTAAAAAAAAGCTATTTCCCAGTTTTAAGGCCTTTGAAATATTATATTTGGTAATATGGCAATAGCAGGATATTGTACTTAGTTGGATAATTAACGTTCGTTTATTATTACTGGAGAAAAGTACGTGTTTAGGATGATGATATTAAGAAAATGGAACGAACCACTAGCGTAATACACGGGATGTAAAATATATTTCAATACCTAATTATCTCATACAAAAGTGTTTTGAAATATATTTTTCAAGTCGTCAGTAACGTAAGCATTAAACATTTCAAGGTTAAATAGCAAATTACCAAATTTATATAATAATGTTAGCATTCACTTACCTTGTAAAAATTATTATGTAGTTGCACTTATTTATCTTGAAATATATCGTTGATTAGTATTCTGTTATTTCTTGTAACGTACTAATGTTGCAAACCACTTAATTAAGTTTAAAGTATGGAATTCAAGTACACGAATGTTTTTTAGCAATAATTACTGACGTTGTAAGATTTTACAAATTTTACTTGATGTAATGAATCCAGTTTTTTTCTTGAACAATAACAACTATTACTGAATATCAATTCACGAGGAACGTTATGGTTCCCCTACCGTTTTCTTTTGGTACGTCGGGCCCCCTAATTCAACGAAAGTCATGAATTATGCTTCTTTGGCAGCCACTTGCTTCTTAGAAGAATGTACTATTTATAGACCTTATTATGACACTTGTCTTTATTATTCAAACGTATAAAGTTATTGACTGTTAATGTGATGCGCATTTGTTTCAAGGATGGTTTAAAATTTAAACGACCTGCAATTAAGCGTCTAAAATAATCAGCTCCTATAAAAGTAACGCTAATCTAATAGTTTGTACTTTTAGCATTATTTATTACATTCACATAATTGCAAAAAAGTCCATAAATTTTTATACAATGTACAATTTTTTGGGTTTGGTATTCTAGAGAAATTATAGTAGTTGATGTTGGTAACCATTTTGAATGGACCTGCACCTTGCCGAAGTTCTAGATTACTAGAACAGGTGAAATGGCTTGCGTGTTCTAATGAGCTAAAGAGCCAAACTACAGGTCCAACCAAAGTAGTAGGGTCGTTAGCGAGGAACCAGACTAAGACAGGTCCCCGAAAGAGGGTAGCGGCTCTTTCGGTACTTAGATTGGCAGAGACCATAGGGGTCGGTATGGCAGTCTAAGACACAATACCGCGATGTGGAAGGCAACGGGAAACCACCACATTACCTCCCAAGTACACAGCGTACCTAAATTATTATAAAATGATGGCATTCTCTGGGGTAAAAGATTCCGGAGTTAAAATAGTCCCCCATTCGGATCTCCGGGAGGGGACTACTTCGGAGGATGCGATCGGAAAGTTAAGAATAAGAGTCGGGAACATTTTGCGAGTCGGAGCGTGGAATGTTAGAACTATGAAGCAAGTGGGTAAGCTAGAGAACCTAAAAATCGAAATGAATAGGTTATCATTAGACATAGTAAGGATCAGCGAAGTTCGGTGGCCAGAGGCGAGGGATTTTTGGAGTGGAGACTTCAGGGTAATTCATACAGGAGCCGAGGAAGGAAATTTGGGTGTGGGGATAGTTATGCGGAAAAAGATAGGATACTGTGTAGAAAATTACTTACAAAAGAATAAAAAAGTACTCATGGTTAGATTAGAATCTAAACCGGTAAACACAGTAATAATACAAGTATACATGCCCACCTCTAGCTACAGTGACGAAGAGGTAGAAGCGATGTACAAAGATATCGAAGACATATTAAGACACGTAAAAGGACATGAAAATTTAATAATTACGGGGGATTTTAATGCAGTGGTAGGTGAGGGTAGGGAAGGAGCGATGGTAGGTTTATTTGGTTTAGGCACTAGAAACGACAGAGGAAATAGGCTGGTAGAATTTTGCGACAAGAACAATTTAATCATTACAAACACATTATTTCAACATCATGCTAGAAGACGATATACGTGGAAGATGCCAGGAGATATAGAAAGATATCAAATAGATTACATTCTTGTTAGACAACGGTTTAGGAATCAAGTAAAAGACTGTAGAAGCTACCCAGAAGCAGATATAGATACTGACCACAACATCGTAATTATGAAGGCCGCACTTAAATTTAAAAATTTGAAAAAAAGGAACGGAAAAAGGCACTTGGACCTACAGAAACTAAAAGAGAAAGATATTCAAGAAAGATTCGAAAAAGGTCAAATGCATTGCTCAAAGATATCGGGAAAATATCTGATACTAAGGAAGTAGAAACAGAATGGAATATCATTAAATCCAGCCTCGACATGGCGGCCAGAGATATTCTGGGGTATACACAAAAAGTAAATAAGAAACTATGGATAACACAGGATATCCTAAATTTAATAGAAGAAAGACGAAAATACAAAAATAAATCAGACGAAACAGGAAAACAGAGATACAAAGCCAAAAAATGGGAAATTATTCGAAAATGCAGGAAGGCTAAAGAACAATGGATTGATGAAAAGCGCAAAGAGGTACAAACTAAGATGGAAGTAGGAAAGACAGATGAAGCATACAAACTAATTAAAATCAATTTTAGGGATATAGAAACGTATAGCAAAAATATAAGGGACGCGGGAGGAAATGTCATTATAGAAAATGTAGAGAAAGTGGGTACATGGCAAGAATACATAGGGAATTTATATGCAGGAGAAGAACTAACTGCATTAGAAAAGAAATCAGACATTAAAAATGATGACTTGGGATATCGTATACCTAGAGATGAATTTGAAATAGCATTAAAGGGTCTGAAAAATGGTTAGGCGCCGGGTACAGATAAGGTGCAAGTGGAGACTCTAAAAGCCGCTGGTCAAGCAGTAACAGAACGTCTCTTCCAACTTGTAAGCTATATGTATGAGACAGGCGAGATACCCAAAGATTTTAAACATAACATCATAGTAACTATACTAAAAAAGAAAGGCGCAGATAGATGTGAAAATTTTCGAACAATAAGCTTGACAGCACACGTATCTAAAATATTAACTAGAATTGTACAAAGACGAATGGAAAAACGGGCTGAAGAAATACTAGGAGAAGACCAATTTGGGTTTAGGCGAAACAGGGGAAAACGGGAGGCTATCTTAGCTCTGAGGGTGATAATGGAGAAAACAATAGAAAAAGGGGAAAGCGTGTATATAGGGTTTGTAGATCTGGAAAAAGCATTTGACAATGTAAAATGGAAAAAAATGTTCGAAATACTCAAAAAGATTGGAATGAGTTATAGGGATAGACGGATAGTACATAGCTTATACAAAGAGCAAACAGGAGTAATAGAATTAGAGCAGAAACGTAGAGAAGTAAACATCAGGAAAGGGGTGAGCCAGGGATGTTCCCTATTCCTACTAATTTTTAACTTGTACATTGAAGAGGCAATCAATACTGTCAAATGCAGGAAGACATTTGGAATTACTATGCTGGGACAAAAAATTGATATGCTTAGATTGGCAGATGATATAGCGGTATTAGCATCTAGCAAGGAAGAGTTAGAAGCTGCTCTCAATGAAATGGAAACGGTTCTAACAGAGAGATACGGTATGAAAATTAACAAAAGTAAAACTAAAGTACTAGTATGCAAAGGAGGCAAAAATAAATCAAAAACAAGAATACAAATATGTAACACGAAGTTACAAGAGGTTAAGGATTTCTGCTACCTAGGAAGCCAAATAACGCAAGATGGGAAAAGCACAAAAGATATAAAACAAAGATTAGCACAAGGTCGTGCTACATTTAACAAGAAAAAGCAACTACTGTGCTCAAAGACCACAAACATAGAAACAAGGAAAAGATTGCTCAAAACATATGTGTGGAGCACAGCACTGTATGGCTGTGAAGCCTGGACAGTGGGAGTAGCGGACAAGAAAAAGGTAGAAGCCTTTGAAATGTGGTGCTACAGACGTATGATGAAGATATCATGGACAGACAAAGTTAAGAACGAAGAGGTACTAAAAATGGTAGGGGAAGAAAGAAATATGTGGAAAACGGTAAAAAATAGAAGAGATTGGATGATAGACCACATACTACGGCATGAGGGAATAGTGCGGAATATACTAGAAGCAGAGATAGGAAAAAAGAAAAGAAGAGGTAGACTACTGCACACAGATAGTGAAAGATGTAGGCTGTAGGAGTTTCAGGGAAATGTGTAAGCTAGCTCAGAAGAGAAGTCAATGGAGGTACGCATCCAACCAGTCCCAAGATGGATAAATTAATGACGAAGAAAGTAACTGCACTTAAACATGATATTTATTATAAGCAACTACAAGCATTGGAGGGGCAATATTCTCGAATAATGGTAATTGCGTGAAAGCATTTACTGGAAAACTATTATTTCGGCAAATGTCTAAGTGTTGGGGATCTTGGCAGCCACAGGTTGTAACCCCTTCAATAAATCTCAGTGAAATAGGGCATAATATTAGAAAACAATATAAGGGGAACCGAGCTGTATTGCTGTGTGAGAATTTCAGGGAACTATGTAGGTTAGTTTAGAAAAGAAATAAGTGCAGGTACATGTCCAACCAGTTTTGAGACGGGAAACCCAATGACGAAAAAATAAGCATAGATAAATCTGATGATTATTATAAACAACTAGTTGTGAAATATCTGCAACTAATGTTGACTGTGCGAAAAGATATATTGGAAAAAATATTAAATTAGTAAATGTTCAAGTGCTGGGTGAACTTGGCAGCCACAGGATGCTCACCCCCCTTCGCAACCACTGAATGTCGGAAAAATAAGGTATATAATTGTAAAACAATAGAAGGTGACCGAACTGCATCTAACAAGAAAGAACGGTGCCTATGATGAAAGACAACAAACATAGAACAAAAAGTTGTTGAAAGCGTATGTGTGGAGCACAGCACAGTGTAACGGGCATTTTTAATAATTTTAACATTTTACGCTATCCTCTATTCATAAATAAATTTCTACAAATCACTTTTTATATTCTATATTATATTACGCTCCTTTCGGCAAGCGTACTTAAAATACATCAGTTTGCATAGCTGGTTGCATAAAGGTCGATTTACATTAATAAATAAATTGAATTATTCGTCCTTATGCTATTTATCGCAGCCGAGATAACAGGCGCGCAGGTGTTATGGTAACAACGAGTATATATCCACAGATTAGCGTGGTTGTTAGGTGTGCTTTGTGGATATAAAATTACGAGTTTGGGTAGTGGTTCTTTTGTTCCTAAAAATGACGAGTGGTATATTAACTGGGGAGTCGTTTTTTCGTGCTTGGTTTCGACATATTAATTACGTGAAAAATACTGTGCTTTCTGCTTTTGAATAATGAGAATGAATGCACGTTTAATTTTCGAATGGTTATGAACAAACGCGGCGCGATTTTAATTGTTTTGCTTGTGAAATGTTAACTGTAGCAGTGGAGTTCTAATTCCTTTTTGTTGAAGGAAGGATGCTATATATGTAACGGGTTTACTCAACTGCACGTGTTTTACTAATGGTGGTTTTAGTTGTTTTCTTGTGGAAAAAAAAAACGTTGTAGAACTGGTGAAACTTGACCGATTCTTTCTTTAGGATTAATGGGTGTGCGATCTGGTTTAGTGTTTCTTGTTTTTTTATCAGACTAGTGCATACTTTGTATTGTTTAAATACAGTGGATACTGTAGTTCTGAATTTTTCTAACCACAAAGAATCTAAAATAGCTCATTGTTTGCACAAATTTCGTTATCCAAAAGCATTGGATTTTTCTTTGTTACCATAGGTAGCAAATATAACATCTCGCGTTACTGGTGGTTCAATGCATTACATCGTGGCTTGAAAGCCCGTGATTCTAACTTTTTATTACCATGTTTTAACGATTTGTGTTACAAAATATTTCTAAATTATTGTCTCGGGAAATAGCATTAACAAGAAATTTATCAATGCCACATAGTTCCATCAGCATGAGAATGTCTGCTGCTAACACCAGTGAGTAGTGATTAGTGTAGAGTGTAAGAAATTCCATCAACACCCTCACAGTGAAGGGTGCAGTGCTTCGTCAGTGCAGGACATCGGGAATCCCACATTCAATTACAAGGAAGCGTTGCTGAAGGACTTTTGTAAGTTGAACGATTTTCTACTTGTTATTACTATAAATATCTACCCGTTGCTTTACTATATCTTTGTCGTTCTGATACCTTTTACAATAGACTTGCATGACATTTTAAAATATTAAGAAACAAAAAAAAAACTAATACTACTGAATTACTCATCAATTGTGCTATTATATATATTATATTATATATATATATATATATATATATTATTATATATATTATATATTATATATTATATATTATTATCTATTGTTAAAAATTTTTGTCTAATTGATGTTAAGTTGGTGTGTGAGGAAACGTTTCTGCTACTCCCCAATATTACCTCACTTTGTACTAAACATTTTTTTGTACTGCTATTACCGTTGTCATATTATATAGATTATCCAAACGTTTTTACCTTCTTTTACATTCTTTTACATTCTTTTACATTCTTTTACATTCTTTTACATTCTTTTACATTCTTTTACATTCTTTTACATTCTTTTACATTCTTTTACATTCTTTTACATTCTTTTACATTCTTTTACATTCTTTTACATTCTTTTCTTTCAGGTCTACTTAACTATTTTTATTGCAGGTTTGCTATTCTAATTCTTTTTTTTTTAGGTATTGTTACTAATTCCTTATAGCCCCGTACGTTATATGTTGGTCTGCTTTCTACACCCCCCCCCCACTCTCCGATTGAGCCCGGTCACTTTCTTTTTCTCTTTGCTTTTCTTTTTGTTACGCACGGCTACAAGCCAATGTAACATAACTTTGGCGCCCAACGCGCCTGCCACTAGATTTACGTAACAAATTTTTGGCGCTCAACGTGGATGACTCGAAAAAAACGTAACAACAGACAGTATGCCTACGAAATACGAGCAGTCTGAAAAGCAGACAGAAGAACAGTAGCGGCCTTTGAAATGCCGTGCTTCAGATGTTTGAGGATGGACAGACAAAGGTAATAACAAATAGGTCATAGAAACAGTAAGGGAACAAGGATATCTTTGGGAAAAAAATATGAGAAATAAAAGGGCAGAATACGTTCTAAGGCATTTTTGGAAAATAGTATGGGATATATGAGAAACAGAGATAGGAAAAAAGAGGTGGATGTAGACCTATATCAGATAGTGATAGATGCAGACTGTGCAAATTTCGGGAAAATCTGTAGGTTAGTTCAGAATAGGAAACAATGATGGTACGCGTCTAACCAGTTTCAGGACTGAAGACCCAATGATGATGATGTTGGTAAACATAGTCATCATTAATCATAGCAGAGCCGCACCGTGAGCTTGCCTATGCTCAAATGTATTGTGCCTCTCATACCAAGCATATAGTACGTTAATAGAAAAAATTTTAATATTAGTAAATACAATTGCAAAATAATTTCTGTAAATTAAAGGTTAACTAACGGTTTGTCAGATTGATTGAAGCGTAGCCGAAATCGATTACAATTAAAGAAAACCAGTACGATAATTTAAACTTCTGTACAATATATATCCAGCAAAAGTGTTTTATTCATATACTATATGGATTTGATATATTATAAGAAAAATAAAAAAATATTTTAGTTATAGAAATTTGGATTATGACACTTTCTTTGACATTTTATTGCAATTTTATAATATATGTCAAATCATGGCTACATTTTACAATACGTATAAAATACTAATTTAAATGATAAAAATGGTAAGGAAATCCCAACGGATCAATGCTGCACACTCAGAAAAACTTATTAAAGCAAAGGAATCAAAAGAAAACGGAATTATCATTAAAGATGAAGACGTAAAAAATCTGAAATAAAAGGAAAACAAATCTGTAATAACAGATAAATTTCTCAAATGTCCTTTATGCAACAAAAGTTTCAAAAATAGATGATTGAAAATTCACATGACCAGAATTCATAATAACGAGTCTTCATACACAAAACCAACCTAGAGGATCATATATTATGGATCAAAATTTAAATTTTAAAAAACGTTTGGCACTGTTTAAGAAAAATTCAATTATCATAAAAAGAATTCCAAAGTCTGTGAAGGCATCTACAGCATTATCACTTACAAGGTTAATTAACGAATGTGTGGAAAAGAATTCCTTCTCATCTTGGGAAAAACTATTACTTTTTCCATACTGCAGTTTATTCATAAATAACCAAAACAAGAATGAGAAAATCAACAACCTTTCTTCAATCATTAGACACAATTTAAAAATCTTAGTTCCACCGAATATAACATCAAACAATAAGAATTTTAAATACTCATTGAATAAAAAAATAATCAGTAAAGTATCAGATGGAGACCTATCAGCAGCTGTGCGTCCTATGATATATTAGCAGAAGTCAATAACGACACAATTTCGGAAATGAATTTAAAACACCCTCATACTGACAAAACAAATAGTTTCCCTGAATTTACTTCTATTAATATTTCCAAAATTACTTTCGAAGAAGTTATGAATGCGATCAGATCTTTTCACACGAGCTCTGCAGGTGGATTAGATTCCCTTAGACCTTCCCATATTCAAGATATGTATAGCTATAGTGCTGGTTCCTGTGGCCAAAACCTTGTAAAAGCACTTACCGCCTTATGTAACCTAATGCTTTCAGGTAAAGTACATCACAAAATTTGTCCCATACTCTATGGTGCATCATTGTGTGCGCTTAAGAAAAAAGATGGAGGATTAAGACCAATAGCAGTGGGAACTTTCTACCGACGGCTAGTTACAAAAATTTGTTGCTCTAAAATAATGGGAAAAATCAAAGAAATTTTACAACCTCACCAATTTGGTTTTGGGATCGCTGGCGTAGCAGAAGCTGTAACACATTCAGCAAGAATATATCTCTGTAGCATAAAAGAAATTTTTTTTTTAAAACTAGACTTTAAAAACGCATTTAATATGATATATCGAAACAAAATGTTACATCAAGTAGCAATTCTAACTCCAGAAATTTATCCATTCGTGGAACAATGTTATCGAACAGAATCATTTTTGATGTTTGGAAACCACTTAATGAAATCTCAGCGCGGTGTCCAACAAGGAGATCCCCTTGGCCCTGCTCTTTTTTGTTTGGCTATAGAATGCATAGTGAAAAATATTCACACTGAATTCAACTGCTGGTATCTAGATGACGGATCAATAGGTGGTAATGAAGAAGATATCTTAAAATCATTTAAAAATATAATATTCAATTCTCGCAATGTGTGTCTTGAATTAAATTTCTAAAAATGCGAAATTCTATTAAATCGATCAAATCCAACGTTCATGAGTAAAATACTGGAATTTGCTCCTGGCATCAAACTGGTTTCTTCTTGGTGCTCCGCTTTCCAGTCCCGCCTTATCTACTTGCTTAAAAGAGAAATTGAATTCATTAAAATTAATGTGTTCTAGATTGAATAATCTTCCATCACACATCGCCTTTTTTCTTCTGAAAAACTGTCTTGCGATACTTAAATTATTATATACTTTAAGATTCAGCCCGTCATGGCAATGTAACGAAATCCTTAATGAAATTAAATGAAATTAAAAACTGCTCTAGAACTAATAACGAATAACCAACTAGATGATAAGACATGGTTAACAGCTACTCTCCCGGTAAATAGAGGTGGTTTGGGCATCCGTTCAGTTTCATCTTTAGCACTACCCGCCTTTCTATCCTCTTTCTGTAGCACATCACACCTAACGAATATGATTTTACAAGATAGAACAACTGATAATTATTTCGAAGAAGGAGAAAAAGTTTGGTTCTCTAAAACTAAGATGACTTTACCAGAAGAGTCAACGAGACTTCAGAAAGCTTGGGATCAACCACTACTAGATATTTGTTACGACTATTTACTTAAGACAGCTAAAACTCCTAACGACAAGGCCCGTCTTCATGCAACAAGAACAAAAGAATCTGGCGCCTGGTTAAACGCTATTCCAGCTGCATCTCTGGGTACTCTTTTAGACAACAATTCATTTAGGATTTTAATTGGTTTTCGTCTTATAACAAATACATGTGTTGAACACAAATGTAGATGCGGATCTCTCGTTTCTAAAAGTGGCATTCATTGATTGGGCTGTAAACTTTCCGCAGGCCGTCAATCACGTCATCATTCAGTTAACGATATATTGAAACGTGCACTAGGCCTTGCAAAAATACCAGCAATTTTGGAACCCCTAGGCATTCATCGAGACGATGGCAAGAGACCGGATGGAATGTCTCTCATTCCATGGGAATGCGGAAAGCCATAGTATGGGATTTTGCTTGTGTAGACACACTTGCTTCTTCCCATATAGCAGCCACTTCAAAAACTGCTGGAGCTGCTGCCTTAACAGGCAAACGCTTAAAAAAATTAAAATACAAAAATCTTCAAAATAACTATATTTTTTGCCTAGTAGCTATTGAAACATTCGGAAATTGTGGTCCAAGCGCATCAAATTTTATAAATTCTGTAGGAAAAAGGATTTCAAAGGAAACAAACGACAACAGAGCTACCTCATTTCTAATACAACGTATTAGTATAGCAATTCAACGAGGAAATGCTGTCTGCTTTTACGGCACACTTCCAAATGATTGTAAACTGGACGAATTACATTACTATCCGAGGTTATCAATCACACGTTCAAAAAATACAAGACAAATTATCATGAAACATTCAAACAAATCAATTATACAAGAATTTAATAACATCACATATACCACGAAACGAGCAAAAGTAAATATAGAAAATGAATCAAATATTAACAATACAGACGATTCAACTGAACCCCACGATAAAAAGAAACATATGATAGTACCATTTATGGAATATAGGGAGATATTGATGGTGAAATGAATTAGTCCCAAACTGGAGATGTCGTATATGGACCTCAATTGGACACAGCCTTAGCGATGAATGACAATGAAATGGACGATGATGAAACACGATCGAAAGCTACTTTTAGATTTACAATAACACAATTTAGCAAAATAAGAGATTCTGGACTTTCACCTCCATGCTTTGTTCGAAATTTGCCATGGAAAATTATGATAATGCCAAGGACAACACATAATCAAGATCGTTCTGCCCAACGTTCATTAAGTTTCCTATTACAATGCAATGGTGAAAGTAAATCGAGTTCTTGGTCATGCTATGCCGTTGCAGAATTACGATTGATTCCATTTAGATCAGACAACCAACAAACTTTTTCAAGAAAAATATAACACTTGTTTTACTCAAAAGAAAATTATTGGGGTTTTTACCATTTTATGTCATGGCACGAAGTTTTAGACATAAAAAAGGGTTTTGCTAAAGATGACGCTGTTACTTTTGAAGTAAATGTAGTATCTGACGCGCCTCATGGTGTATCATGGGATAGCAAAAAGCATACCGGATTCGTAGGACTTAAAAATCAAGGTGCAACTTGCTATATGAATTCGCTGTTGCATACTTTATATTTTACACATCATTTAAGAAAAGCTGTTTACAAAATGCCGACTGAATCTAATGACTCCATTAAATCGGTTACTTTAGCATTACAAAGGGTTTTTCAAGAATTACAATTCAGTGATAAACCAGTTGGTACAAAAAAACTAACAAAAAGTTTTGGATGGGAAACGTTAGATTCATTTATGCAACATGATGTACAAGAATTTTTACGGATATTACTGGATAAATTAGAAAGTAAAATGAAAGGTACATGTGTCGAAGGTACTGTTCCAAAACTATTTGAAGGTAAAATGATGTCGTACATTCGATGTAAAAATGTGGATTATACTAGTACACGTACTGAAACATTTTACGACGTTCAATTAAATGTGAAGGGAAAGAAAAACATTGAAGAATCGTTTAAGGACTACATTGCTAATGAAACAATAGATGGTGATAATAAATATGATGCAGGCGAACGTGGTATACAAGATGCTGAAAAAGGTGTTTTGTTTGCAGTATATCCACCAATGTTACATTTACATTTGATGAGATTCCACTATGATCCCGTTACAGATTGCTCAGTAAAATTTAATAACCGCTTTGAGTTTTATGAGAAAATATCTTTAGATAGTTATCTACAGAAACCAGATCCTACAAATCCTGCAAATTACACTCTGCATGCAGTTCTAGTGCATTCAGGAAATAATCATAGTGGCCATTATGTTGTTTTTATTAATCCTAAAGGTGATGGTAAGTGGTACAAGTTTGATGATGATGTTGTTTCTCGATGTTCTAAACTAGAAGCAATTCAACATAATTATAGTGGTCATGAAGGTGACATGAATATGACTGTTAAACATTGTACAAGTGCATACATGTTGTTTATATCCGCAACTCTGAACTACATCATGTCCTTCAAGTGGTTACAGATACTGACATACCAAGTGAGTTATCATTTAGATTAGCAGAAAAAAAACTAATTGAACAACTACACCAAAAAGAACGCAACAAAGCTCATTTATATATGACTGTAAATATTTTATTGGAAGACAGCATTGATGGTCATCAAGGCAATGACTTGCATGATCCTTAAAAAGCATTATATAGAATTTTTAGGATAAAAAAGACTGCAACATGTTTTGAACTGATGGAAATGATTACGGATGGTTTTAAATATCCACCAGAACAAATGAAGATGTGGCCGGTTGGTAGTAGATCAAATAACACTCTCCGTCCATGTTTGCTTGATTTGGAGGCAGACTCGCAAAAAAACATATTAGATTCTTCAGAAAATCAGAATCCTTGGACTGTTTTTTTAGAACTATTGCCACCTGATGTGGGATTAATGGCATTACCTATTTTTGATAGTAATGCTGATGTCCTTTTATTTTTTAAATTGTATGATTCTAAACAAAAAAGGATACACTATTGTGGACATCAGTATTGTTCCATTAACGGTCGTTTGTCGGATCTTATATCATTAATGAATGAAAGAGCAGGGCTTCCACAAGATACAGAACTTTTATTATATAAAGAAGTTAGACCTAATTGTATTGAAAGAATTACAAATGTTAACGAAACACTTAAAAATGTCTTAGATGAATTAATGGGTGGTGATATAATTATTTTTGAAAAAGATGAAATGGAAGAACAGTCTGATCTTCCAAACTGTATAGACTATTATAAAGATTTGTATTATCGAGTAAAAGTTAACTTTGTGGATAGATGTATTCCTAATGACGTTGGTTTTACTATGGAATTGTCACAGCGAATGACAGTAGAGTAATGGCAGGTCTTCCACCGCCTCATTTCCCCCAGAATCCCTCATTTCCCCACACATCTGGACCAAATAGTTTTCTTCGACTAAGCATTTTTCATCTTTCGAGATAAATGAGCATCCACATTTCCACACACGAGATAAACCTATTTTTAAGATTTTTTTACCGCTAACATTCTGGACCAAATAGTTTTCTTCGACTAGCCATTTTTCATCTTTCGAGATAAACCTATCTTGTTTGGTATCAATTAATATTAGAATTTTCTCAGCTACCCGAATCCCTAGGATTTTTTTAGATAGCATCATCCCCAAGGGAGCTACCCCAATTTTAAGATTTCTTACCTGTAGCGACTTTTGAGAGTTCTTATAAATTTTTTTATACATGCGATACATTAAGTTAGCTTAGAATTTTATGCACATCCCGAATCTGTAAACAGATTTGAAATCGGACCACGCCCTGCAAAGTTATACCCCTTTAAAGTCCTGATCTTCTAATTTTGCTATTTGCTCTATAAGCAAACCTAACAAATAGTTTTCTTCGTCTAGCCATTGCATCTTTCGAGATAAACCTATCTTGTTTGGTATTAATCAATATTAGAATTTTCTCAGCTACCCAAATCTCTAGGAATTTTTCAGATTGCACCATCCCCAAGGAGCTACCCTAATTTTAAGATTTCTTACCTGTAGCGACTTTTGAGCGTTCTTATAAATTTTTATACATGCAATACATTAAATTAGTCTACAATTTTACGCACAACCCGAATCTGCAAACAGATTTGAAATCGGACCACGCCCTGCAAAGTTACACATATACCCTCTGCGAGATAAATCTTTCTCCACATTTCCACCCACGAGATAAACCTACCTTGTTTGGTATCAATCAATATTAGAATTTTCTAAGCTACCCAAATCTCTTTAAATTTTCACATAGCACCATCCCCAGAGAGCTACCCCCATTTTAAGATTTCTTACCTGTAGCGACTTTTGAGCGTTCTTATAAATTTTTTATACATGTAGCACATCTTGTTAGTCTAGAATTTTATTCACAATCCGAATCTCTAAATAGATTTAAAATCGAACGACCCCTTACCATTTTACACACACCCTTTAAATTATAAATTTCCTGCGGCTCATACATAAAGAAAATCTAAAACAATTCTTAAAACTTTTTATTACAGACAATTTTACTAATACAGTTTAAATTTTGTAAAACCACATTTCTAAATGCATATTTACAATTTTTGATTTTTAACCTAGAACTTCTCATATCGGCTTATACTTATTAATATTTATTTCTAAATAGAGCACCTTTTCCAAAGACCAACCGGACCCGCATGTTTCAAATTCCTCTGATTTTGTTCTTATGGTTTCGCTTAAGACTTCGTACATATTTTCCAGATTACTAGAAGACGTTATAACCACATTTTTGTGTTAAAGGATTTCACATCGGTAGTCTCTTCCCCATTTTGGTGTAAACGCCGTAGAGTTCGCAGTAGACTTTTATTGCTGTATGTTGTATTCTTTTTTCATTTATTAATTGAATAAATCGCTCTTTCTGCTTCCAAAGAAACTCGGACACTCCATCGTCGACACTGGCGTTCTTTATGCGATAGCTAGCCATACGGTTGTTAAACGCTGTACTAACCATTTCTACACCATCGTCGTTAGTAGCGGTAACTGATGCATTTTTATGTCTGTTGCTCCTTAAGTGTGCAGCATAGGTAGTCTTTTCCATTTCGAAATCGCATACTTTACACATAATTCGTGGTTGTTTCGTACAAGTCCCTTTAACAGCTGACGGGGCTGAACGTTTAAGGCTTAATGACATGCCGTGCTGTTTTTCCTTGTGTCGCTGTAAGTTGCCCATTCTCGTAAAAGTGATACCGCAAGTCCCACAGTTTAAGTACTTTGCTGCAGACGGATGTATAAGCTTAACCGTAGACGATGTTACACCACGACATTTGTTCTGGTGCCGTTTGAGAGCATTTTTCCAGGTATAGGAAGCACCGCAAGAGTTGCACTTAAAAAACGTTTGCAGATACCATTTTAGTACAAAACAAAATCCGCACTATAGCACTTTGGTTAAACTTGTAAGCGAACTAACTTATAACTAAAGAGTTTACTCTTGCGCACCTGCTTTATGTACCCTATAGAATGCAAACCGAAGGTTTCCGAAGACACCCGAACGAAGTTGAGGATTCAGCGGGGAACTAAATGACGTCATAATCCTTTCTGCTCGTCCAATACATTTAGCGCCAATGCATGCACCCGGTTCGCATCGTCGATGGTGCGAATGCCGTTAGTAGAAACATCGGAAACGTCTTCCATGTTATACGGATCGCGTGCATATTAAAAATCCAAAAGGGTGATAGCACACGCACACAAATTGTGTGCAAGTCGTGCTGTAGAAGATGCAGTGCTACTAAAACCAAAAACACTTTAAACCATTACTAAGGAAATACCAACTTGTTGTCTACAGGATACTTACTAATAAAGTAATTTAATTTTAAATAACTTCTACGCCATACTTTAGGAAATGGTGGGCTTGAATATTTTCCAAATGAATCACCAAGCGAAAGTATATGCTTAGCAGTATTAAAATTAACCATTAATTTCCAATTTTTACGACCATGGTTAATTATAGATTAAACTTTAATTTGTGCACGTTCGAGCTTCTCGTAAACTAACATATTTTATAGCAACAATGCGCTGTATAATACATGCATACCCCTTCGCCGCGCTACTGCTATTTTTGTAATTTCTAGAAAAAGTCACTCTCCTTTTTACTGTTAGGAGCGATGCAAAGCACCATTTTTTATACTTTCTATAGCACATCGCACACTTTTTGTCGGATAATTATATTTTGCTTCTGTAGGCTTTTACACTTTCGCATAGCGGTAGGCCGCACGTAATGATTTCTAGAACCGGTAAGTACTTGATATCGTCCAAATAGAGAATTAGATGCTCGATGTCTGTCAACTTCCAATTCCCTCGTAAAAGGTAGAAAAAACTCAGTCAATCATCCATCTAACTTAAACTTCGACCCGCTCCTGTTCTGATAATTTACAAACATTTTTCAAACGACAATGGGCCGAGAATTTTTAAACCTCCGAGGGATCATTAAGTCGTGATCAATTACACATCCGAGTTACGCGTAAACTCTCAGCGCTACTGCTATTCTTGTAGTTGCTTGAAAAAGTCAGTCGCCCTTTTTACTGCTAGGGCTGCTAAAAAACACCATTCCATACTTTCTTTATAAGTGTAGCACATCGCACACTTTTGTCGGATAATTAAATTTTGTTTATGTAGGCCTTTACACTTTCGCTTATTTAAACATCTAATACGATCAATTAACCACTTTCGCTTATTCTAACGGAAACCACCATACATTCCACCACACCGTTCTTTTGAATCCAACGATCCTATGGGCTTCCGCACACTAACACCCGACGTATCTTTTCTACTATTTGTTAAACAAAACTACCGGTATCGCCATTGTGGACGTAAGCAGATGTTTGTGGATGTGTACGAGAATATGTAACCATATACATTAATCAGTCTAAGCTATTTTATTTAGTCCAAGAAAATTATTATTTTCTAATCCACAATTAATAATCGCCTTTATAGGTTCCACATTTCTACCATTACCCAATGACTTTAATTTCTTATTGGAGAAAATCCTTATTCTCCCGCGCACTGCTGCGTAGTTGCATGCCCACCCTTTTGGAGGTATATGCTCGTTATAGGTTGTAAGACCCTCGGTTTTGCTTAACTACAATTCGTGAGACCCTTTAATTTTTTAATCGTATCTTTATCGCCTACAATACAGTAGGACTTAACATTACTACCAACAAATTCTAATACTGGACCCCATTAAATACGTCTTTAATTTTCCCTACAACTTTTTTTGTTGACAAGTGTTATATTGTATTTATTATACGCAGGGTAGTCACTCTTTTAAGATAAATATATTTTGCTAGGTATCAACTAATATTAAATTTTTCTAGGGACCCCAAATCTGTAAATAGATTTTAAATAGGACCACCCCATACAAAATTATGCGTTTTAAAGACCCAAATCACTAATTTTTGCTCATCTTTATTTAACACCATTTTTAAAACCTTTTTCGCTACTCAAGACATATGCCTTAGCCAACCATCTCCCGAGAAATCTAAAACCGCCGTGTCCCGCGAATACCACGTGGAGATAACACGTATACTCTGTCAACCAGAATAGAAGCCGGAAGAATTTGGAAGGTGGGAGAAGAACTTAAAAATTATGGAATCTTAAAACTAATATATACAATAGATTTACAAAATCCATACAAATATAAACAACTATCTTATATCTTTACGCCCCCATGCGTAGATTGTTGTACTATTAGGAATGATGTACCTTTTGTCATCTTCCCTCGATAAACTAATTTTATTAATAAACTGCATATGCAAATCGTATTGTTTTACTCCGGGTACATACGCAGGCAAGTACTCGATACCATCCAAATAAAGAATTGGATGCTTGGTGACTGTTAACATCCGCTTTCTTCGTGTACGCCCAGACATATCCCAACCCATGCGCACCCCTGCGCATGCACACCCCTGCCCATGCGCACCCCTGCACGTGCGCACCCCTGACCATGCGCACCCGTGCGCGTGCACACCCCTGCCCATGCGCACCCCTGCGCGTGCACACCCTTGCCCATGCGCACCCCTGCGCGTACGCACCCCTGCCATGCGCACCCCTCTCTGTGCGAGTGCTATTTCGGGGTAACGTTACAGCCTTTTTATAAATAAAGAACAATATTATAAAATGTTTATTCTGACATTATACATAACAAATTTAAAAATATTTAATGCCAAACATGGAGTCATTTAAACTTAATTTTAATACAAAGTTATACACAGAAGACAGTCCTTTCTTTATGTTTGTTTGCAGTGGTTTTAATTTTATCTAATTTTATTCGCAGCTTAAAATTTAAATCGACACCCAAGTCTTCTATCTCCTTTTCTAACCAATAGTTTGATACATAGAGACCGTCTAGGTTTTCGAATTGTAAAATGTACCGAAGTCTGCCTCTATATTTAAAGTATTTGATTCCATCGACAACCAGATCCATTCCTTCGTGTAATTCTTGCAGCTTGTGACAATCTTTTAATCGCAGCTTTCCCACTATATCCTGCATACGTATCTTGTTAGCTTGATCGACTTCTTCTTGTCGGTATTGGAGGAAATCCTTTTTCTCCCAACACTGTTGTGTAGTTGCATATCCACCACTTTTGGGAATATATGGTTGTTATGGGTTGTAAGACCCTCGGTTTTAAATGATCCGAAAGGTTCTTTACTAGGCAAATATACAATGTTTAGCGGAACCCCTTTGCGTGTGGTGTACGCCAAGGTTACGAAACTCGTATTCCTTAGTTCGTCTTTGTTATCTGCCATTTTGATAAATACGTTTATAGAATAACCTTTTAAAACGTATACGGATTTAGTACCATCCTTTTCTGCAAGAACGCCTACATAACTAAAAGAGTCTTTCTTACTAACCGCAAATGCATACAGCTTGTACAACCCAGATGTATCTAAGTCAGTCCATCGGCACATAAAATAATCTTTTAATTCTTCCTCATTTTCTCTAATAAGATGTTCTTTGTCTAACACATCTTTGTATTGTTCGCGTGTTGTCGCAATGTTTTACATGTAGTCCAATTTTCGCCTTTTGCATCCATTTCCTCTAATTCCTGTTGTCTTTTCCTTCCACTTACAGCGTATGGCATGCATAATGGGGCAATTTCCTTTAGCGTAAACGGATAGAGTTTACTACCAATATTTACGCGTTGTCGTACAACCTCTGGACGAATGTTAGGTGTATTTATCAATCCCAATTCCGAAATGACTATTTCTTTTGGAATTGTAAAATATGGTGTTGCAGATTGTGTAAAATATGTACTACCTGCTTTAATGTAGCACTTGTGTAAGATTTTTATTTTATCTTGGCAGTCTTCCTCCTCTACTATCTCCAAATAATTTACGGGTAAATAGTTAAAACTAAAAGCCGAAAGCACATACTTTATCAATGTTTCCCTTTCTTTTGGTTTTTCGGACAACTTAATTTGCAAGCCTTTCAATTTCTTTGTATTACCATTCCCCCAATACACGTACTGTAGTAGGTTATTATACACTAAACAGCAGCTATTTTGTAGCTTGTCCGATAGCTTACTCCACATTTTGGCAAGTGGTACCGAGTACATTGGCGTCTTTAGGAAGTATAACTTTTACTATCTTCCAATAACGTTAAACAGTCTTTTAAGGGATTATACACCCGTTCCGCACTGACATAGCTTCCAATTGCACAGTTGTATATTGTCGCTTCCAATCGCGTAATACCATGTTCTTTGGCCAAAGTAGACGCAAATGTTTCCCTTAAACGTACATCTGGACAACGTAAAAAATCTAGTATATGATTGCCAAGTTTTTTATTAACACCAGGACCTGTTATCTGACACACAAATTTGTTGTATATCTTAATTCTTGCATTGGTTGTTAGCCATGTTAAACAATCAATTCCTACAGTTTTATCGTTGTCAACTATAATATTACACTTTTCTTCGTATTCGCCCTTATAGCTAAAGTTATGGTTTGTAGTTAAATAATTACACATTTCCATCTTGCTAAATATACCCGCAAAATCTTGGGTTACATCCATGTCAAAAAGATAGAAATAATCTTTTTCGACTTCGTCTAATATATCTGGTAGTTCCTCCAATAAAGTTTCCAACTTAACATCCGCTAGTTCCACTTTGTATGGAACACATATAGGATTTTGGAATTTTTTATTAATGCATTCGAGGTCTTCTTTTCCGATAATTTCTTTTACTCTCTGGACCATCTTGTTAGTGCTTTCCAGAGAAAACGGAAGCTTAGCTTTAACACCATGCCTAGCGGTAACAAATCGGTCGAACTTTCTTCGTAGATAGCTGTTAAATGCACCACAAATTTCTTTTTTTAGGATAAACATCCTTTTGTTTGCAGATGCTTGTTCGGTGTCAGAAAGGTCGCAAATTTTAACCAACATTATATTGTCACAAAATGGTTCTGTAATTGGTATGTGTAGTCCGCCAGTCAGCATCTTCTCGCCTTCGACATAACAAATATTACCAATATCTGTCACCAGATTATTGTTGCACATATTTTCTGCTAACAGCCATAATCCAAATCGCTCATTTATCGGTTTCACTTTATTCCCAAGAAGTTGAGAAACGTTAATCACCTTGGAGACGCTCATGTTTACCGTTCTAGCTACTACCGAATACTAAATTGAATACAAAAAAATTGTTTTCTTACGTATTCTACAGAGTGGGATCGTATATTGCCGAAGATAGTCGAATATGTTGTTATCCGACCTAGGCTGACAGGGATGCGCATCGACATATGCCCGGATATATGTAGGATGTTAGGTTAGGGTGAAATTGCCCCATGGGGGCAATTTCACCCTCACATGACCATATGGCCACATGACCACATGACCATATGACCACATGACCATATAACCACATGACCACATAACCATATGACCTAATTGCTTTTTAATGAGTTTTTCCATTAAAAACCAAGTGCGGACCTAGGTTAGATAAAAGGAAAAATTAATAGGTTAGGTCAGCGCCCTGACCACATGACTATATGAGCTAATTGCTTTTTAATGAGTTTTCTCATTAAAAACCCATTAGTACTAATTGCTTTTTAATGAGTTTTTTCCATTAAAAACCAAGTGTGGACCTAGGTTAGATAAAAGGAAAAATTAATAGGTTAGGTCAGCGCTGCGGCGCTGATCTAACCTATTAATTTTTCCTTTTAGTATTCGATAGTAGCTAGAACGGTAAACATGAGCGTCGCCAAGGTGATTAACGTTTCTCAACTTCTTGGGAATAAAGTGAAACCGATAAATGAGCGATTTGGATTATGGCTGTTAGCAGAAAATATGTGCAACAATAATCTGGTGACAGATATTGGTAATATTTGTTATGTCGAAGGCGAGAAGATGCTGACTGGCGGACTACACATACCAATTACAGAACCATTTTGTGACAATATAATGTTGGTTAAAATTTGCGACCTTTCTGACACCGAACAAGCATCTGCAAACAAAAGGATGTTTATCCTAAAAAAAGAAATTTGTGGTGCATTTAACAGCTATCTACGAAGAAAGTTCGACCGATTTGTTACCGCTAGGCATGGTGTTAAAGCTAAGCTTCCGTTTTCTCTGGAAAGCACTAACAAGATGGGCCGAGAGTAAAAGAAATTATCGGAAAAGCAGACCTCGAATGCATTAATAAAAAACTCCAAAATCCTATATGTGTTCCATACAAAGTGGAACTAGCAGATGTTAAGTTGGAAACTTTATTGGAGGAACTACCAGATATATTAGACGAAGTCGAAAAAGATTATTTCTATCTTTTTGACATGGATGTAACCCAAGATTTTGCGGGTATATTTAGCAAGATGGAAATGTGTAATTATTTAACTACAAACCATAACTTTAGCTATAAGGGCGAATACGAAGAAAAGTGTAATATTATAGTTGACAACGATAAAACTGTAGGAATTGATTGTTTAACATGGCTAACAACCAATGCAAGAATTAAGATATACAACAAATTTGTGTGTCAGATAACAGGTCCTGGTGTTAATAAAAAACTTGGCAATCATATACTAGATTTTTTACGTTGTCCAGATGTACGTTTAAGGAAAACAATTGCGTCTACTTTGGCCAAAGAACATGGTATTACGCGATTGGAAGCGACAATATACAACTGTGCAATTGGAAGCTATGTCAGTGCGGAACGGGTGTATAATCCCTTAAAAGACTGTTTAACGTTATTGGAAGATAGTGTTATACTTCCTAAAGGCGCCAATGTACTCGGTACCACTTGCCAAAATGTGGAGTAAGCTATCGGACAAGCTACAAAATAGCTGCTGTTTAGTGTATAATAACCTCTACAGTACGTGTATTGGGGAATGGTAAACAAAGAAATTGAAAGGCTTGCAAATTGTTGTCCGAAAAAACCAAAAGAAAGGGAAACATTGATAAAGTATGTGCTTTCGGCTTTTAGTTTTAACTATTTACCGTAAATTATTTGGAGATAGTAGAGGAGGAAGACTGCCAAGATAAAATAAAATCTTACACAAGTGCTACATTAAAGCAGGTAGTACATATTTTACACAATCTGCAACACCATATTTTTACAATTCCAAAAGAAATAGTCATTTCGGAATTGGGATTGATAAATACACCCTAACATTCGTCCAGAGGTTGTACGACAACGCGTAAATATTGGTAGTAAACTCATCCGTTTACGCTAAAGGAAATTGCCCCATTATGATCCATACGCTGTAAGTGGAAGGAAAAGACAACGGAATTAGAGAAAATGGATGCAAAAAGGCGAAAATTGGACTAATGGAAAACATTGCGACAATACGCGAACAATACAAAGATGTGTTAGACAAAGAACATCTTATTAGAAAAATGAGGAAGAATTAAAGATTATTTTATGTGCCGATGGACTGACTTAGATACATCTGGGTTTACAAGCTGTATGCATTTGCGGTTAGTAAAAAGACTCTTTTAGTTATGTAGGCGTTCTTGCAGAAAAGGATGGTACTAAATCCGTATACTTTTAAAAGGTTATTCTAAAACGTATTTATCAAAATGGCAGATAACAAAGACGAACTAAGGAATCGGGTTTCGTAACCTTGGCGTACACCACACGCAAAGGGGTTCCGCTAAACATTGTATATTTGCCTAGTAAAGAACCTTTCGGATCATTTAAAACCGAGGGTCTTACAACCATAACAACCATATATTCCCAAAAGTGGTGGATATGCAACTACACAACAGTGTTGGGAGAAAAAGGTTTCCTCAATACCGACAAGAAGAAGTCGATCAAGCTAACAAGATACGTATGCAGGATATAGTGGGAAAGCTGCGATTAAAATTGTCACAAGCTGCAAGAATTACACGAAGGAATGGATCTGGTTGTCGGGAATCAAAACTTTAAATATAGAGGCAACTTCGGTACATTTTACAATTCGAAAACCTAGACGGTCTCTATGTATCAAACTATTGGTTAGAAAAGGAGATAGAAGACTTGGGTGTCGATTTAAATTTTAAGCTGCGAATAAAATTAGATAAAATTAAAACCACTGCAAACAAACATAAAGAAAGGACTGTCTTCTGTGTATAACTTTGTATTAAAATTAAGTTTAAATGACTCCATGTTTGGCATTAAATATTTTTAAATTTGTTATGTATAATGTCAGAATAAACATTTTATAATATTGTTCTTTATTTATAAAAAGGCTGTAACGTTACCCCGAAATAGCACTCGCACAGAGAGGGGTGCGCATGGCAGGGGTGCGTACGCGCAGGGGTGCGCATGGGCAGGTGCACGCGCAGGGTGCGCATGTGCAGGGGTGTGCACGCGCAGGGGTGCGCATGGGCAGGGGTGTGCACGCGCAGGGGTGCGCATGGGCAGGGGTGTGCATGCGCAGGGGTGCGCATGGGTTGGGATATGTCTGGGCGTACACGAAGGAAGCGGATGTTAACAGTCACCAAGCATCCAATTCTTTATTTGGATGGTATCGAGTACTTGCCTGCGTATGTACCCGGAGTAAAACAATACGATTTGCATATGCAGTTTATTAATAAAATTAGTTTATCGAGGGAAGATGACAAAAGGTACATCATTCCTAATAGTACAACAATCTACGCATGGGGGCGTAAAGATATAAGATAGTTGTTTATATTTGTATGGATTTTGTAAATCTATTGTATATATTAGTTTTAAGATTCCATAATTTTAAGTTCTTCTCCCACCTTCCAAATTCTTCCGGCTTCTATCCTGGTTGACAGAGTATACGTGTTATCTCCACGTGGTATTCGCGGGACACGGCGGTTTTAGATTTCTCGGGAGATGGTTGGCTAAGGCATATGTCTTGGGTAGCGAAAAAGGTTTTAAAAATGGTGTTAAATAAAGATGAGCAAAAATTAGTGATTTGGGTCTTAAACGCATAACTTTGTATGGGGTGGTCCTATTTAAAATCTATTTACAGATTTGGGGTCCCTAGAAAAATTTAATATTAGTTGATACCTAGCAAAATATATTTATCTTAAAAGAGTGACTACCCTGCGTATAATAAATACAATATAACACTTGTCAACAAAAAAAGTTGTAGGGAAAATTAAAGACGTATTTAATGTGGGTCCAGTATTAGAATTTGTTGGTAGTAATGTTAAGTCCTACTATATTGTAGGCGAGAAAGATACGATTAAAAAAATTAAAGGGGTCTCACGAATTGTAGTTAAGCAAAACCGAGGGTCTTACAACCTATAACGAGCATATACCTCCAAAAGGGGTGGGCATGCAACTACGCAGCAGTGCGCGGGAGAATAAGGATTCTCTCCAATAAGAAATTAAAGTCATTGGGTAATGGTAGAAATGTGGAACCTATAAAGGCGATTATTAATTGTGGATTAGAAAAATAATAATTTTCTTGGACTAAATAAAATAGCTTAGACTGATTAATGTATATGGTTACATATTCTCGTACACATCCACAAACATCTGCTTACGTCCACAATGGCGATACCGGTAGTTTTTGTTTAACAAATAGTAGAAAAGATACGTCGGGTGTTAGTGTGCGGAAGCCCATAGGATCGTTGGATTCAAAAAGAACGGTGTGGTGGAATGTATGGTGGTTTCTGTTAGAATAAGCGAAAGTGGTTAATTGATCGTATTAGATGTTTAAATAAGCGAAAGTGTAAAGGCCTACATAAACAAAATTTAATTATCCGACAAAAAGTGTGCGATGTGCTACACTTATAAAGAAAGTATGGAATGGTGTTTTTTAGCAGCCCTAGCAGTAAAAAGGGCGACTGACTTTTTCAAGCAACTACAAGAATAGCAGTAGCGCAGAGAAGGGGTATGCATGTATTATACAGTGCACAGTTGCTGCAAAATATGTTAGTTTACGCGTAACTCGGATGTGTAATTGATCACGACTTAAAGATCCCTCGGAGGTTTAAAAATTCTCGGCCCATTGTCGTTTGAAAAATGTTTGTAAATTATCAGAACAGGAGCGGGTCGAAGTTTAAGTTAGATGGATGATTGACTGAGTTTTTTCTACCTTTTACGAGGGAATTGGAAGTTGACAGACATCGAGCATCTAATTCTCTATTTGGACGATATCAAGTACTTACCGGTTCTAGAAATCATTACGTGCGGCCGACCGCTATGCGAAAGTGTAAAAGCCTACAGAAGCAAAATTTAATTATCCGACAAAAAGTGTGCGATGTGCTATAGAAAGTATAAAAAATGGTGCTTTGCATCGCTCCTAACAGTAAAAAGGAGAGTGACTTTTTCTAGAAATTACAAGAATAGCGGTAGCGCGGCAAAGGGGTATGCATGTATTATACAGCGCATTGTTGCTATAAAATATGTTAGTTTACGAGAAGCTCGAACGTGCACAAATTAAATTTTAATCTATAATTAACCATGGTCGTAAAAATTGGAAATTAATGGTTAATTTTAATACTGCAAAGCATATACTTTCGCTTGGTGATTCATTTGGAAAATATTCAAGCCCACCATTTCCTAAAGTATGGCGTAGAAGTTATTTAAAATTAAATTACTTTATTAGTAAGTATCCTGTAGACAACAAGTTGGTATTTCCTTAGTAATGGTTTAAAGTGTTTTTGGTTTTAGTAGCACTGCATCTTCTACAGCACGACTTGCACACAATTTGTGTGCGTGTGCTTTCACCCTTTTGGATTTTTAATATGCACGCGATCCGTATAACATGGAAGACGTTTCCGATGTTTCTACTAACGGCATTCGCACCATCGACGATGCGAACCGGGTGCATGCATTGGCGCTAAATGTATTGGACGAGCAGAAAGGATTATGATGTCATTTAGTTCCCCCGCTGAATCCTCAACTTCGTTCGGGTGTCTTCGGAAACCTTCGGTTTGCATTCTATAGGGTACATAGAGCAGGTGCTCAAGAGTAAACTCTTTAGTTATAAGTTAGTTCGCTTACAAGTTTAACCAAAGTGCTATAGTGCGGATTTTGTTTTGTACTAAAATGGTATCTGCAAACGTTTTTTAAGTGCAACTCTTGCGGTGCTTCCTATACCTGGAAAAATGCTCAAACGGCACCAGAACAAATGTCGTGGTGTAACATCGTCTACGGTTGCTTATACATCCGTCTGCAGCAAAGTACTTAAACTGTGGGACTTGCGGTATCGCTTTTACGAGAATGGGCAACTTACAGCGACACAAGGAAAAACAGCACGGTATGTCATTAAGCCTAAACGTTCAGCCCGCCAGCTGTTAAAGGGACTTGTACGAAACAACCACGAATTATGTGTAAAGTATGCGATTTCGAAATGGAAAAGACTACCTATGCTGCACACTTAAGGAGCAACAGACATAAAATGCATCAGTTACCGCTACTAACGACGATGGTGTAGAAATGGTTAGACAGCGTTTAACAACCGTATGGCTAGCTATCGCATAAAGAACGCCAGTGTCGACGATGGAGTGTCCGAGTTTCTTTGGAAGCAGAAAGAGCGATTTATTCAATTAATAAATGAAAAAGAATACAACATACAGCAATAAAGTCTACTGCGAACTCTACGGCGTTTACACCAAAATGGGGAAGAGACTACCGATGTGAAATCCTTTAACACAAAAATGTGGTTATAACGTCTTCTAGTAATCTGGAAAATATGTACGAAGTCTTAAGCGAAACCATAAGAACAAAATCAGAGGAATTTGAAACAT